>CAWUFW010003701.1:0-595000 GCA_963921515.1 Calotriton arnoldi | reverse complement strand
TTTAGACGGGGAAATGTGGGATCTGTGGCCTTTTTGGGCAAAATGACAAAGAGTGTAGACTTTAAGGCATTCAGTTGGCCCTCAGGGACTGCTTTGAGGCAAAGCCATGCCCAAATGTGCTCCAGGCAACGTTAGATATGCAGGAGAATACAGTGTTATCTCAGGTCTCAACTTCAGATGAGGTGGTTGTCCTGCTATTGTATCCCACCAAAGCAAAAACTTGACAACAGGCACATTAGTTTACAAACGGGTGGTTTATCGAAGGGACTAAATTAAATTGGCCATGGGGAAATATGTGTCAGTATTAAAGATCAACTGCAACACTTTTGTGAATTCACTTTTATAATTTTGACGGAAGCTAAGATGACATGGATATTAGTTTTGAACTTGTCACTTTAGCTATATATTTTCCTCTTGCAAAGCCAATTATGTCATCTTGTTCTGTTGCAGCTCATTGTGTGCTTCTCCCACATTAACAGGACATGATTAAGAGGTACTGCAGGTATGGCTTGGCACAAAGACGTGGAAAATCGTATCTTCAATATTTGTTTGTGCCCCTAACTAACAAATAAACAAATGTTGTGCAACAGCTTGGAAAATGATAAGGAAAATGTTTATAAATTTGCACTCACATCACAACTTTAAATTAAATGTGTTCTATTATCTACAATTTCTACCTACCCAGAGAACTTTCTTGCCATCAGAACTGACTAAAGTAGCAACATTCTAAGCCTATCTTTGAGTCCCTCTATCTTGTCCTGTGTTAGACTCTCAGTGTGAAGAAACCACCCCGGCCAACTCAACCATCTCCCTAGCAGCTGTTTCTTTATTGACCACATAATGAAATGATGAAGGCCTCTGTGGCTTAGCTTACAATTGTATTGAAGGCCAACTTCAATCTGCTTTTGTCTTTACCATCTCCTTAGTTATAATGGGGAGTGACCCTGACGTATTTAATATCAGCTCAAGCTAGTACTTGGTGTAGTTTAGAAACTCTATTTCTTTTCTGAGTGTGAATTGTTGTTCTGCCTTCAGTGGAGTTGCCTTCAGTGAGGCCACCTTCACCACTTTCTTAAGTTAAGTGTGATCTCTCTCTCTCAGTGTTTTCTGTGGGGAGCACAGCTTGATCAGTGTTATGTTCATTGAGTTCAGTAGGTTGACATGGGCAGTGTTTGAAAGTCTGAGGTTGGGAACTTTCTGCAAACTGATTTACAGATGTTTAGTGGCATCATATGAGATTTTGTGTAACAGCATGCATGCATACTCAGGTTGTATACTCGGTCTGTGTGGCAAATACCAGCTTTTTGCACAGTGGAGGATGATTTTGTTCTTTCAGATGAGCTATGTTTCTGATTATCCGCCATTACGTTCACTGCTCGAGTGGTCCTATACTTTCCACTCCTACAGTTTTCTCACTTTCAGCATCAGGTGAACCCAGCAAATGTTTTGGGAGACTTACAAAAAGGTCTTTTTGTCTGAAAGTGAATTAGCCTTATTGCTGCATCACTGTTGGGAAGGTAGTCATTTATCACACATTTGGTAATAAAAATTCCCTGTAGAATGTGATTGTAGAGGGCTTCTTTTGGTTGGAGTCTGATGAAAGATCCCCTTCAGTCCTCCACCCCTAACAAGAGACAACAGCCCATAGCTGATTTCACCCTATTCTTGTGACTGTATTGTATAGAACTAGGCCATCAGTTAGACTAACAACTAGTGCTGAGGCTTGTGACCAACAGGCTGTATCCAATTTATATTTGATGCCGTTAGCCACTCTGAGTAAACATGGTCAACTTTTTTATCCCAAGGAGGCGCTTGCCATAGCTCAAACATATGCCGATTGACACTGCCACTAAAAAGCTTCCTCAGTACCCTGAGCAATTTATCCTTTTTCACCAAAGAATAGATCCCTTTTTGATTGAGAATAATTATACGTGGCAACAAACTTCTTTCAAGTTTCTGTCTGATAGGTGTCACAGGAGCAGCCTCACAACTTCTGCATCTCCTCGTATGTGTCAGCGCATTGCCCTTTTCACTTCTGTGACCCTGCTCCCAGCTATTCAAAGCTGGTGACCCCAAATCCATGTTCAAGTGCATGCCTGTTCTCCAGGGACCGATCCAATTGTCCATGCCCGCTGACCTGCAGATGTGGCCACTGAGAAACGTGTTCAGCAGCGTGGGTATCCCTGCCCATCAGTATGTCACTGAATCACCTTTGTATCAAAAACTGTAATTAGTCTTTCATCTCTTGCCCCTAAACAGGGCTTCACAGCACAGTGGGGCCTGGATTCAAGAAGAGTTATTTTATTTAACCTTGAAGATTCTAGAGGTCTAGTTCTAATATTCAACTCCTTTCTATACAAGTATCCCTGCCCCCTTGAAATATCCCAGCCCAATCAATCGAACAAATAGTACTTGTAGAGCATGATTTATCACCCCAGGTGGTATCCAGGCGCTGTGCTGCCGGTCTCAGTCGAATAGCCAGGTCTCAAGTTCCTTCCTGAAGTGGTTCAGGGAGGGTGAGGTGCAGAGGTGGAAAGAGGGGGTGTTCTAGGCTTTGGAGGTAAGGTGAAAAAATGAGCGTCCTCTGGTGCGCCGAATGCATGGAGTCTGTGCGAGAGCAAGGTGTGAGGAGCAAAGGTTTCTGGATGGCTGGTGGAAGGTCAGGTGGTTGTTCTTGTATTGTGGTCCTAGGTTGTGGCGGGCTTTCTAGGCATGGATCAAGAGCTTGAACGGGCATCTCTTCTGGTCAGGGAGCCAGTGGATGTCTTTCAGGTGTTGGGTGATGTGTCTCTTGGGCAGGTTGAGGATCAGTGTAGCTGCTGTGTTCTAGATTGTCTAGTCTTTGCATGAGTTTGGATGTTGTGCCTACATAGAGAGCATTGTCGTAGTTGAGTCAGCTGGTGATGAGGGCCTGTATCACAGTTTTTCTGGTGCTGATGGGGAGCCACCTGAAGATCTTTCGGTGCATGCGGATAATGTGGAAGCATGCTGAGGCGACAGTATTCACCTGGTGCTCCATGGAGAGTTCACTGTCTAGTACGATGCCGAGGTTGCATGCCCGCTTGTTCTGTATGTTGCTTACAGCAACTGAGCGCATCCCCTGTACTTGCCTCTTGTTACTTAAGAACAAACACATGCTGCCTCTTCTGAAACCACATCCCAGCGTGGCGTCAAGCCTGTTTCTTTTACGATAGAAAAATGCTCGTGGAGGCGTGTGTATGACTGTTCCCGGGCCTTTAGAACCATGTATGATGTATCCAGGAGTTGCTTGGTGGAAGCTCTTAAAATACAGATCTGGCAGGTGGAAAGGCTCGCGAGCTCATGATCCTCAAGGTTTCCTCTTAGAGGTGTATGCTTCGTATCTGTACATCTAAATTTAAAGTGACATAATACACCAATGCAAGTTATCACACTCCAAAGTCTTGCTGTTGATCTTTAAAAATGGGTGGCACTGTATTTGATCATTTTCTTCTGTCCAAAGCAAATAGACAACCTGAAAAGTAGAATCCGTGCAGGATTGAATAGTAATGTGCAACTCTAAGTCAGCTCAGGGAGCGTGCACTGTGGCCCTGGCCTTCTACAGCTTAGACAGCCCCAAATGAGACGAGTGTTTAGGATGGGGAGGGGGTGAATCGAGGATGCAGGGGCCGTAGCTGAGACACAGCTATTTATAGAGCTGATTTTTGCTGTGGGGAGGCTGGCGAATACGAATTGCCTGGGTTCTTGCAGCTTTTCCTACGTCTTTTTAATGCATTCTGTTCCAGGGTCACTTTCAATCAATACTTCATTTACTCACAGAGATTGAATGGGAGCTCTGAGACACTGCCTGCTGTTTATCATACAGATTGGACACTAGTTTAGAGCCAAGATCTCTGCGCTTGGGAGCTGTCCCTTCAGCACTGCAGCAACAGCACCACAATCCAATATCGCTTCAGGTCGCCTGGCTGCCTCCTCCTTCCCTCTGCCTTTGTCCCTTGCAGCATCCTTTTCAAGCACTGCACTGAAGACCGCTCTCTGCACTCCGACCTGTAGACCTTTCAGCCTTCTCCTCTTTCATTTATGATTACTTCTTTTACCCAACTCGTCCTCCTTTCTTTCCTGCTCCTTCCTTTTCCGAACAACAGTCCAAAGTACTTCTATCTGTGGATGCCATTTTGTCGTTCAATGATCAAAGCAGCACAGGGCGAATTCTAAGCGTTTAAGGGCTCATTGCGATTCATTGCTCACAGCAGGGCTTCTGCGAGATCTCTCTCCTGCTTCCTCGACCCTTTCAGCTTGCCATCACATCTGTAACACACTTAAAAATGATTCCACACCACCATGCACAACCTTACCCGCACCGTAGACGTAGACTCTTCATCGCATCCAGACAGCTAACAGAGGACCGAAAACCTGTATTTTTATACTGATGTCGCTTTCTAAGAAAGTCCTTCAAATGTTGAATTGAATAATGTGTAAAAATGGTGCTATCAGAAATCTGAACAATTTGATCCCAGTTTTTTTGTGTACCATTTCAAATGTATGAGATTTATTTTTCTATTGGATTAAAAATAAACAGTGTGAAAGCATTACAATTGGTAGGTTTTAGTAATTTGGCAGCGACTGGCATCCCTGACTTGTTAGCTCTTAACCTGCTCTCCGAGTCGTCTACGAGTAGTTGTCAGTGGGAGACCTGGCTTTATTGATGATTACTGTACACTTTTGACTGAAGGATTTTATTTTTCTGTATTTATTTTCACCTCTGCCCTGGGATTATCAAAACAGGTACCTGCTGAAAACTTGAATTGATAGTGGCGAACTCTACATACATAGACTGAAATGTTTTCATTTTTCCTCATACAGTGACTACATAGGACATGTTGCGAATACTGATCTCGGATATAGAGTTATTTTGCAGATTATCTGCGTCCTAGTCAGAGGTGACTTTTCTTGATTTAATCATCACAGTCTTTGCCTTTGATGCCTATAATGCCCACCCATGTTCAAAACGTGTGTGAAGAATCAAAGGTGCATTTTGTTTTATTTCAAAAATATAGAGTTTAGAAGTAAATTGTTTTTGGAGAAATTGGAATCAACTCTGGGGTAAATTCAAATGAAAGATACATTTTGCCAAGCAATTTCTGCATTTCTTTTCTTTGACTATCATATATTAGCCTTGATTTATAGAGGCACAGCAAAGGAAAACGAACATAATCAATATCTGAGAGAAGTACACAATCTGGAAACCTCTTCCAAAATAAGTTAAATTGTCAATAAATCAATCTGACACGTTCTACTTCAACTAACCAGCGTCACACGCCAAACACAATGTCATTGTAGTGAACACTGCCCCATTGTCAAAATATGGTAGCATATGGATGCTCGAGTTTACTACAGCCCTATTGCATACTGTGCTGAAACATGTCTGCTTAAAAATGACATTTTATAGAAGCAGAGATTTCCAGAGTACCAGAAAGGACATGTTTGCAAGAGGATTTGCAGAAAGGTAAACTTTTGTTGAAGCATCTTTTCAATAGAAAAAGTCGTTAGTTTACCTGATCTATTAACAAGGATTATGATTCACTGCTCCGTTGTTGATATATTTATTTACATCTGTCGTTTGATAGTCGGTCTTCTTTAAACTGCCCGCTATACATACTGAACCAATAGAGTATCTCACTGTTTTTATTTATGTATATGTTATGTTTTCCTCCAAACATACAGATTAATAGAGTCTACTCTGAGGTGCAGTGAGCCAGGTCATAATATGAAATAGCAGTAATTTGACACTGTGATGCAGCTAGGAAATAACACTTCATTCTGGAGGAAAAGAAAATATCTCAACAATAAGAAATATATTGAAACTGGTATTACGCATATGCTTAGTGTTCCCTTCATCCTCCAGTGGTCTTTTTGTACCTAAGAGTATCCATGTAATTGAAACGTTTGCCATGGTAGTTGTCAAGCGTCATGCAAGTGTGCTATATTGGCACATTTTGTTATATTACAAATGTTCGCTGCTTTCCAAAGGATGCAATTGGCGCCATGGATACAACTGCCCGTGTAGCTGAGGAGTCGCGTAGAGACATCGAGAACCATTGCTCCAGGCACCATTGCTGTTAATAGTATGCTCATATTGTTAATGTAGCCTGCCCCTCAGTAAGGGCTGCTCATCCAATCAATCCTTGGCACAAGTGAGAACCTTGTGTAGTCTTCAGATGTACCATTGTGTTTGCCGCACTGTCGTTTCCCTATGACTACCCATGGTCTTATGTGCTAGCTACTTTTTTGTCCACTACTTTTGCTAGGAACCTGCACCATTGATTCATTACTTTTTAAATATATTTATTCATTTATATTTAAGAAGTGTGTTTATCCAAATCACTAGTACAAAAATGTAACTGTACAAGTATTAGAACAAACATTTGCAATGCAATAGTTCTGCGCTATTGGCATTGTGAATGACAATGACTTTTATTTATGTGTTTAAAAAACCTGCAATAATAAAAGGCATTGCCATTTACAATGCAATAGATCAAAGTTTCTAAAATGCGAGACCTATTGCATTGCAAATGCTTGTTGTTTGCAAGCTCCCCATGCTGCGCTTTCACGTTAATAGAGGCCACGCCCCTTTCTTTAGATGAGCCGTGTCTAAAGAAAGGTTGCGGCTGCTATTAAAGTGAAGCGCGGTATCGGGCGCTTTACCAGAAAAAGCATTTGTTTGTCAAGTCGACAAACAAATGCTTTTTTTGTAAAAGCGCCCTGTGAAAGCGCACACAGTGCGCTGAATGTTACAGGAAAGCATGTCGTGCCTGCAGTAGGAGAAACTCATTAAAGAAAATAGTGCTTACAGACTAAATAAGACATTCCATGTAACAACAGAAGTAAAAGGGCCAGTCCTCAAGGGAGGTTACAAATGAAGACAAGGCGGTACTGAGGAGAGACTAACAAGCCTATTAACGAATCTGAAGCCAGCATTTATGAAGAACAATGACACAAGCCAATGACAAATATGGGTGGAGAGTAGGCGGGGCTTCAAGTCCATACTCCAATACAGCATGCCTCGCAGAGCAGTCAGTGCATGTGCTGCCCAGACTCGACCCAAAAAACAATTTAATGTCATGACACGAAACTAAGGAACAAAAGAGAGAAGGGAAGCAGAAAGGAAAAAAAAACAACATTTGTATAAGGTGGAAAAGCCAGCAGAAGCAGACGACCTTTGAGACTTTTAACATAGGCATGGGAGCTGAAAAACCTTGAACCAAGCCATTTAAATGGCCTAAACCGAGTGGGAGCAAAAGGACTATCACTGCCAGAAGAGAAACTACAAGCCAGTTGATACAGACTAATTAAACTAGGGAGATACTTCGATGCAAGAGACGTTGTGCACTTCAAACTAATAAGGTAGTAATGAAATTGAAATGAATTGGAAAGTGGTGGTCAGTACAGACGCGAAAGGTATGGCATAATGCGAACTGAGTAAATGAGACCAAGGGGCATATTATCAAGGGCCGGCGATAAATATCGCAAAGCGCGCTTAGCGCTTGCATATTTATCGCCGGCTATCTCTGTAATTTATCGCCCGGTTAGCGCGTTATTAACAACGCGCATCGCCGAGGCGATAAAAATTTCAGAGATAGCATGGCTATCGCCGTTTTCCATGTGGAAAACGGCGATATCCTAGATGATAGGGCCTGTGGTCTTAGCCACAGAATCCACCCCCCATGTTAAGTATGCCTTAGTCAGGAATTTAACAGACGTTAAATTCCTGCGTTAAGGCATACTTAACGCGATTAAAATAATCGCTTCCCCGCATTGTAAATATCGCGAAGCTGCCTTCTCGATATTTACCCATGTTGTTTCCACAGACACGCCTACTTTGCATCTCATTATCGATGCGAAGTCAGGCGTGCTGGAAACGGGAGCAAAATCAGCAAAACACGTGATAGCGTGTCTTTGCTGATAAGGCGATATAATTATCGCCGCCTTGTTAATATGCCCCCAAGTAAGTACAAATACAGTGAAGAAGTGGTCAGAGAGGAAGTACAGACTATCGTACAAGACCTACAAACCAGGAACAGCAGCTAAAACTAACGAGTGAATAAGAAGTTTATCAACAAAAAGGGAGAAAGGGCCACAGCTCCCTAGTATTATACAACGTAAATCAACACGTGCAAAACTTTAAATGCATTTGTTTTTGAAATGACAAGGCAGAGTTAAAAGTGATTGGATGAAGTAGAAGGAATAATGAGGAAAAGTGTAAAACAGAAGAATGAGGAAGAAATAATTCAGAGTCCGGAAAGTATGTATTTCAGTTTTAAAGGGGAGCAGGTAGAGACATTTAAGAAGTGAAATTAAATGACAGAGAGCTGGGAGGAAAGACGAGCAACACAATAAACTGTAGACGCCAGAAACATAAATGTAGGTATCACCAGGGTTAAAATGTGCATGAAATCCAAAGAAAGAGTCAACAGAAGGTAAAGGCCCTTTATAAAGAATGAAGAGAAGAACCAAGCACCAACCCTCAGCTGCATCAAACATATGTGAGGCAGAAGAAGACACGTTCTTTGAAAGGCAAACAACGGAACAATCATATTAGCAATGTTCTCCTCACTGAAGCATCAGTTGTGAAGGTGAAACACCGAATTGTGAAATCTATGATATGTGAGTATCCACAATGCAAGCTTTGCTAAGGTCCCGCTGTATCCGTACCTCAAGATATGGCAGCCAGTCTTTCATGTACCCTGCCCCCATCATTGGAATACATTCGATCTTGTACTGACTTTGGCAGAATTAAAAAACTTTTGAAGATGTGGCTATTTTAATTAGTTGTCCTGTCTTGATTCAGGGAAAGCGATGAGGCACTCCTTCGGGAGTGAGCCGTTCGCACTATATTAAGTTCTTATAACATAACATACAACAATAGGTTTCAATCTCCTACAAAGATCAAGTTTCACCACATCTTCCTTATACCACTTGAGACACTTATATTGTACGTTTGTCGCAGTCATAAAAGACTGATTCATGAAGGTCGTTTTCAGGGCACGAGTCGGGGGTACACGCGGGTGGACGGCGTCCACCCACTTTTTTCAAAGGGGGGACGCCGTCCACCCTGCCAAGAAGTTGGGCCCCACTAAAAAAGATGCTGAATTCGTCCCGGTGTAATTTCCAAACACCGGGACACTTACAGCAGCGCCTGCACGTTGATATCTGCTTTCGATCCGTAACAACGTGCAGGCGGGGAGGGGGATTTCTTAGTTCAGACTCCTGCTGGGCCCATAACAAAGGCCGAATCTGAGGGGTCATCAGGCCTCCTTTTGTTCGAGTCTCCTGGCTGGCAGCAGTCAGGGGCCTCACACCTAGAAACAAAATGCAGTAGAGGGGAAACAAAGGCTCACACCTTGTTAGCACTTCACACATACTTAAGAGAGGCGGCTTTTCACTTTGTTCAGGCTCTGTTTAGGAGATATGCATGCACTGTAAGAATGTCAGATGTGTTGGTCTTTCCCAGTATTTGCACAAAATAAATAGCATTTATATAGCGCTTACTACCCCTGAGGAGGCATTGTAATAATTTAAATATCACTATTTTTTCTTTTAAAGCACTATTGCTAGAGGAAGCTTTACGCTGACAAAAGGCAACATTGTTTTATGTGCAGCTTACAAAAGTGTGAATCTTCTGCCTAAATCAGGAGTATACTCGAAATGTGCTCAAATGTACTCATGATAGACCTGTTAAACATATATGTGAGCGCTTAAGAGCTGATGTCACTTCTTGTGATGCCACTTCAAGTAATGTCACGCGCTGCGATGTCACGCGCCGCGATGTCACTTGCATACTGATTAAGTAGGTTAGTCCCCCCACTTCTTTTTTTAGGACTTGTGCCCTGGTCGTTTTACCTGAGGAAGAACTGGTCCAAGAATGAACTTACATTTATGTTTCAGACACAGAAGGCGGAAACGTTATGGGAATGTTTTCTCGCTATGAATTATCGCCCACTTTTATACGTTGCAAAAATGTGCATTCACCTTGGAACTGCCCGATGTGGTTGGCCCGCTTCATGAATGTAAGAATGTTTGCATCACTATGTAACTGTCCTTTGTGATCTTGAAACAAAGGCTAGTCTCTCTCTGTTCTCCTCAAACCGAATAATGTCAGAGAAAGCTATCCAAAGTACTGTGCCAAAATTGGCTAAACTGAACTCTAAGTCCAACCAAAGAACTTCATGAAGAATGATCGGGCAAGAGAAATTAGGCTAAAATAATGCACTTTAGGGGCGAGTGGTTGCAGAACAGCATTCGACTACAACTCAAGACCTGCAGCACACATCTGGTTTAGCCCTTCCCTATGGCCATGACCACTTAAAGCTTCTGAAACCCTTCTTTGGGCCTGATTTAGGTCTCGGCGAATGGGTTACTCCGTCCCGTCCACCCAAATATAAATCCCATTATATCCTATGGGATTCATATTTCGGCAGATGGGTTATCCGTCACCGTTGTGACGGAGTCACCCATCCACCGAGATCTAAATCAAGCCATTAGTCTTCAGACTGACCTGTGCGTGCTTTGAGACTTCACGCATATAGGTTCATGGAACTCCACATGCGTGATCCGACCATCATTGCCTCTGCAGCGATGAACTTTGACAACGCATGCCCCTTGAAAAAAGGCCAAATAATAACACAAAGTCTGAAAATGCAAAGGTTCCCACCTCCATATACCAGTGAGTTTAAAGTTAATGCTTGCGGAAATTGCGTTCCTGGAACATGACCAGGGGATATGGAAGGCATTGAAATATTGTAGCTTCTGTAACCTGGGGGTCGGCACATGGAGCACATTTGAATCGGCTTCTCTACTAAAGCTTTAGCCTATTCCTCTGGGTACAAATTAGTTTACCTTGTTTGAATGCTATTAAAATTGTCACAATCTAGCACCTCTCTTGCCTTTCATTTGGAATAAATCCGTTTTATATGGAAATGAAAAGAGGATTTGAGCAGAAAGCTAAGGTAGGTTTTACATACTTCTTTGATTTTTTGTTTTTTTATCGGTAGTTTACAAAAGGTCAGCGGTATTCTGGAGCACAGATTTCTTTTATGTTTGTACAATCAGTGCAGGAGACTTGAAAGGCTCAACAATAAATGATGGTGTTTGTGACCAATCTGGAGACTATGGGGCATATTATCAAGAAACGGCGTTAACATTATCGCCACTTTAGCGGCAGAAAACTGCAGCTAAAGCGGCGATAATGGGCTTGATAATATGCCCTTGAGAATTCCAATAGAAGTCCATGTTCTGGTGTGAACATGGGCTTCTATTGGAATTCTATAGGGCATATTATCAAGCCCATTATCGCCGCTTTAGCGGCAGTTTTCTGCCGCTAAACCGGCGATAATTTTAACACCGTTCTTGATAATATGCCCGTATGGTTCAAGTTGCTTCTCCACAACTTCTGCACCAAGAGCATAAGTTGCGTTAACCCACAAAGGACTCACTTTCCACAGAGCTCGCTTTCTTACAGTAAGAATATAGGGGCATATTATCAAGGGCTCTATTGCCGGTTTAGCGGGACTTTTTCCCGCTAAAGCAGCGATAATTCTAACGCCCTATTAGCAAGCTGTCGCTAACTGCTGTTAGCGACAGCTTCTAGGCGATAGCGACCGGGTTGGGTGCCGCTTTGCATGCCAGCGATATTTATCGCTAATGGCATGCAAAGTAGGCGTTCCCAACCTAAAAGCGACTGGAAACAGTCGCTAAGCTCGCTATCGCCTATTAGCGAGGCTGGGGAGGTGATTAACGAACCAGCGCTAAACACGTTTAGCGCTGGTTTGTTAACGCCTGGTCTAAACCTGACTTAGCCATGTATTCCAATGGGAGGTGGATTACATGGCTAAATCCCCCTCGCCCTATCGCCAAGCTAACACTGGTCACAGTGTGAATATCGCTTGTTTTCAAGCGATATTCACACTGTTCTCCAGGGTTTCTATCGCTTTGGAGATAAGCGTTGCTGATAGCACGCTATCTCTGCGATAGAAACCTGTGATAGCCGGATAATTATCCTAGCGCTAACTGCGCTTAGTGATAATTATCGCCGGTTATTGCTAATAGGCCACATAGTGCATTGCTGTATAGATGCACAGGGCCTTCACAACACCTTTCAATCTCATTGAAAATGTTTAAATTGAGAGATATAAGAAGAAGCTGCTTCCACCTGATCTCTCCGTTTTTTCTTTCCATTGCAAACTCTAACAATATCTTAAAATGTATTTCAGATTCGACTGTGGAGCATGCTGTGTTCCAGTGCTGTGTTGAATTCTTTAACTGTGTTTGCCCCATTCCCCCTCTCTGTGAAGGTGTCTTTTTCAGCTTCCTCCAGGGTTCACCAGAAATGCACCTCCTTCCAGACCATTTACTTTATTCCCCTGGATTCCAATAAAATGTGCGTCCCTCATTCATGGTGTACCTTTAATGGACAACAATGCGTCCCTCATTCATGGTGTACCTTTAATGGACAACAATGCGTCCCTCATTCATGGTGTACCTTTAATGGACAACAATGCGTCCCTCATTCATGGTGTACCTTTAATGGACAACAATGCGTCCCTCATTCATGGTGTACCTTTAATGGACAACAATGCGTCCCTCATTCATGGTGTACCTTTAATGGACAACAATGCGTCCCTCATTCATGGTGTACCTTTAATGGACAACAATGCGTCCCTCATTCATGGTGTACCTTTAATGGACAACCATTTGTCCCTCATATCCGCTTACTGCCTCTTTTCACTCTAATTAGTGCATGTTCAAGTAATGTGTGTGCGAATTCCTACAAAAAGAAGTCAGAGAAGCGCTTGTGTTTACCATTGTCTGTGACTGCACCACATGTTTAATATACATGGTGCTGCACAAAACCGAGCAGACCGTGTGGTTCGAGAGAAAAGGGATGCCATGAAATCACAGTTTGCGTAATCCGAATATATCGCTGATCTCACTCCCTGTGCGCACACACAAGCACACCGCCCATGCAGACACACTTGAAAAGCATACTTTCAAAGTTATGCATTCGTCATAATTAAACTCTGTATCGAAAGTAGGAACACCGCACAAGAAGGGAACCGTAGTGTCTGCATTTCTCGAACGTTAGGAGGGGTATGTGACCCATGGAGCTATTCCATGCTTCAGTCCCAGTTTTCATTTTGACAGTAGAACTATAGCTGCTACTGAAGACAACTGGACCCCAACACTGGACCGGGGTTTAAGCCCACATGCCCCCCCACTGGTCATTGCCCCCAAACCCGCACAAAACGCGTCCTTACATAGCGAAGCCTATTGCATACCCCACTGTATGTTTACCGAAATATCTCTTCCCAGTTTGTTTCAGATGCATTAAAGGCCGGTGCGGAAATCTTGCCATGGGCTGGGCCATGAGAGCCACTGCTTGGACCAAAGGGCTGAAGTGCGGATTCAGATTCCAGATGAGGTCGTTGGAAAGAGCCGAGGAACCAAAATAAATGTGGTGGAACCAGGCTGCCATCTCAGATCTAACGCTTCGCCCTCAGACGCTTCCGCACTGTGGTTTTGTAGAGGTGAGTTTGCAAAAGGTTCGCATTTATGATGTGAGTAATGCAACCAGTGATTTTATTTAATCCTAATTGTGATATCAGCTCCCAGGGCACTGGCACAAATAAAGCCAAGCTTATTGATCCAAACATCAAATTAAGGCCCATGCCATCTTCGCGAACTCTGAACAACCCTGAAATCTTAAGCAGAAATGGGAACTGGAATTTTTGGGGAATAGCTATGCAAGCGAACAAAATACAACCCCATATTCCTCAAAGAGACAGCGCTTTATTGGTGCTGTATGGACTACAGCAATAACCCCCACTCGGGCCTATAAGTATTGTGTGCACTATGAGGAAAGCTGAAAGGAAAGCCCTGGGGGCAGCAGGCTCCCAATGAGGGACCACAACTTTCAAACTACTCCTACTGCTGATCAAGACATGAATAAAGTCGAAGAGTGCTTCCTTTACCTACTACAGTAAACGTATATAAAGTGCTACTAATACCCATGAAATAGGGCTGCTAGGCGCTGGAGACCCAACCCCCTCCAGGAGGCGAGTTGCCACCCCCGCCCTCGCTTCAAACTGCGTCCATATAAACCCTCAAATCACACCTATGACAACGTGCTTTGGTGCCTTAAAAGGTCGCAGTTTATTCAAACATAACATGTTTATACATTTTGCAATATTCATGGTCATATCAATTGCCCTTTTAATATCCATGTTAACACATTTCATTGTCTTTGCAATCATTTGGTTGCTGTGTGGACCCAGCCTCCTCAATTTCCCGGGAAGGGAGGGACCCCTTGTCTGGGCCTCTGATTCACGGGTCTAGGCTTCAACTTGCTACCGACTTGGAGGATGTCCGTCCGGACCTGCCCGGGCTGCAAGTGACGTCCCGCTTGCCCTGGACCCTTTCATGGGCCCTCCCTGCTCCCAGGGGTCCCTGCCGTGTGGCATCCGAAGGCCCTTGCTTGAGCATCTACTCTCTCTTTCTGAGGCTGAGTCCTTGCATTTCCCTCCCTTGGTGCCCCTGCCCTGAGGCATACCAAGGGTCCTGCGGGAGCATCACATCTACTCTTTCTATGGTGGTATGCCACCCTTGGCTCCTTTAGTGCCCCTGCCGTGATGCATTCCAAGGACACTGTGTGAGCCTTCCATCTACCTTTAGTAATTTCTCTCTTTTTTTCTACCTTTCTTTAGTTCCTTCCGCTTCACCTCTACCCTCGCGGCTGCGATGCCCGCTTATTCCGGTGTGGGTGGGTGGGATTCTTTCCTTTCTTCTGCGAGGGGGGGTTCATGCTTCTTTGGGCCTGTTGCCTCTATTTCTCCGCCCCTCGTCCTAGTCAGCTCGCCCCAGGATTGGGGGCGGGACCGACCTCGCCCTGGCGTGACCAATCCGGGTCATCCCCTTCTAGCTGGCTATGTAAATGGGTGGAGAGGGGCTTCCCGCCCCCGATCGGCGTTTGTCCCGGGTCCCCATCGGGTCCGGCTTCGCCTTCCCGGCCCGGGTTCCAACCCCCTCCAGGAGGCGAGTTGCCCCCACCTCCCTCGCTTCAAACTGCGTCCATGTTAACCCTCAAATCACACCTCTGACAATGTGCTTTGGTGCCTTAAAAGGTTGCAGTTTATTCAAACATAACATGTTTATACATTTTGCAATATTCATGGTCATATCAATTGCCCTTTTAATATCCATGTTAACAAATTTCATTGTCTTTGCAATCATTTGGTCGCTGTGTGGACCCATCCTCCTCAATTTCCCGGGAAGGGAGGGACCCCTTGTCTGGGCCTCCGATTCACCGGTCTAGGCTTCAACTTGCTACCGACTTGGAGGGTGTCCATCTGGACCTGCCCGGGCTGCAAGTGCCGTCCCGCTTGCCCTGGACCCTTTTATGGGCCCTCCCTGCTCCCAGAGGTCACTGCTGTGTGGCATCCCAAGGACTTTGCTTGAGCATCTACTCTATCTTTCTGAGGCTGAGTCCTTGCATTTCCCTCCCTCGGTGCCCCTGCCGTGAGGTATCCCAAGGGTCCTGCAGGAGCATCACATCTACTCTTTCTATGGTGGTATGCCGCCCTTGGCTCCTTCAGTGCCCCTGCCGTGAGGCATTCCAAGGACACTGTGTGAGCCTTCCATCTACCTTTAGTAATTTCTCTCTTTTTTCTACCTTTCTTTAGTTCCTTCCACCACGCTACCTACGGTTTCCCGATCGGAGGCAGCTCCTCCAACCCTGGCCACCCCCTTTCTTTTACTTGAAACCCATCTGTTCCAGCACCCCTACAATGTTCAGTAGGAACATGTCCATTCCTACCCCAGTAAGGTGTACCACGTCATCCAAGTGATAGCCCAGTGACCTCAAATTTATGAAACCGTGTCTTACAAAGCCCCAACCATTGGCCCTACAAACCTTCGCCATGGTGATATTGAGTTTCCGTCTGGATTTTTCCACCGCCCCCAAGACCATGGCCCCACGCCATGCCTTCCGCACTATTAGTTCTGAAAAATCACTTCGGCTGGGCGAATCATTTGGGCCAAGGCCGTGAGGCTTTTCTGCATATTTTCTAGGAGGGCCCTCCTCCCCAGCGCCGCCAAGTCATTGCCTCCCAGGTGGACCACCACCGCATCCGGTCTGCCACCATGCCCCATTGCTTCCCGCACCACGGGAGCAGTTGATCCCATTTCATTCCCGAACGCCCCAACCATGCTACGTCGGTGTCCCGCACCATATCCCGCTGAATTCGCGTCTGGCCGCCGCCCGTCTCTGGGCCCGCGTCACATAGGAGTGACCCAAGATCCATACCTTCTTCCGTGATTCGGTCGGACCTAGACGGGGGGTGGGGGGAGGAGGGAGAAACCGAACTCAGTACATTGTTGGGCGTATGTAACGCTTAAATGCGCTGGATGCCCAGCGTCCTATCCCCTTGATTTGTTCGCTATCCAGACCTAGCCCTGCGGCTGTGGTGGCCGCCCCTATTCTGAAAGAGTGCGACCCAAACTTCTTCGCAGGGAGCCCCGCTGCCTCTAGAGTCTTTCTCATCACTGCTATGAATTGAAAACGGCTGAGGAACGACCCGTCCCCGTGCCTGAAAAGAGGCCCGTGGCCGTAGTCATCGGGACCCAAGTATTTCTTCAGTAAGCACACTGTGCAGCAGGCCTTATCCTTAATGCAGTTAATTCTAGTCCTTTTCCCTCTGCCTGCCTGGTCTGTTTTGGCTCGACGCAGCAGGATGTCCATGTGCCCTTCACCTATCTCTACGTCCCCCTGTTAATACAGGCTGTCCCTGGGTCGCCGACTGCTGGGGCTACCAACTCGCTGATCCTGTAAGCCCCAAAGAATGCCAGTGTGAACGCTGCCCCAAAGAGCAGGGGTTTCCTGTTCCGAGGTACATAATCCCCCAAGGACACCCAACATCCGCTGCAGTATGCTAAAGTGGATGGGGCGCCTTGCATCCTTCTGTGCTTGCTGCAATCTGCCCCAGCCTTTCAGTGCCATCCTGCATTGGAAGGCCCTAGTTGGGTCCTCCCCTGCCGCCAGTTTTGTGTAATATGCTACTGCGTTCAAGTGTGTCTGGGCCCAAGGTTTAGTCTTGCCCGACATGAAGGCCCACTCAATGAAGTCTAAGACTACCTCCTGACTTGCCAGCCGGCCCCTTTTTAGTCCTGGCCACTAAAGTCTCCCAACACTTTCGGTACCGGGTTTCTGTTTTGGGGGCCAGTGCATTGTCCAGCATCATCTCCAGCCCCGGTCTACCCATGCCCACGCCTCTTCCGGCACCGGGGTCATTCTTTGGTCCGCGTCCGGGGCGAGCTCTCGGAATTTCACCCACTGAAAACGAGAAATGGCTTCGGCAACTGAGTTGTCTACCCCCGGGATGTGTCTTGCCCTAAGCGCGATATTCGCTCTGAGCTGGCATTCAATTAGTTTCCGCAGCAGGTTGGCCACTGCCGGACATTTTGCTGACCCTGTGTTGATTGCTTGCACCACCGCGTGGTTGTCAGACCATAGCATTATCTGCCTATTCGCTAGCCTCTGGGCCCACTTGTGGAAAGCCACCACAATTGGGAACAATTCCAACAAGGATATGTTAGTGGTGACTCCTGCGTCCTGCCAGGATGCTGGCCAGGCCCCAGCCGTCCATGCGTTTCCTAGGATGGCCCCAAAGCCGAACCCCGCGGCTGAGTCAGTGTAGAGTTCGAGTTGGTTTGCTTGCACCCAAGGCTCACGCCACACGAGGGTGCAGTTGAAATTTGTCAAGAAGTTCTCCCATTGCCCTAGGTCCTCCCTCACCCCTTGTGTGATGTGGACCCTGTGGTGCTTCTGTGTCATGCCCCTGGTCATCCATGCCAAGCGTCTTGCAAAGGCGCGCCCCGCGGGGATCACCCGTGTAGCAAAATTAAATTTTTCCAGCAGCTGCTGCACCTCACCTAGCGTTGCCTTCTTCTGCTGCCTTAGTCTACCAATGATTTCCTTTAGCTCTGCTACCTTGTCGGGCGGCAATCTGCACGTCCCAGCCACTGAGTCCAGCTCTATCCAGAGGAAGGACAGTTTTGTAGTTGGGCCCTCCGTCTTGTCCTGCGCTAATGGGATACCTAATTCCTGGGCCAGAACCATGAAGCTACGCAGGAGGTTGGCGCAGTTCCCCGTGCCTGCCCTGCCTATAACAAGGAAGTCATCTAAGTAGTGGATGCGTCCCCCTTTTGGAGCGCGTGTCCCTAGCTCCCACTCCAGGAATCCGCTGAACGCCTCGAAATATGCGCATGATATCGAGCACCCCATTTGGTAAGCATTTGTCATAATAGTACTGACCGTCTAACTTCAATCCTAGCAGGTATTAGCTGTCTGGGTGTACTGGCAATAGCCGGAAGACTGATTCTATGTCTGTTTTTGCCAGCAGGGCACCCCTTCCCTCCTGCCTTATCAGGTCCACCGCATCGACCACTGATGCGTAGGCCACTGTGCATGCCCCCTGTTCCAACCAGTCGTTTATGGAATCCCCCTCAGGATGGGATAAATGGTGTATTAGCCTGAATTTCCCTGCCTCTTTTTTGGGCACCATGCCGAGCGGTGATACCACCAGATCCTTCAGGGGGGTTTGGGGGGAGGGAACTGAAAGGGCCGGCCACCCTCCCCATTAGAACTTCCTTCTCAACCTTTTGTCGTGCCACCCCCGGGTTGTCTCTAACTGATTTCAGGTTACGGCTCTCCCGGGCGCCCCTGGGTCCTTTGTAATGGATTGGAAAACCTTGTGTGAAGCCCTATGCTAGCAGCTGTCTGTCCGTTGCCTTGTGATAGTGCCTCAACAAATATAACAGCCTGCTTGCCTTTATGGGTGTAGGTAGCGGCTTGTCCCCCGCCCCTTCCCCCGCTGCCCCCGCCTGGGGGGCCTGATCCTCACTTCTTTGTGCCTGTCTTATCTTTGTGTACGCCTGTCCCCGGGGCCCACTTACAGCGTATGGCGGGGTGGCTTCCCCCGCACGACCCGCAAGCGTGTCTAAACCTGCACGCGGCCCCCCATTTACAATCGTCCTTGTCGAACTTCCAGCATGTTTTACCTGATTTGTTGTTGCCCTGGTTTTTCCCTTTGAACCCATGTCCTTGCCCATCGTATTTGCCCTTACTCCCGTAGGGACAAAAATTATTCTCTTTAGCGCTGACCCCCTCCCTGGCTGCCACCATGTGCGTCGTGAAACCCTCCATGTCCTGACAGTCCCACCCCATTATTGGCCATACTTGCATCTTCTCCCTAAAACCCTCATCGTATTTTAGCCATGCGTCGCCCTGATATTGCTGCTGCGCCTCGTGTACCTTTTGTTCATACAAAATCAGTGCTGCTGCACTCTGGGGGAATTTCTCAATGAAAACGCACGCCAATGTCCTGAAAGCATTTAGCCAGTTTTCTTCTGATCTTTCTACTCTGGGCTTGCAGCAATCTCTCCTGTCCTCGTCCTTCTTGTCTTGTGTTGCTAGGTCTAAACCTGCGTGGCGCACTTCCGAAAGTGAGAAAATGTCTATAAACTCTTTCCTCCATATCCTTTCTTTTACTGCTAAGGGGATGAGTTTCGTAGTTGTGGGAGGGTCGCTCGGGGAGGGGCGCAGGTATTCGCTAGCTGGTTTCCCGTATGGATCCTGGCCTTCCCCCGCCTTGCTTGTGAATGCAGCACTAAGCCCGGGGAGCGCTGTCTCCTCCCGCGTTTCTACCTCGGGTATCTCTTCCTCGCCTTGTAGCGCCTGAGTGGGGTGCCCCTTACCCTTGCCTGCTGCCCCCTTTGCGCCCCTTTTTTTGTCGCCCTCTGGGCTGGCCTCTGACTACCCCCCTGCGGCACCTTCAGAGTTCCGTGGGAGGCCCCCCCCGAAGGGAGCTCCTGACCCCGGCCATTGCCACCAGAATATCCACGCCGCGGGGTGCGCGGCCTCCGGACCCCATGATTCCCCTTGGAAGCCCTGTTGCTCCTGACCTAGCCCTGTCTGCCATGGAGGTTGCATGGACCAGGGTCCCTGCAATGCTGCATTACTCGCTCCCCACTGTGTGCCCATGTTTATGTTTTGCCCTGGCTTCCCTGCTGCTGGGCCAATGCGCCGTACCCGCTCGTGCCCACCCTGGCCGTCCCGTGTGCAATGCTTACCACTCTCCTGGTTTGCCGAGTTGGCTCGCCTTCTGCGTGGCTTCTGGGGGGCCACTATGCTGGCTACAGACCCCTCATCGCCACTGCTTCCATCGGACTCTGAGCTCGATACCACCTCTGGGGTTGGTGGCCCTCCTGCTCTTGGCCTGTGGGATCCTGCTCCCACCGCGCTCCGCTCCCTTGGCAATGGTGGTTATTGTGCTAGCCTTGTTGACCTTTGGGGGGTCGCCTTTTTGGCTGCATGCCCCCTATCTCCGGATTTCTTGGGGGGCGGCCCTGGAGGGGTTGCCTGCCACTGCTTCTTCCCTCTTGCGTGGGCTCCTGCCTTGATCTGCTGGTCGATCCAGGTCTGTCCTTTTAATGATACAAGCGCCCTGGCCTGCTCCAGCATTACCTGTAAGTCATCATCCAGCTCCGGTCCTGCGTCTCCTCTGCTCCTCTTTTGGCCCTTCTGGGGGGCCCCCGGCTGCTCCTGGGCCTCCCTGAGACGGGCTGGGAGCCGTGTTTCCCTCCCTGTTGTCACCCGCTTGTTTGCCATCTCCAGCAGTGCACTCCTCGCCCTGCTTGCTGAGTGTTGCAAGAAAAAAAGGAGGGTGTCCACCAAAACCCTGTGCACTTGTGTAGTGAAGTTGAGCCCAAAAGGAAAAACCGCCTCCTTATTGCCCCCCCCTTGTGACGCTCCTGCCACAAGGGGCTATGTCTCCTGCACAGCAAAGTCTGGCTCTGAACGTGATGGAAAAAACCGCCGCTGTTCAGACGCAGTTCACGCCCTTTCTGCCGTTCTCGTACCGGCCGCCTGAAGCTTCCCGCAGGGCGTAGGCTGCTTCCCCGCCCTGCCGCCTGGGAAAATTGGAGCTGGTGACAACCAATGGTTCCGGACTGGCTCTCGCTGCCCCTCAATCAGCTGTGCCTGGGTCCGCGCACTTGCCGAAGGGAGCGACGGGGAGGGGAGGTGGGCCGTGTGCCTTTAAGCTTGCTGTGCCTCCACAACAGGCCACGCCCGCCCTCCATTGCGTATCCTCCTCTCTGCGCCGTTCCGATGGGCTGATCAGGCTGCTCCGCCGCTGCTTCTTGCTGCTCTCTGCTCCCCGGCCCAGGCGACGCCACGGCCCGGTTGCCTCCGTTCACCGATGGGGGTGGAACCGATCCGGCTGCTCCGCCGCTGCTCCTAAATGCTCACTGCTCACCGGCCCAAGGCGCCGCCACGGACACTGCTGTCTCGATCTTCCAGTCAGGGGGAGGAGAGGATCCTTCTTCTGGATGCGCCGCTTCTTCTGGATGCTCCGACCGGCTGCTCTGTCCTGCAGGTACGCCACCAACGCGGGATCCGGTTTGCGCTGGCTCAAGCCACCTCCGATCAGACGGCCTGCTTGGTGGCTCCTTCTTTCCTTTCTTCTGCGAGGGGGGGTTAGTGCTTCTTTGGGCCTGTTGCCCCTATTTATCCTCCCCTCGTCCAAGTCAGCTCGCCCCCGGATTGGGGGGGGCCCGAGCTCGCCCTGGGGTGACCAATCCGGGTCACCCCCTTCTAGCTGGCTATGTAAATGGGCGGGGAGGGGCTTCTCGCCCCCGGACGGCGTTTGTCCCGGGCCCCCATTGGGTCCGGCTTCGCCTTCGCCTTCCCGGCCCGGGTTCGGACCTCAAAGATGAAACACTCAAGGAAGATTATCATGCAGTAAAAATGCGAGTTTTCAGTTTTTTCAGAAAGAGAGGACGATTTGAAAAGATCTGGAGTCTCAAAGGAAGCCCGTTCCATTATTTGGATCCAAGATCTGCAAAAGAGCTACCACCTCTACAACTGAGACAGTGTCATGGCAGCCGTAGAAGTCCGGGCATGGTAGATCTGAGCGGTCTAGATGGAAAGTAGCAGGGGATTAGTTTCTGAATGCTCGTTGGGCTGGAGCTATAGAACGTCCTATTGACGAAAGGTAATGCTTTGAACTTTATCCTCTTCTCAACTGGAAGCCAATGTACTTTCCTGAGTTTATTCGACACCGAATGAGATCTAGGCATATTTAGTAATAGCCTAGCCCCATCATTCTGGGCCAGTTGGAGCTTCCTAATCGAACAAGAGGGGAGGCCTAGATACATGAAGTTAGAATAATGTAGTGATTAGAGCACGCACAATGATCTTTCTCTCAGAATGGTATCAAAATCTGATAATTTTCCTCGGCATTCTTATAAGGCCAAAACAGACTGCTGTTGCAGAAGTGATTTCGGACTTGAAGGAAAGCTAATTGTCAAGCCTGTCAAACCTGACTCCCATAATTTTTTGTGGATTTGGATGCAATGGGTGATGGGCCCAGTTCTTCAGACCACCACTCGTCGGACCAGAGTTGGGGATTTGGTCCGCCAAACTAGCAGTTCTGTCTTACCTAATTTGAGTTTTAAACAGTTATTGTCCATCCACACAGAGGTCAAGATAAGACATTGTTTAAACCTGTCTTGAGATAGAGGATTATCATTTGTCAGAGATAGAATGACCTGTGTATCATCTGCATATGACAGGGCTTCGAAGCCGAAGCTGCAGCTCAGACCTGCCAGAAAAATCATATAAATATTGAAGAGTGTAGGGCTCAAGGATGATCCCTGTGGGACTCCGTAAGGGAGTGGCAATGGTTCCGAAGAAAATGGTGATAGCCGAATGGCCTGGTTTCAACTAGAAAGAAATTGGCAATCCATGACATGACTTTACCTGTGACTCCGATATCTTCACGTCTATTGATCAGTCTTGAGCGCGAGGTGGTATTGAATGCTGCAGACAAGTCAAGGAGGACACGGGCCGCTGTGCCTCCAGTGCCAAGGATAGCGTTTAGGTGATCAGATACTGTAAAGTATGGATTCTGTACTCTGACTGAGAAGGGTGAAGGATGTTATTAGTCGCTAGATATTATGACAGTTGTTGGATAATATGCTACCCAGGTTCTTCATGGGATCTGGGAGTAGAGATATGGGGTGAAAATTAGTGTGCAGTCAGGGTTGAAACTATGCCTCTTCAGGAGCGGAGTGACTTAGGTCTGCTTCTAGGCATCTGGGATCACTGCAGTATTTATGGAAGTGTTAAGTATATCACAAAGGACAGGTTTGATTACAGAGGCTCCTCTTTTAGGTATATCAGAGGGCATGGTTCCAAGGAGGATTCTGACTTATGGCCCGATTACGAGTCTGACGGTCCACGGACCACCAGACTCATGGGGGCTCGGCAGTGGAGGTCTCATGACCGCCCTATTACGATTCGGGCAGTTGGACTGCCACAGCCCGCCGCAGCTGCCAGGGAACTGCTGTTCCCTGGCAGTGTTGCGGCAGTCAGGAGGCTGCAATATGTTTGGTGGGACCGGTGTGGTCCCACCAAGCATATTACGAGTTTCCTCTCCACTGGCGGTGCATGGAGGTTCTTACTCTGTGCCTCCTCCGCATGTGGATGCACACAGGGGGCACAACATGTGCTCCCCTGTGTGCATGCACACCAGTTTCTGCACGGCATAGACTTCCCAGTCCATGCCGTGCAAGAACTGTTTTTGGCATTCCCATTGCGGTGCCCATTTTCTGAGGCACCGCAGCGGGAACGCCAAAAACCAGCCCACCAGACAGGAGGAAACTACTAATCTGGTGGACAGTCTGACCACTGCTTTGGCGATGTGGCAGTGGCAGCGGAGCAGACCTGGCACCGCACCACCAAAGTCATAATCAGGGCCTTAACATTAATAATAAGATCTCTCATATTTTGAAGAGCAGTGAGGGAGAACCTAGACAACGTAGAAGAGATATGGATAGGAGGGATCAGACTTGAAAGCTTATCTTGGGAATTCTCGGAGGATACGATAAACATCCTATGTATATTTGTGACTTTATCGTAGAAGAATGTGGATAATTTATCACATAATGTTTGTGAGGAAGTCAAACTGTTATGTATGACTGAAAGTTGGGTCACAGACTTGACAATCGCGCAAAATCTTCTTTGAAGATTTTTTTGCAGATTCTATCCTCGCTTCAAAGAAGTTGGTTCTAGCCAGTCTGATTTCCTTAGAGTAGGCTTTTCGAGTGGACCGTGAAGTTGTTTGACTGGCAGACTCCAATTGAGTCTCCATTTTCTTTCCAAATGACAACAGAGCCATTTGTTAATTAACAGTTCTTCAGAGAACCAAGAAGCTGCCATGCCATGGTTGATATTATCTTTGAGAAATGTGTATGGTAAGGGGTCCATGAAGCGATTGGACAGCTTAAGGTTAGCAATTGTAGCTAGGACATCCCAGTGTGAAGCAATGCCACTCTTATCCAAGAGACAACTCGAATATTTTTATTTTTTGTGTGAAAATAATTGAAGATTTTTTGCGGTTGAAGATTTTTTGCAGTGGAGGTTGCCGGGGCAGTTCTTGGGCTAATTAGATGGTTTACACAATCAAACAATGTTCTAGGGCAAGTTTTGAAAGCGTTGATTTTTAATCTTAAGATTTGACATGCTTTTTATATTCTTTAAGTTTGGTGCACATAGTCATTAGAATAAGTTTGAAGGGATTTTTGCTACATAAGTTTTCTCTTTGACTGAGGAGTTTCCTTTCTTTGAAGAACTAACTCGCTGCTTTGTTTGGTCTTATCTTATTTAAATCTAGAAGGGCCATTTTGTCTGCTTTCTTTTGAATGGGTGTATTAAAGAAGGATAATGTAGAGTTTGAGTTTAGGATCATCTGGGATCGTATATTATTTCATGGAAATCTTTTCTTCTAGGGTCGCTATATTGACTCTTTTAAAGTTTCAGTCCCAGCCATTGGATGTTTGGGTTCACCAGAGGAGGCTGTTTTGGCACCAAGAAGTTTGAAGGGTATTAGAAGGTGGTCAGACCAGTCAACGGGGATGGTAGATTCAGTCTTCACTACATCTCTCTTAGAGATAACTAGGTCGAGAATATTGCCTTTAGTGTGAGTGGGGCTACAGCATGAGTGGTCGGGGTCATTTTCACAGAAGAAGGTTTCCAGCTGTGAGAGTGCCGGGTCTTGATTGTCTCCCAAATGGAGAGTGAACTCTCCTGGGAGAATGTTGGATGCTTTGGAACTGCTATTCTCTGCAATGAATTCTATCATTTGTTCAACAAACCGAGTATTTTCCCGGGGTGAATGGTAGATAGTGTGAAGTAATAGGATCTTTAGATCTGAAGTTTTTATTTCTATTCAGAGGCATTGGCAGTTACCAGGTTGGTATCTTTTTGGGGGGTTTGCATTAGATGAGGAGTCTGTACATGACTGCCACTCCCCCTGCATCTTGATCAATGCAGGCAACTGCATAACCAAAAGGGATGAGGGCTGAGTGTCTATACAGGTATGTGATGAGGAGGCTAAGCACATTTCAGTTATGAACAATAGATCTAGGTCTTTTAAATCACGCCTGCAATTTTGAGGTTGTGTTTGGCCACTTATCCTGAATTGTGGAGTAAACACCTTAGAAAAGAGGTCTCAGTCTTGGTGGCCATAGTAGTTGGAACTGCAGTAGGAATGACGTTCTTGCGAATCACAGAGTTTATGTTAAAATGGGGGATGTGGCATCGTTTCCTTAAGATGATAGGGGTGCTCTCTTGGGTCACGTCTCTTTATTGTTTCGAAGGAGGAAGTTGGGGAGATGAGCGATGTTCTATGCAGATGAACTTTATCCCATGTCTCTTTAAGAAAACACCTAATTCACAAGATCAAATCTGAAGAGACTGCACTGGCCTTTAGCTTAGCCCAGAAAAAGAGGTGGTCTACATTGTCAAATTTAGCAAGTAAGCCTATGAATCAAGCATATTTGTTGTCCTCTTGTGTAGAGCTCCAACTACTTCTTAAAGGCACCATTTGGAAGGCTGTCTGGCCCTGGAATGCTACTGGGATTTTTGTAAGGGTATTGTAGGAGGCTTAGTATATGGTGCACACTTATTTAAGTGAAGCACCCTGCACTAATCCAGACAACCCTTATGGTGATTTTAGTGGTCTTAGACAACCATGGAAAGCTCTCTAAGTGGAAGCTGTGGAGAGCAGCCTTCAGGCTTAGCCCAGAAGGAATGTAAAGCAGATTGTTTTACAAGTACTAATCATATAGTGTAGGTTAAGTGAAAAAGAACCACACAGTGTAGTTATAAAGATATGTATTTATTATAAACACTCACTAGTACATTGGAATATCTCCTACCCGGAGATATAATCACAATACACACAATAGTTCAATAGTAGAACAGGTAAGTAGCACAAATACACAGTGGTCTCCAGGGGGAGACCAAACCATATACTAATAAAGTGGAATGTGAACTGCCACCGAAGTCGAGACTGGACCCAGAAGACTTCGAAGTGCTGGGGACCCAAGGAACCACCCAAGGTAAGTACCCAGGAACCCCACGGAGGCCGAGTGCAGAGTGGTAACACAGCCGCGTACTCAATACAAGTCAATGGTAAAGTCGCGGTTGCAGTTTTATAGAAGAAGGACCCTTCCCAGAGAATCCTGAAGAAACCCCATGGAAGATGGAAAGTTCGAGAGTCACCCCACCTGTGGATACCCCAGGAACTAGGATACCTACACCAGGGAAGCTGGGTGCATAGGTGCGAAGTGACGTCTGAAACTGCCGTAGACCACAATGGAGGACTTCAGTAAAGATGCCTCCCGCCAAGAAGGTGAGAGAGTCCGGTGGAATCCAAGGGTGGATTCTTGAAGAGGAGTACCTGCAAGCAGAGGGGACAGAGTCTATGTCACTCGGAAGTGACCAAGAGGCACAGAAGACATATGACCGCTGATGATGGAAGATGCAGGAGGGTTGATGGTGAACTCGTTGCTGCAGCTGTGAGGACCAGGCAATGCTGTGGAAGACC
Source organism: Calotriton arnoldi (assembly GCA_963921515.1). Classification (NCBI taxonomy): domain Eukaryota; kingdom Metazoa; phylum Chordata; class Amphibia; order Caudata; family Salamandridae; genus Calotriton; species Calotriton arnoldi. The sequence continues at coordinate 568,016 of CAWUFW010003701.1, read as the reverse complement.
AGGAGCCATTCACAAGCTGTCCAACATCGGAAGTCGAGAGCCAGGGTGTCGGTGTCTGGCGGGAGCACCAACAAGCCTTGGCAGCAGCAACAGATGAGGAAAATGAAGAAGGTGCAGTGTAGGGACCAGCAAGGTCCAAGGGACTCACCAAGCACCGGAGAGTCAGAGCAGGCCCCCAGGAACCAGAGGAGCCCACTGGAGCCAAAGAAGACCCTCAAGAGGACCCACAGACCAAAGGCACCGGAGTCGCAAGAGGACCTTGAGCAGCTCACCAATGATGCAGGCCCCAGGGGCAGAGGATGCAGTGAGGACAAATATCTTGGTAGCAAAAGATGCTGGAGGCTGGAGCTTCTTGGAGCCCAAAGATCTCTGGAGAAGAGAGTCAACAAGCCTTGGCAACGGCAAGTCAACACAGTGCACAGGGGTTCTGTTCCAGTGGTTCCGACGGGAGATACTATCCTCAAACTTGGTGAGAAGACAGTGCAGGCCTTGAGGAAGTTGCAGAACCACCACCTGTGTTGCAGGGCCTTGCGAAGTCCGGAAGACGTCAGGAGGAGCAGACTGATCCGCTTAGTTGCGGTGCCTGCAGATGCAGGGGAGTGACTCCTTCACTCCAAGGGAGATTCCTTCAGGTGTCTTTGATGCCTCCAGGCCTGGAGAAGAACCTGGATGGAGCACAGGCACAGACGACACAGAAGACTAGTGGGACAACGAGACCAGGAGCAGCAGGAGTCTTCCAGATGCAATCTCGTTTCCCAAAGCGAAGTCCAACAAAGTCCAAAGTGCCCATACGGTTGAAGATGAAGTGGTTTCGGATCTGAATCTTGTCCCACAATGAATCTGAAGAGCCACCCACAGGTAAGCCCTTAAGTACCCTAGAGTAATGGGCTGTACAGAGGGGAGGATACTCCCATGTTCTTTTTCCAGTTTTGCGCCAGAGCGGGAGCCAACGGCTCCCTGAACTGGTTCCAACTGGAGTATGCAAGGAGGGCTCCATATGTGCCCCTCAAAGCAGTCTGGTGGCGCTGACAAGCGCCCCCAGCCCAATACACTAAGTCATGTCTGGGAGGTGGCCACACCTCCCTGTGACAGGAAAACTATTATTCTACCTTCCCCTGCTTGAGCCTGGTTCAGCAGCAGGAGGGCAGAATCGTGTCTGTGGTCGGCAGCAGCACTAGCTTGCTTTTAGACCCTGAAAAGCTGGTACCAGGAATACAGAGGGGCTCCCTAGGGGAGCCCCATAGTACATGGGATCCTACATCCAACACTGAAATCAGTGTTGGGGTAGGATTCCAACATGTTTGATACCAAACATGACCGGTTCGGTGCAGCCAATATATAGTTAGACATCTCGCAATTGACGTGATGTCCACTATATGTATAAAATGGCTGACCACACTTACAAAGCCTGGAGAATTGACTCCTGGGTTTGTAGGGGGCGTCCTGCTTAGGCAGGGCACCCTCAAACTTATAACCAAGCACCCTGCCTTCAGGATTCAAAGGCCTACCTTAGGGGTGACATAGGTTTTAAGTGCAGTGACCTCAGATATAGGGAAACATATATGTTGCGAGTGGTGCGTGCATCAGCTCACACAGGGTGCAATGGCAGGCCTGTAGTCACAGTTTGAGTGGTCTCTCATGGGTGGCATATTACATGCTGCAGCCCATGGGAGACCCCTGGTGGACCTATGCCCTGGGTACCTTAGTACCATATACTAGGGACTTAGAAGGGTACACCAGTAGCCAATTAGGAAGGTACCAAAGTACTTACCCAGTACAATTTAGGGAGAGAGCACAGTGACTGGGGTCCTGATTAGCAGGATCCTAGTCAGACTAGTCAGAAAACAGAATTACACCAGCAAAAAGTGGGGATAACCATGAAAGCAGATCCTACTTTCCTACAGGTATCTATTGTTAATGTACTCAAAAAAAGTATTGTTTGCCACATACTTTGGAATAGTCGAGTCTGGAACAGCATTAGCCTGGACCAGCTTTAGGCAATAAGTCCAACAGGTCACATCTGGAATTAGTATCTCATATTCCTCCTGGGCAGGATCCGAGGCCACTAAAGATCAGTTTATTTATGGCTTCCTTAAACCAAACAGTGGTATCTGAGTGCTTTGCCTCTGAATTTCTGGTGGGCCGTGGTTCTATTCAGGTCAATAAACTGGTTTTCAGAGCTGACTTAATTCATGAGGTTTCATTCCAATTTAATTTCAAATTGAGGAGCCTTCTTGAGTTTGTTCCACTTCCGATGATCTTGCTCCACTATATTGTCTCAAGCAAATTCTTAGATGCTGGTTTCAATTCTCACGGTGAGAATTGCAGACAGAAGCATATCTTCATAAACCTTGGGCAGGGGACCAAGATTCCTTTACGCATTGAATTGCCAATCTTAAATAGGACTCACTGTGAAAATAAAAGCACTTGTAAGCCAGCAATAAATGACTCTCTTTAGGAATGTTAGCCAATGTGTTGGCTGCCAGGTTTGGTTATTTTTTTAATGTCTTGAGCAGTTTCTTAGACATGTGTACAGAAATAGATTTTTGTCCCAAGAATCTCTGTATTTGCAGTTACTTTCTCTGATTCACATAGCAGACGTTGCAACCTAATGAGAAGCCTCAAATGATAGCTGCAATAATTCGCAAGGCTATTCATCTGTACAATTAGTTGTGCATTAATTTGGAAAAGAGTAAAGTCAAGATATAAGAGTAACCTGAATGGTAATTCTGATCATCTTAGTTCCTGCTCTCCCTCGTTCACAACACCCACCTCGCAGTCCTCTTGGTAAGCAAAAAATATCCATGCAATGAACCATTTCTCATGGAAGGTAATTGAGTTGGATACATACGTAAAGAGAGGATGCTCACACTAGCTTTCAAAATTTCAAGTGACATCATCATTTCAGAGTATGCCTTTTCTGATCCTGGCCCGGACACGCCATTTGTAGCAATTTGCAAAGAAGTGAGAGCAAGAAATTGATACTAGAGGAATTGCCATAAAAACAAAAATGTCATATTGCTCAGGGAGACGTTTATCGCAATCATATTTGCCTTTAATTATTCCCATACGTCCTAAAACATTTACTTAAAATGTACATAGATTTTAATGTAAGTAAATGATGGCTTTTCAAGTCACTAATATCCAAATGATGAATTCCAATTGAGCAGGGAAGGTTGATTTTGTCTATTCTTGCCGCACAACTCCTAAGTCTCTGACCTGTCCGGGGTTTGGTACTGTTCCCCAATCTTCCCAATGTTTCCATAGAACTGTAGAGCGTTCATGTAGCACGCTGCAGGGTCATCAAGCACCAGTGTGCCGATGACCATTAACTTAATATGATGGTGTTCAGGGTGCAAGCTAGTTGTCGATTTAAATCTTGTCGTTGATATTGCTTTATTTAATATCAAGGTAGTCTCTTAAAAGAAATTTGCCCAAGACAAAATATGACTTCATTTCTACCAAACCACTTAATGATATCCTCCTAAATATCAACTCAAAAGTATCATGGGCCATAATCTAATGGTCAAAATATTATGACTACAAAAACATTGTGAACAAATATATTAAAGGAAAGTTTTTTTACTTTTATACAACAACATCACATTTTAAAATATAGTTTACTAAAATATTGTAACTGTTTATGTACTTTTAGTGTACTGTAATATTTTCTTATATTATTGAAGTTGTTGTGAAATTGTTTTTTAATTATTTTTACATAATATTATACTAATGTTTAATTTCCTGTTTCGGTATGTTAATTCATTTTAATTGATTAATTTTTATTCTCATATGCCATTTATTTCTCTACATGTTTAATAAATTTGTACATTTTATTACATTTTAATTTTGACCTGTGACTTTTATTGAGGGATTGGATGGATAGTGTATTTTTTTCAAATAACCTATTAAATAATATGAATTCATTATTATATTAATGTTTGTAAATATTTATTTGTGAACATGTTTCATTATATTTGTAATTAATTAATATATTTTAGTTTCCGGTTGTGGGTTTAATTGGGGGATTGGATGGTTAGTGTTCAAATAGTTATATACAAAACTACAAAAAAAACAATGATGATGCTGTCACGTTTATAATCAGGCGGACAATCAAGATATACCGCCCAGTTTTCCTATGTACGTGAATGAGGGTTTTTAAGACGGCTAGAATACCTGACCCTGGTTACACAGGTACAAGTGATCCATTCTACACTGATATTTGATTATTAATAGGAAGCTGAATGGATCACAGCTTCTTCTTCCTCCCTCCATTGATCTGGTTCTATAATTGTAATCATTTCTATGTTTTCTAAGCAATCATTTGTATAGATTGTGGGTTGTTTTGGAGTTTTGTAAGGTATTGTTACTGTTAAAGTGTATTTTAATTATTGACAGTTGTTTAATGTGCTAAATTATTTGCATTGTTATTCAATTGTTTAAATGGTTTATTATTTTATAATTACTTATTTTTGGGGGGATTTGGGGTATGTTGTATGAAAGCATGGGTAGAGCTTTTAAAAACAAAAAAGTTAAATTATAACTTTGTACTATGTACTGGCTTTTTTATGATTGTGTTTTTTTTTGGGGGGGGAGAGAGGAATGCTGTTCATTTTAAGAATGCTTTATTTAAGGTAAACTGCACATAAACAGTAGAAAACCTCCATCATAAGTACTGATCCATGAATTGCTTAACATCCAGAGAGACACATTTATCCAGACAAAAATAATTTCATTGCTGTAGGAAAAAACCATAATCCATTATTGGTTAAGATAGTGCTTCCTGATAAAAGTGCTGCCTGTCACATTCCAGCCAGCTCCCTGGCATTTGGAAAAGGGAATATTTATATATTATACTTATATTTATTTAATGGAAAATTGTGCAAATGTGGTATATTTGTTAATTTTGCAAAAAATATTTTAATCTTGTTTTACAGTTTTAATATAGCAAGGATTAGGTTTTATTTAAATATGTGAAATGATTTTTATTGCATAATTATATATTTGGGTTTGGTGTATCCGAACCTCTGAGTGTGTACACTTTCCCCAGTGTTTGTTGGACTCTGGTTACTTAAATAAATGTCACCCTTGCCAAATGTATGCACTTTCCCCGACCCAATGTTTGTTTACTGGAGTTAGAATAGTGAATCTGCACCCCCCACCCATGTACAAAATGTCTCCAGTATTTGTTGGACTGGAGTTAGAATAGTAAATGTGACCCAGCCCAGTGTATGAACTCCAATGGTTAGACTGGAGTTAGAATAGTACAGCGCAGATCTGTCGAAGAGAGCTTTTCATGTCACTTTTTACCAGGCTTTTTTCGACTTTTTGTCGAGTTTTTTGGTATGTAGGATGCCCAAGAACACTTCGGGGTTCAAGCCGTATGGCGCCTGTCACTGCGCCATGTCGGGTACGGACCCCCACCTCATGTACCTTTGGTGCCTAGAGCGCGACCATGACCCGAAGTCGTGCTCCGACTGCAGGGCCATGGCGCCGAAGGCTTTGGGGGAGCGGTCCCTAAAGCTGATCGCGGCCCGGCGTCGATCTCGTTCCCGCTTTTGGTCTCGGTCGATAGGAAGGTCCGAGCACTGCTGGGTCGGCTACGTGTTTCCCTCCCCTTCCGGGGCCGGGAGCGACCCCCAACCCTGGCTACAGAGGAAGGGCCGTCTTTCGCTTTGGTGGTGCATAGAGCTGCGGAGGTCTTGGACCTGCAGCTTCTGACAGTGGCAGTCGTGACTAATGTCTTGACGGAGGTTGTGCAGCCTAGTGTCTCCTCTTCAGAACCCTTGCTGCCTTTCAATTAGGCCTTGAAGGATGTTCTCCTGGGCACCTGATTCAAGCCCAGCACAGGGCCTCCTGTGAATAGAGTGATTGCCGCTGCAATCGCCCTGCACCGGGCGACCCAGCATTCCTCACTACCCACCCCACCTCACAGATGCTTGGTGATCCAGGCTTCTACTTCTCATGGCGCGTTTCCCTCCGCTCCCCCAGACAGCAAATCCAAGAGGCTGTAGAGCTTTGAAAAGAAAATGTTCTCTTCCACCAGCCTGGCATTGCGGTTGGTGAACACCGCATGTCTATTGGGCTGTTATTCCCATTCGATATGGGATACGGTTGCGCAGGTGCTGCCTAGGGTCTCGGAGGAGGACCGGATCCTGCTCTCTCAAGCCATTTCCGACGGGAGAGACGCAGCAAAGTTTGCCATTTGATGTGGCTTGGACACGATGGACTCGCTGAGCAGATCGATTTCATCAACGGTGGCAGAACGTCGCCACGTCTGGCTAAGGACATCTGGCTTTTCATTGGATGTCCAAGCAAACCTTATGGACATGCCCTTTGATGGCTCACGTCTGTTCGGAGATAAGGCGGACGCAGTGCTCGAGTGCTTTAAGGATTCGCGGGCTATGGCCAAAGCCTTAAGCCTCTCAACAGCTTCCCGGCCTGCGTCTGATTTCGCTACAAAGGGTCGCGAAGCCAGAAGTCGAACCAAGCCACCATCCCCTCCTCCACCGCAAAACCTTCCTAGTCTGATCCCCCAGGTTCATGACCGTCCAGTTGGTGGCAGGATACGCCATCACCTCCACTGCTGGCAAGACATCACCTCGGACAGGTGGGTGCTGCAAATAGTCCAGAGGAGATACTCCCTCCCCTTCGAGACTACCCTTACCTCCATGCCTCCATCTCATGATTGGCTGACGGAGGATCATCTCGCGCTACTCTGTGAAGAAGTCAAGGCTCTCCTGGCCAAGGGAGCTATAGAGAGGGTTCCAGGGCCAGAAATAAGCTGTGGTTGCTATTCCCATGACTTTCTGGTCCCAAAGAAGGACGTAGGCTTTCGTCCTATCCTCGACCTCAGAGCCCTCAACTACTTCCTCAAAAAGGAGAAGTTCAAGATGCTCCCCCTTGCTCAGGTCCTGTCAACCGGGAGACAGGTTGGTAACGTTGGACTTGCAGGATGCCTATTTCCACATTCCCGTCCTACCTGCTCAACGCTGCTACCTGCGGTTTATGGTGTGCCACAAGCATTTTCAGTTTGCCGTGCTCCCCTTCGGTCTCACCAGTGCCCCATAGGTCTTCACCAAGGTGATGGCAGTGGTCGCAGCCCATCTGTGGAGATTAGGGGCTCCAGGCTTTCCCTATCTCGGCGACTGATTGTTGAAGGTGGGCTTGTTCCAAGCAGTCGTTTCGCACCTCCAGTCTATGGTGAACCTCATGCATTCACTGGGGTTCACTATCAATGTGCCAAAGTCACCCTTGATTTCCTCTCAAATGCTTCCTTTCATCGGAGCAGTCTTGGACACGGTGCAGTTTCGGGTCTATCCTCCCAAGAGGCGAATCCAGGATATTCAGGCTATGATACCGATGTTTCAGCCTCTATCCTGTATTTTGATGAGAATGACTCTGAAGCTGTTGGACCTCATTGCCTCCTGCATCCTGCTTGTGGACCATGCCAGATGGCACATGTGGGTTCTGCAGTGGGACCTGAAGTTCCAATGGGCACAGCATCAGTGAAATCTCACCGACCTGGTTCAGATATCGGAGGGCACTGCGAAAGACCTGCAGTGGTGGCTAACAAACCGCGATTGGGTCAGAGGAAGACCCCTCTCCCTTCCCTACCCAGATCTCACAGTAGTGGCATATGCATACCTTCTGGGATGGGGCGGCCTTCTGGGAGAGGTGGAGATCAGAGGACTCTGGTCTCTGGCAGAAGCCAGACTCCATATCAACCTGTTGGAGCTTCGGGCAATCCGGTTGGCACTAAAAGCCTTTTTGTCATCCATCAAGGGAAGCCTAGTTCAGGTGATCACGGACAACACAACCGCCATGTGCTACTGTTATCCTTCAATTTAGAAAGTTCAAAGAGTGCATTTGGAACAGAGTCTGGAACCAGGCCTGTCTCATTAAGTAGACTGCACTTTGAGGAAGGACAAGGAGGGCAGTTTAGTCTCAGCCTCAATACTGTCTCATCCAGTGGATATCCTGGCTACAGGGATTCACAATCACTGGGAGCGCTGCCAAGGAGTGGCTGTATGCCCAGTGACTGGGAACCCGAGAAGCAGCATAGGGCTAAAAGTGCCAGTAACTGTAAAGAAAACTATCTTTTTCTAGGTTGCGAGCCATGCAATGCTTTACTTTTTCCCTCATTTCTTTGGAATGTAAGTCTCAGTGTTAATAAGAATGCGTATTGTGGATGTCATGTATCTGCATCATATAAAAGTAGTGGAATATTCAATGTATTACAGTGGATGAATGCTACAGTAGAGTAAGATGAATGAGGTTTATAACTCGTTCATGGCTTCATCTCTCCTGCTGGCTAGTTGCCCATCTAACACAAGGAGATGATGGACGGAGCGCTGAAACTTTTCAGACACTCACCCCCACTCACAGATCTGGGATGAATCCATCATCATTCTTTAGTTCACTTCGCCACCCCAGTTCAGACACAGCCATATGCAAATCAGTCTGACCCTGTGCCTCATGGGAACAGTCCAGCCCGAACTGCCAAGCCATGTCTTCCCTGGACTGGAAACAAGCATCCTGGGACCGGTTTCGGGCTAACAGCCCTCATCAGCCAGGCTAGCTTGAATCGAGTGGCAAAGTGAGCAAGGGACCCACGTCTGGGCATACCCTGCCAACTTAGGGCGAACACAGCAAACACAAGGAGATGATGGACGAAGCGCTGAAACTTTTCAGACACTCACCCCCAGTCACAGATCTGGGTTGAATCCATCATCGTTCTTTAGCTGACTTCGCCACCCCAGTTCAGACACAGCTATATGCAAATCAGTTTTGACCCTGTCCCTCAAGGGAACAGTCCAGCCCGAACTGCCAACCCATGTCTTCCCTGGACCGGAAACAAGCATCCTGGGACCGGTTTCGGGCTAACATCTAATCATTCATCACTGATCAAAAATGCAGTACTACAGTGCTCACTGGCATGTACATAACATAAAACCTTGGGGGGATGTTGAAGTTCGAAACTAAACTGAAAGGTCCTGAAGTGTGACAGTAAAAGTATGTATAAGTGAAGGTAAGTTTTCTTTGAAACTAGGAAGGGTCAAATGACAAGGACATAGATGGAGTTAGGAGGCATGGGACAACTTTTCACAGCACAGACAGCATGCCATCATCTTAGTTTGTAGGTGCATGGAAATCAGAGGTAGATCTGATGCTGTAAAGCACATTCTTAGGACAGCAAGGGCATCATGTTGCAGAAAATATGGAAGTGGAATGTTTGAGAGGCCTATCACTGTTGACTTACGTATTCCCACCAAAAGTTAACTACTTTTGCATTGAAAACACCCAGGTTGAGTCAGTGATGAAATCGCACCAATTTTGGAAGTTGAAGAAATAATGAGCCTTTTCTACATATGGCACTGAAGAAATCCTGTATTCCTAACAGAAACACTGGAGTGTCTCCATCTCTGTCCTGAAGTTCTGCTCCCTTCTCCAAAATGGTAGCTCCTATTTTGATGTTCAAATGGATATCTGAACCCCTTTCCTAAAAAGACTCGGCCTTCTGGAGGAACTTGCTCTAAGAAGCCATGGTTCAGCTTTGAAGGATTTTCTCCTTTTTTACCCGGCTTGCTGATGGGGCTGACAAGAAGCTGTGCCCACAGGGAGCTGCATAGACAGATTGCTATAATGTGCTTACTCAGCAGGACCAGCACGAAGAAACTTACACCTTGCACAGTAAATTTGGGAATTTATCTTGAAGAATTAGAATATTTCAGCCTCAGAGACCCCTCCTTGTTGATCTGAAATTTGAGCCAGCATAAGCCCACAGTAAACCTGTATTTAGCTGCAGCCACAAATAGTGCCTAGCTGGACATGCCCGCATAGCATTTCCTGTAAACTAACGGCCTCATTACGAATCTGGCAGTCCGAGAACTCGCGGGGGCATGGCTGTGGCAGTCCAGCCACCACTGTACCGGCAGTCAGACTGCCCCATTACAAGTTGGGCGGTCAGACCGCCATTGTACCACATCAGCCGCGAGGGAACCACCATTCCCTGGTGGTGGTGCGGCGGTCAGGGCCTCAGTAATATGCTGTTAGTGCCGGATTTCAGGACCGCCAGCGGTATCATGGAGGTCTTTCCTCCATGAAAAGGCTGGTGGTCCTGAAATAATGGGGGCCCTACAGGACCCCCTGTTGTCCATTTACATGGGGACGCATGCAGGGGGGCACACAATGTGCCCCCCTGTATGCATGCACTCTTGTTTTTGCACACCATGGACTTTACAGTCCCTACAGTGCAGGAACGTTTTTTGGTATTCCCATTGCAGTGCCCATTTTCAGAGGCACCGCCGTGGGACCGCCAAAAAATCCCACCAGACATGAGGAAACTCTTAATCTGGCAGGCAGTGGGCACACAAATTTAGCAGTGCGGGAGCAGGCCACCAGCGTGGCGGTCCGTTCCTGCACCGCCTAACTCGTAATCCGGCCCTTAGTCTTCTAGATCCTTGCACCCAAGATCGACCCTACATCAACACCGTATTGTCATAGCTTCAGCACATTCGAGGTGGAGACTCAGCAAGCACTTACTACAATCATTCAAGGTTTGAGCCAAGTACTAAACCCTTTTCTAGTCGGCTGATGGTCTTCTTCAAGCCAGAACTCGAATTTTAGGACTCAATTGTGTTTATTGGATGAATTTTAATGGTCACAAACAAGCAACGAACGATTCCGACTTTTGAAGAGCTAGAGGGTCCTGCTAGCCAAAAGTCCTTGTCACCTGATGTGAAGTTTGGCCTGATACCACATCAGGGCCACATGCCCCACTGCCAACAAATCCTTCTTTAACAAGTGAAACCCAAGTCTTGTTCTGGGTGGTCCTGCGGAGCTCAGGAAACACCATCTTGTTGCCTTGAAATTTTAACTCTCTGGGTTTAGAGGCTGTGCCGGTGACAGTCACCCACTATGTTGAGGATTACATTTCAAGCAACACAGTCCCAGTGCCAGGGTTATTCCCCCGAGCTCCTCTTGTTGAGAGGCAAAGTGCTTTGTGGACTTTTAATTTCGGCTGCATTATAAAACCTCCCCACATCTCTTTCCATTCTTCTCATTGCAGATACCACACCCTCTCTAAATCCACTCTATTGCAGGAGAGTCCCATCCTGTTCCTTTTTTCCGTCCTCTTCTTTGTCCCATCCACTTTGGCCTCTGTATCAATCGGCCCTTCAGTTCTCCAGTCTGCTGTCTCTTGAGAGCCGCCTTCTTCTCAAGATTCCTGGAGGGAGCTTCCAGTTCATTCACAGGGCACCTAAATAAAGATTCCCCTGGGTCAGGCCCCCACCACGTGGGTCTTGTCCAGTGGTGGCCGGCATGACTCGCGGGTGGTGGGGCGGGGTAGGGTGAGGGGGAACTCAGGGGCACGGGGTTGCGCAATGAAAAATAAAATTATACACTTACCTTGCCGCCGGGTCCTGCGTCTCTGTTCCTTGCTCCTGCTCTCCTCGTGAGACAGGAAAGCCAGGAAGAACAGCTAGGCTCCCCTGAAATGCAGTGTTGTGATTGGTAAGCACCCAGGCTACCCTGACCAATCACAATGGTGCAATGCAGCATTGTGATTGGTTTTGAGCATTCTGGTTCAATGCTTAACCAGGGAATGGGGGCCTGGGCTTGTTCTCCACGCAGGCTGCATGGAGACTGGGGAAAGTGCGCATGACTGGTTTGGGTGGCCCGAGAGGGCCAACCAAACAAACAGTCATTGCGCACATAAGAGTGGGCAAACCACTCCTCCCCTGCTCTGCTCCGAGAGCACAGCAGCCCCGCCCACCGGCCCCCAAAGGAAACATAACATGATAATAACTCAAAGTTATTATCATTTTATATTTCCTTTACTTTACACTGCTCAAAAGCAGTGGGGCGACGCTCCTCCGCCATAGTGGAGGAGCCGCCACTGGTTTTGTCTACTTCCCCATTGCGCTGTGATGGGGAGGGCCTCTGTAGGTTTAAAAAGTCCTTCTTAGCTCCTGCTCCCTTCTGTTTATTCTCCTTGGGTTGCATGTGATCGAGTTTTTATCTCCTAGCAGGACAATTTTAGTAAGGAGGCACAGGTCGGTAATGTCACGTACTACCAGTAGTGTTGTTATGGCGTAGGAACCCGCCGGATTCCATTTCCTGCGGGGATGATTGATCCTGACCGGCCCCAGCAGCTTCTCTAGCCTACTTCCAGGTACAGTAAGGTAGACTGCCCTGGACGAAGGCAGCCGTCTTTCACACGCATGGCGTGGGTCACTGCTGAGCGGCTGCCTGCAGGGGGTGATGGGGCCCTTCTCCTCCTCTTCGTCAGGTGTGCTCCATTATTGACAAATATATTTTCTAACAAAGAGGAGCTGTTGTCGAACTTGATCAACCTGATTGGGCTAATGTTGAGAGATAATTACTTGCTTTTTAAAGTCCAGCATTGCTAAAGTCCCCAGGTCTGCACAGTTCACAGACAATGAATTCTTTTTTAATAGGTTGTCCCTGAGCTTGGGGCAGGTGCCGAATTGCACTTCCCATCTCCAGATGCAGCAGCCAATTAGAGGAACAATGAGGCAGTGTATCAGTTAATCTGAAAAGAATAACCTCATATTTAAATATAGTTTTTTTTTTTTTTTACTTTTGGTTGTTTGCATCTGTATTAATGTGTATTTATTTCCTGCGTGAAAATCTAGTGTGAGTGTAATGGCATTGGTATCTGAAATAGTAACCATTTCTGCAGTGCACAGTAATATAGTAGTGAAGGATTTACTAAAGATTTTCAGTTAAGTATTATATTAAATGGTATTGTAGTGTAGCCCAGCACAACGAAGGACCGACATACATCAACAAGCGCTTGACCTTCCATGAACCAATCAGAAACCTACGTTCATCCTCCCTCTTCCTTGCAGACACCCCCCAGATCCACCGAAGGAACATGGAGGACGCTCTTTTTCACACCTGGCTGCCAAAGCCTGGAACGATTGCCTCATCGCTCCAACAATTCAGGAAAGGACTCAAGACCTGGCTGCTCGAATGAACAGATCACCATGAAGCAGCCAGCAGCTCCAGCACCTTGAGACCCTCACGGGTGATTTGCTGTGCTTTATAAATCCTTGATTGATTGAGTGAGTGTAATTTGATCTATAAAGCGTTTCTTACTGTGCCCTGCCTGGCTCTGCCCCCTTGCTGCCCTGCTCCCTGGACCACCCCCTTTAACCGTACCTCATAGTTCCCTATTTTAAGGTTCCCGGAGTTCTTGTTTTCCAATTCCAGCACTAATTACCTGTGCCCCAGGAGTCGCTAGTCTCACCCGGCAGCCATCATTTAGCAGAGTTGTCTCCTCCGAGATCTCTTTCCCTCCCTACAGGGCTGGCTATAGGCCAGTGCGACCGATGCAGCTGCACCTGGCACTGACGGGGGACAAGGGGTGTTGTGTTTATAAATAATGATGGGTTAAATGCACTGCAGAGTTCCTTGTGCGTCCAGCAATTTTCAAGCAACAATAAAAATGTCAAGATAACTCTGGTGATTAATGTTCCTGCTGGAGAGGGATCTGAGGTTTGTCTAGTGAATTGATGTGCCTGCTACAAAGAACGTGTACCATGAAGGTCACTGAGCGGAGTGTAAATAATGTCTGAGTAATACTAAAAAAATTGCATGTCAGAGAGGGGCTATGGAGAGATGATGACCACTGTTGGAGGGTGGTTGTGACGGAATTCATGGAGAATGAGGTCATGGGGAGGGGTGCTAAAAAAGGCTGTTGCACCTGGCGCCACCTGCACTGCCTCCACAACTAAGCACTTTGCACCCTTCTACCCCCTCATATACGTCATTGCCACACCAATGATCTGTGAGTGGGCAGGGCTTTTCTCAAGGCTATCTACCAAGGCCTTCCAAAATGTCACCAGCGGAGTATTCCCACCTTACTCTGGATCACTGCACCTAGCGTTGGAGAGCATGCTCAGATTATGCACCTGTGTGTGCAGCGGCCCTATTAATGAACCTCCATGCTCCACTGAGGCACCAGCTTTGATTTTACCTGGGCGCCGCTGCTGATCCGGCACCAGCGGGCGAACCAGGCTGCGATGTGGTGCCATGCCTGGACCAGTCAGGGCACCAAAGATTCCAGTCCACAATTATACCCACAGTTACACCCTCAGCTCCACCCTCAGTTATTGTGCATCCTTGATACGTTTACACCATACCTTTGACATCATGTTTTATCTGTTTTTCTCTAATATGCAACTTTTATCAAATGTTTATCGTTTTTAACTAACTATCTTTGGACCTTTACTTTTTCTATGGTTAGTTGTTGTACCCTACCGCAAAAACCTTCTCAAAGAAAAGCCTTACTTCTCGAAACAAGAAAAACATGAACGAGCTTAGGATTCCTTAGGGGCAGAGCACTGGATCCTTGGGAATCACAGTTCACAGCATCGCTGTGGCTCTCTTCAGATCCTGAAATTCAGGTTTTCTACAGGCCTGAGTTCTTGCTGCATGGTAATGCAAATCCTATGATTTTTGGAAGAAGTGTAAATCCACCAGCCTTATCATCCAACTCTAACTCCGGCCCTATAACTAATTAAGTCCGTAACCTGATATCTTTACTCTTACTCTACTACCACTGACGGCCGCACTGCGCAATAGATTTGCATAGCGTTGCTGCATGTGGTGCTGCATTGTGTGGTGCGCTTTCCCGAAGCTTCTTTTATGAGACACCACACTAAGCCATAGACGAGAAGGCTTGTGCAGCCCTATTTCATACACCCCAAGAGTACATATCCCACCAAGATTAACGCTCTGGTGAAAGTAGCACCTAATAAGACTTGGTGAACAGTGGTGCCTCTGACGCCAAGAGCTAGCTGGTTGTCAGAGTAGGCATGGATAGAAGTGGAGTGGGAACATATGTCCACACATGATGGACAAACACAAATGTCAGTGCACTCTTTCACAGGAGCTGATCAGCAAGCCCATCATGATTCTTCTTCAATGGATAAGTGATGGACTGACAGCTCTAAGGATGTGGTATCATTGCCTTGGCCTCCCTACCGCCATCCTGCTGGTTCTGTCACCACAATCTGAATCTAGTCTGAATCTGGTGGTGGTTCTGTTACCAGTTGAGAGGTGAGGTGTAAGCATGGCTAAGGTGAAGTCACTAGAGACAATCTCTGGTAGTAAGCCTGCCTCAGAATCAGGGATGAGGAAGATTTGGTGATGATTGCTTGGCTGGAGGGACAACAGGTATAAATCATAGACACCCCAATGTAACAAGCGAATGCCATAGGAAAGAGAGGAGTGAAAGCACTCCTGTCCATACATTGGCACTCTAGTGCTTCAATTATTCAAATCTAGAGCTATTTTTCATAGCACTGTAACATCATTGACATATTCTTTGAGGTGAGGGTATCACTGTTGCATATAGCGTGTCTCACTTCAAGTGACAAATTTAGTTCTCTATTGATCTGATAGAGACTTCTAGCTGCTGATTCCTTACCTTTGAATTTCCCAGGCGTCAGGCTGGATGCAGCTAGATAGAGTCTCTACTAGATAATGCGTTACCAAAGGTAAGTATCTTGTTCTTCATGTTCAAAGGATTTTTAACTCGAATATCTTATAACCAAATTCCATAAAGTGCACAGGGCCTCTGCCCAGGGGCAACACACCTGCAAAGTATGGCTATCATGTACATGAAAAACTACCTGTGAAGATATGGAATGGGCATTGTACTGTGCAAATATGCAAATATATATGTATGTGTGTGTATTACACAGTTGGCAGGAGCCACTGTGTAGTTATACATTAGGCAAAGTCTCCATACGAAGAGCGTTTTTGTTTTGCTAATAATTCTGGCACTGTTTGATGAATCTTTACTTGCCAAAAAAGTTTCTTTATCTCAGCTTCTTCCTAGAAGGTTTCAAAGTGATCTGTCCAGCGAGGGCTGAGAAACAAGGAGGGTCACAAAACACTTTATTTCTCAACCCAGTTTCCATATGGAAAATTTGAAAAAAACTGTTGGGATAAAAAAACCTTTTGCATGGTGATAGATTTGCACCCCTGCCTTGAGTGTCCCAGCTGTAAAGATGTCTAGGTCCCTGATGCTGATTATTGTTGTCATGGGCGAACACTGACCATTCGTGTGCGCCATCACATACAACTGTCTCACCGACTGTGGTCTGTTTGGACAGGGAGGGGCACACATAGTGCTACCCTCATAGTGGCTAAAGGCTACTACATTTGCCAGGATCTAGACAGCACGGGCCGATGGCAGCATGCCAGGTATTATTCAGTAGGAGTGGACATGCCTTTTTACCTGTGTCAGTGGAGTGAAGCGTACTGGCTCACTCCGTTAAAGGTCCACTGCTGCTTACTTAACTGTAGGGGAGGACATAACTGGCGTAATACTCTCTAGCATAATTACTCATAATTACCTCAAAATTATTCACACTTATGCGTTATTGTGCAAAAAGTGTAACCCAGCATTTGGCACTAAATATACTAAACATAAACAGTGGGAAAGAATGCATCATATGCACCAGCTCTGTCAATGTAAACCTATACATTCAGACACATAAGCAAAATTCAAATCAGAAAATAAAATACACATGTATATATCATTGACATATTATGTCACGATAAATCCTGCTAGTGCATCAAATATGTGTCATACGCAGACTACAAAATGTGTAGTAAGTAACAGTCAAGTGGCTGAATGTAAACAATGCATTACTCTGATTGGCCCATGTTAAATCAAATGTCATGCGGTAATAGTCCAGTGGCTGAAGACAGAGGGAATTTCCCCACCTTAACAAATTAATAACACCAAACTCTGCTGAAGCGTCAGAGTAATTGATATGCCTAGTGCACGTTAAAACCAAACACACATAAATTTAAAATTACATAGATTCACACAATCTCCTATTCCTTGTACATCAAGCCCAGAAGGACAAAACTCCTGGGTACTACAGAACATAAAGAATTTCTGACTCAGAACTCATATAGGGATCCCCCATCTACACTCAAGGATTGCCACTTGTCTCTAGACAAATTGTCCCAATTCAACCAAAGAAAAGGAGGGACCCCTATAAGCGAATGAGGGTGGGTAAAACAGGGGATCAAGTAAACAGCACAAAACAAAAAGATACCCACCCATTCAAAAGATAAATTATTAAGGCCCACAAAGGAGTCCTGTAATTATACCTAAACAACCAAGGCTCAAGTGCATATATTGTAAAAAACCAGTAATTACAATTGATGATTATTTCTTTTTATTAACAGGATATCAAAAAAATATATATATTTTATATCATAGCACAGTGATACATGCAGATAAAATACAATAAAAAGAGAACCCCACAACAAACCATCATGCATACACACACACTCAAAGATTCAGATGAGCTCTGTACATCCATCAAACATTCATACACATAGCATATATAAAGATGTTTAAAAAGCCAAGAGGAAAACTGATGTTTTAATAAATTGGTCCAAAGGTAGAATTGGAAACCACTTCCGGGTTTGAAGGGACCAAACGCCGACGCGCGTTTCGGTGAAAACCCTACAAGGGGGCTACACCTTCATCAGGGCAAATCATATGCAGAGAAATAGATAACGTGGGACACTCAAATACCTTTTGAGGTATTCTATCAAAACTTTATCCAACAGGATTGAGTTCAGACAAAAGCCATATAGGCCTGGGGATCTTGGACATCAACATCCAACAAATCCTATAATGTAGGCATAAAGGAGAGCTTGACGGAGAACCACCTTTCAAAAGGTTCAGCCGGATTGGATTTCACGGGGGCCTTTATTCAAGGCGTGATATCTGGATAAATCTCCAGGAGCGTTTAAGGATCACACCGGGTAAGGATATGGCCCGTTTCCATTTGCTTTCGGGAAGAGCAGAATGTTCTTACATTCCTGCTTTTCTTGCATGCCTTACATTTCCCACATTTATAGAAACCACCTTGTTCTCGCAACCATCCCTCCCGTCTATTCTGTGTGCTGATGTAACTATGCAACAAAACATCTCGCAATGATTAAGATTTGCGATAGGTAATTTGTGGAGAAGGAGGAATTTCCTTGCCTATAACCGGGTCACTTCTAACCAAATGCCAGTGAATGGTAATCATTTTCTTGACTGACTGACTCTCACTATTAAATGTCGTAATCAGTCATACCACATTCTCTTCTTTCTTTCTCTGCCTTTTTGTCAGAAGAGAATTACGTGACATACATTCCGCTTTCACTCTAGCTGTCTCAAGCACTTTCCTGGGATATCCTCTGGCCATGAACCTCTCAAACATCCTGTCTCTTTCCTCATTGTAACTCTTCTCCGAGCTACAATTACGCTTAGTTCTCAGTAATTCCCCATATGGGATACTCCATTTAAGATTACGTGGGTGCTGACTCCCAGCATGCAAAATGCTGTTACCTGCCGTTTCCTTTCGATACAGACTGGTTGTGATACTGTTCTCTGTTATCTCTACTCTTACATCCAGAAAATCCATCTCCGTGGCATGTATCTTATATGAAAAAGAGAGGTTGAAATCATTGGTCGAAATATATATTAGAAATTCCTCAAGACCCTTTCTAGGACCCTCCCAGATAACAAACAAATCATCTATATATCTCGTCCAAAATGCAACATATCTAGTCCACTTTTCGTTTTTATCAATCCACACATGAGTTGCCTCCCACCAGCCCATGAAGATCCCCACATAGCTTGGTGTGAAGCACCTTCCCATTGCAGTACCTGTAAGTTGGCGGAACCAGGTGCCATTGAATAAAAATAAGTTATTGTTAAGGCAAAAATGCAACATTTCAAATAGCATAGTTGAGCGGTGACAGCGATTCAAAGGTTTGTCTCTAAAGAAGCATCTGCATGCTTTAATACTCTGACTGTGATTGATGCATGTGTAAAGAACAATTACATCCAGTGTAACCAGAAGGTAATGTGGCTGCCAGGGAATATCTTGGATCTTCGTGACAAAATCTGTCCTGTCCCAGCAATATGATAGTAAAGCCAGCACATAGCGCAATAGAAAAAAATCCAGAAACATGGATGTGGGTTCTAGGAAACTGCTATTAGCAGAGACAATCGGCGTTCCTGGAGGGTTCACCTTGTCTTCATGGATTTTTGGAAGCATGTAGAAACAAGGGGCTACTGGTTGTTTCACCTATAAAAATAGATACTCATCTGTACTAATCAACCCTTTGTCTCTCCATACAGGTAGCATGCCTTGGTATTGGGATACAGCCTGATGATAGGTTTGTAAAGTAGTTCTTTCATAATTACCCAAATCATCCAACTGCCTATACGCTTTCTTGGTGCATTTGGTGGCATCCCATAGAACCACGTTCCCGCCCTTGTCTGAAGGTTTTATGACCACATCATGGTCCTCCTTCAAAGATTTTAGCGCTTCCCTCTGGCCTGTACTCAACTTGCTGGCATAGCTATCTGTGGTTTTAAGCCAAATTTTGTGGAGATCCCTGATGATAACCTCATGGAAGGTGTCTGTCATGTCGTGTGGTGTTGCCGGGTTACAGAGAGATTTGGGTCTAAAGGGGGTCTCAGTGGTCCTACCCAATTCTAAATCAAGAGATTCTAAAAGCTCTTGCTCAGTAGCCCAGTTACCAAAGTCAACTTCAAATTCGATCAAAGTGGAAAGACCCCTGATGCCACCTAGAGAAAGAGCCTCAGAAACTGTGTCATGTGTGAGGGCTAGTGCAGAACTCAGAAATTTCGTAGGCTTTTTCGGATTCTGAAGGAATACCTTCTTCAACTTTAACTTCTGAATGAACAAAAAATGTCAAATCTAGTTCTGCAGTAGTCCAAATTCGTAGTTGTACAAAATGTTAGTCCCAGTTCCAGGACGGATTCTTCCTATGGGGTCAAATTTGGGGACGAGAGATTGACCACAGTCAGAGTATTCTCACCCTTCATCTTTGTTTGGTCTGCCTTGTTGTTCTCCCATGTGGCGTTGTATATTTCTTTCCTTCTTCCCCTCTTCTTGTCTTTTTCCTTTTTGTTTGGGCCCTCGTCTTCCTCCCCTTCCTCTTGGTGGTCGACTTCTCACTGTCTGATTTCTTTGTAAAAAACTATATTCATCAAGAGAGGTGAAGGAGAAAGATTCTCTGCGCCCTAGTGAATTTTGCTCATCCAGATCCGAGGAGTAATTGTCTGAACCTGATTCGGATGTGGCGAATTCTTGTTGCCTCAATGCCCCAACCTGTTTGTACTGGCGTATGGCATAGTCAAACATGGGTCCAAAGGTGAGAATCCTGCCTTGCGCATATTCTTGTTTGTCCCACAAGAACTTGCAAAGTGCTGCGTGTGAAGGGGCCATATTTACAACAAGGAGAGGAAAAGTCACGCAGGGTGGTTTTTCCTCTCCTTGTAAATATGGAGAAGTGAAATGCGCCTCCAGTTCGTCACAAAAAGTGACGTACTGGTGGCGCAGGGGGGTTGTAAATCTGCCCCAGGATGTTTGAGAGGTTCATGGCCAGAGGATATCCCAGGAAAGTGCTTGAGACAGCTAGAGTGAAAGCGGAAGGTATATCACGTAATTCTCTTCTGACAAAAAGGTAGAGAAAGAAAGAAGAGAATGTGGTATGACTGATTACGACATTTAATAGTGAGAGTCAGTCAGTCAAGAAAATGATTACCAGACACTGGCATTTGGTGAGAAGTGTACCGGGTATAGGCAAGGAAATTCCCCTGTCTCGACAAATCACCTATCGCAAATTAAAATCATTATGAGATGTTTTGGTGCTTAGTTACATCAGCACACAGAATAGGAGGGAGGAATGGTTGCGAGAACAAAGTGGTTTCTATAAAAGTGGGAAATGTGAGGCATGCAAGAAAATCAGGAAGGTAAGAACATACTGTATTGCTACAGGCAAGGAACAGAGATTTAGGAAATTCATTACATGTAGCAGTGATTTCTGTATCTATGTTCTGACGTGTCCTTGTGGACTGAGGTATGTGGGAAGTACCATAGTTCCAGTGAAGAAGAGGGTGCTGGAACACTACAGGGCTATAAGGAACATTGATGTAATATATTCTGTTGCTAGACATTGGGCCCAAAAACATGGTCAGGATGCTAACCTTCTTGTATTTTTTGGCATTGACAGGATCGAAAGGAATGCCGGAGGTGGCAACAGGGAGAGACAGCTAAGACAGAGAGAGTCCGAGTATATAATTTTGCTTGGCAGTAAGTGCCCAGGAGGACTTAATGAGAGTGAGGAACTGCATATCCACATAGTCTGATGGGGAAGTACCTCATTTTCATTGCTTTATACGAATCGGCCAAAAGTGGACTTTTTGAACGAAACTAAATTGTATATGATGGATTCTTGCTCATTTGGTTTTGCAATAGGATTTTTCCTCTCTACCCTATTCTTCTCTCCTTTTCTTTCTTCTTCTTTTTGCTGTCTCAAATTGCTGCCTCCAATGTCTGCTATGAACCCCACTATATATACAAAAATTGAACAATCTAGAAATGGAAAAATTGGGAAATTTGAAGAAAATTTATAGGAATTGGGACAATTTGTCTAGAGACATGTGGCAATCCTTGAGTGTAGATGGGGTTCCCTATATGAGCTCTGAGTCACATACATTCTTTATGTTCTGTAGTACCCAGGAGTTTTGTCCTTCTGGGCTCTGTGTACAAGGAAATAAGTGATTGTGTGATTCTCTGTAATTTCAAATTTATGTGTGTTTGGTTTTAACTTGCACTAGGGATATCACTTACTCTGATGCTTTAGCAGAGTTTGGTGTTATTAATTTGTTAAGGTGGGGCAATTCCCTCTGCCTCCAGCCAATGGGCTATTATCGCATGACATGTAATTTAACGTGGGCCAATCAGGATAATGCATTGTTTACATTCAGCCACTTGGGTGTTACTTACTACAGATTTTGTAGTCTGCGTGTGACACATATTTGATGCACTAGCAGGATTTATCGTGGCATAATATGTCAATGATTTATACATGTGTGTTTTATTTTCTGATTTGAATTCTGCCTATGTGTCTGAATGTATAGGTTTGCATTGACAGAGCTGGTGCATATGATGAATTCAAACGCGTTGCCATTAAAGATTCCATGAAACCGACATGCTGTGTGCAGGCTTTTGAATCTTGCATCTTTTCAAGGTTTACTCTTTACTTTATAAGTGGGTCTCACACCCGCGGTCCTGCATTCTCCCCAATAGGTGGATGTGGCCGACATTGGTGTGAGAAGATTTATGAGCATCTATATACATATATCTATACACAAAAGATAAGCAAAAGATAAGCAAAAGCAGTGTAGGCCCTACCGTTGCACAAGTGTATTGTACCAAATATCATCAGTGATCCCACACTCAACTTTTTATGGCCCCACTTCCTAGAAACTACCACCATTCAATTAATACCACAACAGTTAGAAAAGGAGCGTCCACTATATTGTTTTGTTTCCGGCCCAAACTCAGGCAATCCAATGTTAACAAATATAACAACGATGAACTTGTGTGACTTTTAAATAGCAAGAAGTATAGCCTCTGAGGCATTTTTCAGTGACACTCGAGCCCTGACGCACGAAGGAGGAAGATGGTTTGGGGGGATTTATTACCCATGAAGACACTGAAACAGGAGGCCAGACTTCTTGCTATTTAAAAGTCACACAAGTTTGGAAAGCACAACCCTGATGAAGTCCATAGAGGACAAAACCCGTTGGCTGGACTGACTGGAAAATTTAATGTATTGAAAAATCAATTAAAATTGGATACTGGACGCATTCTTAAGTCTCCAGACAACTGAATCTCATTTTTTGTTCATCATTGTCATATTTGTTAACATTGGATTACCTGAATTTGGGCCGGAAACAAGACAATATAGTTGACTCTCCTTTGCTATTTGTTGTATATATATTTATATGTGTATATTGTTAAATAAGCGTAGAAGGACATTAAATGGCCCACTCGGGCAGAAAAACTTTGTGTCAAAAGCATATTGAATGCGTCAAGGCAATACCTTGATTTAATAGGGATGTACAGAAAGGCAGTGACTGACATAGCACATGACGCAATAGAATTGTGTAGATGTTTGAGAAGCACATATCAACTGCTCTGACTAATATTTAGATATTCCATACCATCCCTATGTATCAATTGCAGAATCGAATAGAGACTTTTAACCTCTAGTTTATTATTCGTAACCTGCTTTTTTGCACTGTCGTTTTAAATATTTATGAATTAATGAATATTTAATTATTTAGTATTTATTTTTTAGAAAGATAGTCATTATGATTGCAATGCTTTTCCTAAGAGTTAAACCCACTTGGGTTGTATTACACTGCACTTGCACTTTGAATACTGACCTCCAATTATTGGTTTTTATTCTTGTATATCTTTCTCGTATCATTGCTTTTAATTATTTTTAATGTTCATGAATCAATGAATGTTTTAATAATTATGGTGCTTTTACCTACTTGCTAACCTGCAATTATGAATTCATTTGCTGTTTACTTGACAGTTTCCTCTATGTCTATTACCCTGTGCCATACCATTGTCACGTGCTTATGCACTTGCACTTTAAATGTTGGGACACTCCTCATGTGCGTCATGTGATCAAGGCCTCCTGAAGGCCGAAACGCGTCATGGCGGTAGTGCTGGGGGTTTAAAAATAAAAAGCCATGCACTAATACCTGGGTCCATATTCGTCTGTTCCTGTTCAGTTGGATTTATTTGGCGAAGTATGCAGCATATATATATATATATATGTGTGTGTGTATATATATATTTCCAAACAATGTGATTCTGATTGCGGCGCACACAACAGCGGGTGTAAGTGTGGGGCCGAATCCAAGCCCAATTTAATTTTGAAGAACAAGAAGACGCTGCGTTCAAAATTTCCAAATGTTCCAGATTTAACATTTCACCCTTTCCAAATGTGTCAGATGTATTCTCTCAAAACATGTAACATTTCACGATATATATATATATATTTACCACCAAAAAGAAACTGTACACCGCACTCCAGGAATTTGAATTTGTCCATGTTAATGCTTTATTCCACCATATTTATATATGGCCTCCGAAGACCTCTCAGCAATACCGCTGTGTGGGAGTTACTGGAGGTAACAGGGGGCTTGTTGGCCCCCAAGGACCCTCTGGAGTCAAGGGGATTCCATCCCCCAATCAGCACTGTGCCAGGAGGAGGGATTGCAGAGTGGTGGAGAAAGGGGGCGTGGCCTCCAAAGACCTCTTAGTAATCATGCTCTGTGTGACTTACTGGAGGTAACCGGAGGGCTTGTTGGCCCCCAAGGACCCTCTGCAGCCAAGGGGGCATCATCCCCCAACCAACAGTGCACCAGGAGGCACGTTTGCAGAGTGGTGGAGAAAGGGGGTGAGGCCTCCGGCGACTTGCCGGTCCACAACATTTTATTTTATTCATTACAGGAGGGGGCACGTTGCCCGCCTTCCCTGGGCCAATTTGGGCCCCAGGGACCCCATCCCCTGTGGCCAGCACTTTTTGTATTGAGCGAGCAGGGCACGCGGCCCCCCACTTATTGGCCGATTTTGGCCATTGGGACCCCATCACCCGGCTTTTAAAAAAAAATGTTTTTATAAATAAAAGGGAGTGGAGCCTCCCTTGCCAAATTGGGCCCCAGAGGCCCTGAGGGCCCCATGTCCCGGGCCGGGGCCCAGCATCTTGTCTGGGTGCCCTAGGCCCACCCAGGGCCCCATACATATGTTGGGGACCGCGGCTCCCCGCATCCTGCAGGAGCGGGCATTGCTTTTGGAAAGAGGGAACTGCTGAACATGCAGCTCGCTCTGTCCAAAAGCAATTCTTCTCCGGTTTCAGCAAGCACGAGCATTTTTAATGCTCTCGCTTGATGAAAGCTGAGCAGTAAAGCTCCCACCAAGCCATAGCAAACAGCTACCTCCCAAGGGTGGGAACCTCGGGAGTAGCAGGAGCCGGCCCTGGGGGGTGGCAGTCCCCAGGGCCATCTATGGCTCCGGCAAGGGGGGGGTCACGCGGTCCCTATCCATTGCAGGTCAAAGGTGGTGGTCCCTGGGACTTTGGGGGGCACACGGCCCCCAATTTCATTTTAATCATGTGCCCCAGGGAGATGGCTGTCCCCGGGGCTGTGTGGGCCGGATCCCTCCCGCATAAAATATTTCATTTAGCCCCGGGGAGGTGGCGGTCCCTGAGGCTGCGGGGAGGGGCTGTGTGCCCCCGCATTTATGTCATAATTAGCTCCGAGGAGGTGGCGATCCTTGGAGCTGCAGGGGGGGGCTGCGTGGGCCCCCTGCATTAATAAAACATTTGCCCCGGGGAGGTGGCGGTCTCCAGGGGCTTTAGGGATCCGAGGAGGGTGTGCCCCCTCTTACATATTTGGACATGCCCCCAGGACCTGGTCCACACGGGGGCCGATTAGAAACCTGTGGTTTCTTTAAAATAAAAATTCAGTGGGATTCGCGGATCCAGCGCGACTCCAGCTCAATCTTTTTTAAAAAAAATGCTTTTTTGGCCCTGCGGGGTCTCTGTGGGACCCCCCCCCCCCCAAGAGGCCTAGGAAGTCAGGGGGTTTTCTACCCTGCCACCTTTTCTTTTTTTAAATATTTTTTCTGTGACTTGGTTCAACCGAGTCACAAGATGTCTGCCAACACTTCCTGGTTTGAAGTGTTGGCAGCCAATCAGATCTCAGCACAAGATCGGGAGGGGTCGCGGATCCACTGCGGCCCTAAATATACAACTGGAAAATTCTTTAAATAACTCCACAACTACTGAGCGGATTTACACAATTTAACAAAAAGGTCGCTTTCGGGACCAACAGCTACTTTTCTTCCAAATTTGGTAATTTCCATTCAGCAGTTCGGGCTGTAGCCATGTCTAAAGTTCCTATGGAAATTAACATGGGGAAAATGCATTTTAGGACCCCCCGTTTTTTTTCGAAAAAACGCTCTTCCTATGGAAACTAGGTCCTAAATATAACTACCTACTGGCGACTGCAAGTAGGTAATATATATATATATATTAGGAGTGCCCAGCCATACGACGGACACCAGCAGTAAGCCGATAGCTGACATCCGGCGGCAGGCGAGAGGTGTTGCAGACACAGCGAGAGTGAAAGGAATTCAACATAACAGAAGTGGCAGGACTCCAGTGGAGAAGTGCTGGGACTTTTTTTATAAAAAACATTTTGACATTGGTCTAAAATGGTTATTGAAACCAGTAAAATCATTACGAACATTGAAGGTAACGGCACGGCACCACGAACTCCAGGGGGAGTGGCAGTCCTCCCATTGGTCGGTAAATCAACCAATCATGCCCCATATTGTTTTAAATGTCCTCTCGCTGTGTCAGTGTATGCACGGCTTTTACCGCACTGAGGAAGGCTAACGCTGAAACGCGTATGCGGGGAATAAAAGCCCTTTGAAACACCTCGCGAGTGCACCAACCGTTTTGTAGTTGTTGTGTAACAAAGCAGGTTCCACCCCCTGCTCATCTGGTTGCACCCGCCGTGTGTTCGGCGGCTCGGGTGGAATTCGATGTTGGATATATATATATATATATATTCACTGAAAAAACCATAGGTTTTAGGGACAGTTATAGTTAGTTGGACATTTCACTCGTACAAAACCATAGAAATTCCCCCAACCAATCAATAACCCATATAGACACTCATGTAGCTATTTGCAAATCCATGCATCCACTTACACACCAACAAACAGACGGATACAGACATTCACACAGTTTAGTCACTAACCCATGCATTCAGTAAGATACGTTTAATCACTCACTTGTAGAGTCAGTCACGCACGTACTAAATCATCCATTCAGACACTTATACACCCACTCATTCTTCAATACGCCTTTCCCTATATATATTAAACATATTTAAACTTTACAGAAACACACAGTCACTGGATGATGTCATCAGTGATGTCATCAGTGATGTCATTTGAGATGTCATCAGTGATGTCATCAGTGATGTCACTGACCATGTCATGAGTGATGTAATATGTGACGTCATCAGCAGTGCATTGCGGGGCGCGAGTTATAGTTAGCTGAACTAACTATAACGGGGGAATTTCTATGGTTTTGTACGAGTGAAATGTCCAACTAACTATAACTGTCCCTAAAACCAATGGTTTTTTCAGTGAATTTCAAAGGTTTTTTAAATGCAAATTTCTAACTATAACGTGTATGAAACCTATGGTTTTTTCAGTGAATTTCAAAGGTTTTTAAATGCTAATTTCTAACTATAACGTGCCTGAAACCTATGATTTTTAAGTGAATTTCAAAGGTTTTTAAATGCTAGTTTCTAACTATGCCTACAGAGGTAGGACATGTGAAGAAAGAAGAAAAAACGCACAGAAAGAAGCAAAAGAAATGCAGAAAGAAGCAACAGAAGTCCACAAAGACGAAGAAAAGTGCAGGAAGAAGCAAAAGATGTGCAGAAAGAACCAACAGAGGAGCAGAAAGAGGCCTTGTTGCAAAATCATCCTGTGCCCACAACTTTTTCAGATGGGTACTGGTGGTAACTGACTCTGACTATCCAGAGCCAGTGCTATGCTAAAAGACACTTAGAATACAGTGAAAACACCTACAAACACTAGGGAACACTATGCGTTGGGGTACCCCTGTGATTAGCATGACCTCCTCTGTAAGTCCCTAATACATAATAGGGCAGGGGGATAAAACTACCTCTTAAAACGCGCTACAGGGCGTGTTTGCACAGTGGTGAAGGGAGGGGGGGCCTGAGGTGACATGTGTGCAAACACGCCCCGTGGCGCGTTTGAAGTTGCGGGATTAAGTCCCCTTGAATCCTGAGGGTCCCTGGGGCCCAACTAGCCCACCAGGTACCTACAGTTAGGACCACAGAGCTGAGTTGCAGAGAGGCGTTCCGAGGCCACGCACCTTTTTCACCTCTCTGCAACGCAACTCTGTTGTGCTTACTGAAGGTACCTGGTGGGCTAGTTGGCCCTCAGGGTCCCTCAGGATTCAAGGGAATTAATTCCCAATTTAAACGCACCACAGGGTGTGTTTGCGCATATGTCACCTGAGGCCCTGCCCCCTCCCTTCACCACTGTGCAAACACGCCCTGTGGCGCGTTTTAAGTTGGGAGATTAGGTCACCTTGAATCCTGAGGGTCCCTGGGGCCCAACTAGCCCACCAGGTACTTCCAGTAAGCACCACAGGCCTGCATTGCAACGCCTGTAACAAATTGTGCAGTTGTGTTTAGGTAGTGAAGGGGTCGTGCTGGGGTAGTGTTTTAGGGTTTAGGGTAGTGCAGTGGTGTTTGTGTAGTGTAGGGGGTCATGCTGGGGGTAGATTTAGGGTTTAGGGTAGTGCAGTGGTGTTTGGGTAGTGTAGGGAGTCGTGCTGGGGGAGTGGTTTAGGGTTTAGGGTAGTGCAGTGGTGTTTGGGTAGTGTAGGGGTCATGCTGGGGGTAGTGTTTTAGGGTTTAGGGTAGTGCAGCGGTGTTTGGGTAGTGTAGGGGATCGTGCTGGGGGTAGTGGTTTAGGGTTTAGGGTAGTGCAGTGGTGTTTGGGTAGATTAGGGGTACTGCTGGGGGTAGTGTTTTAGGGTTTAGGGGTAGGGCAATGGTGTTTGGGTAGTGTAGGGGGTACTGTTGGGGGTAGTGTTTTAGGGTTTAGGGTAGTGCAGTGGTTTTTGGGTAGTGTAGGGGGTACTGCTGGGGGTAGTGTTTTAGGGTTTAGGGTAGTGCAGTGGTGTTTGGGTAGTGTAGGGGTTCATGCTGGGGGTAGTTTTTTAGTGTTTAGGGTAGTGCAGTGGTGTTTGTGTAGTGTAGGGGGTAGTGCTTTAGGGTTTAGGGTAGTGCAGTGGTGTTTGTGTAGTGTAGGGAGTCGTGCTGGGGGTAGTGTTTTAGTGTTTACGGTAGTGCAGTGGTGTTTGTGTAGTGTAGGAGGTCATGTTTTAGGGTTTAGGGTGGTGCAGTGGTCTTTGGGTAGTGTAGGGAGTCGTGCGGGGGTAGTGTTTTAGGGTTTAGGGTAGTGCAGTGGTCTGTGGGTAGTGTAGGGGGTCGTGCGGGGGTAGTGTTTTAGGGTTTAGGGTAGTGCATTGGTGTTTGGGTAGTGTAGGGGGTCATGCGGGGGGGTAGTGTTTTAGGGTTTGGGGCAGTGCAGTGGTGTTTGGGTAGTGTTGGGGGTCATGCTGGGGGGAGTGTTTTAGGGTTTAGGGCAGTGCAGTGGTGTTCGGGTAGTGTAGGGGGTCATGCTGGGGGAGTGTTTTAGGGTTTAGGGCAGTGCAGTGGTATTCGGGTAGTGTAGGGGGTCGTGCTGGGGGAGTGTTTGAGGTTTAGGGCAGTGCAGTCGTGTTCGGGTAGTGTAGGGGGTCGTGCTGGGGGAGTATTTTAGGGTTTAGGGCAGTGCAGTGGTGTTCGGGTAGTGTAGGGGGTCGTGCTGGGGGAGTGTTTGAGGGTTTAGGGCAGTGCAGTGGTGTTCGGGCAGTGTAGGGGTCGTGCTGGGGGTGGTGTTTCAGGGTTTAGGGTAGTGCAGTGGTGTTTGGGCAGTGTTGGGGGTCATGCAGGGGGTGGTGTTTCAGGGTTTAGGGCAGTGCAGTGGTGTTCGGGCAGTGTAGGGGTCGTGCAGGGGTGGTGTTTCAGGGTTTAGGGCAGTGGTGTTCGGGCAGTGTAGGGGGTCGTGCTGGGGGTGGTGTTTCAGGGTTTGGGGCAGTGAAGTGGTGTTCGGGCATTAAAGGGGGTTGTGCTGGGGGTGGTGTTTCAGGGTTTTGGGCAGTGCAGTGGTGTTTGGGCAGTGTAGGGGGTTGTGTGGGGTGGTGTTTCAGGGTTTAGGGCAGTGCAGTGGTGTTCGGGCAGTGTAGGGGTCGTGCAGGGTTGTGGTGTTTCAGGGTTTAGGGCAGTGCAGTGGTGTTCGGGCAGTGTAGGGGGTCGTGCTGGGGGTGGTGTTTCAGGGTTTAGGGCAGTGCAGTGGTGTTCGGGCAGTGTAGGGGGTGGTGCAGGGGTGGTGTTTCAGGGTTTAGGGCAGTGCAGTGGTGTTCAGGCAGTGTAGGGGGTGGTGCAGGGGTGGTGTTTCAGGGTTTAGGGCAGTGCAGTGGTGTTCGGGCAGTGTAGGGGGTGGTGCAGGGGGTGGTGTTTCAGGGTTTAGGGCAGTGCAGTGGTGTTTGGGCAGTGTAGGGGGTCGTGCAGGGGGTGGTGTTTCAGGGTTTAGGGCAGTGCAGTGGTGTTCGGGCAGTGTAGGGTGTCGTGCTGGGGCTGGTGTTTCAGGGTTTAGGGCAGTGCAGTGGTGTTCGGGCAGTGTAGGGGGTCGTGCTGGGGCTGGTGTTTCAGGGTTTAGGGCAGTGCAGTGGTGTTCGGGCAGTGTAGGGGGTCGTGCTGGGGCTGGTGTTTTAGGGTTTAGGGCAGTGCAGTGGTGTTCGGGCACAGTAGGTGGTCGTGCTGGGGCTTGTGTTTCAGGGTTTAGGGCAGTGCAGTGGTGTTCGGGCAGTGTAGGGGGTCGTGCTGGGGCTGGTGTTTCAGGGTTTAGGGCAGTGCAGTGGTGTTCGGGCAGTGTAGGGGGTCTTGCTGGGGCTGGTGTTTCAGAGTCTAGGGCAGTGCAGTGGTGTTCGGGCAGTGTAGGGGGTCTTGCTGGGGCTGGTGTTTCAGGGTTTAGTCAGTGCAGTGGTGTTCGGGCAGTATAGGGGGTCATGCTGGGGGTGGTGTTTCAGGGTTTAGAGCAGAGCAGTGGTGTTCGGGCAGTGTAGGGGGTCATGCTGGGGCTAGTGTTTCAGGGTTTAGGGCAGAGCAATGGTGTTCAGGCAGTGTAGGGGTGTGTGCTGGAGGTGGTGTTTCAGGGTTTAGGGCAGTGCAGTGGTGTTCGGGCAGTGTAGGGGGTTGTGCTGGAGGTGGTGTTTCAGGGTTTAGGGCAGTGCAGTGGTGTTCGGGCAGTTTAGGGGGTCGTGCTGGTGGTGGTGTTTCAGGGTTTAGGGCAGTGCAGTGGTGTTCGGGCAGTGTAGGGGGTCGTGCTGGGGTGGTGTTTCAGGGTTTAGGGCAGTGCAGTGGTGTTCGGGCAGTTTAGGGGTCCTGCTGGGGGTGGTGTTTCAGGGTTTAGGGCAGTGCAGTGGTGTTCCGGCAGTGTAGGGGGTCGTGCAGGGGGTGATGTTTAATGCTTTAGGGCAGTGCAGTGGTGTACGGGCAGTGTAGGGGGTCGTGCTGGGGGTGGTGTTTCAGGGTTTAGGGCAATGCAGTGGTGTTTGGGCAGTGTAGGGGTCGTGCAGGGGTGGTGTTTCAGGGTTTAGGGCAGTGCAGTGGTGTTTGGGCAGTGTAGGGGGTCGTGCAGGGGGTGGTGTTTCAGGGTTTAGGGCAGTGCAGTGGTGTTCGGCCAGTGTAGGTGGTGTTGCTGGGGGTGGTGTTTCAGAGTTTAGTGCAGTGGTGTTTGGGCAGTGTAGGGGGTCTTGCTGGGGGTGGTGTTTCAGGGTTTAGGGCAGTGCAGTGGTGTTCGGGCAGTGTAGGGGGTCTTGCTGGGGCTGGTGTTTCAGGGTTTAGGGCAGTGCAGTGGTGTTCGGGCAGTGTACGGGGTTGTGCTGGGGCTGGTGTTTCAGGGTTTAGGGCAGTGCAGTGGTGTTCGGGCAGTGTAGGGGGTCGTGCTGTGGGTGGTGTTTCAGGGTTTAGGGCAGTGCAGTGGTGTTTGGGCAGTGTAGGGGGTCTTGCTGGGGGTGATGTTTCAGGGTTTAGGGCAGTGGTGTTCGGGCAGTGTAGGGGGTCTTGCTGGGGGTGATGTTTCAGGGTTTAGGGCAGTGCAGAGGTGTTCGGGCAGTGTAGGGGCTCTTGCTGGGGGTAGTGTTTCAGGGTTTAGGGCAGTGCAGTGGTGTTCGTGCAGTGTAGGGGGTCGTGCTGGGGGTGGTGTTTCAGGGTTAAGGGCAGTGCAGTAGTGTTTGGGCAGTGTAGGGGGTCGTGCAGGGGTGGTGTTTCAGGGTTTAGGGCAGTGCAGTGGTGTTCAGGCAGTGTAGGGGGTCGTGCAGGGGGGTGTTTCAGGGTTTAGGGCAGTGCAGTGGTGTTCGGGCAGTGTAGGGGGTCGTGCTGGGGCTGGTGTTTCAGGGTTTAGGGCAGTGCAGTGGTGTTCGGGCAGTGTAGGGGGTCTTGCTGGGGGTGGTGTTTCAGGGTTTAGGGCAGTGGTGTTCGGGCAGTGTAGGGGGTCTTGCTGGGGTGATGTTTCAGGGTTTAGGGCAGTGCAGTGGTGTTTGGGCTGTGTAGGGGGTCTTGCTGGGGGTAGTGTTTCAGGGTTTAGGGCAGTGCAGTGGTGTTCTGGCAGTGTAGGGGGTCGTGCTGGGGGTGGTGTTTCAGGGTTTAGGGCAGTGCAGTGGTGTTTGGGCTGTGTTGGGGGTCATGCAGGGGGTGGTGTTTCAGGGTTTAGGGCAGTGCAGTGGTGTTCGGGCAGTGTAGGGGGTCGTGCAGGGGGTGGTGTTTCAGGGTTTAGGGCAGTGGTGTTCGGGCAGTGTAGGGGGTTGTATTGGGGGTGGTGTTTCAGGGTTTGGGGCAGTGCAGTGGTGTTCGGGCAGTAAAGGGGGTTGTGCTGGGGGTGGTGTTTCAGGGTTTTGGGCAGTGCAGTGGTGTTTGAGCAGTGTAGGGGGTCGTGCGGGTGGTGTTTCAGGGTTTAGGGCAGTGCAGTGGTGTTCGGGCAGTGTAGGGGGTCGTGCAGGGTTGTGGTGTTTCAGGGTTTAGGGCAGTGCAGTGGTGTTCGGGCAGTGTAGGGGGTCGTGCTGGGGGTGGTGTTTCAGGGTTTAGGGCAGTGCAGTGGTGTTCGGGCAGTGTAGGGGGTGGTGCAGGGGGTGGTGTTTCAGGGTTTAGGGCAGTGCAGTGGTGTTCGGGTAGTGTAGGGGGTGGTGCAGGGGGTGGTGTTTCAGGGTTTAGGGCAGTGCAGTGGTGTTTGGGCAGTGTAGGGGGTCGTGCAGGGGGTGGTGTTTCAGGGTTTAGGGCAGTGCAGTGGTGTTCGGGCAGTGTAGGGTGTCGTGCTGGGGCTGGTGTTTCAGGGTTTAGGGCAGTGCAGTGGTGTTCGGGCAGTGTAGGGGGTCGTGCTGGGGCTGGTGTTTCAGGGTTTAGGGCAGTGCAGTGGTATTCGGGCAGTGTAGGGGGTCGTGCTGGGGCTGGTGTTTTAGGGTTTAGGGCAGTGCACTGGTGTTCGGTCAGTGTAAGTGGTCGTGCTGGGGCTGGTGTTTCAGGGTTTAGGGCAGTGCAGTGGTGTTCGGGCAGTGTAGGGGGTCATGCTGGGGCTGGTGTTTCAGGGTTTAGGGCAGTGCAGTGGTGTTCGGGCAGTGTGGGGGTCTTGCTGGGGCTGGTGTTTCAGAGTCTAGGGCAGTGCAGTGGTGTTCGGGCAGTGTAGGGGGTGTTGCTGGGGCTGGTGTTTCAGGGTTTAGTCAGTGCAGTGGTGTTCGGGCAGTGTAGGGGGTCATGCTGGGGGTGGTGTTTCAGGGTTTAGAGCAGTGCAGTGGTGTTCGGGCAGTGTAGGGGGTCATGCTGGGGCTAGTGTTTCAGGGTTTAGGGCAGAGCAATGGTGTTCAGGCAGTGTAGGGGGTTGTGCTGGAGGTGGTGTTTCAGGGTTTAGGGCAGTGCAGTGGTGTTCGGGCAATGTAGGGGGTTGTGCTGGAGATGGTGTTTCAGGGTTTAGGGCAGTGCAGTGGTGTTCGGGCAGTTTAGGGGGTCGTGCTGGGGGTGGTGTTTCAGAGTTTAGGGCAGTGCAGTGGTGTTCGGGCAGTGTAGGGGGTCGTGCTGGGGGTGGTGTTTCAGGGTTTAGGGCAGTGCAGTGGTGTTCGGGCAGTTTAGGGGATCTTGCTGGGGGTGGTGTTTCAGGGTTTAGGGCAGTGCAGTGGTGTTCCGGCAGTGTAGGGGGTCGTGCAGGGGTGGTGTTTCAGGGTTTAGGGCAGTGCAGTGGTGTTCGGGCAGTGTAGGGGGTCATGCTGGGGCTGGTGTTTCAGGGTTTAGGGCAGTGCAGTGGTGTTCGGGCAGTGTAGGGGGTCGTGCTGGGGCTGGTGTTTCAGAGTCTAGGGCAGTGCAGTGGTGTTCGGGCAGTGTAGGGGGTCTTGCTGGGGCTGGTGTTTCAGGGTTTAGTCAGTGCAGTGGTGTTCGGGCAGTGTAGGGGGTCATGCTGGGGGTGGTGTTTCAGGGTTTAGAGCAGTGCAGTGGTGTTCGGGCAGTGTAGGGGGTCATGCTGGGGCTAGTGTTTCAGGGTTTAGGGCAGAGCAATGGTGTTCAGGCAGTGTAGGGGGTTGTGCTGGAGGTGGTGTTTCAGGGTTTAGGGCAGTGCAGTGGTGTTCGGGCAGTGTAGAGGGTTGTGCTGGAGATGGTGTTTCAGGGTTTAGGGCAGTGCAGTGGTGTTCGGGCAGTTTAGGGGGTCGTGCTGGGGGTGGTGTTTCAGAGTTTAGGGCAGTGCAGTGGTGTTCGGGCAGTGTAGGGGGTCGTGCTGGGGGTGGTGTTTCAGGGTTTAGGGCAGTGCAGTGGTGTTCGGGCAGTCTAGGGGATCTTGCTGGGGGTGGTGTTTCAGGGTTTAGGGCAGTGCAGTGGTGTTCCGGCAGTGTAGGGGGTCGTGCAGGGGTGGTGTTTCAGGGTTTAGGGCAGTGCAGTGGTGTTCGGGCAGTGTAGGGGGTCGTGGTGGGGGTGGTGTTTCACGGTTTAGGGCAGTGCAGTGGTGTTCGGGCAGTGTAGGGTGTCGTGCTGGGGCATGGCGTTTCAGGGTTTAGGGCAGTGCAGTGGTGTTCGGGCAGTGTAGGGGTCGTGCAGGGGTGGTGTTTCAGGGTTTAGGGCAGTGCAGTGGTGTTTGGGCAGTGTAGGGGGTCGTGCAGGGGGTGGTGTTTCAGGGTTTAGGGCAGTGCAGTTGTGTTCGGCCAGTGTAGGTGGTCTTGCTGGGGGTGGTGTTTCAGAGTTTAGTGCAGTGGTGTTTGGGCAGTGTAGGGGGTCTTGCTGGGGGTGGTGTTTCAGGGTTTAGGGCAGTGCAGTGGTGTTCGGGCAGTGTAGGGGGTCTTGCTGGAGCTGGTGTTTCAGGGTTTAGGGCAGTGCAGTGGTGTTCGGGCAGTGTAGGGGGTCTTGCTGGGGCCGGTGTTTCAGGGTTTAGGGCAGTGCAGTGGTGTTCGGGCAGTGTAGGGGGTCGTGCTGGGGCTGGTGTTTCAGGGTTTAGGGCAGTGCAGTGGTGTTCGGGCAGTGTAGGGGGTCGTGCTGGGGCTGGTGTTTCAGGGTTTAGGGCAGTGCAGTGGTGTTCGGGCAGTGTAGGCGGTCGTGCTGGTGCTGGTGTTTCAGGGTTTAGGGCAGTGCAGTGGTGTTTCGGGCAGTGTGGGCGGTCGTGCTGGGTGGTGTTTCAGGGTTTAGGGCAGTGCAGTGGTGTTCGGGCAGTGTAGGTGGTTGTGCTGTGGCTGGTGTTTCAGGGTTTAGGGCAGTGCAGTGGTGTTCGGGCAGTGTAGGGGTCGTGCTGGGGGTGGTGTTTCAGGGTTTAGGGCAGTGCAGTGGTGTTCGGGCAGTGTAGGGGGTCGTGCTGGGGCTGGTGTTTCAGGGTTTAGGGCACTGCAGTGGTGTTCAGGCAGTGTAGGGGGTCGTGCTGTGGCTGGTGTTTCAGGGTTTATGGGCAGTGCAGTGGTGTTCGGGCAGTGTAGGGGGTCGTGCTGGGGGTGGTGTTTCAGGGTTTAGGGCAGTGCAGTGGTGTTCGGGCAGTGTAGGGGGTCATGCTGGGGCTGGTGTTTCAGGGTTTAGGGCAGTGCAGTGGTGTTCGGGCAGTGTAGGGGGTCTTGCTGGGGCTGGTGTTTCAGGGTCTAGGGCAGTGCAGTGGTGTTCGGGCAGTGTAGGGGGTGTTGCTGGGGCTGGTGTTTCAGGGTTTAGGGCAGTGCAGTGGTGTTCGGGCAGTGTAGGGGGTCGTGCTGGGGGTGGTGTTTCAGGGTTTAGGGCAGTGCAGTGGTGTTCGGGCAGTGTAGGGGGTCTTGCTGGGGGTGGTGTTTCAGGGTTTAGGGCAGTGCAGTGGTGTGCGGGCAGTGTAGGGGGTCGTGCTGGGGGTGGTGTTTCAGGGTTTAGGGCAGTGCAGTGGTGTTCGGGCAGTGTAGGGGGTCGTGCTGGGGGTGGTGTTTCAGGGTTTAGGGCAGTGCAGTGGTGTTCGGGCAGTTTAGGGGATCTTGCTGGGGGTGGTGTTTCAGGGTTTAGGGCAGTGCAGTGGTGTTCCGGCAGTGTAGGGGGTCGTGCAGGGGTGGTGTTTCAGGGTTTAGGGCAGTGCAGTGGTGTTCGGGCAGTGTAGGGGGTCATGCTGGGGCTGGTGTTTCAGGGTTTAGGGCAGTGCAGTGGTGTTCGGGCAGTGTAGGGGGTCTTGCTGGGGCTGGTGTTTCAGAGTCTAGGGCAGTGCAGTGGTGTTCGGGCAGTGTAGGGGTCTTGCTGGGGCTGGTGTTTCAGGGTTTAGTCAGTGCAGTGGTGTTCGGGCAGTGTAGGGGGTCATGCTGGGGGTGGTGTTTCAGGGTTTAGAGCAGTGCAGTGGTGTTCGGGCAGTGTAGGGGTCATGCTGGGGCTAGTGTTTCAGGGTTTAGGGCAGAGCAATGGTGTTCAGGCAGTGTAGGGGGTTGTGCTGGAGGTGGTGTTTCAGGGTTTAGGGCAGTGCAGTGGTGTTCGGGCAGTGTAGGGGGTTGTGCTGGAGATGGTGTTTCAGGGTTTAGGGCAGTGCAGTGGTGTTCGGGCAGTTTAGGGGTCGTGCTGGGGGTGGTGTTTCAGAGTTTAGGGCAGTGCAGTGGTGTTCGGGCAGTGTAGGGGGTCGTGCTGGGGGTGGTGTTTCAGGGTTTAGGGCAGTGCAGTGGTGTTCGGGCAGTTTAGGGGATCTTGCTGGGGGTGGTGTTTCAGGGTTTAGGGCAGTGCAGTGGTGTTCCGGCAGTGTAGGGGGTCGTGCAGGGGTGGTGTTTCAGGGTTTAGGGCAGTGCAGTGGTGTTCGGGCAGTGTAGGGGGTCGTGGTGGGGGTGGTGTTTCACGGTTTAGGGCAGTGCAGTGGTGTTCGGGCAGTGTAGGGTGTCGTGCTGGGGCATGGCGTTTCAGGGTTTAGGGCAGTGCAGTGGTGTTCGGGCAGTGTAGGGGGTCGTGCAGGGGGTGGTGTTTCAGGGTTTAGGGCAGTGCAGTGGTGTTTGGGCAGTGTAGGGGGTCGTGCAGGGGGTGGTGTTTCAGGGTTTAGGGCAGTGCAGTTGTGTTCGGCCAGTGTAGGTGGTCTTGCTGGGGGTGGTGTTTCAGAGTTTAGTGCAGTGGTGTTTGGGCAGTGTAGGGGGTCTTGCTGGGGGTGGTGTTTCAGGGTTTAGGGCAGTGCAGTGGTGTTCGGGCAGTGTAGGGGGTCTTGCTGGAGCTGGTGTTTCAGGGTTTAGGGCAGTGCAGTGGTGTTCGGGCAGTGTAGGGGGTCTTGCTGGGGCCGGTGTTTCAGGGTTTAGGGCAGTGCAGTGGTGTTCGGGCAGTGTAGGGGGTCTTGCTGGGGCCGGTGTTTCAGGGTTTAGGGTAGTGCAGTGGTGTTCGGGCAGTGTAGGGGGTCGTGCTGGGGCTGGTGTTTCAGGGTTTAGGGCAGTGCAGTGGTTTTCGGGCAGTGTAGGCGGTCGTGCTGGTGCTGGTGTTTCAGGGTTTAGGGCAGTGCAGTTGTTTTCGGGCAGTGTAGGCGGTCGTGCTGGTGTTTCAGGGTTTAGGGCAGTGCAGTGGTGTTCGGGCAGTGTAGGTGGTTGTGCTGTGGCTGGTGTTTCAGGGTTTAGGGCAGTGCAGTGGTGTTCGGGCAGTGTAGGGGTCGTGCTGGGGGTGGTGTTTCAGGGTTTAGGGCAGTGCAGTGGTGTTCGGGCAGTGTAGGGGGTCGTGCTGGGGCTGGTGTTTCAGGGTTTAGGGCACTGCAATGGTGTTCAGGCAGTGTAGGGGGTCGTGCTGTGGCTGGTGTTTCAGGGTTTATGGTAGTGCAGTGGTGTTCGGGCAGTGTAGGGGGTCGTGCTGGGGGTGGTGTTTCAGGGTTTAGGGCAGTGCAGTGGTGTTTGGGCAGTGTAGGGGGTCTTGCTGGGGGTGGTTTTTCAGGGTTTAGGGCAGTGGTGTTCGGGCAGTGTAGGGGGTCTTGCTGGGGGTGATGTTTAAGGGTTTAAGGCAGTGCAGTGGTGTTCGGGCAGTGTAGGGGCTCTTGCTGGGGGTAGTGTTTCAGGGTTTATGGCAGTGCAGTGGTGTTCGTGCAGTGTAGGGGGTCGTGCTGGGGGTGGTGTTTCAGGGTTAAGGGCAGTGCAGTAGTGTTCGGGCAGTGTAGGGGGTTGTGCAGGGGTGGTGTTTCAGGGTTTAGGGCAGTGCAGTGGTGTTCGGGCAGTGAAGGGGGTCGTGCTGGGGGTGGTGTTTCAGGGTTTAGGGCAGTGCAGTGGTGTTCGGGCAGTGTAGGGGGTCGTGCAGGGGGTGTTTCAGGGTTTAGGGCAGTGCAGTGGTGTTCGGGCAGTGTAGGGGGTCGTGCTGGGGCTGGTGTTTCAGGGTTTAGGGCAGTGCAGTGGTGTTCAGGCAGTGTAGGGGGTCTTGCTGGGGGTGGTGTTTCAGGGTTTAGGGCAGCAGTGGTGTTCGGGCAGTGTAGGGGGTCTTGCTGGGGGTGATGTTTCAGGGTTTAGGGCAGTGCAGTGGTGTTGGGGCGGTGTAGGGGGTCTTGCTGGGGGTAGTGTTTCAGGGTTTAGGGCAGTGCAGTGGTGTTCATGCAGTGTAGGGGGTCGTGCTGGGGATGGTGTTTCAGGGTTTAGGGCAGTGCAGTGGTGCTCGGGCAGCATAGGGGGTCGTGCTGGGGCTGGTGTTTCAGGGTTTTGGGCAGAGCAGTGGTGTTTGGGCAGTGTAGGGGGTCATGCTGGGGGTGGTGTTTCAGGGTTTAGGACAGTGCAGTGGTGTTCGGGCAGTGTAGGGGGTCATGCTGGGGGTGGTGTTTCAGGG
Organism: Calotriton arnoldi; assembly: GCA_963921515.1. Classification (NCBI taxonomy): domain Eukaryota; kingdom Metazoa; phylum Chordata; class Amphibia; order Caudata; family Salamandridae; genus Calotriton; species Calotriton arnoldi. The sequence continues at coordinate 529,183 of CAWUFW010003701.1, read as the reverse complement.
TTTAGAGCAGTGCAGTGGTGTTCGGGCAGTGTAGGGGGTCATGCTGGGGCTAGTGTTTCAGGGTTTAGGGCAGAGCAATGGTGTTCAGGCAGTGTAGGGGTTGTGCTGGAGGTGGTGTTTCAGGGTTTAGGGCAGTGCAGTGGTGTTCGGGCAGTGTAGGGGGTTGTGCTGGAGATGGTGTTTCAGGGTTTAGGGCAGTGCAGTGGTGTTCGGGCAGTTTAGGGGGTCGTGCTGGGGGTGGTGTTTCAGAGTTTAGGGCAGTGCAGTGGTGTTCGGGCAGTGTAGGGGGTCGTGCTGGGGGTGGTGTTTCAGGGTTTAGGGCAGTGCAGTGGTGTTCGGGCAGTTTAGGGGATCTTGCTGGGGGTGGTGTTTCAGGGTTTAGGGCAGTGCAGTGGTGTTCCGGCAGTGTAGGGGTCGTGCAGGGGTGGTGTTTCAGGGTTTAGGGCAGTGCAGTGGTGTTCGGGCAGTGTAGGGGGTCGTGCTGGGGGTGGTGTTTCAGGGTTTAGGGCAGTGCAGTGGTGTTCGGGCAGTGTAGGGTGTCGTGCCGGGGCATGGCGTTTCAGGGTTTAGGGCAGTGCAGTGGTGTTCGGGCAGTGTAGGGGGTCGTGCAGGGGGTGGTGTTTCAGGGTTTAGGGCAGTGCAATGGTGTTTGGGCAGTGTAGGGGGTCGTGCAGGGGTGGTGTTTCAGGGTTTAGGGCAGTGCAGTTGTGTTCGGCCAGTGTAGGTGGTCTTGCTGGGGGTGGTGTTTCAGAGTTTAGCTGCAGTGGTGTTTGGGCAGTGTAGGGGGTCTTGCTGGGGGTGGTGTTTCAGGGTTTAGGGCAGTGCAGTGGTGTTCGGGCAGTGTAGGGGGTCTTGCTGGAGCTGGTGTTTCAGGGTTTAGGGCAGTGCAGTGGTGTTCGGGCAGTGTAGGGGGTCTTGCTGGGGCCGGTGTTTCAGGGTTTAGGGCAGTGCAGTGGTGTTCGGGCAGTGTAGGGGGTCTTGCTGGGGCCGGTGTTTCAGGGTTTAGGGTAGTGCAGTGGTGTTCGGGCAGTGTAGGGGGTCGTGCTGGGGCTGGTGTTTCAGGGTTTAGGGCAGTGCAGTGGTTTTCGGGCAGTGTAGGTGGTCGTGCTGGTGCTGGTGTTTCAGGGTTTAGGGCAGTGCAGTTGTTTTCGGGCAGTGTAGGCGGTCGTGCTGGTGCTGGTGTTTCAGGGTTTAGGGCAGTGCAGTGGTGTTCGGGCAGTGTAGGTGGTTGTGCTGTGGCTGGTGTTTCAGGGTTTAGGGCAGTGCAGTGGTGTTCGGGCAGTGTAGGGGTCGTGCTGGGGGTGGTGTTTCAGGGTTTAGGGCAGTGCAGTGGTGTTCGGGCAGTGTAGGGGGTCGTGCTGGGGCTGGTGTTTCAGGGTTTAGGGCACTGCAGTGGTGTTCGGGCAGTGTAGGGGGTCGTGCTGTGGCTGGTGTTTCAGGGTTTATGGTAGTGCAGTGGTGTTCGGGCAGTGTAGGGGGTCGTGCTGGGGTGGTGTTTCAGGGTTTAGGGCAGTGCAGTGGTGTTTGGGCAGTGTAGGGGGTCTTGCTGGGGGTGGTGTTTCAGGGTTTAGGGCAGTGGTGTTCGGGCAGTGTAGGGGTCTTGCTGGGGGTGATGTTTCAGGGTTTAAGGCAGTGCAGTGGTGTTCGGGCAGTGTAGGGGCTCTTGCTGGGGGTAGTGTTTCAGGGTTTAGGGCAGTGCAGTGGTGTTCGTGCAGTGTAGGGGGTCGTGCTGGGGGTGGTGTTTCAGGGTTAAGGGCAGTGCAGTAGTGTTCGGGCAGTGTAGGGGGTTGTGCAGGGGTGGTGTTTCAGGGTTTAGGGCAGTGCAGTGGTGTTCGGGCAGTGAAGGGGGTCGTGCTGGGGGTGGTGTTTCAGGGTTTAGGGCAGTGCAGTGGTGTTCGGGCAGTGTAGGGGGTCGTGCAGGGGTGGTGTTTCAGGGTTTAGGGCAGTGCAGTGGTGTTCGGGCAGTGTAGGGGGTCGTGCTGGGGCTGGTGTTTCAGGGTTTAGGGCAGTGCAGTGGTGTTCGGGCAGTGTAGGGGGTCTTGCTGGGGGTGGTGTTTCAGGGTTTAGGGCAGTGGTGTTCGGGCAGTGTAGGGGGTCTTGCTGGGGGTGATGTTTCAGGGTTTAGGGCAGTGCAGTGGTGTTCGGGCGGTGTAGGGGGTCTTGCTGGGGGTAGTGTTTCAGGGTTTAGGGCAGTGCAGTGGTGTTCATGCAGTGTAGGGGGTCGTGCTGGGGATGGTGTTTCAGGGTTTAGGGCAGTGCAGTGGTGCTCGGGCAGCATAGGGGGTCGTGCTGGGGCTGGTGTTTCAGGGTTTTGGGCAGAGCAGTGGTGTTTGGGCAGTGTAGGGGGTCATGCTGGGGGTGGTGTTTCAGGGTTTAGGCCAGTGCAGTGGTGTTTGGGCAGTGTAGGGTGTCGTGCTGGGGGTGGTGTTTCAGGGTTTAGGGCAGTGGTGTTCGGGCAGTGTAGGGGGTCTTGCTGGAGGTGATGTTTCAGGTTTTAGGGCAGTGCAGTGGTGTTCGGGCAGTGTAGGGGGTCTTGCTGGGGGTAGTGTTTCAGGGTTTAGGGCAGTGCAGTGGTGTTCGGGCAGTGTAGGGGGTCGTGCTGGGGGTGGTGTTTCAGGGTTTAGGGCAGTGCAGTGGTGTTCGGGCAGTGTAGGGGGTCGTGAAGGGGGTGGTGTTTCAGGGTTTAGGGCAGTGCAGTGGTGTTCGGGCAGTGTAGGGGGTCGTGCTGGGGCTGGTGTTTCAGGGTTTAGGGCAGTGCAGTGGTGTTCGGGCAGTGTAGGGGGTCGTGCTGTGGCTGGTGTTTCAGGGTTTAGGGTAGTGCAGTGGTGTTCGGGCAGTGTAGGGGGTCGTGCTGGGGGTGGTGTTTCAGGGTTTAGGGCAGTGCAGTGGTGTTTGGGCAGTGTAGGGGGTCTTGCTGGGGGTGGTGTTTCAGGGTTTAGGGCAGTGGTGTTCGGGCAGTGTAGGGGGCTTGCTAGGGGTGATGTTTCAGGGTTTAAGGCAGTGCAGTGGTGTTCGGGCAGTGTAGGGGCTCTTGCTGGGGGTAGTGTTTCAGGGTTTAGGGCAGTGCAGTGGTGTTCGTGGCAGTGTAGGGGGTCGTGCTGGGGGTGGTGTTTCAGGGTTAAGGGCAGTGCAGTAGTGTTCGGGCAGTGTAGGGGGTCGTGCAGGGGTGGTGTTTCAGGGTTTAGGGCAGTGCAGTGGTGTTCGGGCAGTGTAGGGGGTCGTGCAGGGGTGGTGTTTCAGGGTTTAGGGCAGTGCAGTGGTGTTCGGGCAGTGTAGGGGGTCGTGCTGGGGGTGGTGTTTCAGGGTTTAGGGCAGTGCAGTGGTGTTCGGGCAGTGTAGGGGGTCGTGCAGGGGGGTGTTTCAGGGTTTAGGGCAGTGCAGTGGTGTTCGGGCAGTGTAGGGGGTCATGCTGGGGCTGGTGTTTCAGGGTTTAGGGCAGTGCAGTGGTGTTCGGGCAGTGTAGGGGGTCTTGCTGGGGGTGGTGTTTCAGGGTTTAGGGCAGTGGTGTTCGGGCAGTGTAGGGGGTCTTGCTGGGGGTGATGTTTCAGGGTTTAGGGCAGTGCAGTGGTGTTCGGGTGGTGTAGGGGTCTTGCTGGGGGTAGTGTTTCAGGGTTTAGGGCAGTGCAGTGGTGTTCATGCAGTGTAGGGGTCGTGCTGGGGATGGTGTTTCAGGGTTTAGGGCAGTGCAGTAGTGTTCGGGCAGTGTAGGGGGTCGTGCAGAGGGTGGTGTTTCAGGGTTTAGGGCAGTGCAGTGGTGTTCGGGCAGTGTAGGGGGTCGTGCTGGGGGTGGTGTTTCAGGGTTTAGGGCAGTGCAGTGGTGTTCGGGCAGTGTAGGGGTTGTGCACGGGGTGGTGTTTCAGGGTTTAGGGCAGTGCAGTGGTGTTCGGGCAGTGAAGGGGTCGAGCTGGGGCTGGTGTTTCAGGGTTTAGGGCAGTGCAGTGGTGCTCGGGCAGCGTAGGGGGTCGTGCTGGGGCTGGTGTTTCAGGGTTTTGGGCAGAGCAGTGGTGTTCGGGCAGTGTAGGGGTCATACTGGGGGTGGTGTTTCATTGTTTAGGGCAGTGCAGTGGTGTTTGGGCAGTGTAGGGTGTCGTGCTGGGGGTGGTGTTTCAGGGTTTAGGGCAGTGGTGTTCGGGCAGTGTAGGGGGTCTTGCTGGAGGTGATGTTTCAGGTTTTAGGGCAGTGCAGTGGTGTTCGGGCAGTGTAGGGGGTCTTGCTGGGGGTAGTGTTCCAGGGTTTAGGGCAGTGCAGTGGTGTTCGGGCAGTGTAGGGGGTCGTGCTGGGTGTGGTGTTTCAGGGTTTAGGGCAGTGCAGTGGTGTTCGGGCAGTGTAGGGGGTCGTGCACGGGGTGGTGTTTCAGGGTTTAGGGCAGTGCAGTGGTGTTTGGGCAGTGAAGGGGGTCGAGCTGGGGCTGGTGTTTCAGGGTTTAGGGCAGTGCAGTGGTGTTCGGGCAGTGTAGGGGGTCGTGCTGGGGCTGGTGTTTCACGGTTTAGGGCAGTGCAGTGGTGTTCGGGCAGTGTAGGGGGTCGTGCTGGGGCTGGTGTTTCAGGGTTTAGGGCAGTGCAGTGGTGTTCGGGCAGTGTAGGCAGTCGTGCTGGGGGTGGTGTTTCAGGGTTTAGGGCAGTGGTGTTCGGGCAGTGTAGGGGGTCTTGCTGGAGGTGATGTTTCAGGTTTTAGGGCAGTGCAGTGGTGTTCGGGCAGTGTAGGGGGTCTTGATGGGGGTAGTGTTTCAGGGTTTAGGGCAGTGCAGTGGTGTTCGGGCAGTGTAGGGGGTCTTGCTGGGGGTGGTGTTTCAGGGTTTAGGGCAGTGGTGTTCGGGCAGTGTAGGGGGTCTTGCTGGGGGTGATGTTTCAGGGTTTAGGGCAGTGCAGTGGTGTTCGGGCGGTGTAGGGGGTCTTGCTGGGGGTAGTGTTTCAGGGTTTAGGGCAGTGCAGTGGTGTTCATGCAGTGTAGGGGGTCGTGCTGGGGATGGTGTTTCAGGGTTTAGGGCAGTGCAGTAGTGTTCGGGCAGTGTAGGGGGTCGTGCAGAGGGTGGTGTTTCAGGGTTTAGGGCAGTGCAGTGGTGTTCGGGCAGTGTAGGGGGTCGTGCTGGGGGTGGTGTTTCAGGGTTTAGGGCAGTGCAGTGGTGTTCGGGCAGTGTAGGGGTCGTGCACGGGGTGGTGTTTCAGGGTTTAGGGCAGTGCAGTGGTGTTCGGGCAGTGAAGGGGGTCGAGCTGGGGCTGGTGTTTCAGGGTTTAGGGCAGTGCAGTGGTGTTCGGGCAGTGTAGGGGGTCGTGCTGGGGCTGGTGTTTCACGGTTTAGGGCAGTGCAGTGGTGTTCGGGCAGTGTAGGGGGTCGTGCTGGGGCTGGTGTTTCAGGGTTTAGGGCAGTGCAGTGGTGTTCGGGCAGTGTAGGCGGTCGTGCTGGGGCTGGTGTTTCAGGGTTTATGGCAGTGCAGTGGTGTTCGGGCCGTGTAGGGGGTCATGCTGGGGCTGGTGTTTCAGGGTTTAGGGCAGTGCAGTGGTGCTCGGGCAGCGTAGGGGGTCTTGCTGGAGGTGATGTTTCAGGTTTTAGGGCAGTGCAGTGGTGTTCGGGCAGTGTAGGGGGTCTTGCTGGGGGTAGTGTTTCAGGGTTTAGGGCAGTGCAGTGGTGTTCGGGCAGTGTAGAGGGTCGTGCTGGAGGTGGTGTTTCAGGGTTTAGGGCAGTGCAGTGGTGTTCGGGCAGTGTAGGGGGTCATGAAGGGGTGGTGTTTCAGGGTTTAGGGCAGTGCAGTGGTGTTCGGGCAGTGTAGGGGGTCATGCTGGGAGTGGTGTTTCAGGGTTTAGGGCAGTGCAGTGGTGTTCGGGCAGTGTAGGGGGTCGTGCTGGGGCTGGTGTTTCAGGGTTTAGGGCAGTGCAGTGGTGTTCGGGCAGTGTAGGGGGTCGTGCTGTGGCTGGTGTTTCAGGGTTTAGGGTAGTGCAGTGGTGTTCGGGCAGTGTAGGGGGTCGTGCTGGGGGTGGTGTTTCAGGGTTTAGGGCAGTGCAGTGGTGTTTGGGCAGTGTAGGGGGTCTTGCTGGGGGTGGTGTTTCAGGGTTTAGGGCAGTGGTGTTCGGGCAGTGTAGGGGGTCTTGCTGGGGGTGATGTTTCAGGGTTTAAGGCAGTGCAGTGGTGTTCGGGCAGTGTAGGGGCTCTTGCTGGGGGTAGTGTTTCAGGGTTTAGGGCAGTGCAGTGGTGTTCGTGCAGTGTAGGGGGTCGTGCTGGGGGTGGTGTTTCAGGGTTAAGGGCAGTGCAGTAGTGTTCGGGCAGTGTAGGGGGTCGTGCAGGGGTGGTGTTTCAGGGTTTAGGGCAGTGCAGTGGTGTTCGGGCAGTGTAGGGGGTCGTGCTGGGGGTGGTGTTTCAGGGTTTAGGGCAGTGCAGTGGTGTTCGGGCAGTGTAGGGGGTCGTGCAGGGGGGTGTTTCAGGGTTTAGGGCAGTGCAGTGGTGTTCGGGCAGTGTAGGGGGTCGTGCTGGGGGTGGTGTTTCAGGGTTTAGGGCAGTGGTGTTCGGGCAGTGTTGGGGGTCTTGCTGGGGGTGATGTTTCAGGGTTTAGGGCAGTGCAGTGGTGTTCAGGCGGTGTAGGGGTCTTGCTGGGGGTAGTGTTTCAGGGTTTAGGGCAGTGCAGTGGTGTTCATGCAGTGTAGGGGGTCGTGCTGGGGATGGTGTTTCAGGGTTTAGGGCAGTGTAGGGGGTCGTGCAGAGGGTGGTGTTTCAGGGTTTAGGGCAGTGCAGTGGTGTTCGGGCAGTGTAGGGGGTCGTGCTGGGGGTGGTGTTTCAGGGTTTAGGGCAGTGCAGTGGTGTTCGGGCAGTGTAGGGGGTCGTGCACGGGGTGGTGTTTCAGGGTTTAGGGCAGTGCAGTGGTGTTCGGGCAGTGAAGGGGGTCGAGCTGGGGCTGGTGTTTCAGGGTTTAGGGCAGTGCAGTGGTGTTCGGGCAGTGTAGGGGGTCGTGCTGGGGCTGGTGTTTCACGGTTTAAGGCAGTGCAGTGGTGTTCGGACAGTGTAGGGGGTCATGCTGGGGCTGGTGTTTCAGGGTTTAGGGCAGTGCAGTGGTGTTCGGGCAGTGTAGGCGGTCGTGCTGGGGCTGGTGTTTCAGGGTTTATGGCAGTGCAGTGGTGTTCGGGCCGTGTAGGGGGTCATGCTGGGGCTGGTGTTTCAGGGTTTAGGGCAGTGCAGTGGTGTTCGGGCAGTGTAGGGGGTCGTGCAGGGGCTGGTGTTTCAGGGTTTAGGGCAGTGCAGTGGTGTTCGGGCAGTGTAGGGGGTCGTGCTGGGGGTAGTGTTTTAGGGTTTAGGGTAGTGCAGTGGTGCTTGTGTAGTGTAGGGGGTCGTGCTGGGGGTAGTGTTTTAGGGTTTAGGGTAGTGCAGTGGTGTTTGTGTAGTGTAGGGGTCATGTTTTAGGGTAGTGCAGTGGTGTTTGGGTAGGGTAGGGGGTCGTGCTGGGGTGGTGTTTTAGGATTTAGGTTAGTGCAGTGGTGTTTGGGTAGTGTAGGGGGTCGTGCTGGGGGTAGTGTTTTAGGGTTTAGGGTAGTGCAGTGGCGTTTGTGTAGGGTAGGGGTCGTGCTGTGGTTAGTGTTTTAGGGTTTAGGGTAGTGCAGTGGTGCTTGTGTAGTGTAGGGGTCGTGCTGGGGGTAGTGTTTTAGGGTTTAGGGTAGTGCAGTGGTGTTTGTGTAGTGTAGGGGTCATGTTTTAGGGTAGTGCAGTGGTGTTTGGGTAGTGTAGGGGGTCGTGCTGGGGGTAGTGTTTTAGGATTTAGGTTAGTGCAGTGGTGTTTGTGTAGTGTAGGGGGTCATGCTGGGGGTAGTGTTTTAGGGTTTAGGATAGTGCACTGGTGCTTGTGTAGTGTAGGGGGTCATGCTGGGGGTAGTGTTTTAGGGTTTAGGGTAGTGCAGTGGTGCTTGTGTAGTGTAGGGGGTCGTGCTGGGGGTAGTGTTTTAGGGTTTAGGGTAGTGCAGTGGTGTTTGTGTAGTGTAGGGGGTCATGTTTTAGGGTAGTGCAGTGGTGTTTGGGTAGTGTAGGGGGTCGTGCTGGGGGTAGTGTTTTAGGATTTAGGTTAGTGCAGTGGTGTTTGTGTAGTGTAGGGGGTCATGCTGGGGGTAGTGTTTTAGGGTTTAGGATAGTGCACTGGTGCTTGTGTAGTGTAGGGGGTCATGCTGGGGGTAGTGTTTTAGGGTTTAGGGTAGTGCAGTGGTGTTTTTGTAGTGTAGGGGTCATGTTTTAAGATGCAACGCTCCAATACCTGACCAGTCTGCACTACATAAAACTGCAAAAAAATAAAAATAAAAAGTGTTTTGCACACTTTTGTCATTGGGCTATATGTGGGCTACATCTGGGTAATATTTGTGCTACATTTGGGCTCTTTTTTCTCTGGTGGCCATCTTGGAAGACTTCTTTGTTATGAAGTTTCCTAATTTCCTCATTTACTGCAGTCTCCTCAGTAGTAAATGTTTTCAGTTTTTTACTTTGATTCCATCAAGAAGGCATTCAGATGTGTCTCACATTTGCCATAAATTTGAATGTTAGCACTCTAGTTGCTCATTAGATCACTGTAGTAAAGCTACTGCTCACTAGGGAGTTAACTGGAAGTCTGCTGCTGGTATTGAAAGTGATTGTTTCAGTCTGCATGTCAGAATTTTCTAATGAAATAGAAGAGGATTTGAGATCTCACTTAAAACATGCCCTAATTTTTCTTTCTGCAGCACTAACCATAATTTCTATTTCAAAAAGAACCCCTCATTTTGTTCCTTTTTAAATTAAATGTTTTAAGTGTTACCGGTTTATTCCAATCAAGATGGCTTCAGGTGTGCTATACTTTTGTCATAAGTAAGGCTGTTAGCGCTCTAGTTGTTCTTTAGAACACTCTGGGAAGCTGCAGTAGAACACAAAGGCATCAACTGGCAGGCTGGTCCTGTTGAAATATAACACGAAGATATTTGAGATCACACTTGAAACATGTCCTAATTTTTCTTTCTACAGCACTAACCATAATTTCTATGACAAAATGAACCCCCTCATTTTGTTCCTTTTTAAATTAAATGTTTTAAGTGTTACCAGTTTATTCCATCCAAGATGGCTTCAGGTGTGCCATACTTTTGTCATAAGTAAGGCTGTTAGCACTCTAGTTGTTCTTTAGAACACTCTGGGAAGCTGCAGTAGAACACAAAGGAATCAACTGACAGTCTCTGCCCTTGTTGGATGTACATGTTTTACTGAGAATGTCAGACTTCATTCTCACATGACTGAGAAAGATAATGTGAATTTACAGAAAATATGCTCTCATTTTAGCTTCTGGAGCACCTTCCAAAACTCTATGGGACAAGCATGTGAAAATAGTTTTCTCTCAAACATGATTCATGATATCCCAGCAGAAGGTTTTTCACAGGGTAAAATCACCTTAGAACACACCACAATTCTTGAAATTAGTATGGTACCATCAACAAATGAATTCTAATGTAACTAAAGTCTGTTATCACCCTTTATAGTTCTCCTTTTGGTAACCCTCAAAATATTTGATTCACTACAATGCATTTCAATGGGGTACTATCATGTATATTGGTCCCAAGATGGCTGCCAGCAATTCCAGGATGAAGTGCTGACAGCCAATCAGATCTCACAATGACATGTGTGGTTAGGCTCCGCCCAGATATATATGTGATTTTACTTTTGATTTTCTCAGGAACTACTGAACGGATTTACACCATTTAACAAAAGGGGTTCTTTCTGAACCAAGAACTACCTCTTTGCCAAATTTGGTGTAATTCCGTCTCAGCAGTTCGGGCTGTAGCCGTGTCTAAAGTTTCCTATGGGAAATTGATTTTTGACTCTTATTTTTTCAATTTCTCCGCAATTCACTGAACGGATTTACACCATTTAAAAAAAGGTCGCTTTCTGAACCAAGCGCTACTCTTTGACAAATTTGGTGTAATTCCGTTCAGCAGTTCGGGCTGTAGCCGTGTCTAAAATTTCCTATGGGAATTAACATTAAGAAAACACGTTTTGGGACCCCCCTTTTTTCTCGGCCCCCGCTTGCCGAATCACCCCAAAACTTTCAGGATAGGAGCGGCCCGGAGTGCCCCACGAGTTTTGAGAATTTCGCGAAGATTCATCAACCGGCGCCAAAGTTATTTCAAATAGAATGTTGTAAATTTCCTATGGAAAATAGGTCTTAACTATAGCTATCTACTGGCGACCGCCAGTAGATAATGTATATATATATATATATATTTTTTTTTTCAGAGTCTTCCTTCACTCTGTTGTATTCTCTTTAATAGCAACAACTCTTGGAATGGTGCGAAGAACAGGCAGCACAACCAGTACAGGTACCTCAAGCCAATTTTTATTTTATTTTCATATTTTCATCCTCCATAGTGAGACAAACAAGCAATTGGCAACGCTTTTCGGCCAGAGCCTTTAACTGGCCATAGGGATTTGCTGTAAAGTCAGGTGTTCTGCCAACTGGACTTCTGATGTATTTGTAGAAATTCTAGCAATTCAAGTGTGATCGAATTAGCTACATTGTGAATACAGTTTAGAATGCTAATCCACCGCTGTGGCGGCAGGTTTTTCTTTACAAAATATTTCTCCCTGTAAATGTACGCATCTTCCTCAGATCAGAGTTTCTCCAATTATATATCAGGCATTGTATGGAACTATAAGCTGCTTTTTAACCCCTTGACCGCGATCGGAATTCCGCTCGTATGCGGGACATTCCGATCGCGGGTGGAGTCGTGACGAGCTCAGCTCGTCATGCGCACAGCGCTACCGCGCAGCATGACGAGCTGAGCTCGTGATGAGCACGGAAGGGGTTAAATTAACAAAAAAAATATACACATTTAACCTCATCTTAAGCATAGCATATATTATAGTCCAAGTTTATGGAACTGTGGGTCATATTTACACAGAAGTGACGGAGCGCGGCATTAGCCTTCTTGGCTTAACGCCGAACTCCGCCACTTCTGAAATGCAGGGCTGTATTTACAACAATACTGAGCAGCCCTGCGTTTCCCCCTGCGCTGGCACTAATTTCAGCTGCCTAGCGCCAACGCAGACACCCTAGAACCATAGTGCAAGGGTGCCTGAGTTGTGGGTAATGATTGTTTATATGCAGGAAGCTGTCTCTTCCTGCACATAAACAATCCAGAATGGCGATTTGTAACTTCTTTGTGTGCTGCTTCATGCAGCACACATAGAAGTTGCCACTCTTCTTTTTTTAAATGATTGTTTATGTGCAGGAAGGGACACCTTCCTATACATAAACAATCATGCATGGTGTTTTGCTGGTTTTATGTGTGCTGCACAATGCAGCACATATAAAAATAGCAAAAACAAGGAGAAATAAAGCATTTCTCCTCGTTGGTCGCCTGTTAAGACCAGGTTTTATTTGCTCTTAATTTTGGCCCTGCCCCATATTTACGCCACCACCCTTGTAAATATGGGGCAGCCTCAAAATCAATGGGTGTTGCTGCGGAACGCCTATTGCAACACCCATTGCCCTCCGCTTTCACGCTAAGTATAGCGTGAAAGGGGGCCTTATTTACAAGGCAGTGTTAAGCTACGTTAAGTGGCTTAACGCTGCCTTGTAATTAAGGCGAAGCCCGTATAGCCACCACAACGTCAAAATAAGTGACGTTCAGGTATCGATAAGGGCTTGTAAATATGCCCCAGTGTTGCATGATAGGTCTGAGGTCTGACTAATGCCGAGGTGGCCGCTTGACCAGTTGCAACCTACTACCCCCATCTTAGGCTGGGCCCATAACTATAAATGTGAACAGTTTCCCTTCTTAAGTAAAGGTTGAAGCTTTGTCTTCGAATGTCACGAAAGCGATGAAGGCGGCCATGGGACTCCAGGCATGGAACGGAAGAGCCCGTTCTAGCACAGAGTTTACCCTATGGATGTTCGCGTCCTTCTCTATATGTGGGAGGCTGACATAGAACTGCAGCTTGAACGCAGGGCTGCAGCGGAAAGGCAATTGGTCTGGAAAATAATTGTTGCCCTTGCGAGTCAAGGTGAGGTTTATGGGCCGTCCCTTCCCTTATCTGCCCTGGCAGCGGGGGGCTGAGCGCGGCTGAGGGTGGGCTGCGTGGCAGTGCCAGCAATGAACTAACACAGAGATGGGGAAATTAATGTACCAGCAACTGTTATGTCCCTATCCTGCGCCAACTCCATTACAGAGGAGCGAGCGACCGGTGACCCCGGCAGAGGAGTGAGAGGAAACTGCTGTGGCTCAGAGAGTGTCCTTGGGCAAGGAAAGGTTAGTGCTACGGGCCTCAACCAATGCACACACAGCGATCCCTTCCCGCCAGGGAAGAGCTGGACCTGTGCAGAGAGCGCTCACCCAAGCTGCTTGTTTATTAAATAGAGCTCTTTCCGTTCGGTTTCCTACACCCTTACTGCACATGAGCTTGCATTCAGGTCATTTGAGGCTAAGGAAAGGAAGAGAACAGGCATTTACCAGACAAGGGTAATCATTTCTCTTTTGTGGGGAAAATGACTTGTATAGGGACGAGCAGTAAAGTGCTATTAGCAGAGGTCCAAGCTGCTGCCCTGCAGATCTCTGATGATGAAACACCTTTTACTTCTGCCCAGGAAGCTGACACACCTCGGTTAGACTTTCCTTGGATCCCAACTGGAAGGAGTCAGCCAGACACAGACTATGCCAAGTCAGTCGATCTAATCCACCGACTGATTGCCATGGAGATGTGTTCTCTACCTCACTATGCAGTTTCAAAATCTACAAACAGGTGATCAGACATTATGAAAGATCTGGACATCTGGAAAGAGAGAAAAAGTGTTCTCCTTACATCCAGAAGATGTAAAAGTTCTTCTTCAGCGTAAGATGGAGAGAGAGACAAAGATGGAGAGAGCGAAAAACTGGCAAAAATCATTTTGATCACCACTGAAGGTTTTGGCATAAGAACTGCCTTTAAAAGTAGACTAAAAGGAGGCTTCACACTAAAAGATCCCAATTCCCCTTTTCTTTATGGTGAAGTCACTGCCACCAAAAAGTTACATTTCATATTCAAAAAATTCACAACAATGATCTTAAAGGCTCAAAAGGATGCTTTTGTAAAGCCTATAAAACTAGAGGTATCAAGACGTAAATCCCAAAGTCGGCTAAGGATCTTCAAACGGGGAGAACCCATTCAGGATGCAAGGGCTTCCCCATTCCCAGATAATCCTAATGTTCTCTGAAAGCTTGACTTGAATCCCTTTGAGCCCTAATTGTAGAAATAGAGAGTTTCTTTGAAAACCCGTCCCATAAATATTGCAAATTGGAAGGAAACTTGCAATAAACAGGAGAATGGGATGAGATACACAGCACCTTGGACCGCCCCGGTGACGATTGTGAGATGTCATGGTGAAGATCTCAGAAACTTTAGGATAGCTTCTGGTAGGTGAGGAGGGTGAATCGCCAGGGACTACCACAGTCACATCTTGGATCTCTTCCCTGATTCTATCCAATGACCCTGGAATCAATGAGAATGGAAGGAAAGCTTACAACAGTTCCCAACCCAATGACAGAGCATCCACCCTTCATGCTCCATTTAAAGCAAAAAAAGAGCAAAAGCTTGATATTTAGCCATTGGTCTGGGGTGCAAACAGGCTCAGAAATGGGGCTACAAATCTCTTGTAAATTGCTTTAAAAGTTAAGGGTCAGAGATACTTCCTGAGATGCTAGACACACTTTGCTGATCTGATGTTCTGTGACATGTCCATCCCTTTGATGTGAAGCGCCTTCAATGACAGCAGAGGCTTTTCCAACAGTGCACTCAGTTGAAGATCCACCAAGCCCAATATGCTGGTTTGAGTCCCTCTTTGATGGTTCACATTAGATATTGTTACCAAATTCTCGATTCTTACTAGAACATTCTTTGAACCTGAGCATGGAATCTGTTTGGTACTATAAGTACTGCAGTCAGTTCTCTGCAATTGGTTGAATAGTGACCTTCCTCTAGAAGCCAGTGTCCCTGTATTGGCTGTTCCTTCAATGCAGCTCTCCATCTGAAAGAGCCTGCATCCGCCACAATCACCTGAAAGAAAGAGAAAGGCCGTTTGCTAAATTTATTAGATCGAACAACCACCGCAGGGCTCCTTTTACTTCACCAGATACTGGTGCTACAGTATCGCACTCCTGGGAGGCCGATGACTAAAGAGTGTGAAGGTGCAACAGGAATGGGGACAGATAAAGATGGGCCCAAGCAACAATAAACATGCATCAGGTGAAGTGACCCTGGCAGCTTAGCCACCGGCGTGCTGGAGCATGGGACATTTGTATGAAACCAGATGCTGAATTGTTGATGCTCTGTGTTCCTGAAGAAAAACCATGGCCAGCTCAGTTCTGAGCCTTGCCCCAATGAAAATCAGATCCTTTGAAGGGTTGGGCTGATTTTGATGGAGCCGTGTTGATTCGGGCAACTCTGAATAGCGTCCAGACCCTTCAATGCCTGAAATGCTGACAAAGCACCAAGAAGGCAGTCCAGGTACAGGTAAATATTGCAACCCCGAAGCTGAAGGAGGGCTCACAATGGAGCCACTATCTTTGTGAAGACTCATGGTGGCGACTTGAGGCTGCACAGTAGGGCATACAGCTGGAAGTGCTCAAAACCTCAAAAACATTTGATGCACTGGAGCAATGGGAATGTGGAAATAGGAGTCTATGAAATCCAGTTATTATAAAACTGTTGTCCGACATTAATGGTCTGATCTTCTGAAGTGTATCCATGTCGAATAGTTTTGACTTCACCAATTCATTCAGGAACGTCAAGTTTCTATATCATGAAACATTTTAAACCAAAAAATAATACAATAAACCCCCATTCCTTTCACCTTCTCTGCTACTGGGGCCACCGCTCCCTTGTTCTGCAGATCTTTTATGGCAAATTGAAAAACAGTCCCCTTTTCCGGACACTTCGGACAGGGGGTTGTCTGATTCCTGTTTCCGGAGGTGCAGATATAAATGCGATTTTAGAGTTCCATCAATCCACCTGAATGACTCATGCGTTGAGGCAGATTTTCCCAAGATTCCTGCAAGTGCTGTGTCTGTAGCTATGTATCGTTATGTTAAATCAAGAAGGCGGGAGAAAGAAGGAACTGTGATCCATTCAGCTTCCTTATTCGTAAATTAGATATCAAAATAAGAATGGATCACTTGACCTGAGTAACCAGGGTTTTATGAAATTCGTGCAGTGTACCGATAAAAAACCCTCATTCACGTACAAAAGTCGGAAAAGCGGTATATCTTGATTATCCGCCCTGCTCTTAAAAACGTGACAGCATCATCATAGGGTTAGTTTTTGTATGCTTCCTCCATCCAGAGGAAAACCACTGGTTATTGCAGTAGTGATCAAAGAAAGGTGAAAGTGTTTTTAGTGAAGTGAATCTCAAAATGTTAAAACTCGTAGACCCCGATTTGTAAAATTTAATCAATCTGGGTTTGAGATATATTAAAATCTGTGTCGTGCGTGGGAAGACTAGTTAGTGGTCTAACGCACTGTGAGTGTCCATAAAAGGTCGACATGCTTCAGCCCCAGTGATTGCCCTTGTGGGTCAAGTGGGCTTTCTTCAGGACCTAAAAGAAGGAAGTGGTGGAGACCTTATTTTGTATGGGTCTCTATGTATCAGGGTGTATTGACTCGATTCTCATGCGGTCAAGTAGTACCTTGAGTCTTAAATTGTGGAATTCAACGGGCAACCAGGGAGCTTGTTACCTGCTGCTGTGCAGTGTAGTACGACTTGTGCTGACACTTCCTCTGGTTGTCAACCAGACTTGTGCTGACACTTCCTCTGGTTGCCAACCAGAGGAAGTGTCAGCACAAGTCGTACTACACTGCACAGCAGCAGGTAACAAGCTCCATGGTTGCCCGTTGAATTCCACAATTTAAGACTCAAGGTACTACTTGACCGCATGAGAATCGGGTTAATACACCCTGATACATAGAGACCCATACAAAATAAGGTCTCCACCACTTTTCCTTTTTTTAGGTCCTGAAGAAAGCCCACTTGACCCACAAGGGCAATCACTGGGGCTGAAACATGTCGACCTTTTTATGGACACTCACAGGGGCAGATTTACAACTTCTGGCGCATCCCTGCAAATCAGCAGGGATGCGCCAGGATAGTTGCGACACGCAATTCTCTCCTTGCGCCTACCACGGAAGCGCCGCATTTACAATGCGGCGCACCGTGGCGCAAGGAAAGGCCGATGCGTGTCGCATCCTGTGGCGCAAGGGCGGCGCATTGCTGGAGTCGTGTCGCAAGCGCGACACAACTCCAGCAATGCTCGTGGGCCGCCCATACCTAACGTGGTGCGCCACTCCTTACGCCTGCTTGAAGCAGGCGTAAGGATTCGTCGCAGCGGCGTCGGAAAAGTGACTCAGTGAAATCTTGTAGATTTCACTGCGTCACTTTTACGAGGCATTCCTTCGACGGAACGCCCACCCTGCGGAGGAACGCCCACATGAAACCTGACGCAGGTTTCATGTGGCGCAGGGCTTACAACGTGACGCATCTCCCTAGATGCGTCACGTTGTAAATAATGCGCAACGTGGCGCATGAGTGTTCACGCCGCCGCTGCGTCACAAAAGTGACGCAACGGCGGCGCAAAAGTGGCGCAACGGGCTTGTAAATCTGCCCCACAGTGCGTTAGACCACTAACTAGTCTTCCCACGCACGACACAGATTTTAATATATCTCGAACCCAGATTGATTAAATTTTACAAATCGGGGTCTACGAGTTTTTAACATTTTGAGATTCACTTCACTAAAAACACTTTCACCTTTCTTTGATCACTACTGCAATAACTCAGTGGTTTTCCTCCGGATGGAGGAAGCATACAAAAACTAACCCTATGATGATGCTGTCACGTTTTAAGAGCAGGGCGGATAATCAAGATATACCGCTGTTCCGACTTTTGTACGTGAATGAGGGTTTTTTATCGGTACACTGCACGAATTTCATAAAACCCTGGTTACTCAGGTCAAGTGATCCATTCTCATTTTGATATCTAATGTAGCTATGTATCCTCATCATAGTCAGGACAATGGTCGCTTCCCAGGTGAATTCACTTTTGCTGGCCTCTACATAAGAAACTTTTCCACGTATTAGGGATTGCGGCAACTGTTGTTGCTTCCTTGCGGATGGCTGAAAAGATGACTTTCCTGTGGAACCAGTTGAAGAAGATTTCTGTTGCTGGTGATGTCAGAAGGAGGAGGAATGCTTTTCTTTACTTAAACAGATGATTCAACTTCTTTCTTCCAACTCTGTCCAAGAATGTGAATCCATTGAAAGGGCAGGTAAAGGACTGCACATTTAGTGATGCATCTGTGCGCCTGTCTTTCAACATCAGTTTCCTGCAGGATGAAATCAGGGCTCCTTCTGTTAATGCTTCAGTTCATGCTGCTGCTCTTTCTACATCAGAAGAAACATCACAAAGGAACTATAGGGCATATTTACAAGGGGATGGCGGAGCGTGGCGTTAGGCAAACATTGCTAACGCCACGCTCCGCCATTCCAAAACCCATAACCCTTCACCTTATTTACAAGGGGGATGGCGGAGCGTGGCGTTAGGCAAACATTGCTAACGCCACGCTCCGCCATCTCCAAAAACCCATAACCCTTCACCTTATTTACAAGGAGATGGCGGAGCGTGGCGTTAGGCAGCAAACATTGCTAACGCCACGCTCCGCCATTCCAAAAACCCATAACCCTTCACCTTATTTACAAGGGGATGGCGGAGCGTGGCGTTAGGCAGCAAACATTGCTAACGCCACGCTCCGCCATTCCAAAACCCATAACCCTTCACCTTATTTACAAGGGGATGGCGGAGCGTGGCGTTAGGCAGCAAACATTGCTAACGCCACGCTCCGCCATTCCAAAACCCATAACCCTTCACCTTATTTACAAGGGGATGGCGGAGCGTGGCGTTAGGCAGCAAACATTGCTAACGCCACGCTCCGCCATTCCAAAAACCCATAACCCTTCACCTTATTTACAAGGGGATGGCGGAGCGTGGCGTTAGGCAGCAAACATTGCTAACGCCACGCTCCGCCATTCCAAAAACCCATAACCCTTCACCTTATTTACAAGGGGATGGCGGAGCGTGGCGTTAGGGCAGCAAACATTGCTAACGCCACGCTCCGCCATTCCAAAAACCCATAACCCTTCACCTTATTTACAAGGGGATGGCGGAGCGTGGCGTTAGGCAGCAAACATTGCTAACGCCACGCTCCGCCATTCCAAAACCCATAACCCTTCACCTTATTTACAAGGGGATGGCGGAGCGTGGCGTTAGGCAGCAAACATTGCTAACGCCACGCTCCGCCATTCCAAAACCCATAACCCTTCACCTTATTTACAAGGGGATGGCGGAGCGTGGCGTTAGGCAGCAAACATTGCTAACGCCACGCTCCGCCATTCCAAAACCCATAACCCTTCACCTTATTTACAAGGGATGGCGGAGCGTGGCGTTAGGCAGCAAACATTGCTAACGCCACGCTCCGCCATTCCAAAACCCATAACCCTTCACCTTATTTACAAGGGAATGGCGGAGCGTGGCGTTAGGCAGCAAACATTGCTAACGCCACGCTCCGCCATTCCTAAAACCCATAACCCTTCACCTTATTTACAAGGGAATGGCGGAGCGTGGCGTTAGGCAGCAAACATTGCTAACGCCACGCTCCGCCATTCCAAAACCCATAACCCTTCACCTTATTTACAAGGGATGGCGGAGCGTGGCGTTAGGCAGCAAACATTGCTAACGCCATGCTCCGCCATTCCAAAAACCCATAACCCTTCACCTTATTTACAAGGGGATGGCGGAGCGTGGCGTTAGGCAAACATTGCTAACGCCACGCTCCGCCATTCCAAAAACCCATAACCCTTCAACTTATTTACAAGGGGATGGCGGAGCGTGGCGTTAGGCAAACATTGCTAACGCCACGCTCCGCCATTCCAAAAACCCATAACCCTTCACCTTATTTACAAGGGGATGGCGGAGCGTGGCGTTAGGCAAACATTGCTAACGCCACGCTCCGCCATTCCAAAAACCCATAACCCTTCACCTTATTTACAAGGGGATGGCAGAGCGTGGCGTTAGGCAGCAAACATTGCTAACGCCACGCTCCGCCATTCCAAAAACCCATAACCCTTCACCTTATTTACAAGGTGGCGATAAGCCACTTAACGTGGCTTAACGCCGTCTTGTAAATAAGGCCCTTTCACACTACACTTAAGGTGAAAGGGGTGGCCAATGGGTGTTGCAGTGGGCGTTTCGCAGTAACACCCATTGATTTTGCTGCTGCCCCCTATTTACAAGGGTGGCGTAAATATGGGGCAGCATCAAAATTAAGACCAGTGAAAACCTGGTCTTAACATGGCAAAACGAGGAGAAATGCTTTATTTCACCTCGGTTTTGCTGTTTCTATGTGTGCTTAATTGTGTGGCACACATAGAAAAAGCAAATTGCCATGAATGATTGTTTATGTGCAGGAAGGTGTGCCTTCCTGCACATAAATAATCATTTAAAAAAGGACAATTTGCAACTTCTACATGTGCTGCACAATGCAACACACATAGAAGTTACAAATTACCATTATTCATTATGTGCAGGAAGGGGCACCTTCCTGCACATAAACAATCATTCCCTCAGTGCAGGCACCCTTGCACTATGGCGCAAGGGTGCCTGCGTTGGCGCTAAGCAGATTAATTTAGCGTCAGCACAGGGAGAAACGCAATTGCAAAATATACCAACACAATACGAGGTGCAAATTAAAGAATGATTACAGATTGCATCTACAATGTACAAAACTTTTTTTATTGGTTGTAGTGGAGCCTACAGGACGCACAACACCACCTGTGTTCTACTGCAACGCAAACTCATAGCGTCACTCACTGATGCACTGCTAACATCTGATAGCTCCTCAATTTCTGAAGGAGCAACTGCTTCCCCACTTGCAATTTGATTAGTTTATAAACTTTCTACGGCATTAGGGGCATATTAACAACGGCCAGCGATAATTATCGCTGGCCGTGCTTAGCGTGAGGAATCCTATCGCCGGCTATCGCTGGAAATTATCACCATGCTAGCGCTGTATTAACAACGCTTGCGCAAAGGCGATAATTTTCCAGTGATAGCGATGTTTTCCATGGAACATCGCTGGTTTTCCAGCGATGTCCCATGGAAAACGGCGATATACTTGGCGATAGGGCCTGTGGTCTTAGCCACACAATCCACCCCCATGTTAGGTATGCCTTAGTCAGGAATTTAGCAGACGTTAAATTCCTGCGTTAAGGCATACTTAACGCAATTTAAAATATCGCTAACCCACGTTGCTAATATGGCGATACCTGGGTTAGCGATATTTCCCTGTTGTTTACACAGGCACGCCCCCTTTGCATCTCATTAGCGATGCGATGGGAGGCGTGCAGAAAACGGACGCTAAGTCAGGAATCACGCGCTAGCGTGTCCTTGTCAGTTGGCGATAAAATTATCGCCGCTTTTCGTCCGAAAACGGACGCTAAAGCGGCGATAATTCATTAACGCCGCCTTGTTAATATGCCCCTTAGTTATTTGCACAGGGTCACGCTCCACATCACTACTATAATGACCCATTTCTACCTGCAAACTCACAGTATGGCGTGAGAGTGTAGAAGTAGCCTGTGCAAGGTAATTTATGGTGTGACTCAACACATCCAATAGGTGAAAAAAGTTATGTTGTCTATCCCGTTGTGTGAAAAAAGTTATGTTGTCTATGCCGTTGTGTTACATTTTCCAGTTGCAACTGGGCACATTAATTCTTTATAGCCTCTGGCATAGAGTCCACTTTTTCGCCCAAGGACTTGTAATATTCTTTTATAGTTTTTGATAGATGCTGTAAGCCACTAGTGACACTTTGTTCTAGTTCAGATATTTTGCTGTTTATAATTCTCATTTCTTTGTGTTGTAGACGCTGGACACAGAGGCTTCTATGCCTCCAAACAACTGTGCATGTCATCTCCCATATTTCGTGTTGACACAGATTTTGAAATAGGTTGCCTGAAAACACTGCGATGTCGACTCAGTTTCTTCAGTGCATTTCTCTGTGCCTCACTGCAGGTTCTTCAATATCATTTGGACTCCTTGCATCATCAGCTTCATCAATAGCCAGTCTCTAACTACTATGTTCTGGAGTGGAACACAGCCTCCGGGGGGTGTTTTGGGAATATTGGAATCATTTTCTTCTTCCATGGACATTTCAGAATCTTCCTCCTCTCTCCTTCCAACACATGATGTGTGTGTGCTGGGATATCTGTTTAGAAATGCAAAGTGAAAACTATATGTAAAATAACTTAATCGTGTATACCTTTGTTTGTCTAAATTAATTTACAATAAGTTTACTTTATGCATTAGATGTTTATAATGGCGTACTGCCTACCCCGTAATGCAATACTAGGGTAAACCTAAGACTTTTAATGGTGTTTTAAAAATATTATATCGTAGATGAGGATTTACCAGGCCTAACAAGATTACAGTGTTAACTCAACCATTGCTACAAATATGTCATATTAACACTGTACGTGCATATATGAGTCTTACCTTTTGATGTAGCAGCAGCCTCCAAAGTCTTTATATTGCTGAAGCCAGGCACACTTTCTGGCTCCAGGGTGGACTCTATCATTTCCTCAAGAGGAGTCGGTGCTGGCTGAGATGAAGGGCCTCCTCCTGTTGCACAGACCTCATTTCTACAGGTTGCCAACTTCTCTTTGGTTCTGGATTGGAGATCATACCACCTTTTCCTGATCTCTCCTGTTGATCTCTGTGACCCCTACGGAGTTAATGTGCTCCTGTATGCAGGGACATCTTAAGGATTTTGGGGGCCCTGGGCCAAACATATTTTGGGGGCCCCTGTTCAGAACAGCTTTAAATTTATGATCCAATTTGAGCCCCTGTTTCCCACGCAGTTTCCGCTTCCTCAGCTGCATTAGCGATCCAGTTTGCATCATAGGCATTAGCCTATATATTCCCGACGCAAACGGACGCGCGCAGCTGACAGCGGTAGGATTTAGTGTTTCCTGCCCTGCTACTAGGTTTTTAATACTTTTTAAATTGTATATGTGTGGCTGAATTACTCCTACCTACGCGCACTTGCACTTTACTTGATTCTGCTTGCCTACACCTCCTTAGCTGCTCCGATTCGCATCTCGCTTTTCCTCCAGTCCAGGTCCGCCACGGCTGATACGCCTGATTGTGCGGAGGGCTGGGGCTACTATCGGGCTCCTCACTTCCACCCATGCAGTTTCTGCTTCCTGAGCTGCGTTAGCGATCCAGTTTGCATCATAGGCATTAGCCTATATATTCCCGATGCAAACGGACGCGTGCGCGCCAAAGGCAAGCCCGTCTGCGCCCGTCAGCGTCCCGGGAGGCATCCGGCGCCAGCCATGCTGCCCAGTTCCCCTCCGGTGAGTTTCTTCCACTATATTACAATAGGGAAAAACTGCTTAGCCCTAGGCTGCTACCATTATGTCAGTGTACAGCGGCTGATCCGAGCCTGGAGGTAGACTTTCGATGCAATAAGTGCAACTGGTCTCTCCTCCAGCCCAGGAAACTCGCACCCAAGATCCTCCCACGCAACAATAAGTGTAAAAACAATAAGAAAACAGAGGACTTAAAGGCCACCCTTTGAATTGTCGCTCTATGCAGAAGCATGAACCACACATTTATGACCTACGTTTAGACGAACAGCCTGATCTTTTATTTCTCACTGAGACCCGGCTGTCTGAAGCCTCCAACCCTACTATCACCTCGGCCATCCCTACGGGTTATAAAATCCTTAGGAGGGACCGACCGAGTGGGAAGGGGGCGGTGTCGCCATAATTTACAATCAAAAACTAGACTGCTCTCCCATCCCGATGGAAAACATCGAGGGCGTAGGAGCCCTTAGGCTTCCGCTGTACCTTATCCCCCATCATAGCATAGCTGTTTTTCTGATTTACAGACCTCCCGGTGCAATTGGAAATTTTATTACTAAGCTTAATACAGCCACCACCTCCCTGGCCTTAAAATACAACAACTGCCTTATTCTGGGAGATTTCAATATACATATGGACAATGGAAAAGACCCTCAAACAATTTCCTTGTTGGAGACGCTGCAGGCCTGCAACATGTTTCCATCTATTTTTTCGGCCACCCATGAGAAGGGCCATACCCTAGACCAAATCTTTCACAACTTTGACATATCAGTAAGCCTACCTCTTCCCATTACCTGGTCTGACCACCTCCTATTAAAATTCTCAACTCTGCCACAGCCCCTCGGGCTAACGCAGGGCAGAGGGTCCCTAATTACAGGACGTTCAATAAAATATCCATCCAGATGTTAGCAGATGTTAGCAGATGCCCTCGGTCGTTCCTCACCGGAGCTGTCTGGCTGCCCCGACTCGGACGCCCTCTCCGAACCAACATTAGTGCAGCGGTACCGGTTGTTTCCCGCTTCTCAAAGAGGTCGGCCCCAACAGCTCCATGGTTTAACGATTCCCTCAGATCTAGCAAAAGAAATTGTAGAAAAATGGAACGGAAATGGCATAAATCCTATCTACCTGAGGACAGAAAGGTGTATAAAGACACCTTAAAAGCTCATTACATTTTCGTGAAGGCAGCCAAGAAAACTTCTTCAAACCAAGATAGAAAATGCCCAAAATAAGAGTAAGGAAATCTTTAGCATAGTTGCATCCTTTACCGCCCCGAAAGCCGGCACAAAGGAAGGGCCATGCACGGAAGAATGGTCTAAGCAAATAGCTCAATTCTTCCACAAAAAGATCTCTGTGATCCAACAAGCCTTCACTAACATCTCAGAGGAAGAACTGACCTTCTACCTTAGTTCTAATAGCAAATTTCACCTCTTGGTTCCTCCATCTTTACTAGCTTTCCCTGAGTTTCAGCTTGAAGAGTCACTGACCCTTCTCCAAAGCATTAAGTCTGGCTCTCCTACCGACCCATGTCCAGAGAATATCCTGAACCTATTAGCTTCCACCATAAACCCCACGGTAAACCAGCTCATTAATGTTTCCCTCTCCTCAGGCAACATGCCGAAATTATGGAAGAATGCTAAGATTATTCCACCACTGATAAAAAAGGCTAACGCCAAACCGACGGACCCTGCCAACTACAGGCCAATCTCATTTCTTCCGGCCCTCTCCAAAGTATTAGAGAAGCATGTAAACAAGGCCCTCCAAAAACACATTGAAGATGGGAAGCTCCTTCATGAGTGCCAATCCGGTTTTAGGGCCAATTACAGAACGGAGTCCGCTCTGCTGGAAGTGACTGAATTTCTCAAGGGTAAGCTGGACCAGGGAGGCAAGGCTGTTCTGATACTGCTCGATCTGTCGGCGGCCTTCGATACGGTCCCACATGAGAGGCTCCTGGAGAGACTTGCTAACATCAGCTTGGGGGGGACCGCCTTAACGTGGATGTCATCTTTCTTGGCAAATAGATCTCAGGACATCTGGCTCCCCCCTTTCTCATCCCCGGTTCCGGCCATGAATGTAGGTGTCCCTCAGGGCTCCATTCTCAGTCCTACCCTTTTTAATATATATCTATCCCCCCTTGCATTTCTGGTAGAGGAAGAGGGCGCCAAAATAGTTTCCTATGATGATGACACTCAGTTGATTTTTACATGTGAAAAAGGAACCGACTTTGACGGGGCAATGATTAGGTCTTGCCTCACAAAGGTTTTTAACTGGCTTAAGACCAATCAGCTGAAGTGCAATCCTGACAAAACTGAAGTTGTTTTCTTTGGTAATCCAGAAACGCCTGACTGGAGCTCTTGGTGGCCAAAAGATCTGCGGCCCCCGCCCGTGGAAAAGGAGATAGTAAAAAACTTAGGAATTGTCATAGACAAGACACTCTCCATGCACTTTCAAATCCAAAATCTAACTGGCGCTTGCTTGGGCATACTCCGGATGCTAAAAAATTCCTGCCACTGTTACCGCTTGAGAGCAGAAAGATCGTGGTGCAGGCTCTGGTGACATCAAAGCTTGACTATGTCAACAGCTTATACCTCGGTCTTCCCAAATCCCTTATCCAGCACCTACAAGTGGTACAAAACGCAGCGGCCAGAGCATCCTGAGACCTAAACCCAGATCTAGTATGACCCCTATTCATAAGTCTCTACACTGGCTCTGCATAAAAACGGATCGACTTCAAAGCGATGACCATCTTCTTTAAAGCTTTCCACGGCTTAGGAGCCGGCTACCTAAATGAGTGCGTTAATCGCCACACAACATCTAGACCCCTAAGATCTTCCAATGCCAACCTGGCCATTGTGCCTAAAATATGCCGTGCCCGCACTGGAGGCAGATCCCTCGGCTTTCTAGGCGCAAAATTGTGGAATAGACTCCCATAGTCTCTGAGACTAACCACAGACCTACTCTCTTTCAGGAAGAACTTAAAAACCTGGCTTTTTAATAACTGATGGGTCTTTTATGCACGTTTTCCTCCCCCCGTCACGCGCCAGGACACTCTAGTCTGAGTCGCTGCGCGCTTTATTAAATACACTATTTCATTTCATTTCATTAGGTCCCTGACAGTGCAAAGGAACACTCGTCCAAATTCTAAGGGCCTTATTTATGAGGCCTTGCTTCACTTTTATGCCGCCGGTGCGTCACTTTTTGTGACGCACTGGCAGCGTAAAAAATGTGCCATGTTGAGCCCTATTTACAAAGTGACGCATCTAGGCAGATGCGTCACTTTGTAAACCCCTGCACCACATTATACCTGCGCCAGGTATAATGTATGCAGGGTGGGTGTTCCCCTCAAAGCCTCGTAGAAGTGGCGCATTGAAATCTATGAGAACTCAGTGCACCACTTCTAGGACGCCATTGCGTCAATATCTTACACCTGCCTCACAGCAGGCGTAAGACTGATGCAGGCCCTTTCACATGGGGCTTGCCCCATGTGCAAGGACACATTGCTGGAGTTGCGTCTATTTTAAGACACACCCCAGCAATGCATCACTTTTGCGCCTACAGATACGTCAGAAATACTGACGTATCTGTAACTCCTTGCGACATGATGCGTCATACAGTAAATATGACGCATCCATCATGTCGCAAGGAGGGCGCACTAAGAAGTGACGCATCCCTGTTTTCACACAGCAATGCATCACTTCTCATAAATAAGGCCCTAAATGTGTTTACATCTAATATTCAGGGATGGTTATGTGTGTTTTCAATATTGTAATACAGCAGCAGCTCACCAATATTACTGCAAATAATCTCTGTGACGCCCTCCCATTTCTTATATGTTAGGTCTTGTTTTGATCTAAAAGTAACTTTTTTATGTATATTGCATGAAACATAAACACATTTTCTCTGCAAAATGGCTGTACTAGACTCACACATCAGGTACATAAAAAATAAATTAAAGGAAAACGGTCTTTAAAACAATCTGTTTAAGAAATATTCAAGGTCATTAGGGCAAAACTCTGGAGAATGGAGCTGACTCTGTCAGGGGGCCCCCTGAAAGGCTGGGGCCCTGGGCCAGAGCCCACTTTGCCCATGCATTAAAACGTCTCTGCCTGTATGTTGAACCATATTTTTTCTTCCGTGACTTTGGCACAGAGAGTGATATTTTGCCAAACAAGGCATCATGATGAGATGCACACTCTTCTATTAATATCTCTAACTCTTTCTTACTGAATTTAAATCTTCTTTTTCTCCCTCCAAGAGCCTTATCTGGGTTCTGTCAAGACTTATTGATGCTTTTAAAGGGTGAATGGCTGAAGCTGGTGTTGATTCCAATTGGATTCAAATGCCAATCACCACTCTCAATGCTCTCCAGTCTTCTTATAGCCTTGTGCTGCACTACTTCCTGTTTGTGAGGTTATCACTCACTGCCAAAAAGCAGCATTCGGTATTTGTCACTCAATTCGCTATTTACCGAATCACTAAATGCGATTCCTAAAATTGCAAATGTGACTTATACTACACCAGTAAAGGGCAGATGAACAGATTCATACATACCAAATACTGATTTGCAAATTGCGATTCGGTAAGTATCTCAAATTACGAATTGGTATTTGTTTGCTTCATACATCTGGCCCCAAATGTATTTGATGTACACAGTCTGTACCAAAAGAAAACTATTAAGTTACTATAAGTACAGAGGGATCACTTTTTCCCAATTCAGTTTCTCGCTGAGGCCATCTTTTTCAGTCTGAAGAGAAAATCCAATGCTGCTCGCTTAGTGTTCTCTTTTGATGTATCTCCTTGTTTTGATGAAGATCTGATTTTCTCAAAAATATCCCACATCAAATTAGGCTCACCGTGGCCCATTGCACTTTAATGCTTCCCTTACAGTGATGACCACACACTCCTCCTTATAGGTAGTCAGTGTTCATATATCCAGAACATAATCTCTCCTCCTGTCCCTCCAACATATCACAGACATACAATCAAAGACAATCGCCTCTCTCTCTTCTGCACATGTAGTTAAAGACCAGTTTTAAGATGTGGTTGCTTCTCAATGGCTGATCCTCATGAGGCTTTTGTGTCTCATCCAAGAAACTCCACTTGGTCATTACTTATCCATTTCGTGAAAAAATACAGCAAACAAGACATTTGTTGATGGATGTATTATCCCTACTGGAGGAGACTATCCGCACTACGGTAGAATTTGTTTCAGCTCTGGAGATCAGTACTAGTGTCAGGGCCAGATCTGCCATTGTAGTGCCCTCAACCACTGCGGAGGTAACCCTCTGGGTGCATGTACTCAGTCTTAGTAGTTGAGATCCTGCCGTACAAGGCACCCGATTCAAATCTGGTAAGCCTATTACTAAATCGCTGAGTGCTCTTGCTGTGGAAAATCACCAAACATGCTGAGTGTACTCTAAGGTTGACAGGCTCCCATGGAAGGCCAAAGGCCCTGTGCCAAACCCCTTCCATAATACTTTGAGACGAACTCCCTCAGTACCCTAGCTAGTGTGACATGGGCCCTATTGCAAGGAAGGTAATGGGACTTCTGGCTGTTGTATGAATGATACAATACAGCAATAGTCAGGGTTCAGTTGCCCATCAGGCCTCTGGGCCCTAAAATGACTGCACCTCTTGCACCAGTGGAAGCCACGCCCCTGGCCTCCCCTTTGTCTCCTGGTCCATCTGTAAAGGTGTGCCCGGGGCCTATAGTATCTATGAAGGGCAGCCCATTTACTAAGAGAAGGAGCAGAGTGTGACTGTAGTCTGGGATTTTCTTCCAGGGTACTCTTTGAACACTCCTTCTGTACATCACAAAAAGCACAAGACCAAGGATACAGGAGAGAGGAAGAATGCCAATGAAAATAATATAGCTCATGAGTTAACTGATATTATCTTGAGCCCCACTCCTTCTTGAATTTCAAAGAAGAGTGAATGCACCAATAGAACGGCCCCAGTCGAAATGGAAACCCCGTCTCAGAAGGGTATGATGGCATTAGCCACACTATCATGCAAAAGGCAGTCTGGGATCTTGACTTGGTTCCACTCTCTAAACCTGCTGCCACAGCAATATTCTCAACCCTCTCCCTTGTCCTCCCCTATACCCCTTTTGCTTATGTACCAATCTCAGCATCCTCGTGTGAAAGAAACTGCTCATAATGGGATATCATTTTAGTCCTTGCCTCAGAAGGGTATGATGGCATTAGCCACACTATCATGCAAAAGGCAGTCTGGGATCTTGACTTGGTTCCACTCTCTAAACCTGCTGCCACAGCAATATTCTCAACCCTCTCCCTTGTCCTCCTCTATACCCCTTTTGCTTATGCACCAATCTCATTTTTTAGCCATCCTTTTCAACAAGGCCCCCCCCCTCCATATTCTGAATCTCTAGAAGGAAAAACCTTGTCTACCTGAAAGTGCACCCCTAAGAAGGCGCCTTTTGAAGAGATGAAAAATCTTCATCACAATCTGCTATAGTCACATCATTGGGTAAAGAGACAAGGTATAGCGCCTCCTTCTCAGCACTATGTAAGGAAACAATATCACATGAAAACAAGGAAAATCTCTTATTAGACCTAAGGCAGCTGAATATTTCCACTGCCAGGTTCTGTGTCATTTAGCAACTACAAATGAATGAAGACTTGGTGGACACACCAGAAACAGCAATTGATGGCTCACTGTGTATGGACTTACATGGCTGGCCCAGGATGCTGTCCCTGCTTTGAGATATTCAGCACAAAGTTATAGCTATGCTCTTATAAAAATACTTTTAATGTTGTCACTTTGGTTCAGATTCTGAGGCAATGCACCAAGAAACTGGATAGAATCTATCTACACATTCAAGATGCCTACTTTCTTATATACATCAAGAAAGAGCAGCAGAGTGCCTTAGGTTTCCTGAATAAGGTCAGCACTATCACTACAGAAGGCATCACCTTGGTTACAGGGGTGTTCATGAAGACGCTCTCTTTGGTAGCCTCCCTTCTTTACCTTTATGAAGTTCACTGGCACCTATAGCTCAAATACCAATTTATAAGAGCACAATCTGTAGAGGAAATGGCCAATAAGGTACAACTGATATGCAGCACACTTCACCCCCTGGGTAATTCTGTAGAGATTAAGAAGTCTCAGTTAGTTCCTTGTCAAAGACTTCAGTTCTGCCTGACTACCCTGGGAGCGGATAATGGCCCACCTCCCACCACTCAATACTAAAACTACTGTGTAGCAGACGAGATGGCCAGACACTGGACATTGGTGCTATTGTTTCTGAGGCACCTGGACCTTATGGCCCCTTACATCCATGTTGTGTCTCTGGTCTCTTTGAAAATGGAAGCTTTTCAATTGCTTCGGGAATTCAACCTCCTCAAGGGTCGATCTGATGCGTCAGCATTCTCACAGATTAGAATCACAACTGACTCTTTTTAGCACAGCTGCAGAACCCACTGCCGACGACCTGGAGTGTTGTCAACCCAAGAAAGGAAGCCAGACACTATTTGTCTGGAGTTGAAAGCTCTAGTCCCAGGCTAAAAATAGGCATTTCCTTGTAATGGGAAAATTATCTACCTCCTTACTGACCAAAAAGTGGCCATGCTCTGTCTCAACAATCGGAGACAGCATCAGCCTTATTCCATGTACTCACTCATTCTTCAACTAAGTAAATCAGTGCTTTAAAACAACATTTTCCACTTTGCCATTCATCTGGAGGGCACTTCAAATATCCAGGTGGACACCCTGAGTACATTGCACTATGCTTCGCATGTCAGTCGCTTGGCAGCACATAGGAATTTCCTGAAATAGACCTCGTTGCGACAAAGAACTGTTACCAATTTACTCACCTCAACACTGTCTCGGGAGCAGGAGAGAAATCCCTGATAGATGCTGTCAAGCTGGGTTAGTCAGACCAGTTCCTTCATGCCTGTCCACAAACTTCAATTATTCACAGACTCTTGAGAAAGGAAGGAATTTCAGTAACTCTGATAGGACCCGCATAGCATCAGTTACTACTCTCCAGCAACAGCTTTCCAGGGCTACCCCAGGTCCCAGCTCTCCAAGTCCAGTGGGAGTGACTAATGGTCAACCCCTGGTTATCACGGTGGAATGGGGGAGCCTAGTTTCTGGAAGCTACCACTTGTACAGCTAGGCATGTCAGAAATAAACATAGCTGTCACGTGTCACATGTGCATCCCCGAATAGAATTCATAATCATCAGCATAAGATCAAATCGTTTTTGGTTCACCACTAGATTTTTTAGCATTACAAATCTCTTTTAAAGGCCCCCTAAATGATGTCTTAACATTCATGACACATGTATCTTCCATTACCCATCTTCAGACTATTCCTGCATTCAGGGATATTTTGTTATCCCTGAAAATTATGCAATTCGGGTGTACTTTGATGGACTTCTTCATTAGCATCCTCGTGTGAGATAAACTGCTCATGATGGGATATCATTTTAGTCCTTGCCTCAGAAGGCTATGGTGGCATTAGCTACACTATCATGCAAAAGGCAGTCTGGGCTCTTGACTTGGTTCCACTCTCTAAACCTGCTGCCACAGCAATATTCTCAACCCTCTCCCTTGTCCTCCCCTATACCCCTTTTGCTTATGTACCAATCTCATTAGCATCCTCGTGTGAGAGAAACTGCTCATAATGGGATATCATTTTAATCCTTGCCTAACTATTACACGTATGGTATCTTGTAACATTAACTTTTTAACATGGAAAATAACATTTGTAGATGCTTTGATCTCAGCAAGAAGAGATGGTGAGCTTCAAGCTTTATCTATATTTATTTTTCAATAAATGCAGATTGAAACTGAGAACATCTGTTGTTGAAGCTTTTTGATGGATTTTTCTAAACTTGGACATATTTCTCGTCCTTAAAGATAGAACTAATGCCTCCTTGGCAAAATAAACTTTGCACAGCTTGGATGTTCCAAGCGCTGGAAATTTTACAAGAAAATAGCTGCTACATTTCGGAAGTCAGAACACATTTTCCTCACATAAAATGGCCTCCCTAAAGCAAAAACTTGCAAAGGCGGGAGTTGCTGTGTGCATGATCCTCGCAGTTCCAAATTCTACGACACAAGTGAGTTTAACCTCCTTTGAGATTTTACGGTCATTTTAATTAGAAGCAATAATAGCCACCCATTAACACTTTCCATCAATTTCTTGTGTGTCAAATGAAAATGTGTAGCCAGAAAGTTTACAGGGTGCCCCGAAAGCGACGGTCCGTGACATGGGGTCAGTTAACTATCAACAATTCTAATTACACGATTCTTTCGCATGTATTTATCTGAAAAATTGTTCACTAGTATAATTCGTCAATGAATTCAGTTCGTATTGTACCATTGAAAATCTAAAATAAAATATAATTGTTATATATTTTTTATGTCTGTATACCAATTTTATGGAGGTTTATAAATTACTGTACTTTAATTTAAAGCATACTTTCCCCGGGATGCTTACCATTCCCTCTTAGAATACACTCATCACACTAGGGATTTCCTCTGTGGGTCTCCTTTTCACACATGCTTTTCTTGCCCAGTCCCAGGCGTGGTTTCTCCTTGTTTGTGTGTTGTGTCCTATAAACGAGGCATGGGGGTCTTGCATTGTGCAATCTGTAGCTGGAAGCCAATGTAAGGCCTTCAAGGAAGCCTTGACGTGGTTTAGTCTCTGTACGAAGCTGGCTCTTTATATAGTGGACCAAAAAGAGGCGCGCTGTGTAAAGAGTTCAGACAAACCCCAACTGGTTTACAGAGGCACAAATGACACCTCAAAGGCTCTCTTTTGTGGTAGTGTGGGCGAGCAGTTAGGCATATCGGATGGTAGTGCTAAGCATTTATTGCACACACAAAGGCAGTACGTGAGACGCACACTCAATGAAGGAATCCAACACCACTTTATAAAAAATGACACTTATTTGTATATGAATTTAGATACCAAGATCATTGGAATAAGGTAAGTACTTTTTGAGATATGATTTTTTATAAAATAACGTATACGCATAGTTTGTAGTAGAACTGTTGTTTATTAGCACCCACCGGGAGTTACAGCCAGCAGCCAGCACAGCGCTTCTCCGTCTGCTGTTGCTAGGTCCCCCTCATTCTCCTGATGCACCCAACATTCTCATGGGTGCATCACACTTAAAGAGACAAGTTACAACAAATTTCTATACCATTCAAAAGTTGCACATTGCAATTTCTGGAGCGGTAATGTTATCCTATAGGGGGGAGGCATGTATTGCATCCAGGCACTTGTCAGTGACTTATGGGCCCAATCTCCTGGACTTAAGGTGAGTATGGGGCAAGGTCCAAGGCATCACCAACAGGTCACTTCAGGAGTGTGAGAAGTTGGCCTGGTATATGATGTCCACTAGTTATAGTGAGGACCTTGCACCAGTCCAAACAACACCTTATTGATGATAGGTTTAAGACAACCTTATTTGAAAGCTATAACATAACATAACATGTGTATTTGTAAAGCGCACGATTACCCGTAGGTGTCTTGGCGCTGAATAACAGATGTGTATTGTTACCCAACGGTACTCATTTTATTGACCTCAGATGGATGAAAGGCTGAGTGGACCCGCCGGGATTTGAACCTGTGACCATGAGGTTGAACACAGGCCCCTGCAGAGGCTGCATTAGCCCTCTGAGCCACCAGACCCGGTACCCGCTATCCTAGTGGTAGCTATGGAGAGCAGCCTTCAGGCGAAGTCTTGAAGGAGTGTAAAGCTGTTTGTTTTACCAGTCTATAATCTCATGAATGACCAAATGAAAGGAGATCCACACCAGGTATATATATAAAATATATGTATTTATTCTAAAACACTACCTACTAGTCTCTTTATGAGGCTAGAGGTCAAAGCACACAAGTTACAAGCATTTAATCAACAGTAAATAGCACAATACACGATAGGCTCCAGGGGAGACCAAACCATATACTAAGTAAGTGGTATAAGAACCACGACTTGACTAGACACAAGGCCTAGAGCCTGTAGAATCGCTGGGACCCCAAGGAACCACCCAAGGTAGTGACACAGGGGACCCACGAAGGACGTGTGCAGTGTGAGAACACAGCCGCGGGACTCCGTTAGCTTCTATGGGGAAAGTCGCGGTTGGATTTTTAAAGTTAAAGGACACTTAGAAATGGACTAGGACCAAACCCTCTTGGACTTAGACAGTTCTAGGGTCAACACCCACGGGAGCACCGGAGTACTCGTGTTACCTCACCCAGGGAAGCTGGGTGCATTGGTGTCAAATGGTGTCGGGTCGCGTCGTCGTTTTCAATGGCAGCTTGCAGAGAAGTGCTGCTGCCGGGAAGATGCGAAGTGTCCGAAGAGATCCAAGCCTGGATCGAAGATGTGAAGAACCTGAAAGCAGAGGAGACAGAGTCTGGGTCACTTGCCAGTGACCAGGGGTACGATAGTCGAATGCCCACCGATGTCGGGTGTTTCAGGTGCAAAGAGGTGAAGCTTGACTCTTCAGCCACAAGGACCAGGAGGCGTCGACGACAACCAGGAGCTGGATTCGAGCTGTCCCACGAAGGATGTCGAGTGCTGCAGCGTCGGTGCCTGGATTGGACACAACAAGCCTTGGCAACAGCAACCCACGCAGGAAGAAGAAAGATGCTTCGGTGCGGACCAGCAAGGTCCTGGGGACTCCCCAAGCAATGGAGAGTCAGGGCACATCTGGAGCAACCAGGAAAGCTCAATCAAAGTAAAGTTACCCTTCTCAGGGACCCACAAGTCGACGGACAAGGGATCGCAAAGGGACCTCAAGAGGAATCACAAAATGGCGGCCCACGGGTCACTCGGAGTGGGTAGGCCAGCAATCTTCGGTGGATTCACTGCTCGGGGTCAGGGCTACAAGTAACCCAAAGCACAGCCTCAAGGATCGACGAGAAGCATATGCACTTGCAAATGTGCACGGTGTCCAGGGGTTCCGGTTCCACGGTACCCACGAGGGCTACGGGTCTCAGCTTTGCTGGGGACTCGGGTCAGCCTCTCGGAAGTATGGAAACCCACCTCCTGGGTTGCAAAGTCTTCGGTGTCCAGCAGGAGCTTCGGAGATGCAGACCGGTCAGATGCGTCTTTGGTGCCTGCAAAGCAGGGGAGTAACTCCTTTACTCCAAGGGAGATTCTTCAGTCCTCTGGCGTTGAACAGATCGTAGAAGGTCCAGGATTCAGTTTCAGAGTTTCATCCAGGGATATCTAAAGTCCTGTTGCCAGGGGTTCCTATCTTATACCCAAGGAAGGGGTTGTACATACTCTGGGGACCCACCTATGGGAGGGTCAGGAAAGAGGGGTGGCTACACCCATTTCCTTTGTCCAGTTTCGCGCCAGAGCAGGGGCTGGTAGCCCCTGCAACCGGTTTGAACTGGACTATGCACAGGGACACCAAATGTGCCCCCAGTGCAGGACTTCAAAGCACTCTGAGAGTGCACCCACCCAGCCCCAATACACTAAAGCCTGTCTGGGAGGTGGTAACACCTCCCTGTGACAGGAAACCTATTGTCCAGGCCTCCCATGCCGGAGTTTCGGTCAGCAGCAGGAGGCCAGACTCGTGTCTGTGGCTGCAGCATCCATTTTGTGATGCCAGGGCTCTGTTAGCTGGTACCGGGTATACCGGTGCTGTCATGTCTCTCCTCTAGAAGGGTGGGATCATACTCCCACACCAGTTACTGGTGTGGGGTATGATTCCAAGGTGTTTGACACCAAACACGACATGTTTCCGTGCAGCCATCCCAAAGTTAGCATTTACCGCTAGGTTCTAATGCACTTTAGAGTATATGGTCAGGCTGCCTCACAGACAACCCCGGAGGATAGATTCCGAAGGCTGCAGAGGGGCTCTGCTCATGCATGGGCACCCTCTCACACAAAGCCAAGCACCCTGCCTTCAGGATTGATAAGGCCTGCCATAGGGGTGACTGATAGGTTTATATGTGCAGTGATAGGGTGAGATATAGTGAACCTATATCTCAGTAAGGGGTGCATGCACCACCTCACTCAGGCTGCTGTAGCAGACCTGTGGTGACATTTTGGAGGGCTGCCCAGGGGTGGCATAATACATGCTTCAGCCCCTGGTAGGCCTCTGGGGTACCTATGCCCTGGGTACATAGTATACCATATACTAGGGACTTATAAGGGCACCCCAGAATCCAATCTGTGGTGTACCTAAGGTACAGGGAATCCATTTTAAAGAGAAAGCAGATACACTGGGGCCCTGAATAGCAGGGTCCCAGTCCAACTAAGTCGAAAACCAGCAAAACACCAGAACAAAATGGGGGCAACCATGCAGTCAGATTCCACCTTCCTACATACCCCCCCCAAACGAAAGGAGATAAGGCTAACCTTGCCCAGTTGAGCCTTTATTTACTAAGTGGCCATATAAGGAAGTACCTGCACTAGCATGGTTACCCCCTGTCTTATGGTCCACAAAGTAATCCCTAACCCCAAGGGGATGGGAGGATCTCCACCATTTGGAGTCACTACCTGTGGTGTGTTTTGGCATAGTAAAAGGCTGGTGGGGTGTCTGAGTAGAGAAGTGAGGCCCTAATAAAGTTGGCCTCAGCTTCCTCAGATCACTAGCCACCATGGGGGCCTTACTTTCCATGACTAAGTTGGGTCCAGCCCTAAGGGTCAACCTTTGGCTGCCTACAGCTGGGGGTTGGGTCCCTTTGGTTGGAACACTGGAGGGACATGGCAGGTTTGGAACCTTTTGGTCCCAGGTTTGCTTTTGCCCAGCAGAGTCCATCTGGGGGAGGTCCCTACACAATGTTAAGGGGGATCCCTCAGTGGGTTGAGGAATTTTCACCTGGCTAGTGCTACTAGACTGGGTGCCCCTAATCTGCTGATGGGGGGTTCCTCTGGACAGGGGGCCCTGTGGGGTCCACTGACCTCCCTGACCTCTGCAGCCCTGGGCTGACTGAGGCAGGGTAGAGAGGGGCAGGTTACCTGCTCCAGACTGGGTACCACCTTGGAAGGGTCCCCTGCCATCAAAGGTGTTGCCAGGACAGGCCTGACTACCTCTGGGGCAGTTCCTTCACTAGGGGTAGGATCAGTTCCCTGAGGAGGCTGACCAATACCTATAGTCTGGGGGGAAGAACACTTTTCTTCAACCCTTGTGCTCTCTTATGGAGGAGAGTGGGCCATTCTTTCAGGCTCCATCACTCCAAAATTTCCTTGGGGGTGGGCTGTGGCCATCACAGCCCCACCAACTCCCTCAGGGATGCCCAGCATTCTCAGATGGGCTTGGTGTTCAACTTCAGCCCAGGCTGAAATTTCCAGATCATTGCCCATCAGGCAATCTACAGGCAAGTTTGGGGACACTGCCACTCTTTTTGGGCCTGTGACCCCTTCCCAGCTGAGATTGACTATGGCCATGGGGTGATCTGTGCTGACACCATCAATGTTGGTCACCTGGTATTTAAACTCAGGTAAAAGCTGGTGAGGGGGGACTAGTTTCCCTGTCACCATGGTGACACTAGCCCCTGTGTCCCTGAATGCCACAGCTTTCAGACCATTAATCAGTGGCTCCAGTCTGTACCTGCCCAATGCATTGGGACTCATGGTAAAAGTGGCAAATCCCATGCCACCATCACAGACTAAGGAGGCTTGTGAGGGGGACCTGTCTAAACTAGGGCCCACCTCTGTTCCCCATGAGAATGCACCTAACTTTTTGGGTGCAACACTACTGCCTGGGGGATTACTACTAGTAGTACCAGGAGGGGTGGTTGTATTAGGTGGAGGAACATTTTCTTTATTGCCAATCCTGGGGCAACTGGGATCAGTTTTCCAGTGACCAGGCTTTTTACAAACATGGCAATATGGTTTCTTTTCAGGAGAGGAAGGAGTTTGGGACCCTCCCCCAGAAGAGGACTTTTGGGGCCCTGTAGAGGAGTTGTCTTTAGATTTACCCCCACCTTTCTCTTGGGACTTGGTAGAATCTTTCTTCTGGTCACCACCCTGATTCTTAGGCCTTACCCTGGTTCTGACCCATTTGTCTGCCTTCTTTCCCAATTCTTGGGGAGAGGTCAGATCAGAGTCCACCAGGTACTGGTGTAAAAGCTGGTTTTGACAATTATTAAGGATCTGCTCCCTCATAATCAAATTGTACAATCCTATAAAGTCATGCACCTTGCTGCCATGTATCCAACCTTCCAGAGCCTTAGTAGCACAATCTACAAAGTCAACCCAGTCTTGAGTCTGAGCCTTTTGGGTATCTCTGAACTTCAACCTATACTGTTCAGTGGTTAGGCCAAACCCATCAATCAGAGCACTCTTCAAGACTTTGTAATTGTCAGCATCCTCTTCTCTAACAGTGAGGAGCTTATCTCTACCTTTCTCTGCAAAGGAGAGCCACAAGATTGCTGCCCACTGCTCCTGGGGGACCCTCTGAACTTTACAGGCCCTTTCCAGTGCAGTAATCCATTTGTGGATGTCATCCCCACTCTGGTAGGGAGGGGCAATCTTGCTTAGGTTTCTATGGTCATGAGACCTTTCCCTAACACTAGCGAAGTTGCTGCCACCATGGGACTCTAGTCCCAACTTTCTTCTAGTTTTCTGAAGCTCTAGGGACTCCCTATCTAAAGCCAACTGCTCTCTTCTGATTCTAAGCTGAGCTTCTTCATACTTGAGCAGTCTCTCTTTCCTTTCATGAGAGGATTCCCTCCTATGAGAGGAAACAGAGGTCCCTATTGAGGTGTCAGAATGGTTAGACTCCTGAGAAGGAGATCTTGACCTTCTAGGCACACTCTCAACTCTCCCTGGTGGAATAAAGAGGTGGCCATTCTGGTCATCCTCCTCATCTGCAGGAGGAGCTGGATTTCCCAGGTTAAAATCAGTGTCATCTTCCTGGTCAGCTTCAGAGGTCAGGTCATGGGTATCTTCACCCCTAGGCCTTTCCTCATATGCTGCCCCACCCTCTCTGCCTACCCCTTCAGACCCTGTGGGCCTTCTGAGATCATCCAACAGCAGCACCTCTATGAGGCGTTGGGTGTTTGCACTTTTTCCTGTCTTCAATTTCCTAGTACTATACAATGCTCTCAATTCCAAGAATGGGAGGTTGTCATACTTGGATGGTAGAAGCCCATTGGCTTCTGGCAGGGACCCACTGGTTCCTGGCCTTGAAGACATCACTAGTAAGGTGTGGTGTATGCACTACCTACTCTAGTGTGGCCTACTAAACTCTCTTGAGTTGTAGAAAGGGTGTGCTAAGCCCTTGACACACAACTCTAAGTTCAGTAGAACTTACTGTAATTTTAGCTTGAATTATATGTACCTGTGGTACCTTTAGTGGTTTTCAGTTAGTCAATCACTTGAGATTATCTGGTAAACAAAGGCAAGCTTGAATCCAACCACTGCACACCAATGTGAGAAGTTGGCCTGGTATATGCTGTCCACTAGTTATAGTGGGCACCTTGCACCAGTCCAAACAACCCCTTATTGATGATAGGTTTAAGACAACCTTATTTGAAAGCTATCCTAGTGGTAGCTATGGAGAGCAGCCTTCAGGCTAAGTCTTGAAGGAGTGTAAAGCTGTTTGTTTTACCAGTCTATAATCTCATGAATGACCAAATGAAAGGAGATCTACACCAGGTATATATATAAAATATCTGCATTTATTCTAAAACACTACCTACTAGTCTCTTTATGAGGCTAGAGGTCAAAGCACACAAGTTACAAGCATTTAATCAACAGTAAATAGCACAATACACGATAGGCTCCAGGGGGAGACCAAACCATATACTAAGTAAGTGGTATAAGAACAACGACTTGACTAGACACAAGGCCTAGAGCCTGTAGAATCGCTGGGACCCCAAGGAACCACCCAAGGTAGTGACACAGGGGACCCACGGAGGACGTGGGCAGTGTTAGAACACAGCCGCGGGACTCCGTTAGCTTCTATGGGGAAAGTCGCGGTTGGATTTTTAAAGTTAAAGGACATTTAGAAATGGACTAGGACCAAACCCTCTTGGACTTAGACAGTTCTAGGGTCAACACCCACGGGAGCACTCGTGTTACCTCACCCAGGGAAGCCGGGTGCATAGGTGTCAAATGGTGTTGGGTCGCGTCGTCGTTTTCAATGGCAGCTTGCAGAGAAGTGCTGCTGCCGGGAAGATGCGAAGTGTCCGAAGAGATCCAAGCCTGGATCAAAGATGTGAAGAACCTGAAAGCAGAGGGGACAGAGTCTGGGTCACTTGCCAGTGACCAGGGGCACGATAGTCGAATGCCCACCGATGTCGGGTGTTTCAGGTGCAAAGAGTTGAAGCTTGACTCGTCAGCCACGAGGACCAGGAGGCGTCGACGATGACCAGGAGCTGGATTCCAGCTGTGCCACAAAGGATGTCGAGTGCTGCAGCATCGGTGCCCGGATTAGACACAACAAACCTTGGCAACAGCAAACTACGCAGGAAGAGGAAAGATGCTTCGGTGCAAACCAGCAAGTTCCTGGGGACTCTCCAAGCGATGGAGAGTCAGGGCACGTCTGGAGCAACCAGGAAAGCCCAATCAAAGTAAAGTTACCCTTCTCAGGGACCCACAAGTTGATGGACAAGGGATCGCGAAGGGACCTCAAAAGGAATCACAAAATGGCGGCCCGCGGGTCACTCAGAGTGGGTAGGCCAGCAATCTTCAGTGGATTTACTGCTCGGGGTCAGGGCTACAAGTAACCCCAAGCACAGCCTCAAGGATTGACGAGAAGCATATGGACTTGCAAATGTGCACGGTGTCCAGGGGTTCTGGTTCCACGGTACCCACGAGGGCTACGGGTCTCAGCTTTGCTGGGGACTCGGGTCAGCCTCTGGGAAGTCTGGAAACCTACCTCCTGGGTTGCAAAGTCTTCGGCGTCCAGTGGGAGCTTCGGAAATGCAGACCGGTCAGATGCGTCTTTGGTGCCTGCCAAGCAGGGGAGTAACTCCTTTACTCCAAGGGAGATTCTTCAGTCATCTGGCGTTGAACAGATCTTCGAAGGTCCAGGATTCAGTTTCAGAGCTTCGTCCAGGGATATCTAAAGTCCTGTTGCCAGGGGTTCCTATCTTATACCCAAGGAAGGGGTTGGACATATTCTGGGGACCCACCTATGGGAGGGTCAGGAAAGAGGGGTGGCTACACCCATTTCCTTTGTCCAGTTTCGCACCAGAGCAGGGGCTGGTAGCCCCTGCAACCGGTTTGAACTGGACTATGCACAGGGACACCAAATGTGCCCCCAGTGCAGGACTTCAAAGCACTCTGAGAGTGCACCCACCCAGCCCCAATACACTAAAGCCTGTCTGGGAGGTGGTAACACCTCCCTGTGACAGGAAACCTATTGTCCAGGCCTCCCCTGCCGGAGTTTCGGTCAGCAGCAGGAGGCCAGACTCGTGTCTGTGGCTGCAGCATCCATTTTGTGATGCCAGGGCTCTGTTAGCTGGTACCGGGTATACCGGTGCTGTCATGTCTCTCCCTCTAGAAGGGTGGGATCATACTCCCACACCAGTTACT
Organism: Calotriton arnoldi; assembly: GCA_963921515.1. NCBI lineage: Eukaryota > Metazoa > Chordata > Amphibia > Caudata > Salamandridae > Calotriton > Calotriton arnoldi. The sequence continues at coordinate 488,272 of CAWUFW010003701.1, read as the reverse complement.
GGTGTGGGGTATGATTCCAAGGTGTTTGACACCAAACACGACATGTTTCCGTGCAGCCATCCCAAAGTTAGCATTTACCGCTAGGTTCTAATGCACTTTAGAGTATATGGTCAGGCTGCCTCACAGACAACCCCGGAGGATAGATTCCGAAGGCTGCAGAGGGGCTCTGCTCATGCATGGGCACCCTCTCACACAAAACCAAGCACCCTGCCTTCAGGATTGATAAGGCCTGCCATAGGGGTGACTGATAGGTTTATATGTGCAGTGATAGGGTGAGATATAGTGAACCTATATCTCAGTAAGGGGTGCATGCACCACCTCACTCAGGCTGCTGTAGCAGACCTGTGGTGTCATTTTGGAGGGCTGCCCAGGGGTGGCATAATACATGCTTCAGCCCCTGGTAGGCCTCTGGGGTACCTATGCCCTGGGTACATAGTATACCATATACTAGGGACTTATAAGGGCACCCCAGAATCCAATCTGTGGTGTACCTAAGGTACAGGGAATCCATTTTAAAGAGAAAGCAGATAAACTGGGGCCCTGAATAGCAGGGTCCCAGTCCAACTAAGTCGAGAACCAGCAAAACACCAGAAAAAAATGGGGGCAACCATGCAGTCAGATTCCACCTTCCTACAAGGAGGCACTGGGGCATCCAGGTACAGAGGTGCTTTACAGCATCGGTGGTCCCATTCACTTTAATGGAGAACGGTCCGGTTGAAAAGAGGCTGCAAGCTGGGACTGGTGGGTCAGTCCAGACAAACCCCCAGGGGGGCTCAATCCTTGAGATGCTCAGGCATGGAGGGACACTGTTGGTCCACTTCTCCTTGGGCAGTGGGATTCGATGCAGTGGTGTCTTTTGGTGTTGGATCGCGTTGCTTGAGACACTCGAGGTTGGAAGGGGGCCTGCAGAGCGAGGCTACAGGTGGTGACAGGTATTCAAGTCTAGGCAAACCCAAGCATGGGCTCAGCCTTTGAGGGTCTCAGTACCCCGTTGGCACCGTTACCTCCCTCGGACTCGGGCTGTGGGGTGTGGGTGCAGAGGTGCTTTGAGGTGGTTGGAGGCTCTCTCTTTTCCTTGTTTCTGCAGACAAGGGGCAAACAGGACTGCAGGGCCACTGTCAGTGTGGGTCTCACTGTCCCTGAGGTCCCTCAATGTGCAGGTCAGTTTTCCTGGGCATTGGTTTCAGGGTAGAAACAACAAAACATGGTTGCTGCAAGAGGTCCAGTACCCCACGTATTGGGGTTGTGTGGCTCCAGTCGGTACTGGTATCCCACACTTGGAGGGAGGACAGATCTGTCCTGTAGGAGCATGGTGACCTCTTTCTGGGTGGCTGCAGCGTCTGTAGTCCCAGTGAGCGGCAGGACAGTGAACCGAATCTTGCTTCTTTGGTGCCTGCGACTGCACGGAAGTAGCTCCTCTACTCCAAGGGTGTGTCCCTAGCAATTGGCGAAGCATTGGCAGCCCTTGAGTTTCTTGGAGTCTGCACAGCAGCAGGACAAGTCAGTTTCTCAATGAGGGTCTGGTGCAGCAGGCAGGGCGGCAGGGTTGGCGCCAGGTCAGTAGTTTCTCCTCGATTCTTGGGTCAGCCCTTCTTCTTTCTCCACTTCTTCTTTTATCCATTAAAATCTGAAGTACTGTATTAGGGGTTCCCCTTCAAACTCAATTTCGGGCGCTAAGGAGAGCGAGGGGTAGAAGCCAATGGGCACTTACTCCTGGTGTCACTACACCCCCTAGATGACCACTTTCTTTGACGAGTGAGCATCACCCTGTCCAAGAATTCCTAATTATACCAAACACAAGGTGGTGGAATTCCTATCTTTGTATTCACTTCAGGCTGCCCACCCTAGAGTTGTGTCCAGCCTGGCTGTGCAACATGCCTCCTCCATAGCTAATTTTCCTTCCTGTCTGGTGCCAAATGGGCCCAGGGAAGGGGGTGGAATTTCCCCTGTCTGGGGAAGCCTTGGGTCGAATATCAAAGGCAGCAGAGGCCTTTGAAGCCTCCTGCCTTGATATGCTGATTTACTAGCCTTCCTGCTCCTCCCAGAGCAGGTATTGTTTCTGACCTCTGAGAGTGTGGCTCTCACTTCCTAGGGGATCAGAAACTCATCTGTGGTGGCAGGCCTGACTGGATCAGTCAGTCAGCAAACCAGAGGGCAAGTAGGGCTCAGGGGGTACCTCTGAGATACCCTCTGGGTGCATGCATGAATAAATCCATCACTGGAATCAGTGTGGATTTATTAATACAAGGTGTTTGATACCAAACACCATATGTTTCAGTGAAGCTATTATGTAAATGGTAAACTCGTTTTGATCAGTGCCTAGTACATACCTTACGATGGCTTTCCTGTCCACTTGTACTGTCAGTAATGGACCTGGCCAGCACGGGAAATATCTGCTCATTCAGATATGTCCTTGCATGTAATATAATGCACCCTGACTTAGGGCTGTAAGGCCTTCTGTAGGGGTGACTTACAAATATTACAAACAATTATAGGGGACATAGTATAATGCCTTACATTGCGATGGGGAGGCATGACATGGGCGTTACGGTGGGTGTTCCCACGTAACACCGTTGTCATTTGACACATTCCCAGATTTACAATGTTCTGTAAATCTGAAAATGCGTCAAAGGCCTACGTCTCCCCAGGGGAGGCATAGGGGAGGTGCAACGAGGAGAAATAACTTTATTTCTCCTCGTTTTTCGTTTTCTATGTGTACTACATTCAACAGCACACATAGAAGGAGGAAATCGCCTCCATTGATTGTTTTTGTGCAGGAAGGTGTCCCTGCCGGCACAAAGACAATCATTCCCACAATGCCCATGATGCAAGGGTGCCTACATTGGCGCATGCAGCCAATTGTGTGCCAGCACTGGGGAAGGGGACAGGAATGCGCCGTATCTCATTGATACGGTGCATTCCTGCCCTTTTCTTTTGACGTAGGGCAGCGCAGCAAGAAGGCTTGCAGTGCTGCCCTACGCCAAAAGCTTGAAAATGAGGCCCCCAGTTTCATTAAAGTAAAACAGGCCAGGTACTATGCTCAGTGATTCTTCGGAGCCTGAAGATACCCTTTTCCAGCAGCTCCGTGTCTCAGGCATTGCAGCCGTTCAGATGAGGAGTACCTATAGCGATCACCATGGCAATTCTATGGAAAGGTGAAAGCAAAAGCGGACTCCTGGAAGTTAACATTGATTGGTGGCCGCGTGTAGCTGAGGCGCAATCAGTGATCACTGTTAAACCATAGTCCTACGGTCCATGAATTCTGCATTAACCATGGGGAGACGGATCCCCTTCGAAACAGGCCATAAAATGGGAACCATGATCACTCAACATCCTAATGGTAAGGATCTCTGTACTTTGGCTGCTTGAGGCATAGCTTGTCCCTCTGATTTTGAATATGGATGTATTTGAGTCAATTTTGTCACAATCCCACTTCTAAGTTGATGTAAATCTCTATTTTGTAGGTGCACGTGGAGTATCCCATGTGGTGAGCTTTCAAGATGTCACCGAATGGCTTTTTGTTACATTAAAGAGGTTCAACAATAGAGCCAACACTAGCGTGACCCCAAAGTTGATACTTGGACCATGGGAACTGTTGTGGTCCATCTAAGAGTCAACAGCCAGGGAGCTGACGTCTGTTATCAACATAAAGGAAATGAAGGCAATGTAAGCTAAGCCTAAAAACGGTTTAGTTTCCATTCAGGGCAAAGTAGTCCTCTCTGGTCTGACATTGAAATGCCATTGTTTTGTATGACATTCCCCTTATTTATGCAAATCAGCATGGTACACTTTGATGTAACTGTAGTCAGTTGAACTCCACCTGTACCTCTTTTATACCAAGATCTATGTGCTTCTTCATCCTTGGGCAAATAGGGGAGCAATTCATGAATTTTACACAAATGTGTGCAGTCACAGTAAATGTAAGTTATTGTGCTTGCTGTGCATGCCTGCTCTTGGAAAGGTTATCTATCTTACTGCTTCTTACATGATGGCAGTCTAGAACACCCTGATTGACAAACTCAGCAGGATGTGCCTTGTCCTTGTTCTCTGAGCTTGGCTGCTTAGTTCTTGACATCTTGGTATTTCTGAGAGTAAGATTAAAATGCATCATGTGGCCAAGAAATATTCTGTAAGACAACATTCTAAGAGGAGGTGTCTTAAATATCCTCAATTTCATTTAAGTACATTGCGGATCATGTTTGGCACTTCAAAATGAAGCAGGTGAAAGTCGGCGACCCCATATCCCTGAGGAGGCTGCTGTGAAGAATGCAGTACTGCCATGCCATCAGGGTCATAGCCCGTGTGCGGAGTAAAGTCGGCGACCCCGTATGCCATGGGGGGCGCCGTGATGAGCAAGGGTCATCACATGGGTTTGCTGATGCCGAGGGAGAAGGCCTCCATGGTGACGTGAGAGTGCCCGAGTCCCAACTGAAGCATCAGAACCCAAATGACCATAACCCTACCTGTGAGAGGGATCAGGGAAATTTACTGCATCAACGGAGGGCGACAACCAGCCGCTGCCCCTGCAAAGCCAAGAGCGCTACTCACTGCCGGCAGCCACTGCAGACTTCTGCGACATCTGAGCTTCGAATGCTCCCAGGTACTCTGGTAGAGCAACCGTGGCAGGAGTGGGTAAGACTGAGCACAGAGACGAAGGGCCCAGGGGAACTTGCTCTGCTTCATAGCACCATTGGAACACTTTTGACTTTGAAAGAGTTGGAGTTTATTCCTAAGACTCAGACCTCAAGTGGGGCCTAACCTGAATGTCGCCTATCAAGAATGTGGAACAACCACTTCCAATAGAGAGGGGAAGTGGGACTCAGGAATTTGCCTGTCTAACCCTAGAGTACTGACCTCAGGAGGACGGTGTGTATTATTTATGTAGACATATTTAACTTTGTGCCAGTATAAAAAGACTCCTTTTTTCATAAAAGCAAGTATTTGACTGGACAGACATTTATTGCTGCTAATGAACCTATTTTCACTTGTGAGCCTGTCTTCAGCCCCTGCATCTACCTCACACCTGAGAACCCTTGAACTGCTCGATGCACGCTACTGCTGAGAACCAAGAGCTGAAGGTGTAGTTATCCCTGCTGCTCAGGACCCATAGTAGGTCGGGACCAAGGAAATTGGGGGTAAAAGGCCTCAACCCCCACAGTTGGGCTCAGTTTCTCCTGCTTGCCCCATGAAAGGGGCTCTGACATGTCTCCTGCGCAGTTGTCAATCTTACACAAAATATCGTCTAGAGATCTCTGGCCTGATTACGATGACAATCTAGATGTCTTACTTCTAGCAGAAACCTGTCTCAGTGATCTCCTCCAAACTGCATTAGACTTTGTTTTCCTTTTTTTTTGCCCCCCCCACCAACAACACCCTCCCCACACTGACCCCCCCACCCCTGGACGGAAGGGAATAGCCCACGGTACCCCTCTCAATCCACCCTATCAAATGGATGCTCCTGTTGGGTGCTATGTTGGAGCACCCTGAGTGAGGAGCCCACCCCTCATCCCATGCAAACATGATAGTGAATATCTCCGGCTTTAATTCAACCTTTTTTTCCCTTTCCTTTCTTCTTCTCTTTGCTCTTGCTCTTCCCTCCCTCTTTTTTCAAACTCTCTGGGTAGAGATAGATTGCAACATTTCTTGAGCTTCTTGCAAATTTGTAAACATATGAAATTTGGCCTTTACTAAGAGCCTAAGTTTAGATTGTTGCGCTATTGCCGCCTGCGCACCCTGGGCCTTAAATAAATAAAGGAGTTTCACAAATTCCTTTCGACGGCATCAGCTGCAGCAGACATATCAGAAAAGATTCGACAACATGGTACTTTGTTAGTAGAAAATTGTTTTCTTTGGATGGCTCTAGCGAGTATCTGTTCCTTGATACGGTAATCGGCAAAATTGACCAAAATCGTACTGGGCACTTTAAGTGGCTTAATGCTGCCTTGTAATTAAGGCGATGCCCCTATCGCCACAGGAACGGCGAAAAAAGTGACGTTCCCGTTGCGATAGGGGCTTGTACATATGCCCCTAAGCTCTGTCAAGAGCCCGTCTTCTAGGCGACACTAGAGATTACCTCTTAGCATGGAGAATATGTCAGTTTATCACCAGATACAAAAGGGGATGATGGACGGAACGTTTGAGCCAATCAAACACTCACCCCCAGTCAACTGATCTGGGTTTAATCCATCATCATTCTTTAGCTCACTCCACCACCCCAGTTCAGACATGGCCATATGCAAATCAGTCTGACCCTGTGCCTCATGGGAACAGTCCAGCCCGAACTGCCAAGCCATGTCTTCCCTGGACCGGAAACAAGCATCCTAGGACCGGTTTCTGGCATTTCAGCCGTCATCAGCCAGGCTTGCTTGAATCCAGTGGCAAAGTGAGCAAGGGACCCACGTCTGGGCATACCCCGCCAACTTAGGGCGACCAAGCGTACAAAAGGGGATGATGGACGGAACGTTTGAGCCAATCAAACACTCACCCCCAGTCAACTGATCTGGGTTTAATCCATCATCATTCTTTAGCTCACTCCACCACCCCAGTTCAGACATGGCCATATGCAAATCAGTCTGACCCTGTGCCTCATGGGAACAGTCCAGCCCGAACTGCCAAGCCATGTCTTCCCTGGACCTGAAACAAGCATCCTAGGACCGGTTTCTGGCATTCCAGCTGTCATCAGCCAGGCTTGCTTGAATCCAGTGGCAAAGTGAGCAAGGGACCCACGTCTGGGCATACCCCCGCCAACTTAGGGCGAACAAGCGATACAAAAGGGGATGATGGACGGAACGTTTGAGCCAATCAAACACTCACCCCCAGTCAACTGATCTGGGTTTAATCCATCATCATTCTTTAGCTCACTCCACCACCCCAGTTCAGACATGGCCATATGCAAGTCAGTCTGACCCTGTGCCTCATGGGAACAGTCCAGCCCGAACTGCCAAGCCATGTCTTCCCTGGACCTGAAACAAGCATCCTAGGACCGGTTTCTGGCATTCCAGCTTGAATCCAGTGGCAAAGTGAGCAAGGGACCCACGTCTGGGCATACCCCGCCAACTTAGGGCGAACAAAGCGATACAAAAGGGGATGATGGACGGAACGTTTGAGCCAATGAAACACTCACCCCCAGTCAACTGATCTGGGTTTAATCCATCATCATTCTTTAGCTCACTCCACCACCCCAGTTCAGACATGGCCATATGCAAATCAGTCTGACCCTGTGCCTCATGGGAACAGTCCAGCCCGAACTGCCAAGCCATGTCTTCCCTGGACCGGAAACAAGCATCCTAGGACCGGTTTCTGGCATTCCAGCCGTCATCAGCCAGGCTTGCTTGAATCCAGTGGCAAAGTGAGCAAGGGACCCACGTCTGGGCATACCCCCGCCAACTTAGGGCGAACAAAGCGATACAAAAGGGGATGATGGACGGAACGTTTGAGCCAATCAAACACTCACCCCCAGTCAACTGATCTGGGTTTAATCCATCATCATTCTTTAGCTCACTCCACCACCCCAGTTCAGACATGGCCATATGCAAATCAGTCTGACCTGTGCCTCATGGGAACAGTCCAGCCCGAACTGCCAAGCCAAGTCAAACGTTCCGTCCATCATCCCCTTTTGTATCGCTTTGGTCGCCCTAAGTTGGCGGGGGTATGCCCAGACATGGGTCCCTTGCTCACTTTGCCACTGGATCAAGCAAGCCTGGCTGATGACGGCTGAAATGCCAGAAACCGGTCCTAGGATGCTTGTTTCCGGTCCAGGGAAGACATGGCTTGGCAGTTCGGGCTGGACTGTTCCCATGAGGCACAGGGTCAGACTGATTTGCATATGGCCATGTCTGAACTGGGGTGGTGGAGTGAGCTAAAGAATGATGATGGATTAAACCCAGATCAGTTGACTGGGGTGAGTGTTTGATTGGCTCAAGCGTTCCGTCCATCATCCCCTTTTGTATCGCTTTGGTCGCCCTAAGTTGGCGGGGGTATGCCCAGACGTGGGTCCCTTGCTCACTTTGCCACTGGATTCAAGCAAGCCTGGCTGATGACGGCTGAAATGCCAGAAACCGGTCCTAGGATGCTTGTTTCCGGTCCAGGGAAGACATGGCTTGGCAGTTCGGGCTGGACTGTTCCCATGAGACACAGGGTCAGACTGATTTGCACATGGCCATGTCTGAACTGGGGTGGTGGAGTGAGCTAAAGAATGATGATGGATTAAACCCAGATCAGTTGACTGGGGGTGAGTGTTTGATTGGCTCAAACGTTCCGTCCATCATCCCCTTTTGTATCGCTTTGGTCGCCCTAAGTTGGCGGGGGTATGCCCAGACGTGGGTCCCTTGCTCACTTTGCCACTGGATTCAAGCAAGCCTGGCTGATGACGGCTGAAATGCCAGAAACCGGTCCTAGGATGCTTGTTTCCGGTCCAGGGAAGACATGGCTTGGCAGTTCGGGCTGGACTGTTCCCATGAGGCACAGGGTCAGACTGATTTGCATATGGCCATGGCTGAACTGGGGTGGTGGAGTGAGCTAAAGAATGATGATGGATTAAACCCAGATCAGTTGACTGGGGGTGAGTGTTTGATTGGCTCAAGCGTTCCGTCCCATCATCCCTTTTGTATCAGCTTTGGTCGCCCTAAGTTGGCGGGGGTATGCCCAGACGTGGGTCCCTTGCTCACTTTGCCACTGGATTCAAGCAAGCCTGGCTGATGACGGCTGAAATGCCAGAAACCGGTCCTAGGATGCTTGTTTCCGGTCCAGGGAAGACATGGCTTGGCAGTTCGGGCTGGACTGTTCCCATGAGACACAGGGTCAGACTGATTTGCACATGGCCATGTCTGAACTGGGGTGGTGGAGTGAGCTAAAGAATGATGATGGATTAAACCCAGATCAGTTGACTGGGGGTGAGTGTTTGATTGGCTCAAGCGTTCCGTCCATCATCCCCTTTTGTATCGCTTTGGTCGCCCTAAGTTGGCGGGGGTATGCCCAGACGTGGGTCCCTTGCTCACTTTGCCACTGGATTCAAGCAAGCCTGGCTGATGACGGCTGAAATGCCAGAAACCGGTCCTAGGATGCTTGTTTCCGGTCCAGGGAAGACATGGCTTGGCAGTTCGGGCTGGACTGTTCCCATGAGGCACAGGGTCAGACTGATTTGCATATGGCCATGGCTGAACTGGGGTGGTGGAGTGAGCTAAAGAATGATGATGGATTAAACCCAGATCAGTTGACTGGGGGTGAGTGTTTGATTGGCTCAAGCGTTCCGTCCATCATCCCCTTTTGTATCGCTTTGGTCGCCCTAAGTTGGCGGGGGTATGCCCAGACGTGGGTCCCTTGCTCACTTTGCCACTGGATTCAAGCAAGCCTGGCTGATGACGGCTGAAATGCCAGAAACCGGTCCTAGGATGCTTGTTTCCGGTCCAGGGAAGACATGGCTTGGCAGTTCGGGCTGGACTGTTCCCATGAGGCACAGGGTCAGACTGATTTGCATATGGCCATGTCTGAACTGGGGTGGTGGAGTGAGCTAAAGAATGATGATGGATTAAACCCAGATCAGTTGACTGGGGGTGAGTGTTTGATTGGCTCAAACGTTCTGTCCATCATCCCCTTTTGTATCGCTTTGGTCGCCCTAAGTTGGCGGGGGTATGCCCAGACGTGGGTCCCTTGCTCACTTTGCCACTGGATTCAAGCAAGCCTGGCTGATGACGGCTGAAATGCCAGAAACCGGTCCTAGGATGCTTGTTTCCGGTCCAGGGAAGACATGGCTTGGCAGTTCGGGCTGGACTGTTCCCATGAGGCACAGGGTCAGACTGATTTGCATATGGCCATGTCTGAACTGGGGTGGTGGAGTGAGCTAAAGAATGATGATGAATTAAACCCAGATCAGTTGACTGGGGGTGAGTGTTTGATTGGCTCAAACGTTCCGTCCATCATCCCCTTTTGTATCGCTTTGGTCGCCCTAAGTTGGCGGGGGTATGCCCAGACGTGGGTCCCTTGCTCACTTTGCCACTGGATTCAAGCAAGCCTGGCTGATGACGGCTGAAATGCCAGAAACCGGTCCTAGGATGCTTGTTTCCGGTCCAGTGAAGACATGGCTTGGCAGTTCGGGCTGGACTGTTCCCTTGAGGCACAGGGTCAGACTGATTTGCATATGGCCATGTCTGAACTGGGGTGGTGGAGTGAGCTAAAGAATGATGATGGATTAAACCCAGATCAGTTGACTGGGGGTGAGTGTTTGATTGGCTCAAACGTTCCGTCCATCATCCCCTTTTGTATCAGTTTATCACCAGAGGCAGAAGCGGACCACGGAATGATTATCAGGGGTCCAGAACTCCTCTATGGAATAACCCAGCAAGAAGGAAAAAACTAGAGTCCAGCAAAGCCTTCCAAACTGGAATCAGGATTCAGGAGATGAACTGCAGAGCAGAATGGTGAGAAGAAACTGGAGACTGCGGTGAACCAGAAGCAAGCAACAAGAAAAGCTGCAACCAACTGGCCTCAGAAGGAGTTCGGTTTTATAGTCAAAAATACAAAGGGACCTAGGTACAGGAAAGGGAAAAATATGCATAAAAATACCTGTAAGATGTATAAAAACAGAAGAACATGCGGGTAATCGAATTATACCCAAAACAATCTTATTTTAACCTGAATGCAGCGTACGTGTGAGGTAAGGTTTAAAGTGAGACAGATGAAAGGAAGGATGAACCCTCAAAGAGGGGGGAAGTTTCTAATGCATTGTAGCTGGATTCCTTATTTTAGTGATTTCAAAAGGATCATGGGGGCATATTTAGAAGGGAAGTGGTGGAGTGAGGAGTTAGCCTTCCTGGCTTAACGCCAGACTCGGCCACTTCAGAAATGTAGGGCTGCACCATATTTACAAGAATATGGTGCAGCCCTGCATTCCCCCCCTGCGCTGGCGCTACACTTAGCAGCCTAGCGCCAACACATGCACCTGGCACCACAGTGCAAGGGTTCCTGCATGCAGGGGAAGATTGTTTATGTGCAGGAAGGTCCCCCTTCCTGCACATAAACAATCTTTAAATGCTGTTTTGTAACTTCTATGTGTGCTGCTTAATGCAGCACACATAGAAGTTGCAAAACACCATTTTTATAAAAATGATTGTTTATGTGCAGGAAGGGGGGCTTTCCTGTACATAACGAATCAATGGCCTTTTGCTGTTTTCATGTGTGCTGCACAATGCAGCACACATGCAAACAGCAAAAACAAGGATAAATGAAACATTTCTCCTCGTTGCGCCAGGGTAAGACCAGGTTTTCCCTGGTCTTAATTCTGGCGCTGCCTCCCTTGTAAATAGGGGCCTCCCTTGTAAATAGGGGGCAGCGTCAGAATCAATGGGTGTTGCGGTGGAACGCCCACAGCAACACCCATTGCCTTACCCTTTCACGCTAAGCTTAGCGTGAAAAGGGGCCTTATTTACAAGGCAGCGTTAAGCCACGTTAAGTGGCTTAACGCTGCCTTGTAATTAAGGCGAAGCCCCTATCGCCACAGGAACGCCATAAAAAGTGACGTTCCCGTGGTGATAGGGGCTTGTAAATATGCCCCATAATGTCTTGGGGAAAATTCTGACTAACAAATGGTACATGGAAGATTAATGATTGATCACCAAGCATTGCCCCCTGTTTTATACATGGGAGCTGGTCGTCTGTGTTTATTTGCCTGAAACGTTTGTCTGTTCTTTGCTCTTTGTAGATTAAGAATTCATTTTTCACATATTTTCCTTGAAGCCTCCAAGGAAGCTTAGACTGCTGGAACTGAATCTTTGGTTTCTGAGAATTCTAGAAATGTCGTTTTTTGAGTGTTTCAATTTATCTATTGGACTGTGGGTGAAATCTTGAGGTCAGAGCTCTTTAAATTCCTAGTTTTTGCCATAGACACTTCCAAAATCGAGAGATGTACTGTGAATCTCGGTCAGAGATAATTTTAGAAGGTAGCCCATGAAGTCTAAATATATCTGAGTTGAAGACTTTGTACAATTCTAAGGTAGTTGGTAACTTTGGTAGAGCAGAGAAATGGGCCATTTTTGTACACAAATCTATACTAACCATGATAGTTGTACAACCCTCAGAGACTGGTAAATCTACAATGAAATTAGTAGAAATTATTTCCCAAGGTTTGGAAGGAATTTCTGGTTTTATTATTAACTCTGTTTTCTTTTGTGTTTCAGATTTGTTCGGGGCGCACACTTCACAGGTCTTCACAAAGGTGCTGTCATCTTGATGGAGGGAAGGCCACCCAAATTTCCTTCTAATGAAATCTTCTATCACATTTTGGTCCTGATGGGGTATCATGACATAACAGCATTGTAGACCTTTGTGATTGTTTTGTCGGAATAAAGAGGTTTTTTCTTGTACAAATATTACTCTATTGATTTGTATAATTTGAAGGTATGGATATAATTGTTTTAGTCATGGTAGACTGAAGTGTCTGGTTTCCAAACAGATTGTTTCAAGAAATGGAGAAGTCACAAAAGAAACAAAGCCTTAAAAGATCTTTTCTGAATTCTTGAAATTAACAGACTCTGAGTAACACATAGATAACCTATCTGTTACTACATTCTCAGATTCAGGAACGTATGTGAGTATGAAATCAAATTGCTGAAAGAAAAATACCCATTGGGCTTGACGGCTTTTAGGACACTCAGCTTTTGGAGCACTTATAGATTACTATGGTCAGTGTGGACAACTACCCTTTGGTGGTCCCTAAACAAGAACTGACTCCATTCTATAGCAGATCCTTTGATAGCATGAAGTTCCTTTTCAAGTACCAAATAGTTTCTTTCTGCTGGAGAAATTATCCTTGAGAAGAAGGCCACCGGGTGTTCTTAAGCTGCATGATTGGGTTGAATCAGGATAGCTCCCACGGTCTGGTATGAAGTGTCGGCTTCCACCATAAAGGGGTTGAGTGATATCTGGTTGTTGTAAAATTTGGGCCTTATAAACTCAGATTTCAGTCTTTTATGGTTTAAATCTTTTTATTGAAATTTTCAACATTCAATATGTTCGGCAATACACGAACCGTTCCTGTGCTGCAAGGACATATGCAACATATGGTTCAATCGAGTGATCAAATCTTTGAGAACACATCTTATAATATAAAACATAACATTACATACCAGGAAAGAAAGCTTATCAAAACCCTTCCCCCCCTCCTACCCTCCTCCCCGTTCCCTGTCCACCAAATGAGCTATCTACGATGTACCGGGTCCTGCCTGATGAATAGGTGTCTTACGTACTTGTGGGTTGTGTGTCAGAGAGCCGCAGTAAACGGAGATACCTGGGGCAAGTGATTTCCCTAAATTCAGAGGAGAGAAGGGACAGAAATGGTTGCCAAAGCTCTCTAAACAAGGACCCCCTCCCTGCCATTGTCAGGGTCAGCTTCTCCATTCCCAGGACATGCCACAGACGGTATAGCCAACCTGTAAAGGTGGGTGCTTGAGTGGAACGCCAATGTGTAAGTATGGTTTGCACTGCAGAGCCTAGTGCTATAGCTATTAAGCGGCCCCTGCGGGAGCGAAGCGGGTAAGTCAAAGGGTTCGGGAGGCCTAGAAGGACGTACGCTGGGAAGTGCAGTATTTCTGTGTCTAGGTGTTTGTCCACTTCCTCCAGGATCTGATCCCAGTATGTCTGGAGATATGTGCATTCCCACAGCAGGTGTACCAGTGTGCCCACCTTCCCGCAACCCCGCCAGCAATGCACCCCCTGGGTGGGGTCCATCGCATGTAGACGCTCCGGTGTATAATACCAGTATGTGACTAGCTTAGTAAGGGTCTCAGTGAGTCCCATATGATATGCAGAGTGGCGGGCCCTGTAATACACCCCCTCCCATTCTTTATGACTGAGTGTTCTGCCGAGTTCCCTTTCCCATCTCGTGCGCCCGGCGTTATACGTATGTGTGTGTCTGTCTAATAGCATTTTATATAGATCTGAAATGAGTTTTTTGTCCGATGTGCGGGTAATAAGCCATCTCTCGTAAGTGGAAAGGTGTCTGTCCGCAGTTGGTTTAACCTGAGTATGTAACGCCCAATGCCTAATTTGAAGGTATTGTAGCCTTTCAGTTTCCGGTAGCCCATATTCCAATTTGAGCCGTTGGAATGGGATTATCCTGTTGACGTCAAATAGGTGGCCAAGCGAGCGGCACCCTGATGTTCTCCACCGCCCGAAAGCGGCGGTGTCCATACCAGGCTGAAAATCAGGATTGTTCAGCAGCGGGGTGAGAGGCGAGGGGAAGGTGGTGAGGTTGTGTTTGACATTGGTGTGATCCCATGTGTCAAGGATAGCTCGCGTAATGTGAGACGCGTATAAATTGGGCGGTCTGTGCCTCTTTCGGAGGAAGGGAATTTCCTGCAGAGGTCTGGCGGCAACCGCCTGGTCCTGGAACAGCCAGTGCTTCTCTGACTCCAACCGATTCCATTCCACCAGGTGGCGTAATTGGGCAGCTCGAAAAAAGAGGTGGAGATCGGGAATGCCAAGGCCCCCTCTCTCTGGTGGAAGCATCGCAAGTGTCTGCTTCATCCGTGGCTTACGGCCATTCCATATGAATTGTGCCAGATCCGATTGGGTCTGTTGTATCCACCCCTTTGGAGGTCGGAGAGGCAAAGTCCGGAACAAATATAAAATCTGAGGTAAGATGGTCATTTTGACTGCAGCTATTTTACCAAGCCAAGAGAGAGGGTGGTGCTTCCAATGGCTCAATTCCCTACGTATCCTCTGCCTTAACCGTGTGTAGTTGGTGGTGACCGTGTCCGACAGGGAGGGAGCCAGTTGAATTCCTAAATATGGGATCGTGTCCACTGCCCACTGAAGGGGAAGTAGGCCCTGTAGCTGTGCACGGGTATGGGATGCCAGAGAGAGGTCAAGCGTTATCGACTTATCCATATTCACCTTAAACCCCGAAACTCGTGCGAAGGACTCTAACTCTGCGAGGCACGCAGGTAATGCGAGGGCGGGGTTTGACAATGAGATGAGGACATCATCAGCGTACAGACTAACCGTATGGGTGTAGCCTCCGAATTTAATCCCGGTGATCACAGGGGTGTGTCGGAGACGATGAGCCAGAGGCTCCATATAAAACGCGAAAAGAAGGGGAGACAAGGGGCACCCCTGCCTCGTCCCTCTCTCTATGGGGAAGCGAGAAGATACATGACCGTTAACACGAACTGTGGCCGTTGGGAAGTTATAGCAGTTCAGGATGTATGTGCGAAATTTCTCCCCCAGTCCTGCCCGCTCGAGGACCCGCTCCAAGAATGGCCAGTGGACCCGGTCGAATGCCTTCTCGGCATCAATAGTGAGCATCATATATTCCCCTTGTGTTCGCGAGGCTTTCTCAATGAGGTGGAGGGCCCGGTGGGTATTATCGCTGGTTTGGCGCTGGGGAATAAATCCCGCTTGGTCAGGATCAATGAGGCCGGGCATATGCGGCGCGAGGCGCCCTGCCAGTATCCCAGTGTATAATTTAAGATCTATGTTGAGGAGGGATATGGGACGATAGGCTCCGCACTTGGTCTTATCCTTCCCTGGTTTTGGAATAACCGCTTTAGAAGCCTCGAGCATATCCCCCGGGATCGCTCCAGGTTCGGCGAATGAGTTAAAGAGTTTCGTGAGAAGCGGGGCCACCAGTGCACAAAAGGTCTTATAAAATATGGCAGAAAAGCCATCCGGCCCAGGGGTTTTAGCAAGTTTAAGGCGTGAGATGGCCGCTATTACCTCCTCTAATCTAATGTCCCCATCTAAATGATCAGCCTGGGCCTTGGTCAACACTGGCAAGTCAACGGATTCGAAAAAGGCAGCACTCTCCGCGGTAGATAATGGCGAATAGGCATAAAGACGAGCATAAAAATCCCGAAACGTTTCGGCAATCTCTGCGTCCTCAGTGATTCGCCCGCCATCCCCCCGCTGAAGCTCCCGGACCCCCTGTTTCTGCCGAGACTCACGCAATTTATGGGCGAGGAGGCGGCCACATTTGTCTCCTCCAGTGTAGTAAGCGTGTCGCAGCCGAAGGGCCGCAAACTCTGCCCTGTCTTGATCTAGCGAAGCGAGTTGCTGCCGAGTAGCCCTCAGCTGGCGCCAAACCCGTGGTGCCCCAGTCCGCCGGTGCATCTGCTCTAGCTCTTTGGTTTTTTGGGCAAGATCCTCTATTTTGCGTCTACGCTCTGCATTTTCCACCGCCGAGATGGCTATCAATTCCCCTCTTATCACTGCCTTCAGTGCTGCCCATTGCGTGGCCAGAGTGGTATCATCGTTAGCGTTGTGGGAGAGGAAATCTTTGATGGTGCCCTGTACTCGGTCCACCACAGCGGAGCGGTGCAAGAGTGTATCCCGGAGGCGCCACACATGAGATGGACGTTGCATTGGGGGAAGCGCGAAGGTTACTGTGACGGGTGCGTGATCGGAAAGGGAGGCAACCCCTATCTCCACTCCCGTGGTTAATGTGCGTAGGGATGCGGTCACCAACAGGTAGTCTAGTCTAGCGTATGTCTTGTGCGCATTAGAATAATAAGAGTATTCACGACTTTGGGGATGAAAGCATCGCCACAAGTCTGTGAGGCCTAGATCGTGGGGAAGCGCCAAACCTTCTGCCGACAGTGCTCCCGTCTGAGTAAAGCGCTGACATGACCTGTCTGCGTCATTGTCGAAAACCAAATTCAGATCGCCTCCCAGGAGGATCTTGCGGTCCGTGGTGGCCGTTGCTTCAGAAAGAACTGTGTGTAGAAACTTTTCCTGTCCCTCGTTGGGGGCGTAAACTGAACCTATAGTGAGTGTGAAGCCTCCGAGTGCAAACCGGTAAATCAAGAGTCTGCCCTTAATTTCGGCTTCCTTATGAAGGACCTCCCCTTTGAACCTCTGGGCAACTAATATGGCCACTCCGGCTGATTTGGTGGGGCTTGATGAAAACAATTGGGTCGGGAACCTGCGGGATTTGAGGCGATGGCAGTCCCTGTCTAACAGGTGTGTTTCCTGAAGCAGGCATATGTCTGCTTCGGTATGCTCTAAGCACGATAGAACGGCTTTGCGCTTCACGGGGTTATTAAGACCCCTCACATTTAGGGTGAGTATTTTAAGCGTGGTGGGACCCATTCCAGTAGGTAAAAAGAACTAGGAGCTTGAATGAGATCTGGGGACTGAAGCCGTGGGAGCAGTAAACCAGCGAGGGCCCCCTGACTACTTGTCGGCGTGAACCCCTGCTACCAAGGAAAAAGGGTGGACAAGGAACCCCATACCCCCCAAAAAGTAGCCCCAAATATACATCTATAAAAAATCTGCTAACGAAAAACAAAAATAAAATTGAAAAAAGGAAGAAACATGAAGTGTAACATAGTCCGTCATCCATGGATGATCAGAAAAATGGTTCAGTGGGGAATGAGTTGTGGCCGATGGCGTCTCCCCGCCAACCGCACTCCTATTAGGTGGACATATCAAAAGAGTTGATAGCAAACGTGGTCTCAGCTAGGCTGTGTTTTGGCTAATTCTGCAGGCAAGTTCTCAAGGGCGGCCTTCTGACCCTCGAGGATCTCAGTAGGTTGTGGCCGGTTAGGTTGGCGTCTCCGGCTCTGGCGTCTCCATCTTGGTTTCCTGTCCTCTGTGCCGGGTGTCAGGCCGTCGTCGGTGGTCTCCTCCGTCGGATGATCAATTCCTAGCAGGCGACAGGCCTCAGCGAGGGAGCGGAGCTGGAAGAGTTTCCCATCCTTGCGAAAGACCAAACGGAACGGGTGGCCCCAGCTATAGGAAATATCTTTCTGGCGGAGGTACGAAGTGACAGGCCGGAAGGTTCTTCGTTTTTGTAGTGTGAGCACCGCCAAGTCTTGGAACAGGGCTTGAGTCTGCCCGCGGAATGTCAGGGGGTGCAACTGGCGGGCCTTCTGCAGTATCTCTTCCTTGGTTCGGAAATCCTGCACACAGACCAGTATATCAGATGGTGGAGCCGCGGCTGGGCGGGGGGGACCCACTCAGTGCGCCCTATCTAATTGGAGAGCAGAGTCCAAGAGTCTGCCAAGAACGTGATTAAAAAGGTCCCTGGCGTATTTAAAGATGTCACCCGCTTCTTCGTCAGTCCTCACCCCTCGGATCCTAATGTTGTGACGACGGGAGCGGTTCTCCAAATCCTCGAGATGCGACTGTAGGTCTACCTGTTGGTCATGTATACGGATAACCTCCTGTTGCAGCATCGATAGTTCCGTATCTCGCCCGTCGCTCTTCTCCTCCAGGTCAGCTACCCTCTCGCCTATGCAGTCCACGTCTCTGCGGACCTCTTTGATTTCCGTCGTGAGGTCTCTCTTAAGTGTCTGTAAGTCTTCACGCAGAGCTACAAAAAGGGACTCGAGGAAGGCTTTTGTGATCGGCTCTCCCCGTCACCCCCCATCTGGCCAGCCAGTTCGGTGCTTGCCGGGGTCTCGCTCGGTTGCTGACTGCTTTGAGCTCTGGCAAAGAGGTCCTTAAGAGACTTGTCCTTCCGACCCTGGGAGGAGGACATACCGTGTACCGACGTGTGTCAGAGATGTATTCCGGCAAGCTGGGTATGTGGTAGTACAGGCCGCGGTACTCCGGGATCCTCCAAAGCCCGTCTAGGAGCCTCGCACCGGGGCGTGTGGTACTGCCAATGGCGCCGGTCTGCCTTCTAGGTTCCCCCTCTGGGTCTGTGCGTCTCTGGGGGTGGATGCCTCCGGTTCGACAAGGGGCCCACGAGCCCGCTTCCCCCGATCCACTCTGGTAGGCCCCGGGCAGCGTCACAAGTCTCTCATGGGGCAGGCCCTAACTTCGTGCAGTATGCAAGGTTTCCACTCGCGGTTGTCAGGGCCCCCAGTCGTATCGTCTGGATGCCCCACCAGCTCACCCAGGCGAATCGTTATGACCCTGTCGGCCACTCGTACTCCACAACAGGCCTCGCACTGCTCAGCTGGGTCTCGGCTGGGTCTCGGAGCCACCCCCGCTGCCTGCCGTCTCGCTCTGCACTCCCCGCTCTGCACTCTCCCAGTGTCGACAGCACACTGCGACTTTCCCCAGCTTGATGGACACTTGCCTGTCGTTCCGTGAAGGGGCAGCGGCTCCCAGTCTCTCAGCAGCGCCGTCTGTCCCCGGAGGCTCTCCCGCTCAGCCGGACTCCGCCCAAGATGGCGGGCCCACCACAGCTCCGCCGCGCGATCTCCTTTACGGGGCGAGCCAGCCCCCTCCACTGGATCGTGCGCACGCCGGTCTCACAGTCTGTCGATCTCCGCTCGGCGGCGTCCTCGCCCGCTATCTCTCTCCGGTCGCTCAGTCTCCGCAGGCTCAGCCTCTCCGGGTCTCGTGGCTCGGCTGCAGCCGCTCCAGCGCCGGGTTTCCTCCAGGCCAGGCCAGGCCGCGCCCCCTCTGCGTTGCGTACCGCAACTCGGTCGTTGAGGCCCCTGTGGTGATAAAACAGCTCCAAATCACCCCGCCGTGGTGGCCGCTGTGTCCGCGGAGATGTTTGGCTACGGTTATGCGGGTGTCCGACTGCTAATGACGGCCAAAACCGGTGCTTTGTCGAGCGGCCAGCGGGAGAGCTCGATCGGCACGTCCTATCAAGCCGCCATCTTGGCCACACCCCGATTTCAGTCTTTTAAAGACAATTAAGGCTTCTTGGGACTAGTGAAAAATTGTATTCTTCTTTAATAGTTCAGTAATGGGGAAGACTAGTTGAGAGAAACCTTTTTTACATTTTCAGTAAAAGTTTGCTAGCTCCAGGAAACTGTGAGTTTTTTTAATGATGTAAGTATAGGCCAATTGAGGATTGCGTGTACCTTTTGAGTATCTATAGCTAGTCCAGCAGACAATAAAACATAACCTAAATACTCTACAGAATTCTTGGGGAAGGAGCACTTCTCAAGCTTAGTTAACAGTGTATTTTCCCGCAGCCATTGCAACAGTTGCTTAACATGGTCGATGTGTTTAGTCGGGCCTTTGAAGAAGCCTAAAATATCATCCATTTAAACAACCATGGTTTGAAGAATAAGACTGCATTAATAAAGCGTTGTAATATAGCTGGATCACTGCAAAGGCCAATTGGCATCAATCGATAATAAAAAGTTCTAAAGCGTGTTCTAAAATCAGTTTTCAATTAGTCTCCGGAACTTATCCGAATCCAATGATATTCATCCCTTAAGTCTAATTTGATAAAAAGTTTGGCTCCGTGAACAGCTTCCATATATCTCATAATAAAGTTAAAGGGTACCGATCCTTTACTGTCACTTTATTTAAATTAGAGAACAGAGAGTCTCCTGCAGGTTACTTGAAAGGAGCAAGGAGATCATTAGCCAAGTTGGCTTTTATATAACCCCTCAAGGCTTATCTTTCGGAAGAAGATAAATAAAAATTCTTCCAAAAGGAACAAGGCATCTGGTAAGATTTCAAAGGCACAGTCAAAGGAAAGATGAGGTGTTAACTCCTTAGTTGTGGATTCTTGTGCCTTATTCTATTCTATTCTGCAGTATTTGTATAGCGCATGGCCACCCCTGGGCCTCCCAGCACTTTCACTGCTACTGAAGAACGGGTTGCAGCCATTTCAACGTGGCTGCTACTACGCATGCCGTTACGTCGCATGCGTTACAACGCATGCGACGTAACAACGCGTACACATTATGACGCGGGCCATTACATCGCATGCGCTTTTAAAACGCATGCGCTTTTAAAACGCATGTGATGTAATGGCGCCGGAGCAGAGACTGCGACGCTGGAACCGGGAGCAGAGACGGCGACGGCGACGCTGGGACCGGGAACGGGACACAGGAAACCGGAGGAACCACGAGGAGAGAGAGGTAAGGGAGTGTTTTAGGGCTTAGGGTTTAGGGTAGTCTCAGGTGGTCGTAGTGTAGGGTAGTGTTTTAGGCTTTAGGGCTTAGGGCTTAGGGCTTAGGGTAGTGTCAGGGGGTCGTAGTGTAGGGTAGTGTTTTAAGCTTTAGGGCTTAGGGCTTAGGGTAGTGTCAGGGGGTTGTAGTGTATGGTAGTGTTTTAGGGTTTAGGGTCGTGTCAAGGGGTTGTAGTGTAGGGTAGTGTTTTAGGCTTTAGGGCTTAGGGCTTAGGGTAGTGTCAGGGGGTCGTAGTGTAGGGTAGTGTTTTAAGCTTTAGGGCTTAGGGCTTAGGGTAGTGTCAGGGGGTTGTAGTGTATGGTAGTGTTTTAGGGTTTAGGGTCGTGTCAGGGGGTCGTAGTGTAGGGTAGTGTTTTAGGGTATAGGGTTGTGTCAGCGGGTCCGGTACGGTACTGTTTCAGTGTAGGGGACAGCCTGTGCGTAGGGGTAGGGTCGTGTTTGGAGTACTGTTTTAGGGTAGTGTACTGTTTTGTACTGTAGGGTAGTGCTGTGGAGTGTGTGTTATGTAGGGTAGTGTGTTAGTGTTTGGGGGCGATTTTGCCTTGTAAATACATGCGGGGAAATGGGGTCCGTTGTAAAGGCATTTCGTATGCATTTTAAAGGAAATGCGAACTAATGCCATCCGTTGTAAAAACATGCGTTGTCACGGTACATGCGAACTAAAAACCGCGTTGTAAAAGCACGCGTTGTTTTAGTTTGCGATGTATCGTCATACATCCCTGAAGAACAGCTCCTGGGTGTATTTATTCCCTGAACAGCCAGGTCTTGAAAGCTTTGTGGAAGGGGAGTTCTTGCTCCAAGACGCAGAGTTTAAGGGGGAGGGAGTTCCAAAGTTTGGGAGCCAGGTAGGATGTAGAGCGACCTCCCCAGCGTGATCGCCTAATTCTGGGAATCTTGAGTAAATGACCCGAGGCTGATCTCAGAGGCCTGCTGGGCACATACAGAGATGCAAGTGACCGTAATAGTGGGGACCATCTATTGTTTATGGCCCTATGGATGATGCAGAGGGACTTGAACTGGATGCGACGCACCGCTGGGAGCCAGTGAAGAACCTTGAGGGCTTTGACAGCTGACTGCCACTTGGTATCAGTGAGAAGTTGTACTGCCGGCGTTCTGCACTGTCTGCAGTCTTTTGATGACATAACACAGGGGAATATATACCTCTACATCGCATGCGTTTGCAACACATGCGATTGCAACACGGTCGTTACAACGACTGCGTTTACATCGCAGTAACATTACAACGCAAGTCGTTACAACGACTTGCTGTAGGGGGCACTGGATGTTGGAATAGTATAATTTACTATTCCAACTCCAGTGTGTGCAACGGTAGGGAAGGTGTTGGAATAGAAAATTATACTATTCCTTAGCTTACAGCGCCCCCTACTGCAAGTCGTTGTAATGACTTGGTTGTAATGGTACTGCGATGTAACAACGCAGTCGTTGTAATGACAGCGCTGTAATCGCATGCATTGTTACGCATGCGATGTAATTGATTTTTCCCAACACAGGGATGCAAGGTATAAGGCATTACCATAGTCTAAGCGTGCCAGCACCAGAGCCTGGACAATGATTCTTCTGACCATAGGAGGGAGAATCTTCAGCACTTTCCTCAATAATATCAGGATGCCAAAGCAGCTTGCAGAGATTTTCTTGGCTTTTGATTTTTTTGGCTTTGTATTCTTTGAGTTTGGAGTCTAGCCATACCCCCAAACTCTTTATTGGATCTGTGGGTGTTGGCAGCTTGCTTCGACAATCTGGGATCGTCCTCTGGGCCCCACTCCGGGAGTCACTCCCTAACAGCATGACTTCTGTTTTGTCCTCGTTGAGGTTTAGTTTGCAGCCAGTGATCCAGCTGGCTATGTCCTGGAGGCCTGGCATTAAAGATAGATGGTTGTTAGTCTGAGAGATGGACAGGACCAGGTGGGTGTCATCGGTGTAAGAGACCAATGACAATCCAAACGACTGCACAGTATTCGCAAGAGGGAGCATGTACAGATTTAAAAGTGTGGGGTTAAGGGAAGATACCTGAAGAACCCCACATCTAAGAGGGACAATCTCAGAGTAGTGTGACTGATCTAAAATCTGGAAAGTGCGATCCTTCTGGGAGGAGGAGAGCCATTCAAGCACTTTGCCCCCGATGCCTACATTTGACTTTAACTGAATGAGGGTAGCATGGTCCACAGTGTCAAAGGCGGCACTTAGATCCAGGAGGATGATAGCTGCCGAACCTCCCTGATCCAGAAGTTTCCTCAGTTCCTCGACCACTGCCAGCAACGCACATTCCATGCTGTGTTGTGGATGGAACCCCATTTGGGTGGAATGAAGCACTGACTGCGATTCCAGGAGTGCTGAGAGTCTTATTAACGTGTTTTCCAGAATTTTAGCTACTCACAGAAGTAAGGAGATGAACCTATAGTTGTTTAGGCTGAGGGGGCCCAGGGTAGGTTTTTTTCAACCTTTATTGGAGACAAAGGCAGCTATAGCTGCATTAAAACAAGGTAAGGCACCTGGGTTGGATAAAATCCCCGGCAAATTACTGTCCCATGACTTAACAATTTGGGTCCCCTATGTAAACGTTTTTGCAACGCCATTATCCCGGGTACTCTGATCCCCAGTACTTGAAAGAGGGAGGAGACAATCCCCATATACATAAAAGGAGATCGCAGGGACCCATGTGACTACAGACCAATCAATTTATTAGACATATAACAGAAAGTCTACGCTAGACAAATACTCAATAAACGTTTAGAGTGGATAGATGTTATGAAAATGTTGACCTCTAGCAGGCAGGGCTTAGAGTGAAAATCAGTCTTAAGGCTCATCATGATTATTTGGAAATACACTAAGCTGAAAGACACACACCTATATATAGCTTTTGTTGACCTCAGAGCTGCCTTCGACTTAGTTCCAAGGGGCTGCTATGGGCCTCACTTACAAGGTTGGAGGTTCCTGAAGCGTTGCTTGCTCTGCCAATAAGACTTCATCAAGACAACTTCGCTCAAGCCCGCTGGGACTGTGAGGGTTTTGGCCCCCACTTTTTGCTCACTCTTCGTAAACGACATCATAGGGTCCCTACTTAATGGTAACATAGATGCTCCTAAGTTAGACGGGGTCTGCATTCCAGCTCTGCTATTGGCAGACGATACCTTGTTAATCTCCCAAACTCCTATGGGTCTGCAACAATTATTGAAGAACTTTTCGACTTCTGTTCATTCAAAGGGCTGGAGATAAATATATCAAAAACAAAATATATGGTAGTCACACCCCATAAGTCCTTTATGTTATGTTATGCGTATTTATAAAGCGCATGGCTGCCTCAGCAGCGGGGCGTCCCAGCGCTAAGCAGACAAGTGGATATCAGGAAGGAGTTAACTAGAGGTTAGAAAAAAGCCAGGTTTTAATCAATTTCCTAAATGCCCAGTGGTCTTGTGTGCCCTGAGCAGCAAGAGGGGCAGGATTCCATAAGGCGGGTGCCATGGCCCTGAACGAGCGCGCTCCTGCTCTAAGCCTGCGCACTCGGGGGTACAGGCTAAATGCAGATCAGTGGAGCGCAGGGCACGAGTCGGGACGTACAATGAGCACAGCCCTTGCAAAATTTGGGGGCCTTGGCCATGCAAGATCTTATGCATGGTGCAGAGAGTCTAAAACTGGACTCTCTGTTCTATCGGCAGCCAGTGGAGCCGGCGGAGAAGATTTGACGCATGGTAATGCTTAGATAGGCCGAAAAGAGTGCGAGCAGCCGCATTCTGTGCTCATTGGAGTCTTTTGGTTACAGTCTTGTTTACGTCAAGTAAGAGCCCATTGCAGTAATCTAATCGGGACTGCACCGCAGCTTGAACAATCGCTTGACGGATGGATGAGTCGAAAAATCCCAGAATGGGTTTCAGGCCGCGTAGGAGACCAAAGCATGTGCTTGCCACTTTTTTTGCTTGACTCTCCAATGAGAGGGCACTGTCCATCAGAACTCCTAGGTTCTTGACCACGGTTTTCGATTGGGGAGGAGTACCCAAGGCCGTAGGCCACCATTGGTTATCCCACTGATGGGCATCGCGGCCCACCAGGAGCACCTCAGACTTGGTGGAGTTCAGTTGCAAGTAATTTTCCGCCATCCAGTCTGAGATGGCCAGGAGATCCTCTTGAAATTTAGCTTGGTCCTGTTTGGGGTTATTGGAGAAGGTGAATACCAGTTGGGTATCATCGGCATATGATACCATATTGATGTTCCGGGCTTTGGCCAAGAGGGCCAGTGGGCGGACATATACGTTAAATAACGTGGGACTCAGGGCAGAGCCCTGGGGGACCCCACAACCGAGAGGGTAGACCTTGGACAAAAAAGGGGGGCAGAGACATGGAAAGAGCGATCGGTCAAAAAGAACACAAACCAGGCCAGGATCTTGCCCTTGACCCCGATCTCCTCTAACCGTTGTAGCAGAATCTTATGGGAGACCGTGTCAAAGGCCGCACTGAGGTCCAATAAAATTAATGCTGAGGTCTTGCCCTCATCCAGAGTGACCCGTAGCTGCTCTGTGACTGCAAGTAGTGCAGATTCGGTACTATGTCTGGGCCGGAAACCATTCTGTGACCTATCCAGAATCTCATTTATTTCCAGGTACTTGGTCAGAGCACTGTTTACATAGGATTCCATAATTTTAGCTAAGTATGGGAGCAGAGAAATTGGGCGAAAGTTCTCTGGTAGAGACGCATCAAGTGTGGGCTTTTTCAATAACGGAATAACTTTGGCGTGTTTCCATGACTTAGGGATCACCGCCGTTTGGAGTGAGCTATTTATCAACTCCCGGCCCTCAGTCAAGAGACAGTCTTGAAATCTCCTGAAAAGGTCAGGTTTTAGAGGGTCGTCGGGAGAGCCTGATTTTACCTTGGCCGACAAGACGCTCATGTCTTCCAGCGACATGGGCGGAAGGTCTTGTATGGAGTACGATAAGACTGTCGCAGTAGAGTTCTCCAGAGATTTGGAGGCGTCCTTCCTCGGACCGAATGTACTGTAAATACGTTAAACTTTACTGATGAACTACTTAGCCAGTGACTCGCATTGAACGTTGGAGGATATGGTGCTATTGGCCTCGGCCGGGAGTTTCACCATCTTGTTCATGAGGGAGAACACGGTTTTAGTGGGATTGCTGCTTGTCGAGATTAGGTTGGCATGAAACATGGCCTTGGTCTTTCGGACTAATTTGTGGTATACTTTGACTGCTTTCCTGTAGATAGTTTTTGCTGTGAGGTCATATGCATTTCTCAAATCACGTTCTAAGATTTTACATTTTTTCTTTTCCGCAGTCAAGGTCTCATTGTACCAAGTGTGAGTTTGAATGCGCTTGGCCTGAGTCATTTTTAACGGGATACAGTGAGCAAGTGCTTTATTAACCCAACCCCTGAATGCAGTGTCCGCTGCCTCTAGATCAGTAGGCCATTCTGGGCGATATGAGTTTAGGGTGGATGTGAAAATGGACGAGTCTAATTTGTGACAAGGGCGCTTCATAGAGGACTGACGGGGAGAGCACAGAAGGGTGCCTGCTATATAGAGGCGCAGGGAAACGAGGAAGTGGTCTGTCCAGAGCAAAGGGAGGGGCGGTTAGCCTCCAAAGTCTGGAGATTCGAAAATACGGGATCAAGTAGATGGCCTGCAACATGTGTCGGACCTTCCACTAACTGGGTTAGTTGGCAGGCGTCCATATCTCCCAGGAAGTTGGTAATCTCATGGGAGTCTTGGCATTCCAGGTGGAGATTAAGGTCTCCTATAATGTTAAAATTGGCTGCTTCTAGGACAAGAATAAATGCGATATTAACTAAGGCTTCTTGGAAGGCTTTAGAAGGGCCTGGTGGACGGTAGATAAGAAGCCCTGTAAGGGTAAAATTGTAGGACAGAATAATTTTAAGCAAGGCACTTTCACAGTCAGGAATAGCCTGTGGCGTAAGGGTGCAGGACAGTGCAGATTTAAATATAACAGCTTAGCCCCCCCCCTCCCGCTTGTCCTATTTTGGGCGCACATCGTGTAGCCTGCTGGTAGGGCCAAGGCCGGGATGGCCACGGAGTCAGTGGTAAGCCAGGTTTCTGTGAGGAATAAAACATCAGGTGAGGAATCCTGTAAAAGGTCAAATACCTTTAGAGGTGATATACACTTGGATATGGAGAAACTGGAGCATCCCGACGCTGAGTCAGAATAGGTTTGTTCGCACTCTGTTGTATCTCCCTAGGAACACCCCCTGATTCCAATGTGTTTTGATCTACTTCTTAAAAGGGTGGGTTGCATTGCCAACCTCTGCTATACTGAGTGAGGCTTTAGTCTACTGAGGAACTTGCGCCTTCTAGGAACGCGCGTGAAGGAACCTTTTTTAGATAAGAACACCATTTTTCATGGCCTAGGCACATACAACAATGGTTCTCGAGGCTGGGACTTGAAAGATTCTGAAATAATCCACAAGATTTAACTATGTCCTCTAAAAAGCAACTAAAACACACCTATTGGGAGTATGCCATTGCTAAGCACCATAATAATCCCTCATTGGGGAGATTAACAGAAGAGTTCTTGACTGTTAACGTCACTCCATGTTATGAGACTTTTGGGACATACCGTAACAACAGAAGGCAAAAAGTCTATACCTGGAGTTCAGAAATGACATATTAGAAATACGTTCTGTTACATCTAGGTGGACTGTAGGAAGTCAAAGAGATCATATTGATATATGCCCAATGTGCTTCCTACCTTGTAAGGAAAATATTAGTCATGTGCTTTTCTTCTGTAAGGCCTAAGCAACTCCAAGAGCAAAGTCGATCCGGGCTTTATGTATCAGGCTTGGCTTTCGACAACACAACAAAGTTTTAAGGGCCTTGAAGAGCAATACATCAATTGATATTGTGTCCTCTCTGAGTAGGTACTTTTTTGTGGTGGGGATATTGAGGGAAAAAAAGGATCTGAAGCTTTAGTCCAGACAGTATTGGATATATATGTGTTTAACTAGTTTTTAGCAGCTAGAACTGCATATTGGTTTTAATTGATGTACAGTTTATATCTGTTTTTGCTAACAAGACTGCTAGAAGGCATGCACCTGCACTTCAACAGGCCCACTCCCAGTATGTTTGTATAGAAACCCTCGATAACTGTTTGAAATGTGTCTTTCCTTTTAGAGGGGCACAAGCACTTTATCACAATTTTAACTGACTTATAAGATATGTATCAGTGGGCCTTAAAAACCATATGATGGTACCAACGTCTCCACTTATCCAAAGTTATTAGAAATTGTGGAGCTGTGGGTCCTGTGACCCTCTGTTGTTTTTGGTGATCTGTGTTCTATGTTATTGATAGTATTTATTACATGAAGGATTCATTACTGTGCATTGTTTTATGGATGAACGTCAGAATAAACATTTTTGACTGACTGATTCTTAAAATACATCTAAGAGTTCATGATAGTCGTGGAATTTCCACAAGATGAGCCACAGAGGGATCCGAATTTTCAGAATGAAATTTTGGTGTTTCCAGAAAGGAATGATCCATGCTACAAAGGTGAACACAGAACTCGGATCCTTTAAAGTGTCTTAGCAGCCCAATTAATAAATGGATTGTGTTTTGCCAACCAGTTGATTCTCAGAATAATTGAGAAGTGAGGAGAAGCAATTATATCAAAGGTGATACGTTCAATATGAACTAATATTGTCAAGGACAATAGCCAAGTTTCTTTGACCACTAATCCAAAAGTCACCAGAGTTCTACCAGGTCGAATGATGAGTTCACTACGGATAAGTATGAAGCAGGAAGGCTGCAATGATGAAGGCAGGGTTAATTGTTTCTCACTCGCCTCTATTCCCTGCATTAGGGATGAGCTCTTTAGTTTCCCAACTTCGGAGATAAGCAGCCAGGCCTTAAAGGACAGGAGCTAAGTGGATGCCTTCCGGACCAAAATACAGGGACAGGCCAAGTTTTTATCTTCGTGCCTTCTCTTCCTCTGCTAAAGGACCTATAGTAACTCTAATCTGCATATGTTCTTCCACTTCACTGATCTTGGGTGACATTTTGAAAGATGTTCTAAAAGGGGTCTTTGTCGATCACTTTCTTCTTTCTTGATGTCTTTCCTGAAGGCAACTGTCAATCTGGATGGCCAACCAGATTAGATCTAGAAGAGTTGGAAGTCTGGCTACTCTTGCTAGTTTGTCTTTTAGCTCTTTTCTTAGACTCTTCCAGAAAAGTGTGAATAAGGTCGAGTCAATCCATTCGATTTCGCTAGACAGTCTTTTAAACTTTGCTATATAGGACTACAAGTCCATGGGACCCTGTGCTATGTTATGTTAGGTTATGTTATGCTACTGCGAATTTCTAGAGCGCACGTTCACCAAACAGTCTCTTGGTGTTAGGTAGCTGATTCAACATTGATCCACAGTTATTGGTAGGCCTGTTTAAAGAGCCATGTCTTCAGTAGCTGTATAAATCTAGCATTGTTAGTAGTGGTCCTAAGTTCCAGTGGCAATGTATTCCATGCGCGAGGAGCAATGACGGAGAACATACACCCTCCTGTCCTTTTTGTTTTGCATGAGGGGATAACTAGATAGTGTAGGTGACTGGATCTCAGTTCTCTGGTAGGGCAGTTTTTAATAACTCGAGATTTAACAAAGGCGGCACAGTTCATATACATGGCCTTAAAGACTCTGCAGCACCCCTTGAACATTGTTCTCTGTACGACTGGCAACCAGTGGAGTTCCTTAGTCACCTGAGAGATATGACCATATGTGGGCAGATGGTATATCAGCTGGGTGGCCTGGTTTTGAATTAGCTGGAGCCTACGCAGGAGGAATTTGGGGAGCCCCAAATAGAGAGAGGTGACGTAGTCAATTCTAGACATGACTAAAGCTATTATGACTTGGGTCAAGGCATCACTAGTAAGGAATTTTTTTAATCTTCTTTATGCGTCTGAGTTGACAGAAGCAGGCAGATGTCACTGCGCCAACCTGCTGCTTGAATGATATTTCCTCATCAATGATGATACTGAGGCTTTTTACCGACTTTTTGGGCAGAGAAGGAGGACCCATCTCACAGGGCCAGAAGGAGGGATTCCAGCGATCCACCTTACTTTTTGTGATAACTATCTCTGTTTTATCAGAGTTTAGCTTCAGGTGGTTACTGTTCATCCAGTCCCGGACGGAGAGCATAGTGTCTTGAAACTGCTGTCTGGATGTGGGGCTATCATTGATAGTGAATAACAATTGCATGTCGTCAGCATAGTTGAAGATGTTGACTTTCTTGTTTTTAAGAGAGTTGACCAAGGGGCGTATATAGATATTGAAGAGGTGGGGAGAAAGAGAGGAGCCCTGTGGCACCCCACGATTTAATTGCACCTCTGACAAATTAAAAGGGGGTAATCTAACCGATTCCGATCTACCTCTCAGAAAAGAAATGATCCAGTTGAAAGCTGAATCCCGCAGGCCTGGGGCCACGACCCGGTCAGCCAATAGGATATGGTCGACCGTGTCAAACGCCGCAGACAGATCAAGTAGCACCAACGCTTGGGTATTGCCATTGTCTATGATAACGCCGATTCTTATCTAATCATCTATAAGAACCTTCTGGTCGCCAAGACCTTTTTACCTGTTGAATGGTGTAAAGGAGAGAATCTCATCTGATTATATAACAGCATCCATTTTGTTTGAAAGGACCACTGACTCCGAATTCAAGTTTAAGAATTTATTATCGCCAAAAATAACTGAACGTGCAAGCACCTCAACACGAGGTTAAAGAAATAAATGGGCACTAATACAAATAATAACCTACGCAGAAATCTCATCCGACTCAAGATAAAGAGAATAGAAAGTTCTAGAAGGATCAACCAGACTATAATTGATCCAAATTCTAAGTTGCTCTTCATTGGACTAAACAAGCTTTACATCAATTGCTGTCCCTACACTAACGCTAAGTGACATCCCTGCATAACGATTTTCAAAGGCAAGAGTGAATAAAAGGTGTCAGCTGTGAAGACTTCCTCAGAAGTGCAATCACCTAGTACCTAAGCTCCGCTCTGTCCTTCTCTGAGGTCTCCCCTACCTCTTCTCTGGCCTCCTCCCTCAGGGCACTATGCCTAATACAAAACCCCCATACAATTGTACACGCCTTTGTCACGCCTCCTTGGCCAGATCTTCCTTCTTGTATTTTTCCATCGAAACGGTTACTTCATCCTGGACGGTTGCGATGGCCTTGAGTCCCAGGCACCTTCTCCGCCGAAAGTATCATCCCTAAATTCCATTTCACTCCCCGTACCATGCCTCCCCTCTCTCTAGCTTTCGAAAACAAAGAGTTAGTCTTACTAACGAGACATGTGTCCTTGCACCTGCAACGAAAGATACTCTCAACAGAAACCTTCTACTGTGCAAATTAAATCTACCGTTTGTGCCCAGAGAGCCTTACCAAGAGAAACTTTTCTCTGCCTACAAAATAAGCTAACATAAGAATAATCCAGGCCTTCCCTAAGCATATATGTAATCAGGCCTTTACATATGACTTTTAAACACACATCTTACTTTTTACCATCAACATTTCCATTACAATTCATATGCGAAAATGAATTACATGTGCAACTATAATATGGTGCACGTTTAAACTACTGCAATTAGATTACACACGAACTAATTTCTCTATGCATTATGTTCACACAATTCAATAAGCATTACATTACATAATTATCATAACACCATTATGTTGCTGAGTTCACTTTGTCTCATCGAACTATTCATTCTTTACTAAACATACATGAATACACAACTGAATATATGCGAATATATGTCTGATTACATGCGGGTGCGGCCTATCAGTGATTATGATGCACCCCTACAATTCACAAGAACATTTCGCTCTATCAGTTCCCCCCTTTGATGACTCCTGTCATCATATCTCATTCTACTCCCTTGGAGAAGGAACCGACCTAAACAGAACTTGTTGCCATCTTCCCTGATCTAAATTTCTCCATACTCTTGAGCCTTTGATACTGACTGTCCTGCAGTCTTGCCAATCTCATGTCATTTTCCCTCAACGCTCTCTTGACTCGGCCTGCTCGATACCTCTTGTAGGCCTTGATCACAATCCACAAGCCAACCACACAACCCACCAAGATAAGGAGGGGTCTCAGAAAGTACCCAAGGAATCCCTTTCCTAGGTTCGCAAACCAACCTCCCACTTGACCAAAACCCTTTCCGACCTTTTCCCAGGCCCCTTCTTCGGTCAAATCCGCTATCTTTGTGTGGATCGTAGTGATGTTACTTATATATTTCTCCAGATCCTTGCTACGGTCTGGTATATAAGTGCAGCACTCTTGAACCTTCAACATTTTACAGACTCCGCCCTCTTTCGCCAATAGGACATCCAAAGCAAGGCGATTCTGCAAAACCATTCCCCTTATCGACAACATCTCTCCTTCCACTAACACCAACGACTTTGCTGTATTCATTGAAAATTCATCCACCACAGTCGCTAACCTCCGGATCTTCACATCATTCAAGACTACTCCCAGACTAGGTATCATAGCTCCAAAGATATCCCCCACAACGATTCCTGCACTTGCAGCTCTTTTCGTTCTTGAATGCTCTCCACCTTCTAGAAGATCTAAATCTTCTGTATGGTAAATCTTTGGAAATATTATTGACAAATAACATGTTCCATACCAATTTGCAGGCAACCTCACATAAGAATTCTTCCCACATACGTAATACATCGTTGGTATCACTTGCACAGGACCTTGGAGAAAATCTTTTGCTACATCTGCCATGGTAAAAACGTGATCACAAGTACTTTGTCCCACTGCTACCTTCTCGTAGTAAGTCTGATAACGCCTTATACACAACTTACCTCTCTGCTCCTTATCTAACGCTATAGGACCATAGCTTCCCCTGGTCCTATGCAACTTTTCTTCCTCTGTCCAATCTGTCCTGTGATGCCCCAAATCTCGAGAGTGAGTCAGCTTTCTATACCTATCCTCAACCTGATCTACAAATTTTCTCTCTACATCCGACATCAAACAAGTCAGATTGTGTCTGTGTGCGAATGCTGTATCCAATTCTAAACTCGGTATGAAGTACTTCCTCAGCCTGTCTTCTGTCTTATAATAGTCATATTTATTCAAATGCTTGTAAGCTGGGACTTCAGGAAGCACTGCGTCGAAATTGGAAAAGAAATACTCGAACTGATCTCTC
Source organism: Calotriton arnoldi (assembly GCA_963921515.1). Classification (NCBI taxonomy): domain Eukaryota; kingdom Metazoa; phylum Chordata; class Amphibia; order Caudata; family Salamandridae; genus Calotriton; species Calotriton arnoldi. The sequence continues at coordinate 455,260 of CAWUFW010003701.1, read as the reverse complement.
TCATAAAACAAACTAAGCAAAAGACTACATGAAATACCATAAGTCAGTGGAAGATGGTGATACCTAATACCTTCATCCACCGAAGTAGGCAACTGCATACACACATAACAATCTTTCGCATCCATCACATCAACATACTCATACAACAACTTAGCATATGCATTCAACTTAAAATCACCTTTAGATAAATCTACATGTAATCTACGACTTTCTTCTAATAGCAAAGCTCTATCAGCTGCCCTGTCTACCCCCTTCTGGCTAGGTGTGATAGGTGAAGGTGTCCCTGTCACTGCCTCTACTTCTTGCTCATGTGAACCAGTATATGAGACTACAACTACTATGATTATAGAAATTATTACACTACTTATAAGAATGCCTACAATCCACTTTGATCTACGATTGGGATCTCCCGGCTCCATGGTTTCGAAAGTTCTCAAAAGTCTTGGTTATCGCAAAGAACCCTGAAAAAAGTCTCTGTCCTTTTTGTGACTTGCTTAACCAGCTCGAGCAACCATGAAATCTCCGGATTCTCCCTTTCCGATCACAATCTTATTTACACAGTCCAGAAAAAGACTTCCCTAGTTTTCGTTCCTCTTCTGTGGAAAGTCCCTAAATTTATTCTTCTTCCACTCGGACCTAGGTTATCTTCTTCTTTTGGACTTTTATTTACAGTTTATAGTTGATCCACTATAAGATCCTCATTGAGCAAAACCAAAACGTGATACAAAAGTTCAAGACGCAATATCAGCACTTCATGTGAAAACGGCTAAACTCCAAAAGGCGGGAATTCGAGTCGATGCAAAACCAAGTTTCGGACTTCACTCAGAAGCGGGGGATTCGGAACCGTGAGGGTCAGTGTTCCTTCTATCTCGAGCCCTGGCAACTGCAGCTCCACTTTCACCACCACATTCGGGCTCCGACTGACCACTTGCACTGACCTCAGCCTTCCCGTACTCACCACCCCCTGCATCAAACACAGTGTAAGTCCACTCAGGGGTAGAGTATCTGCGACAAGGCACTCTTGTTCTCTTTGACCTTCGCCGACTGTCTTGTGCTTGGTCTTCGTCACTTGCGTCCGTTTCAGATACTTCAGACACTGGAGCAAGGTCTCTTTCAGGTGCTAACCTCAGGTTCAGTCGCCTCTGTCTTTCAGGCCAACTTTCTGCACTTCTGTTAGTTCGTCTGCCTTCCCCTTCTATACCCAGTGCACTACTTCCTCTTTCGGCTGAATCTGACTCTTCTCCGCCCACTGCACCGTTTCTCTCTTCGGTGTCTGAGTCAGGGTTCGAACTGTGGAAACCCCCTTCAGCTTGCTCTAGTGCACCACCAGCTGTGTCAGCGACCCTTACAGCTTGACTTGTCCTCTCATGTGGGCCTGCCACATCAGCTGGATTTTCATTAACGAGAGGAGCTGTTTCTTCCAAGGGTGCTGAAACTCTGCGGGTATGGGAGGCATGCACCCAGTTCGGCAATCCTCCACACTTCACTGCTGTGTTCGTAATAAGTATCACCTGATACGGGCCACGCCAGCGGGCATCCAAGCAACTCTTCCTCACGTGCTTCCGGACGAGCACCCAGTCACCGGGACACAAGTCGTGGCACAGATCACTTGAGGCTGGGACCACTGCTGCTTGCACCTGCTGGGATACAGAACGGACCACATCAGAGAGTCCTTTACAATAATCTAGAATCAAATCATCAGTGATGCTTATCAAGGCTGTAGCTGGTACTGCTGGCAATCTCATTGCCCTCCCCATTAATATCTCATGGGGGGACAACCCGGTTTTTCTGTCTGGGACACTTCGCATGCTCATTAGCACGAGTGGCAAGGCGTCGGGCCATTTCAGGGATGTTGAAGAACACATTTTTGCCATCCGGGCTTTTAAAGTTCCATTAACTTGTTCCACCATCCCAGAAGCCTCTGGTCTGTAACTACAGTGGAGTCTCTGGTCAATGTTCAATGCAGCGCAAAGTAACTTCATGATTTCACTGTGGAAGTGCCTTCCTCTATCTGATTCCAACGAGGTCGGAATCCCGAATCTAGGGATGAGCTCCCTCAACAATAACTTAGCCACTGTGAGAGTGTCACACCTGCGTGTGGGGTAAGCCTCCACCCACCGTGAGAATACACATACTAGCACTAAAATGTACCTCAACCCATTACACTTAGGCATTTCCACGAAGTCGATCTGTATTCTGTTGAAAGGCCCAACTGACCTCCCAATATGAATCAATGTAACTACAGTTTTCTTTCCAGCGTTCATCTGCTGACACGTAACACACCTCTGACATACCGTCTCAGCCATTGCTCGGAACCGTGGGTTATACCACGTCTGTCTAAACACTCTCATCATGGCGTCTCTACCAAGGTGTGCCTGTCCATGTATCAGTCTTGCCATTGGACTCAACAATTCTTCAGGCAACACGGCTCTCCCATCGTTGGATACCCACATATCCACATCTCCTTTCTCACAACCAGCTTTGATCCATCCCTCTCTCTCCTGGTCTGATACTTCATCCTGCAATCGCTTAAGCTCTTCCCAAGTGTCTGCCATGGCCAACATTATGCTGAGCTCGGTTCCTTCTTGGCTCTCTCCTACGTATCTATCTGTGAATATGCATCCTTGTTCTGCACAGAAGCGGGCAACCTCATCCGCATAATTGTTACCCAATGATACAAAGTCCTCCCCCTTCCCATGGGCGGAACACTTTACAACAGCAATTTCCTTCGGATGCTGTAATGCATCCAACAGTTGTCGTACATATTCTCCATTCCGAATGGGTGAGCCAGATGATGTCAAAAATCCCCTCTGAGACCATAACTGCCCGAAGTCGTGCACCACGCCAAACCCATATTGGCTGTCTGTGTAAATCGTTATTCGAATTCGATCAGCGGCCAAACAGGCACGGGTCAAGGCAATGATCTCAGCTACCTGCGCGGAACGTACTCCTTCTAGGCAAGCAGCGTCGACCACTCCTGAAATGGTACATACAGCAAACGCTGCTCTCAATTGCCCCACACTGTCTCTTAAGCATGAACCATCGACAAAGAAAATGTCATCTGGGTCAGCCAATGGCTCATCGACAATGTCAGGTCTCGGTTTGGTGCAAAGTTCGGTCACATCGAGACAATCATGGTCCGCACAATCTTCATCATCCGTGTTCGGTGTAGGCATCAATGTCGCAGGGTTCAAGACAGAGCACCTTTTCAGAGTCACATTCTCTGCGGCAAGTATGACTTGCTCGTACCTCGTTAACCTATTGTTCGTTAGGTGCTGGGTCTTGGTCCTGGTCATCAATAACTCAACCGAATGTGGCACATGTACAGTCAATGGATGTCCCATTACAATGCTTTCACATCTTTCAATGCTGACACCTGTTGCAGCAACGGATCTTAGACATCCGGGCAACGCAGAAGCTACTGGATCTAAAGTAGCTGAAAAATAGGCAACTGGTCTACGGACACCTCCATGGTTCTGAGCTAACACTGCTAATGCACATCCTTCCCTCTCATAACAGAACAATGTAAAGGCATTGTTGTTATCTGGCATTCCCAGTGCCGGAGCACTGCACAATTCCTCTCTCAGTTTCAGGAATGACATCAAGCACTCCTCGTCCCATGGTACCGGATCACTCACATCCTTGTGTGTAAGCCTCTGCAAAGGCTTTGCTCTCAAGGAGAAACTAGGAATCCACTGTCGACAGTAGCCGACCATTCCCAGGAACATCCTAACTTCTCTCTGTGTAGTGGGTACTGACATACTCATTATTGCCTCGATTCGGTCTGGTGACACCTTCCTCTTGCCTTTTTCTAATCTGTGTCCCAAGTACTGTACCTCATTCAAACAGTACTGCAGCTTGTTCGGGGACACCTTATGTCCATTTTCTGCTAAGTGGTTCAACAGGGCTACAGTGTCTATTCTGCAAGCATCTTCTGTTTCTGAGGCAATGAGCAAGTCATCTATGTATTGCACGAGAACTGAGTTCTGCGGCAACACAAGACTCTCAAGGTTCTTCTTCAGGATCTGGTTAAAGATCGATGGACTTTCCGTATACCCTTGAGGGATACGACACCATGTTAACACGCGATTTTCCAGCCTGAACGCAAAAAGAAATTGGCTTTCCTCGTGGAGCGGTATCGAAAAGAAAGCTTGACACAAATCGATGACCGTAAACCACTCGGCTTCGCATGGGATCTGGAACAGTATTACTGAAGGATTCGGTACCACTGGACAACAAGGGATAACTATCGTGTTGACCTTTCGCAGGTCTTGCACGATCCTGTATTTCCCGCTCGGTTTCTGTAGTCCCATAATCGGTGAGTTACAGGGGCTACCTCGTATCTCTTTTAGAATGCCTTTCTTAATGAAGGTCTCGATCACAGGTTTTATCCCTGCAATCGTTTCAGGCGACAAGTTGTATTGAGGTGTCCTGGGGAAATCAACGTTTTGCTTCACCTCAATCCGCACTGGTTCAACCCCTCTGATCAAACCTATTTCATCGCCTGCAAAATCCCACACCACAGACGACACTGCGTCTCTCAGATCAGGTGGAAGTTCTTCCACCGTCACCATTGGGTACAGATCTATACACAGATGCTGATTTGCAACCTTAAAGTCAGCATCGTCATCTCTCGTCTGGACCTCCACTCCCCGTGGTGTACAATAAATCGTGCAGTTCAACTTGCACAACAGATCTCTTCCCAAAAGGCAAACTGGACTCGTATCACACACTACAAACTGATGTCTAGTTTGGAAGGAACCTATCCTTACTAAGATCGGTTCTGTCAATGGGCTGCTTATTCTCTTGTTCGCTACTCCAACGACCTGGATTGATTGTCCCGAGAGAGGTAGGTTAGGGACTACTGCTGATCTTACAGTAGACCGGGTAGCGCCAGTATCAACCAAAAGTGTGGCAGGATGACCCTCAATATCTGCCTCCACAAAAGGTCCTCTCTGGTCTACCTCCAAGACCGCTCCCAGTGTGCAGTCTTCCTCCCCCCTCAGGCACCGTCAGGATAAAGGGTCTAAGCTACTCTCGTCATAGTCTTCGAACAGGGGCATCTGTTGGTACGTTCGTATTCCTTGTGTAATCCTTGGAGCCTGGGGAACCTGGGCGTGAGAGCTGTATACCCCACCTTTCATCGTCCTAGGCCTCGTTACTGTGTTAACTACTTCTTGCGCGGGTGCCTGAGCCCCCTCTTCCTGCAACTGATTAGCTGGGTTCAAAGGACACTCGCGTTTCCAATGTCCGACCTGGCGACAAAGATGACACGCAGTGGTCTTCTTCAATGTGGCCACGTCCACTCCTGTCTTGGGGTCTACTGGTTTTCCCTTTCCCTGGCCTTGCCCATTCTGGTTTCCCTGAAAATTTCCTTGCTTTCTTCCTAAGGTCCCTCCACTAGGCTGACCCTGTGCTGTCTGCATCTGGACAAGCATCAATTTATCTTTTAACTTCCGATGTTTTGAGTCCACCTCATCACTACAGTATCTCGCATACCTCAAAATCTCATCTAACGGCTTGTTCTGCCAGCAAATCAAATGGTGCTGTATCATGAGGCTGATTTCCACCCTCAGACCCATTACAAACTTTGAGACAAACTGTCCCATATCCTTGGGGTCCAAAATATCTAACCCACTATACTGTTTAAAAACTTGCAGAAGTCTTTCGTAATATTCATGTACCGTTTCCTTGGGTTCCTGTACAGTCCGATCTATCTTGACCCAATCTATATCTTGGGGTGAAATCTTCAGTTCCAACCATGTAATCACCTGCTCATACTTTTTCATAACTAGGGGTGATGGGCCATTTGTAACCGCCTCTCTTTCTGGTTCCGACGTCGGCCACTCGATAGCAACTTTACAAGCTGTCCACAAATCTCCCGGTACCACTATGTCAAACAAAGTGTTCAAATCAATCCACAATACTTTTGAAATTTTCACAAACCGCTCAACCTGCTTGTACCACTCTACTGGTTTCTCCCTCAGTCGAGGGAAATCATTTGTAAATGCAGCCAAATCACCTCTATTCCACGGCACATACACGTACCCTCCATTCTGTACTTCCCGTAAAGGAAAATTTCCAACACCCGTCACCCCCCCCCTGGAGGCGGCGTTTCCCCCTCAGCTTTCTTTGTTAGTTTCTTCTTGGACCACCTTTCTTCCCATTTGTCCAACAAAATCCATATCCTCATCCCTACAATCAGATCTCTGGTATGTGTCCTTAATCCTGTTAGTCTTTTCTCCTCCAGCTCCTGGTCACTGTACTGTAGTCTATGTGGTCCCTGCAACGCTTTAGTTTTATTCAGGTCTACCTCGTATCTTTTGGCCAATTCCTTCAATCTATCATGTGCCGTCCTAGCTTTTCGAGTCACATCTTTTGCTACAAACAGCAGCTCATCTGGTCCATAAATTTCTATCCTTTCCAAGGGCAGACCTCCATCAATCATCTCGTCTACCTCTGCTTTCAATCTCACTACGTCTAGTAACCTTGCCTGTACTGCACTCCTCAGTACATCTCGACAACCCGAACCGTCCCGCTCATCACAGTCACTATTCTGTCCTTGTGACCTACTCCCTTCCCTCATATCCCTGAAACTTGTTCTGTCTTCCGAGACGTTCTGTGCCCTATCTCCTCGCATCCTATCCTCTTGGTTCTTTACTGTTGGTGTCCACTCCCTCAAAGCTGATTTAGATTCCCGCAAAGACCTCGGTCTTTCTGGTCCCTCCTCTTCTCTCCTCAAGGAAGAGTCCGCAGTAGCCGGTAACGGCGTACTTGTCTCCATAGGTCTTGGGAAATGAACCACTCTTACTCCAAACCCATTCCCACTCTCACTGTTTCCTTCTTCCCTTCCCATCTGTACGGAGCCCCCTTCTCTCACTCGGTCTGGGTCATATACCGGTACTATAGGGCCAATGGTAACCGGTACTGTCAAGGAGTCCGGTAATCTTGTGTTCCCCGCAGGAGGCTGTGTTATCATAGACGCCGTTGCCCCCTCTGTTCCTGTGGAAATCCTTCCCACTACTCTCATACTAGTCTGATTCTGGCTCCCATCAATTGTTACTGCTGGGGTCGGCTTTCCCTCTTCTGAGTCTGGATTAAATGGTGGTGGCCTCTCTGCCAACATCCTATCCAACAAGCTGTCGTCTAGATCACTGTCGTCCTCATCGATTCTTATTATTTTCCCATTTTGTACTAACAATGGGTACAACTTATCTCCTTCGATCGTTTCCACTCTCCACCTTTTCTCCAATGCATCCCATCTTGCATCTTGAAATGCCCTGACCGATTTCTTCACCCTTTCTTGACATCTGTCCTTCTTCCTATCATACGCTGCTCTTATCCACGCATGTAGTGCCTCAAACTGTGTTGGTCTAGGTAGTGGTCGTAATGAAGCCATTACACTTTTTAGCTGGTACAGCACCTCTAACCTGAAAGTACCATATCGAGGGAACGACAATTCTCCTTCTGCTTCTGTCATTTTATGCCAATTCTCAAGCCAAATTATAGTATGCAATCCTACATTCTTTGCCATATAATGTGCTGGTGTATCCTCGGGAGGAGCTTCCTCTCCCTCCCGAACAACCACATGTCTATCACCTCTACAAAGTTCCCGTAAAGCTTTAAAACATTTCATGATGAATCAACTTCGTATTTGCACTCAAAATGTCCGCTTTTACTTCCTGTTTTCAATCCACCAATACCAGCGCGGCTCACACCAACCGGCCTATCGCAGCGCGGCACTTGTCTGACGTCACTTTTCCTCCGCTCGCAGCAGTTCCCCTCCTTTCTAATTCACTCGTTCTCGCTCGCACCTGTCCCAGTCATACTCTGAAATAATGTCCGTCCTACCGAACAATTACCTCTCTGACCGTCAGTCTACCAATGACCGATCAGCCTCTTGAGCTTGTTGACCTCAATCTGGCAATCGTCTGTCCGCGAAACGACCGGACAATCGCCTTTAACACACTCGATAGGATTCAATCACTCGATGTTCTGCACACAATAACCTACGACCTGCGTTGGTTATTCACACACTCACTCATGTGTTCCCTATCTTCAGTGGGTCTGTCAATGACGTCTCGTGACCCCCACAACCTCTGGTCAACTTTCTCAACTCTGGGTGTATTCTACACCACAATAAATCTCCCGGTCCCGCGCGCGCTCACGGTCCGTTTCTCAATCACACAACTCTCTTTCCAACTCCGCAAGACATCACACACCAATAAAACACCGCAATCTACCAAACATCACTCTTTTCATACTCACTCTACTACGAACTGCTACTTCCGCCGCACCGGCACTCTCTGTCAGTTTTCCACGACCTCCGACATCCTTCTCCCGCGGTCCTCTGGATCTGCGTCACTCGGGCTCTATGGGGCAACTTAATCTCCTATCTTGCTCTAGATCTCCCCTTACCATCAAAGGTAACCATCCTACTCTGCTACCAACTGATAACGCCGATTCTTATCTAATCATCTATAAGAACCTTCTGGTCGCCAAGACCTTTTTACCTGTTGAATGGTGTAAAGGAGAGAATCTCATCTGATTATATAACAGCATCCATTTTGTTTGAAAGGACCACTGACTCCGAATTCAAGTTTAAGAATTTATTATCGCCAAAAATAACTGAACGTGCAAGCACCTCAACACGAGTTTAAAGAAATAAATGGGCACTAATACAAATAATAACCTACGCAGAAATCTCATCCGACTCAAGATAAAGAGAATAGAAAGTTCTAGAAGGATCAACCAGACTATGATTGCTCCAAATTCTAAGTTGCTCTTCATTGGACTAAACAAGCTTTACATCAATTGCTGTCCCTACACTAACGCTAAGTGACATCCCTGCATAACGATTTTCAAAGGCAAGAGTGAATAAAAGGTGTCAGCTGTGAAGACTTCCTCAGAAGTGCAATCACCTAGTACCTAAGCTCCGCTCTGTCCTTCTCTCAGGTCTCCCCTACCTCTTCTCTGGCCTCCTCCCTCAGGGCACTATCCCTAATACAAAACCCCCATACAATTGTACACGCCTTTGTCACGCCTCCCTGGCCAGATCTTCCTTCTTGTATTTTTCCATCAAAACGGTTACTTCATCCTGGACGGTTGCGATGGCCTTGAGTCCCAGGCACCTTCTCCGCCGAAAGTATCATCCCTAAATTCCATTTCACTCCCCGTACCATGCCTCCCCTCTCTCTAGCTTTCGAAAACAAAGAGTTAGTCTTACTAACGAGACATGTGTCCTTGCACCTGCAACGAAAGATACTCTCAACAGAAACCTTCTACTGTGCAAATTAAATCTACCGTTTGTGCCCAGAGAGCCTTACCAAGAGAAACTTTTCTCTGCCTACAAAATAAGCTAACATAAGAATAAACCAGGCCTTCCCTAAGCATATATGTAATCAGGCCTTTACATATGACTTTTAAACACACATCTTACTTTTTACCATCAACATTTCCATTACAATTCATATGCGAAAATGAATTACATGTGCAACTATAATATGGTGCACGTTTAAACTACTGCAATTAGATTACACACAAACTAATTTCTCTATGCATTATGTTCACACAATTCAATAAGCATTACATTACATAATTATCATAACACCATTATGTTGCTGAGTTCACTTTGTCTCATCGAACTATTCATTCTTTACTAAACATACATGAATACACAACTGAATATATGCGAATATATGTCTGATTACATGCGGGTGCGGCCTATCAGTGATTATGATGCACCCCTACAATTCACAAGAACATTTCGCTCTATCATCTACTTCCTTTCGCATATCATCTACTAGTGACATGATCACTGCTTCTGTCGAGTGTGCAGGCCGGAATCCCGCTTGAAAGGGGTAAAGGAAGTCTGAGTCTATAAATCCTATAAATGAGCAAAGATGGCGGGCTACATGTGCCTCAAGTAATTTTGCCAAATATGGCAGGAGGGAATAGTTTTTCATGTCCAGTGGATCTGCCCTGCTTTCTTTAGAATTGGTACAATAATTGCCCTTTTGAAAAATCTGAGGACAGACCCAGTATTGATGGATTGATTGAGAAGTGACAATATTAGGTCTGAAAAGAGGGTAAATACTAGTCTTAGGACCTTCGGGGGAAGATGTCATTTGGTGATCCTGACTTGACTTTTGTCATTAGATTAACTAGATCCTCTTGATTTATATTTATATTGGGAAAGCAGGTAAGCGTGTGATTATTTGTTTCGCCTATAGTGAATGTTCCGGGATTTCTTCTTGAGAGGCAAACTCATGATCCTGATGGTCAAACATTTGTTGACATGCTGCCAAGAAGGCAGGAAATATATTCAGAAAAGGACTGGACATGACAACAGGGGCATAGCCCATGCTAGAGCAGTTCCAATGGTATTGCCAAAAATGAAGCCCACTTTAGCTCAGTCTGAGGCATAAATGTGAGGCTTAAACATGACATTGAATTGACAAGTGTCCTGGAATGTTTTCAATTATTTGGAATAACCATCAAACTTCATCTCCGCAATTCCAGCCAGAGGAGGATCCAGAGAATCATGCTATGAAATCGCAATGGCTATCGGAAAGCATTTTCAGTGTTCAGCTTCTGAACCGGCAGTGCGAGGTTATTGACTGCTGCTAATAGTTTAGTATCTGAGATGCTTTCTGAGCCTGATGCATGTTTATGTCAAAAGCTGATCTTCTAGGCAATGCGGGAGATAACTTCTTAGTAGTAGAGAACAACAGGAGTAAAACCCATAGACCGGGCTGAGATCTGGGTACGGAAGTGTAAAACAACAACAATATCTCAACCGGTATTATTGAGAAAGCTTAGTTAACAAGTATGTACAAGACATTACAACGAGAAAGAATTAGGGAGACTCAAAGTTCGTTTTAAAATGTGCGCAAGGCATCATATATTTGGAAAAGAAAACAATAATTGTAAAGACAATTGGGAACAGCTATATCAGCACTGTAGGCAAAGATTGCAGAGGCAACCCAAAAACCTTGTACACGCAAGTGCTCGTGACACTCAAGGGTGAACGGCGCAGGTGACAAGTGTGAAAAACAGCGGGGGCGCAACGTGAAGTTGTGACTAGTATGTACAAGAATATAAGGTTCATAAAGGATTATTTACAATTTTTTGTTTTTTAGAGACATTTGAAATGAACCATATTTGAAAAAGGCCCCGCAAATTGCGCTGGTATGTCGACGGCGTTTCGATCCTAATCATTTAGGATCATCATCAGGACCGGGTTGCTGTTTGTAGGTGCTGTATAGGGGAGGAAAGGGAATAATGAGAAGGGGGATGGGGGCGCGTGAGAAGGCATCAGGGGCGCGGGGGATGCGTGGTAGCGAGGCATACCTGAAGGAAGATGCAGGAGGGGCTGGGATCCACGGGGTGGGGTCCTGAGGAGTAAAGGAACAAGAATGAGGGAGGGGCCTCAAGGGGCACGAAGAAGGGTATGTGAGTAAGGAAGGACCTGACCACGGTGAGATACCACTGGAGCCAATGCGCCCGGGAACGAGGTCCGGAGGGAGTGGATGATCCGCTATGCGTGAGCGGGATGGATCCGGTCGGTGAGATCCGGAAGTACGGGGTACCTGGAGGGAATAGCGCAATGTTAGCAGGGTGCTCCTGAAGGCTAGGAGCTAGGTGAAAGCCGGAGGTGAGACAGGCGTAGACCAATCTTACCCAAACTAAATCAGCAGTCTTAATGAGAGCCTAGCGAAGAGGCCGGTAACAGGGTCGGAGCCCCGATCCACTGTGCGCGTGTAGGGGGTGGAGAAGGCTGTCCGGTAAAGAAATCCTGTTCATACGGAGACAAACAGGCGGGGTTAAGAGAATGGCTATCGGGCGGTAGAAGGTGAGCCGGTGGGTAGGTCTGGCAGGGAGGCTTACCGTGTGAGGAAACAGAGGGCTGCCTGGAAGGAATCTCAAGGCATGGAGATAATGGTGTTCATCACCAGAGGCAGGAGCAAATGTCTGAATGAATACCAAGTCCAGAACTGCTCCATGGAATAACCCAGCAAAAGGATACAAATTGGAGTCCAGAAAAAAACTTCAGGCTGGTCCAAACTGGAATCAGGATTCATGAGACAAACTGCAGAGCAGGTGGATGAGAAGAAACTTGAGTCTGCAATGACCTATGGAATCCAGGAGCGAGCAACAATAAGCAACTGTGATGCAACTGACCTCGGGCAGAGCCTGCTTTTATAGTGGAAAATAGGGAGTGACCCACGTAAAGGAAAGGTTCAGGCATCTTAGATTGGGATGGACGTAAGGGAAAATATGCATAAAATACCTGTAAGTAGTATAGCACAGAATTACATGTGGGTAATCTAATTATGCCCAAAATAATCATATTTTAACCTGCATGCAGCGTGTGTCGGGAGCTCACTTGCAGGAATGACCCCCGGCACCTGTGTAGTGCCCAGTCCAAGATGGCCGTGGTTTAGAATGGCGTTGCATCCTTTCTACTGCACTGAGAAGCCACTCAGAGTCCACCACCTTGGAGCAGCTTGGAGCTGCCATGCAGAGAAGGTAAGGAAAGATTCATTACACGTTCCAAACTCCTGCTCAAATCCTTTACCTCTCCAGTAGGGAGTACCTTAAGGATCAGTACTCTGCTGACGCTGTTTAATTCATACATCAAACTCTTGGCTATCTCTTAAAAAAATCCAGCTTATTGCATGACTTTTATGCCAATATGCACATCTACTCTTACTAACCACAAATTACGTAAAGGCATGGCTGAATGCACTCAATATCTTTGAATGTCTCCCAGCCATTATTCACTGCACCAAGTTCTTGGGATACATGCTAGTTAAGAAACTCAACAGCCTTTATTCTCACAGTAACTCCTTAAATAGAGAAGCAAATTATATTCCTGCAGGAAATCAGAGCCTTCCTTCTCAGTCCATCCCTAGACCTATAGATATTCCTGACCCTCTGAATAACCAAAGCTTCACCTCGCTCTTATAAAAGCAGCATTTCATGTCGCAGCCAATTTGATCTACGGGACCAGGTGGTTGATCATATTATCTCAATCCTTGTCGTGCCAAACTGGCTCCAGAGGAGACTAGATGCACCCACGAACTTGCCTCTGTCACCCCCAAAATGCTTCATTTTGAATCCCCTGGCACTTGACTATCCTATGTCTGACCACACCATTCCCAAGGAGTCTTCGAAAGGGAATTGGAAAGATTATTATTTCCAGAACACCTCTCAATGTAATTTGATCTTTAGAACTGAATGAGGCCATATATATTGAGTCACAATACTCCTAGATCAAGGATACGAAATACGGTGTCTTCCTAACCAGGCCCATACCCTGCATTATTCGAATGTGCATGATGAGCTCTGGTAATTGTGCACAGTGTTAATACATATGTATTTGATTCTTGTATAATGTATATCAGATAACTATTACCTTTCAATAATATTTGGTTCCCCAATATCTTTTGTGCCTTTCTATGCCACACAAGACGGCTTTGAAGTTCTTATGTGCTTTCAAATTGTGTATCTCTTCTAACACACTGTTGCCTTTCAGTGTCCCACAACACTACAACTTAACATTTTGCTATTTTTGTACCCTTCACAACTAGTTTCTCTTTCTGTTTAATGTTAAGCCCATGAGAAGCACTCTTTCACCCCCTGGGTCTTGCCTGCAGTATAGAAAGTAATGTGTGTGAGTGAGTGTGTGTGTGTGTGTATGTGTGCGTGTGTGTGTGTGTGTGTTTACATACATACTTACATGCACACACACACACACATGCATATACATGGAATATTTAAAAAAAACTTAGAATTTCACTGAAAAAAAAAAGGTTTAAGTGATGTTATAGTTGAGTGAAATTCACCAGTAATATAATCTGAGGTAACTTTAACCAATGCCCTAAAGTAACTAGAACTCGCGCCTGCACCAAGCACAGTGTTGTCATAAATTATGTAATTTCAGATGTCATTAAGAATGTTATCAATATAGTTATTAAACATGTCATGAGTGATGTAATTTGTAAGGGTATATGCAGTGCATGGGGAGATAACTATAACTGGTGAATTTCAGTGAGTTTTTTCAGTTGTCATGTGCCCGAGCACAGCCTGGTAGGAAATAGCGCCATTTTACATGTACACGGTTCTTTCCTAAAGTTGACTTCACTTTGCCACATCGGCTTTTGACACACATTTGCATGTGTGACACTTGGGTTCATTTCTTGGAAACATCGACCTTGCTGACACGGAGAACTTTGTGCGATTACTATCACACTGCCTTGGCATTGTGTACAAGGCCCTCGTGTACGTTATACAAATTTGTTTGTTATTATGTCCATATGGCGACACAGCTATCTGTGTAATACATACAAGGGCAGCCTGATCATAATCTCGGCCCAAAGCAAGAATGCCTTTTTCTGTGTATATCCATTTGTTTCCCAAGCATAATCAGGGGAGACACTTCTGCTGACTTCGAGGGGTCCCTAAATGCTGAAGCCTTTTGCCCAGCATCTGACTGACACCTCCGTGAGGGGTGTCCAGTTCGTGACCAAGATGGGGTCCTACACTCTTACCCACCAGGTAAAGGGGTTAGATCATCCAGAAGGGCGTTTCTTGGCAGACCATACATTTACAGCTCAGGCACGTAGGTTAGGAGTATGCTAGACTTGTATAATACTGTATATGAATGCATATACATGTTGTTTCAGCAAGATGATGGAACTCTTCATTTTATTCACTGTCTTGACACTTATTATAACTTTTGTCTGTTTCTGTTTATTGATCATTGCAACACATATTTTCTATACAAATCAAATCAAAAAGGGCTTTATTCGATTTTAGTCATATAAAATCACAAAAGCAAAGAGATAAAAACATTTTAAAACATTTCTAAAATACAAATGTACACAATTCCAGAATTCATTCATTTACAAGTGGACTTTATCCAAGCAAGTTATTATGAGGGATACATATTGTAAATAAAACAGTCCTACAGAATTCAGTACATTCTAATCTACTTTAAGAGGTCGTTAAAATGTGTTGCGTTTCCTTTCTCTTAATATACTTTTCAAAAAACCAGCCATAACTCCAATGCAGTAATCACTATCTAATAGCTGTAAATGTAGGAAGGCAGGTCGACATTGTCTCCATCCCCCCAATATTAACAAGGGCAGGATCCATCTGGATCTTTCCTTAGCATACAGTTTGCAAAATAGAATCACGTGAATAGTTGTTTGTGGGGAGAGCTCGTCGCAGGGACATGGACCTAATTCTCTGGACCAATCATTCATCTCAGGATAGCTAATTAGTCGGTGGAAGGTCCCGAACCTAAACGTGTTAAGACATACCTGTCATACCCCCCTGGACAGCGTAAAAGATATGGTTGGATATAGTATGTTATTACAGAAGATTAGGTGGTTTTTTTTTAGTTAAGACAGGAAAGTGGCGCTCAGGCTATTGCGTGTACTAACTGTAGACTAGTATGGATGCGGTGCTGCCAGGTCAGGGGAGTAACCCGATAACCCCTGGGAAAAGTGTGAATCGCAGGATCCACAATGTAAAGTAAGTACAGTCCTGGGCACAGGCGGTGAGGGTATTAGTAATATGCCAATCCGTATCGATACGTTATATGAATGCAGTGGTCGACATCAGTATTGGAACAAAAAAGTTTATTTATATCTCAACAACGACTATGTCGAATACAATAGACCAGCCGACACGTGTTTCATCACTGGGAGAGGTCCCGTGACTCATCAGGGCTGGGGAGGATACAAAAGAAAAGGGTGAGGGGAACAATGTGGGTTAGACACAGAATACCTAGTCTATGTAAAACACAATAACCAGGTACAAGGGATCATCCTAGGTGACTACTGGGCGAAGAAGAACAGGAAATGTGAACTGTGACACGTGAGGTGTGAGGTGACATACGTGAATATTCTGCTACTTATGAGTTAGGGCTCATGGTGGCAAAGCGGGAAAACATGTTAAAAACACAGTGTGACTTGCGTGCTAGTGCCGCTCTCATGGGGAGGAAACATGAGGTAAAGCGCGGGAAAACACGGTACATTGTGTGGTGTGACAGTTAGAAAGAGCAAGCAGACGTGTGTGGATGGTGTCTAAGAGTAACCACTGTATGGAAAGGATGACGATGAAGATATATATACGGAGAAACTGAAAGCTGGGCATGGCGGAAAGAAGGTATTAAACAGAAAAGAGAGGCCTGGACTCAGGAGAAAGAAAGAAAGAGAGGGAGCGGTGGCCGAGATAAAGCAAATGTACCTAGAAAGCGTAAGTAACAGGAGGAGTGCTGGACCCTAGTGGGGGAAAGAAACATAAGGAAGATACATAAGAAAGGCACATAGCCACGGGATAAGGTGCAAGGGTGAGTGGAAATCAAGTCGGATAGGCTCACCCGGAAACCGGTGATAATTCCAACCCGGTATAGGGTGAGCGGGAAGCTGGAGCAACTAGGCCGGTAGGCGCTGGGTAAAGCGCCACGCTGGAGACAACGATGGGAGAGGACCGCTGTGGAGAAAACGGGGGAGTAAGGGTAAGGACGGAGTCTGAACGTCAGTGAGGGCACTGGGCACTTGGAGAGCGGAATTGATGAGTCTTATCGGGCTGAACGACAGCCGTCGGTGAATATGTAGTATTGCCTGGTGCGGGAGTGCCACAGCACTAACCGGGTAGATACCTGTGGAGAAAAGGAAGGGAGTGCTGAAAGCAACAGGAAAAAGAGCAGGAGGGACCAGAGTGGGAGAGACAGGACGTGATCTTACCCTGGAGTAGTAGGAAGAGGCTGTCCAGTGTCCGGCGGGGTGAAGGGAGCAGGCAGCCGACCAGGCGGGGTACGGAACCGAGCTGACTGGAGGATGAACCGGGGGTGGGGTAGGGGGGAAGGGGGTAAAAGTAAGATAACGGAAACGGGAGCAGGGCTGAGAGGAAAGGGAGGATAATAAGACAAGCTTACCCCGGGTGCGGGAAAACAAGGGCAATAACAGGATAGGCGTGAGCAGGATGATGCAGACGTCTGTTGAGAGACACGGAAGGAAACGAGCAAAATAAGACAGGATCCGAAAAACCGGAAAAGGAAAGGAATCAGCGGCGTAGTGGCAAGGTAGTTACCTGGGGTCCGGTACGAAGATCGATGTGGGGACACTGGAGCCGAGTTAGGAGGAAATGGTGGTAGGCATGAAAAGGGGGGGAGGAACTAAATAGTGTCAATACCTTGGAAGACTAGAGCGAGTAAGTGTGACGAAACAGCCGTTCCGTCGCCATATTGGAAAACGAGGGCAAGCGTCTCCTGGTGGTGCGCAATGCGGCGGAAGTCTGAGCTACCAAATGGTGAATGTGGCACACTGAAAGCTGCATAACAGGATCCGAAAACACGAAAAAGAAAAGAGACAGCGGCGTAATGGCAAGGCAATTACCTAGGGTCCGGTACGAAGATCAATATGGGGACAATGAAACCGAGTTAAGATGAAAAGGTGGAAGGCATGAGGGGATGGGAAAAACTAAATGACGACAACACCTAGGAGAACTAGAGCGAGTAGGTATGTAGAATCAGCCGTCCGGTCGCCATATTGGAATAACAGGTCGATCGACTCCTGGGAGTGCGCATGTGCGGCGGAAGTATAGCTGCCAAAATGGTGACCGTGGTTTACCGAAAGACAGTAAGTAGCCACAGAAGGGATAAATTACTGTGAGGAGTATGTCATAGTAAGGAGACATGCTATTGACAAGTGGTTAACCGTAGAGGAATATAGATGGTGACACTGGTTAACACATGATGAAACCAGCGAGCAGGAGTAAGTGCGCGGAAAGCACAGTAGGTCACTACCGATGTAGTGCAAATGTATGCTGAAGTCAATTGATATGACACATGCTAGTGTTGCTAGTGTGTAAATTGGGAGATGCTGGCACATGCATGTGGTATGGTGCAGAAACATGCTAGTATTATCAAATCAATATAAATATATGGTGACACTGGTGATCCGTTCACTGGAGGATTCTGAGCAAAAATTGTTGTTCAATGTTCATTCACCCAGGAAGTAATGTAGTTCATGGTCAGTGTTCAATCCATGTTGTACTGTCCGTAAGCGCTTAATCCAAGTGGCTTCCAGGCGTCTGAGTCTGAGTTCTCTGTTGCCACCCCTGGCACTGGTGGGTGCAACATCGAATCCGAAGAAGGAAATCCGTTTCCTTGGGCCTTGGTTTGGACAAACGGCAGCATGGACCGCCATGGGATACCTGGTGTCAAGGTTGTGTAGGGCTCTGACGTGTTCTCCAATTCGATCTTTTAGTGGTCTGATTGTGCTCCCGATGTACCAACGCTTGCAGGTGCACTCGAGAATGTAGATCACGAATTTGGTATTGCAATTGATGTTGTGTTTAATCTGGTACTGCTGTCTGTTGATGGCCGTGCAGTTTCTGATCCATGTTGGGCTAGTTTGCAGACACCGCAGTGCCCACACTTGAAGAAGCCAAGATTATGGGTGGTGAGCAATGAGGGACTGGTACTAGGGCCTGGGATGGTGGGGCTGAGTCTCGTTTTCAGTGTTCTACCTCTCCTGTATGTAATTTGTGGTTTAGGGGGTACGATCTCTCTTAGTGTGTTATCAGCAAGTAATATGTTCCAATGTTTGTTGAGGCTTTTCCTCATAGCTAGCCCCATGTCGCTATAGTCTGTAATCAGTCGGACAGGTTGGTCTTGCTCGGTGGTTGCCCTTCTGGTTTGTAATGTGTCTTCTCTCCTTATGTTTCTGATTCTCTTTTCTGCAGAATTGATAGTACGGGCACTATAGCCCCTTTCTTTGAATCTGTATTTCATGTTGCTTAGGCACTCTTGAAATTCCGGTTCCTCACTACAATTTCTCCTGGCTCTCATGAATTCCCCATAGGGAATCGCCTGTATTTGTTGCGCAGGGTGTGAGCTATCTGCGTGTAAGATGGCATTGCAAGTATGTTATTACAGTCAATTGATGTTGGACAACCGCAGGTTTATTCAACTCCATTACAAGTCTGTTTGTCTCAAGGTGGGTCATGCAGATTACTTTAAACTCCTTCAGACAAATAGTATTTAATGACTCTGGAGCGGTGTAATACTCTGGACGCCCGAGATCATGCATAAAATTCTTTATGTACTTTAACCAAGTAATCTTTGTAGCATGATCTAACTTCATAGAATCCCTTATTATTTTTTGGTTTAGACCTGTGCTACTGGAGGTCCAAATTCTGTGCCAGAATAGCACTGGTTGTACCTTAATAACATCTGAAATGTATGAAATCCCTAACTCACTGTGGCAGTTAAAAACAGGGGAGCTAGCAGGTACAGCTAAAATAAATCTTAAAAAAGCATTTTCAACATATTGAATGGGGGAGGGATCATAAAAACCCCAAACTCCCTCCCCAAAAATGGCTACACTCACACATTTTGCTTGATAATCTTTTTAAAGAATTTCCGGGGGCCTTCTACCCAATTTATTTGAAAAATTAATAAGAGCCGCGGTCGACTTCATGAAAAGAAGACTCCTACTCTTGACCGCCTGGCCCCAGGATCCAGTGCGATTAAATAGGACACCCAGATACGTAAACGTATTAGTGGAGTCTATCCTGTTACCCCCAACTTGGAGACTCCTACATCTTTGTCTCCCTCGCCCGCAGGTCATTACAAAAGTTTTCTTAGCATTCAATTTTAACCCTAAGTCCTCCATAAAACCAATATAAGATACAAGACCTTTCTGCAGGCCTATCTGTGTACGTGCCATCAGCACTGCATCGTCTGCGTAGAGGAGGGAGACTATTGGACGTTTGTTGACATACGGTGGATCCCTCGCCTTGGCCACCAACTCCTGTTCCAGAGCATTGGTATAAAGAGTGAACATGAATGGGGCCAAGACGCATCCTTGTCTTACCCCATTCTCCACATTGAACGATGCAGTGCACTCCCCTTTGGTTCCGTATCGAACCTTGGCAATTGCCCCCGTATACAGTTGGCATAAAAACTGTACAAGGACCGGGTCGACCTTTAAATCAGTCAAAATTTTCCACAATTTGCTGTGTATGACACAGTCAAAAGCGGCTGTAAGGTCGACGAATGCCAAATAAAAACTATTTTCCTATTAAAAGACTTAGGGGCATATTAGCAAGGGCTTTATCGCCGCTTTAGCGGCACTTTTTGCCGCTAAAGCGGCGATTTTTTTATCGCCCTATCAGCAAGCTGTCGCTAACCGGCGTTAGCGACAGCTTTCTGGCGATAGCGGCTGGTTTTCCCATCGCCTTGCATACCAGCGATAGTTATCGCTAATGACATGCAAGGTAGGCGTTCCCAACTAAAAGCGACTGAAAACAGTCGCTAACACAACTTCCCCCTATTAGCAACGCAGGCGAAGCGATAAAAAAATTCGCGCTAAGCGCGATTATCGCTAGATTTTAACACCTGCTAAAAACATGACTTACCTGTTTGTTGAATGGGAGGTGGATTGTCAGGCTAAGTCCACCATGGTGTTAATGCGTGAATATCGCTGGATTTCCAGCGATATTCACGCATTTCGCCGCTATCGCTGGATATTTTATCGCATTGGAGATAAATGTTGCTAATAGCATGTTATCTCCGCGATAATATCCAGCAATAGGCGGCGTTAAAAAGAAACGCGCTACGCACGGTTTGCGATAATTTTCGCCTGTTGTTGCTAATATGCCCCTAAGATTTAAAACCTGCTCATTTATTCCGAGGCCCGATCTAAAACCGTATTGTACATCACTTAAAATGTTGTTTTCTTCTGCCCATGTTTGCAACCTTTCTAAAACAAGCCTTCCTGCTACCTTCATCAGGGAATCTAATAGAGATATCGGTCGGTAGCATGCAGGGTTATCACGTTCCCCTTTTTAAAAAAATCAGTACAATGATCGACTCCGACCGGGTATTAATGAAGCCTTTCACACAGCAGGCTTGGAGAACCCATGTTAACAATGGGGTCCATAATGATGGAATTGATTTGAACAAATCAATTGGCACCCCATCTGGTCCTGGGGCCTTACCGCTCTTGCTTGCATTTATCGCCCCAATAACTTCTTTATGTGTGATTTGAAAATCAATAGGTAAGGAAACAAGGCCCCCCCTGCTGTCTCGCGCAATCTATTGCATTTTCTGTCCCCCCCTGCGAGTTATAGACATTTGAAAAGAAATCCACCCAAGCCTTCTCCTCAATTGCCACCTCTATTGTCGGGGCATTGGTCTTAATAAAAAACGGTGCATTCACCGCCTGCCAGAATGAGAAACTATCCTTGCTCATAGAGGCTTCATATAGGGTAACCCAAGCTTTTCTTTTAATTCCTTCTTTCGTAACCTTCTAGCTTGATTATATAACTTCCTACATTCTCTAACCTCCCCGTATCTCTCTCTGTCTTTTGTATGGCCTCTTTGAGCTTTTTATACGTTTTAGAACAATTTGAATCAAACCACCCCTTCCTGCAAGTACGATTTTCCTTGGTTTCCACTCTAAGCAAGTTTTGGACAGTTGATGTAATTTGGGAGAATTCTATACAAGAATCACTTCAGTTTAATAAATATTGAAAAATGTCCCTTCATGCATTCTTTGTATATTTCTCTGAGCGAAAGAGAGCACGAGTGTCAGAGTGAAAGGTTCTAGGTCTTTCACCACTGTTCCTGAGGGAACGGAGTTGTCATGTTCAGTTGTTTCCAGAACTGTTCGCTCCCTGTCTAGGTTTAGGGGAGGTTCTGGTGGCACTGTGAGCTAGCTGGTCCAAGAAACGACATACCCTGCGGGGTGCATGGAATCAGTCTGGCACCATCCTAAGTTTAAGTCGTCCACATACGCGCAGTTCCTACTGATCATTGGAAACTACACAACATGGCGCCGCCAACGTTGGTTGGTTTCTTATTTGTATGGATCAACTGAGTAGTTAAATCATGCTTCCTCAGAGATCCCTACATGCCTTTTGAACCGGAGACATCCGTGGTGGTAGGGACAATCCTCCTCAGCTGAGTAGGTAAACCCTAGGTATTGGATGTTGGTAAATTCAAGCTTAAAAGGATCTAATTCCCACTGTGTTAGCCGAAATCTGTAATCCATTTCTTACATACCATGGCACAAAACATTTCTGAAAACAGACATGCAGTCACTCAAACATTACTACAACATGGCCTCACACTAGATGGTGGGGACATTACCTTCGTTGTAGAGGCACACGAGGCCTATAGAACAGAGGTATTTTACTCCTGGGTTACATTCCCAGCTCCAGATGATGCTACACAGGTATTTCATGAATATGAAGTAGGTAAAGTACCAAATGAATACACTCCATATGAGGAGATAGAAGTCCCTCTAACTTACAAAGAGCATGCTAATTGTTTTAAAGGCGCCCTCCTTCATAGTATACAAAATGTGAGACTGGGCCCACTCAGCAATGAGGGGTTCGACATGGCCAGTCCTAGCTGGTTACACACCACATACTGGTATCAACAACTTGACCACAGTCCAGCTGCGAGGATCACATAATAATCTAGTAACAATCTGCAGAAGCCTCACACAATTTGTGATGCAGACATTAACTCTTACACATGCTCGTACTGTTCAAGCAGTAGCACCACAGTTAGCTACACCAGGCATTGGCCCACAGCATTGAATGCAGTAATGGGAAAAGTTCCCACCAAAACAGAAGAAATTCCATTTTGAATCGCACAGAAAACAAACCAGCTTGAAGCAGTATTTCCCCATACGGGCCCACAGGAAAAACACAGGATACTAACAATTTGCTTGCCAATGGGGATGGCTCCCCCCGGTAGAGGACAGTGCCACTTGGGGCACGGTCTTTGAAGCAGTATATAACAGAACACAGGGTACTCCTTCTTTGGCGGTTCTACCTGAAGTTTTGAAACAGATCCAGAATGAGCACGGGACATAACCTACCATGGACTTAGGGATGAAACTGATGGGCAATTTTGCTGCTGTATCCACCATAATATTGAGTAACATTAAAGGGGAAGCAGTAGCGTTAGCCATTCGCCAAAGCATAAGGGATTTGCCTCCTGCACAGCAGGAGTGTGAATTACCTAAAATTATCGAAGAAATCTATGCTACTTTGGGTAGAGATAATTTGGGAGCCACACCACGAAAACCACAGTAAAAGAGAAATTCTGAAAAAGATAACTCTAAGCAAGCACCCAACTCTTCGACGAAGAAGTAGTGGGACAATAAGAAGAACAAGGACAAAACAAAATCATGGGTGGGTTTCTTATAAAAGAATCTACTGAAAAGCGTTACTACTTACATAACCGTGATAATGTTAAACCACCTAATAGGGATGAGGATACTGATACACGTTCCTCTCACTCTTTCCAGGATTCATTCAATAAACGTTCGGAGAGAGGAGGGCGGTCAGAGCAGAGTTCGGAAGAGCATGTGAAACAAAGAAAGGAGTCACAACGCTCATCTGACTAAATAATTAAACAGGAAGACAAGCCCAAAACATCAAAACCTCAATTTAAAAGGAAGAAGGCTGCCGGACTTAAGATCAGGCACGCCCTGTATTTTGAGGACTCTGCTTCTGAATGGGGAGTGGGCATTGACAATGCTGGACAACGCAGCAGAAGTCACAATTGTTCACCAGAACCTGATGGATTGTCTGGTGGGAGTAGTGTTGAGTGAGTATTTCACTGTGGAAATACTAGATACCAGGGTAAGCATTCTACATCGTTCATACAAAGTTCAACTACGGTTGGCAGGGGACGTGCCCAGATTTATTAATGTCCTCTTTTGGGATGAACTCACTCAAGGTTATGATATTCTACTCGCCAAAAAAGATTGGCCACCTGACTTCTTAATGGATTGCCCAAAGAGGGAAACAACGATTTTACCAGCCTTTTCCTACCGAGTTTCAGAATCAGTTAAACACTCATATGCCAGGGAGTGGGCTTTAGCACAAGCTCCTGCGTTATACCGCAACCATGGGGGGTGAGATGACGGTTCACCTTATAATGACATTCCATTGAGGACAACCCCACAACCTCAAAGACAATATCCAATAAAGAAGGAAGCAAAACAAAAAGTTAGGGAAATACTAGAACAACTTGAATATCAAGGTGTGATCAAAAGTTTCAACTCTTCAATGAATAATCCTCTGTTTCCTGTAATGAAAACAGATCAACCATATCATCTAGTATTGGATTAGAGACACATAAACTCAGTTACTTTCACATTTGCAGTACAAAATGCCCACAGTGCCGCTCTAATGAATAACAATGTGCTGAAGAAATACAAAACAACACTAGACATCTCAAATGGATTTTTCTGCCAAAATATAACATCTGGAAGCAGATAACTGACAACCTTCACAATAGCAGTTCTCAGAAATAATTTTGCCATTTAACAGAGGGGTTTAAGAATAGCTGGTGCTGTTTTCAACCAGTGTTACAGAACTACTTGAAAATGTTGATGATCAGGCATTATCCTTTGTAGATGACATATACCTAACAGACGATGACTGGATGGAACACTTGACCAGAGTAGACCATATAATCTTGGGTTGTGCTCACATGGCTATAGATTCAATTTTAAAAAGATTGCCCACCTCAGTGTCCTATTTTTGGGATACAAGTTGTCAAGTGAGGGCAAGAGCCTAGCAACCAATTTTTTAGAAAAATGTGTGTTGCTCCAGCCTCCAATGACTCTGAAAAGATTACAATCCATGTCAGGATTTCTGCATTTTAGCAGAACATACATTGCAGATTACGCAGAAAGGGTAAAACCATTCTACGATTTCATTCGTCCAGACTTTTCATGCACACATTGGACACAATAACACACAGAAATTTTACGTTCTGTCCAAGATGACATGATAGCATCCAAACATTTGAACACACATGCAAATACAACTTACCTGGTGATCTGTGTAATCACTGATACATCTGGGTACACATAGATGTTCAATGAAGGTGACACAGTGCTGACTGCATATAAAACGCATCTCCATATCAATGCAGTAATGCGTATTGCATCCACTGAAAAAATACTGACAGCAGTTAAGACTGCTGTAGTGCGAGAGAGTGCCCTGGCTCATGCGAAACTAATTATTGTCGTGACCCCGGTACCGACCTTAGAGGCGGTTACCAGAGCAAGTGTTCCAAATGCTAAAGCTCTACATCCAAGATGAATGCAATGGGCGAATTCCCTCACTGCAACTGATGTAGACTACAGATTTGACCCTACACTACGAACACAAGTATTTCTCCAGCAAGAGCAGAAATATCCTCTGCCTAATGAAATTATGCCTCTAGATCGCTATGACTACATTATTTACACTGATGGTTCTGCTCAGCCTGCTGTAGGGACCAAACACCAATATTCAGCTGCATGCACAGTTGTAAAAGGCCATATGCACAATAGAACTTTCCATCCTGAAAAAACCTACACGCAGTCACTAGGTGATTGCACAGCACAGCCGACAGAACTTAGGGCTCTAGTACTGGCACTAGATAATACGAATGCCGGATTCCCCACTCTTATTTGTGTGATTCGTATTGATTTGTACAGTCATATAATGAGTATCTTCATTATTGGAGTCAAAATGGGTTCAGGGATTCAAAAGGCTGCACAGTGAAACACAAGTTGCTTGGGAACAAGTGGTGAAGCTGAAAGAATGCTTGCCACGGGCTCATGTCATTCGTACATTGAGTCATCAATGTGTTGGCATTCACGTTGCAGGGAATTCACTGGCTGATGAAGCTGCAAAGGTGACAGTTCGGACTGCCACAATTGCTTCACTCGTTCAAGTACAGGAATAGACAGAGACATCATGGTGGCCATCAATGCTGCGCGCAATGACACACACCTGCCGAAAGGCTTTCCACTCAAGTACTCCTACAAATTAGATGCACAAAACACACTGTATGCTCAGAATCCAGGAGTGGGGGACAGAGTAATACCAAACAGTGATCGCAGACTAGGATTAATTCTGGCTGCACATGAGGGTCTGGCTTCTACACACGCAGGGGTGGCTGCTACAATTTCACTATTGCAGCAATGTTATTGGTGGCTGGGTCTTTACAAACAGACCAAGGACCCTCTCCTGAGATGCGACATCTGTCAGCAGATGAAGGGTTCCACTGTGGCGCGTCCACCCCAGACACCTCTTTTGATTTCTAAAAAGCCCTTGGCTTGTGTTTATTTGGACCATTGCAGCCCCCTATGATATGACAGACCTGCAAGTATATCTTGGTGGCAGTGGATTCCTCCTCTTGATTCCTTTGGGTCTAGCCACAGTGATCGGCTGATGCCTGAACTGTTATCAAGTATCTGCGAGTCTTTATTGGGACATACACTGTTGGCACACTACATTCTGATCAGGGTCTGGTATTTAGCTCTCAGGCTTACAAAGAAGCCATGGGAAGTTTGGGAGTAACCCTGCATTTCTCGTCTCCATACCATCCCGACGGAAACGCAGTTGTGGAGAGGAAAAACCGGGACGTAAAAGCAGTCTTTAACAGCAAGGGTATTAGGGTCAGTGGCCAGTTGGGTCCATCATTTATAAGTGGTCCAGAGGGCTTTGAACAATATGCCAAGAAAATTCCTGGGTGGTCAGACTCCTTATGAGATCCTATTTGGGGTTAAGATGTGTGCCCCAGATCTCAATAATGGCAGCACAGTGGCGGCAGAACCACCGTTTGACATAAATGAATGTTTGGCAGTTTTATAGGAATTTATTAATTTCCAGGATGAACAAAGCAATGTCCAAGTAAAATGCATTGCCACTGGAGAACATACATTCCAGATTACGCAGAAAGGGTAAAACCATTCTACGATCTCATTCGTCCAGACTTTTCAAGCACTCATTGGACACAAGAACACATGGAAATTTTGCATTCTGTCCAAGCTGACATGATAGCTTCCAAATATTTGTACACATGTGTAAATACAACAAACCTGGTGATCCGTGTAATCAAAGGTACATCAGGGTATACATATGTCACGTTCAATGAAGGTGACACAGTACTAATGGCATATAAATCGCATCTCTATACAAATGCAGAAATGCATATTGCGCCCACCGAAAAAAACTGACAGTAGTTCAGACTGCTGTAGTGAAAGAGCGTACCCTGGCTCAAGCAAAACTAATTATTGTTGTGACCCTTGTACCGAACTTAGAGGCGGTTACCAGAGCAAGCGTTCTGAATGCTAAAGCTCTACATCCAAGAGGGATACAGCTGGCAAATTTCCTCACTGCAACTGATGTAGACTACAGATTTTACCCTACACTACAAACAGAAGCATTTCTCCAGTAAGAGCAGGAATATCCTCTGCCTAATGAAATGCTGCCTCTAGATCGCTATGACCACATTATTTACACTGATGACCAAACACCAATATTCAGCCGCATGCACAGTCGTAAAAGGCTGTATGCATGATAGAACTTTCCATACTGAAAAAACCTACACGCAGTCACTAGGTGATTACACAGCACAGCTGACAGAACTTAAGGCTCTGTGTATGGATGCTGGATTCCCCACACTTATTGTGTATGATTTGTATTGATGTGTACAGTTATACAATGAGTATCTTCATTGTTAGAGTCAGAATGGGTCCGGGGATTTAAAAGGCCGCACAGTGAAGAATAAGTTGCTTTGGGAACAAGTGGCGAAGGTGAAAGAATGCATGCCACGGGCTCATGTCATTCATACATTGAGTCATCAATGTGTTGGTGTTCATGTTGCAGAGAATTCACTGGCTGATGAAGCTGCAAAGGTGATGGTTTGCACTGTCGCAGTTGCTTCAATCACTCGTTCAAATATGAGAATAGACAGAGACATCATGGTGGCCATCAATGCTGCACGCATTGATACACACCTGCTGAAAGGCTTTCCACTCAAGTACTCTCACAAGTTAGATGCACAAAACACACCATATGCTCAGATTCCAGGAGTGAGGGACAGAGTAATACCAAAAAGTGATCGCAGACTAGGATTAATTCTGGCTGCATATGAGGGTCTGGCTTCTGCACACGCAGGGGTGGCTGCAACAATTAGACAATTGCAGCAATGATATTTACATTTACATAGACAAAGGATTTTGTCCTGAGATGTGACATCTGTCAGCAGATGAAGGGTTCCACCGTGGCGCATCAACTCCAGACACCACTTTTGATTTCCATCAAGCCCTTGGCTTGTGTTTATTTGGACCATTGCAGCCCCTATCATATGACGGGACCTACAAGTATATCTTGGTGGCAGTGGATTCCTCCTCTCGATTCCTTTGGGTCTGGCAACAGCTATCGGCTGACACCTGAACTGTTATCTAGGATCTGCGAGTTTTTATTGGGACATATGCAGTTGGCACACTACATTCTGATCAGGGTCCAGTGTTTAGCTCTGGGGCTTACAAAGAGGCCATGGGAAGTTTAGGTGGGACCCTGCATTTCTCGAGGGAAACACGGTTATGGAGAGGAAAAACCAGGACTTAAAGCTGTCTTTAACAGCAAGGTGTTAGACCTGGCACCATTGGCGTGGGTCTCCCTTCCATTTTTCGCTGTTGTCTCCTCTGTTTTACTGCTGTTAGATGCTCTGGGCGCTGTGCCACTGCCATTCAGTGTCACAGCGCGAATGCTCCCTGTATAAATATGTCTATGTGAATTGGTATATCCCTGATTGGCTTATTTGGTTTACCTGTTAGTCCCTAGTAGTGTGGCCTATGTGTGCCCAGGGCTGGTAAACCAAATGCTGCTGGTGGGCCTGCAGCACTGATGTGTGCCACCCACAGAAGCAGCTTGTAAAGTGTGTCTCAGACCTGCCACTGCAGTGTCTGTGTGCAGTCCAGAACTGCCATCTTGGCTGTGAAGTGCAACCACTTCCCAGCCCCTGAACCTTCCCTTGGCATCCTGTAAGTCGCCCCTCGGGTAGGGTGCATTGTATGTGTAAGGTAGGACATGCCTGGGTGTGTGTAGCATGTCCTGGTAGTGAATTATGCACCATTTCGTTTTTCACTACTGTAAGGCTACCTGTTCCTCATAGGCTAGAATGGGCAGTTTGACTATTACATGCTATAGTCCTAACTGACCCCAGGGACATGGTAGAAAAACGAATTTAGTATGCCTGAGCTCAGAATATTAAAATACACCTTTTAGTGAAGTTTATTTTTATATTCTGTGTTTGAAAATACCACTTTTAGAAAGTAGGTATTTTCTTGCCTAAGCCTTCCAGTGTGCTCTGCCGTTATGTGTATTGGCTGTCTGGTTTTAGAGGGGCAGGACAGGCTGAGTCAGACCTTGGTGGAATAGAGAGATCTGCATTTAGAGTGTGGGGAAGGGTGGCTCTTTGATCTGAATAGGGCTGTGCCTGGCAAGGTGAATGCTGGCTCCACCTCCCACTGTGTGTCTGCTAGCAGACCCCTCTTTCTGAAAGGAAGGATGCAGCCTGGTAAACAAAGTGCTCCAGGCCTGAGCAGAACTGGTTCTGGCTAGGTTCAGGGACTGGTAGCTTCAAGGATCAAAGGCTTTTGGGGTATAAATATCTGTGCTCAAACCCCCTACTTTTGTATTGCTTTTGGATCTGGAGAGGAAACTCTGTCCGTGCCACTGGAGGAATCTGCAGGAAGTGACTGTCCTTGTGCTTGTGTGTTTTTCTTGCACTGGCCTGCAGCAGTGACCACTGGACCTTGAAGAAGAGGAAAAGGAACTATTGAGAGAACTTTTATTTTTGTACAGCAATCACCCAAGGGCTAGGAAAAGAGCTAGCCTCCTGCTGGAGTCTCAGGCACAACAGACTCCACCACCAACCTCCTGCTTCCTCCCTGCGAGGACTGCTATCTGCTGAGGAGGCTCCTGTGAGTTCCAGGGCCTCTAGTTTGCATCAGAGAGAAGAGGGTAAGAAATCGACGCTAACGCATCTTTGCGGGCCGCTGCAGTCGAGAGCGCTGGGAAAATCCTCGCGCTGCTGCCGCCGAGGGCCCGCAACCCGAAACCATCGCTGACGCCCCTTTGCGAGCCGCTGCAGCCGAGACGCGCTGGAAAGATCATCGCGCTGCTGTCGCCGCGCACTCGCAACCCTGACAGAAATCATCGCTTCGAGACATCGCAGTGCGGACGCCGTGCGTTCGCCACTTTGATCGCATCACACCGAATTTCGTCGCTCCCTCGCGGAGCGTCTTGTCTTCGCATCGCCACACGATCGCACAGCGCAACAGGATCACCGCATCGACTTCTCCCACGCGGCAAGAAAGTCATCGCATCGGTGGTCCAGCGTGCAGAAGTTTGTCGCATCGTCTCCGCACGCATCCCGCAGATCGGCGCATCATCCTCCCTTGCGGCAAGGATTTCAACGCATCGCCGGCCTCGCGTGCCGAGAATCATCGCTACAGCTTCTTTGCGACACTTTGTTGGTTTTGCAACTAAACCCAGGTACTTTGTGAAAGAAAGGGTCGCAGAGACCACTGCTTTGAACTTGAACCTTATTTTTGCAACCTTTGAACTATTTTTGACAGCCCTTCAACAGCTATCCTATTTTTGACAGTATTGTGGCTTTTACAGTTATTGGTCTTGTGATAAATCTGCCTTTATATAAAGATACTTATTTTTTATAATAACTACTTGTGTGGTGTCCCTTTGTAGTGTTCCTCATTGTGTTACTGTGTATGATCATAAATGCTTCACACCCTGCCTCTGAGATAAGCCTACCTGCTCGTGCTACGTTACCACAGGGTTGAGCAGGGGTATTAAAGAGGGTAGCCCTCTCACTCTGACTTAGGAAGAAGGGTCCCTACTTGGACAGTGGCCCGCCATTGCCAACTAGAGACCCCCATTTCTAACATTGGTGGTCAGCGGTGAGGATCTGGACTTGCATTTATGATCGCATACAGTAATTATAGTGTACACTACTAGTGAGTGCAGACCATAACGTACCGCATACATTTTTTTTGAGAATTGTTTTTTTTGCTTCTATATTGTGATTGATATTGCCGGTGATTTTTCACCCGCGCGCATTTTCTGAGAGTTTTTGGGATCCTATATTGTGATTGATATTGCCGGTGATTTTTCACCCGCGCCCATTTATTGAAAGTTTTTGATCCCCTATTGTGATTGATATTGCTGGTGATTTTTCACCCACGCACATTTCTGAGAGTTTTTGGGATCCTGTATTGTGATTGATATTGCCGGTGATTTTTCACCCGCGCACATTTATTGAAAGTTTTTGATCCCCTATTGTGATTGATATTGCTGGTGATTTTTCACCCACGCACATTTCTGAGAATTTTTTAGGATCCTATATTGTGATTGATATTGCCGGTGATTTTTCACCCGCTTACATTTTTTGAGAAGTTTTCTTCTGTCCTTTATTGATATTGCCAGTTATTTCTACAATGGGCAAGCCCAGATCCAATGCCTCAGAAGATCTCTCCTGGGAAGAAGAGAAAATAGAAACCTACAATGCCAAGCAGCTCAAATATTTTTGCAAGCAATTCACAGTCCCTATCACAGGTCTCACTAGGAGGGAGGAGTATTACAAGGCGCTGAAGGCCTGGCTAGAAGCCAGGGATGCCCCTAAGGATCTAGGAGAGCTTGTGGAGGGAGGAGAGCAGCAGGGCGATGTAGTAGACTTAGTAGGAGACCCAGCCCTTTCCAACCCGGGCTCTAGTGTGTCCGCTAAGGGTCTGTCCCCAGAAGAGCTGGAGGACAGGGAGAGAGATAGGCGGCATAATATGGAGATGGCTAAGCTTAAAATGGATGGTCACCGGGACCTAGAGAACAAGAAGTTAGAAATTGAGATTATGAGGATGAAGCTTGAGCATGAGAGAGTATTGAGGGAGTTGGAGATTAAAGCTAAGAGCATGGAAATCTCCCCCTCTGGTGGCAGCGTACCTGTAGTGCACCCTGAGAGTAGGGTGTATATACCCAAGGAGGTTATTAAAGATTTCCACAAAAGTGAAGATATTGGGCAATGGTTTGCCGCTTATGAAGTAGCCATGGTGTCCCACCGGGTCCCTGAGAAGGATTGGGGAGCAGGGTTGTGGGGACGCTTTGTGAGTGAGGGGAGGGATACCTTGTTGGACCTGCCCCCAGAAAGTAGGATGGTTTACGCCCACATGAAGGAAGCGTTGGTGACCCGCTATGGTTTGACCCCTGAGATCTATAGACAGAGGTTTAGGGTCTGTAAGAAGCTAGAGGGTACCACGTGGGTTGAATATGTGTCCTTTTTTTGCAGAGCCATGGAACGCTGGGTAAGAGGTAGCAAAGTAGAAACTTTTGCACAGTTTTATGATTTGATTGCATGGGAGCATTTATCTAGCAATTGTTTTCCTGAGCTACGCCAGCACCTAATTGATTGCAAGCTGACTAACCCTAGAAAGCTTGCTGAGGAGGCGGACCGCTGGGTGAGCACCCGGGTCCGCAAGGGTCCAGTGGGAGACGTCGCCAAAGGTGGGCAGGGTCCCCAGCAGAGGAGTGGGGGGACAAGGGTCAACAGAGGGAGTTCCCCGAGGGCCCCAAAGTAATCCCCCAGGGAACCCAGCAGTGGTGTCCCAGCCCCCCCAAGAAAGGAGGACCGGGCCCCCACCAGGTAGGCCTGTTCCCAGGGGGCCCCCACGTGTTACAACTGTGGTCAAGTGGGCCACAGATATTTTGATCCCCAGTGCCCCCAAAGGGGGCCAGTGCACCCCCGTGCACCACCCCGCCAGATTGCTAGTGTAGCCCTGGGAGAGGAGGAGATGGGTGCCCAAGAGGGGTGGGATCCCGTAGAATTGACCCTTGTCTCATTAGGGGACTTTGAGATGGTCCCCAAGCCTGCACTGCCTGCTAACACTAAAAAATACAGGCAGTGGGTGACCATCAATGGCCATAGGGTGGAGGCTCTAAGAGACACAGGGGCCAGTGTAACTGCTGTCAGCTCCCGGTTGGTGTCCAAAGAGCAGGTTGTCCCCCATGCATTCTACCCAGTAGTGTCCGCCGACAACTCAGAGAGCCAATGTGAGGTGGCTCAGGTTCCCTTTGAGTGGGGGGGTCTCAGGAACTCTTCAGGTAGCTGTGAGGCCCGCCATGCCTGTAGACTGTCTGCTGGGCAATGATTTAGAGGACTCCCCGTGGGCTACGGTGGAGAGGAAGGCTCACTTAGAGATGTTGGGTCTGCCTGAGTGGGCGTGTGCTACCACGCGGTCCATGGCAGCCAAGGAGGGTGTTGAAAAGGATCTGGAGCCTGAGAGTAGGGCCCAGATCCCTGCCTTAGAGAGAAGGGGCAAGGGGCGCGGGAAGCCGGCCCCCTTGGTTCCCACGGCCCAGGAAGAAGCAGACCCTGAGGGGGATGCCCTGGAGCCTACCGGGGAGCAGATCACCGAACTGGGGGACCTGCCTGAGCTGACCCATTGGCAGCAGGAAGGGGGACCCACCAGGGAGGAATTTTGTGAGCAGCAGAGAGTTTGCCCCTCTCTTGAGGGTATGCGGCGACAGGCTGCAGCCCAGGCAGAAGGTGACATGTCTGGTTCACATCTGATTTATTGGGAGAACAGTCTCCTGTATAGTGAGCCTAAGGTTGCTGAGCCAGGGTCAGCCCGTGTGCTGGTGGTACCCGAGTGCTTCAGAACCTTCCTACTGGGGTTGGCTCATGACATTCCATTGGCAGGACATCTGGGGCAGACCAAGACCTTTGAGAGGCTGGCTGCCCACTTTTATTGGCCCCAGATGCACAAGAGTTCAGACTCTCATTGCAGGACCTGTGAGACTTGCCAGGCAAGTGGGAAGAGTGGGGGAAGATCAAGGCCCCACTCCAGCCCTTTCCAGTTGTGAGTACCCCATTCGAGCGAGTGGGCATTGACATTGTGGGGCCTCTGGACCCCAAGACAGCCATGGGCAACAGGTTCATCCTGGTCTTGGTGGACCATGCCACCCGGTACCCTGAAGCCATCCCGCTCAGGACAGTGACGGCCCCCGTGGTGGGACGTGCACTGATGGGGATTTTCTCCCGTGTGGGATTCCCCAGAGAGGTGGTGTCTGACAGGGGGACCAACTTCATCTCCCAGTACATGAAGTCTCTGTGGAAGGAGTGTGGGGTAACGTATAAGTTCACCACTCCTTACCACCCCCAAGGTAATGGTCTGGTTGAAAGGTTCAACCGGACCTTGAAGGGCATGATCATGGGCCTAGAAGAGCCCCTGAGGCGTAAGTGGGACGTCCTCTTGCCATGCCTGTTGTTTGCCTACCGGGAGGTGCCACAGAAGTCCTTAGGGTTCAGTCCCTTTGAACTCCTCTATGGCCACCCGGTTAGAGGACCTCTGAGTCTGGTCAAGGAAGGCTGGGAGCAATCTCCCAGGAAACCTCCCCAAGATGTATTTAGCTACATGTTGGCCTTCAGGAACCAGACTCGGCGTTTCAGAAAAATTGCTGAGGCAAATCTGGAAGCCAGCCAAGAAGAAATGAAACGTTGGCACGACCAGAATGCCACTCTGGTCGAATTTCAACCTGGTCAGAAGGTTTGGGTACTGGCCCCAGTGGAGCCTTGTGCGCTCCAAGATAAGTGGACCGGTCCCTTTGAGGTGGTGGAGCGCAAAAGTCCAGTTACCTACTTGGTGGACTTTCAGTCTCCCAGGAACCCCTTGCGGGTCCTGCATGTGAACCGCCTAAAGCCCCACTTTGAGAGGTCTGAAGTGGGCATGCTTCTTGCCACAGATGATGGGGTTGAGGAGGAGAGTGAGCCTCTCCCTGACCTCCTGTGTGCAGAAGAGAAGGATGGGTCAGTGGAGGGTGTGATCCTCTCCACCACACTGACCCCTGAGCAGCAGAGAGATTGTCACCACCTGTTGGGGCAATTTTCTGATTTGTTCTCCCTGGTACCTGGTGTCACTGATTGGTGCGTCCATGAGGTGGATACCGGGGACAGTTCTCCTGTCAAGCACAAGGCTTACAGGGTAACTGACAGGGTCAGGGCTTGCATTAAGGAGGAGGTCTCCAAAATGTTCGCCCTAGGGGTGGTTGAGTCCTCTAGCAGCCCCTGGTCCAGCCCCGTGGTCTTGGTACCAAAAGCTGCGACGCCTGGTGCCACTCCTGAACTTAGGTTCTGTGTGGACTACCGAGGTCTCAATTCGGTCACCAAGACCGACGCGCACCCCATCCCCAGAGCTGATGAGCTCATAGACCGGTTAGGGGCTGCCCGGTACCTCAGCACGTTTGATCTGACGTCTGGGTACTGGCAGATCGCCTTAACGGATGGGGCAAAGGAGAGGTCAGCATTCTCCACACCAGATGGGCACTACCAGTTCCGTGTGATGCCCTTTGGGATGAAGAATGCCCCTGCCACCTTCCAGAGATTGGTCAACCAGGTGTTGGTTGGGCTGGAGGCTTTCAGTGCCGCCTACCTGGATGACATTGCAGTGTTTAGTTCCTCCTGGGAGGACCACTTGCGCCACCTCTGGGAAGTGTTGATGGCGCTGCGCAGAGCAGGCCTCACAATCAAGGCCAGTAAGTGCCAGATTGGGCAGGGTTCTGTGGTGTACTTGGGACACCAGGTGGGGAGCGGCCAGGTGGCGCCCCTGCAGCCCAAGATTGAAACCATCCTGACTTGGGAGCCCCCAAGGACCCAGACCCAGGTGAGGGCCTTCTTAGGACTCACGGGTTATTACAGGAGGTTTGTCAAGGGGTATGGCAACATTGTTGCACCCTTGACTGAGCTGACTTCCAAGAAGCGGCCAAAGATTGTGAACTGGACTGACACCTGTCAGAAAGCCTTTGATGCCCTCAAAACTGCTATGTGTACAGCACCCGTACTCCAGGCGCCCAATTTTGCTAAGGAATTTGTTGTCCAGACAGACGCTTCAGAGCATGGGGTGGGGGCCGTTCTGTCACAGATAAATGAGGAGGGACTAGACCAACCTGTGGCCTTCATCAGTAGGAGGTTACTTCCACGGGAACAGAGGTGGAGTGCAATTGAGCGTGAGGCATTTGCTGTGGTCTGGGCACTGAAGAAGCTGAGACCATACCTGTTTGGGACTCACTTCCGGGTTCAGACAGACCACAGGCCCCTCAGATGGCTGATGCAGATGAGGGGTGAGAATCCCAAGTTGTTGAGGTGGTCCATTTCCCTACAGGGTATGGACTTCACGGTGGAACACCGCCCTGGTACAGAACACGCCAATGCTGATGGTCTGTCCAGATTTTTCCGCCTTAGCGATGAGAACTTCCAAGGGGATGGGTAGTTCTCCCCACATTTCAGCTGGAGGGGACGTGTGTTAGACCTGGCACCATTGGCGTGGGTCTCCCTTCCATTTTTCGCTGTTGTCTCCTCTGTTTTACTGGTGTTAGATGCTCTGGGCGCTGTGCCACTGCCATTCAGTGTCACAGCGCGAATGCTCCCTGTATAAATATGTCTATGTGAATTGGTATATCCCTGATTGGCTTATTTGGTTTACCTGTTAGTCCCTAGTAGTGTGGCCTATGTGTGCCCAGGGCTGGTAAACCAAATGCTGCTGGTGGGCCTGCAGCACTGATGTGTGCCACCCACAGAAGCAGCTTGTAAAGTGTGTCTCAGACCTGCCACTGCAGTGTCTGTGTGCAGTCCAGAACTGCCATCTTGGCTGTGAAGTGCAACCACTTCCCAGCCCCTGAACCTTCCCTTGGCATCCTGTAAGTCGCCCCTCGGGTAGGGTGCATTGTATGTGTAAGGTAGGACATGCCTGGGTGTGTGTAGCATGTCCTGGTAGTGAATTATGCACCATTTCGTTTTTCACTACTGTAAGGCTACCTGTTCCTCATAGGCTAGAATGGGCAGTTTGACTATTACATGCTATAGTCCTAACTGACCCCAGGGACATGGTAGAAAAACGAATTTAGTATGCCTGAGCTCAGAATATTAAAATACACCTTTTAGTGAAGTTTATTTTTATATTCTGTGTTTGAAAATACCACTTTTAGAAAGTAGGTATTTTCTTGCCTAAGCCTTCCAGTGTGCTCTGCCGTTATGTGTATTGGCTGTCTGGTTTTAGAGGGGCAGGACAGGCTGAGTCAGACCTTGGTGGAATAGAGAGATCTGCATTTAGAGTGTGGGGAAGGGTGGCTCTTTGATCTGAATAGGGCTGTGCCTGGCAAGGTGAATGCTGGCTCCACCTCCCACTGTGTGTCTGCTAGCAGACCCCCTCTTTCTGAAAGGAAGGATGCAGCCTGGTAAACAAAGTGCTCCAGGCCTGAGCAGAACTGGTTCTGGCTAGGTTCAGGGACTGGTAGCTTCAAGGATCAAAGGCTTTTGGGGTATAAATATCTGTGCTCAAACCCCCTATTTTTGTATTGCTTTTGGATCTGGAGAGGAAACTCTGTCCGTGCCACTGGAGGAATCTGCAGGAAGTGACTGTCCTTGTGCTTGTGTGTTTTTCTTGCACTGGCCTGCAGCAGTGACCACTGGACCTTGAAGAAGAGGAAAAGGAACTATTGAGAGAACTTTTATTTTTGTACAGCAATCACCCAAGGGCTAGGAAAAGAGCTAGCCTCCTGCTGGAGTCTCAGGCACAACAGACTCCACCACCAACCTCCTGCTTCCTCCCTGCGAGGACTGCTATCTGCTGAGGAGGCTCCTGTGAGTTCCAGGGCCTCTAGTTTGCATCAGAGAGAAGAGGGTAAGAAATCGACGCTAACGCATCTTTGCGGGCCGCTGCAGTCGAGAGCGCTGGGAAAATCCTCGCGCTGCTGCCGCCGAGGGCCCGCAACCCGAAACCATCGCTGACGCCCCTTTGCGAGCCGCTGCAGCCGAGACGCGCTGGAAAGATCATCGCGCTGCTGTCGCCGCGCACTCGCAACCCTGACAGAAATCATCGCTTCGAGACATCGCAGTGCGGACGCCGTGCGTTCGCCACTTTGATCGCATCACACCGAATTTCGTCGCTCCCTCGCGGAGCGTCTTGTCTTCGCATCGCCACACGATCGCACAGCGCAACAGGATCACCGCATCGACTTCTCCCACGCGGCAAGAAAGTCATCGCATCGGTGGTCCAGCGTGCAGAAGTTTGTCGCATCGTCTCCGCACGCATCCCGCAGATCGGCGCATCATCCTCCCTTGCGGCAAGGATTTCAACGCATCGCCGGCCTCGCGTGCCGAGAATCATCGCTACAGCTTCTTTGCGACACTTTGTTGGTTTTGCAACTAAACCCAGGTACTTTGTGAAAGAAAGGGTCGCAGAGACCACTGCTTTGAACTTGAACCTTATTTTTGCAACCTTTGAACTATTTTTGACAGCCCTTCAACAGCTATCCTATTTTTGACAGTATTGTGGCTTTTACAGTTATTGGTCTTGTGATAAATCTGCCTTTATATAAAGATACTTATTTTTTATAATAACTACTTGTGTGGTGTCCCTTTGTAGTGTTCCTCATTGTGTTACTGTGTATGATCATAAATGCTTCACACCCTGCCTCTGAGATAAGCCTACCTGCTCGTGCTACGTTACCACAGGGTTGAGCAGGGGTATTAAAGAGGGTAGCCCTCTCACTCTGACTTAGGAAGAAGGGTCCCTACTTGGACAGTGGCCCGCCATTGCCAACTAGAGACCCCCATTTCTAACACAAGGGTATTAGACTTGGGTCGCAGTTGGGTCCATCCCCTATATGGGGTCCAGAGGGCTTTGAACAATTGACAAGAAAATCCCTGGGTGGTCGGAGTCCTTATGAGATCGTATTTGGGGTAAAGAATGGGTCCCAGATCTCAATAATGCCAGCACAGTGGTGGCAGAAACACTATTTGACATAAATGAACATCTGGCTGTTTTACAGGAATTTAATGATTTCGAGGACGAACAAAACATTCTCCAAGTAAAACTCCTCACCACTGAAGAATTGAAGGTTGTTCCAACAAGAACCAGCTGGATCTCAAAGGTTGTGGTTCTGGTTAGAGAAAAGTTTATGGACAAGAAATAATTTGGACCATCTTACAGTGCGCCTTTCTGGCTGTTGAAGGTATACAATGGTACTTCTCCCGCCGCTTGCCAGACGCTGAGACAAATGGTTTGTCTCTGTTGATCTGATCAAACCACACTATGGGGTATATTCACAAGAGCGTGCGCTAAACATCTCCAAAAAATCTTAACCCAACTTCACACATCGCAGTCTATCACGGGAAAATAACCCCGTGTTAACGTGAAATTCACAACATGGCGGTACCATGCGATAGCCTCCCGAAACCGCAGCCAATGTCCGCTATACAACCACCGCGACGGCGATAAAAACACAAACCCCAACGCGTAAAAAGACGCGATGGGCCCAAAGGCGATAAGAAAACAGTGATAACCAGCGAGAGGCCAGCAATACCCACGCGTAATGCGGGAAAAAGCACAAGAACAGCATACGGAAAATGCCACTAAAAAGGAAATGAACTGCGGAGTACCACGGATGCACCCTGACCGACTGCAGAGGACAACATGAACCCCACAAGCCCCACGGAGGAACAGCCAGGAATCCAGGGGTCGTGGAAGGGCAATGAGAAGAGGAAGACGGGGTACAGTCTGCAGGAAAACACGATTATCGTCACGGATGAGATAGAACACCACCACCAACTGTACGTCACCTCCAACATGTCATTGGCAACAAAGAGTCAAAGATGGCACACCCTCGCGGACCATGTGAATGCCGTCGCAGTGCCGAGGAGGACAATGGAAGAGGACAAGAGGCGCTGGATTGATGTGAATGGCAAAACCAAGCAGAAACTCGCTGCCAACATGAAAGCAGCAACGCACTTCGCAGGAGGGGGGCCAGCAGAACACCAGGAGCTGAATGACATGGAGAAGATGGTGGCCACAGTCACCAGTCGGGAGATGGTGACAGGAGTTGGGGATCCGGACACTGCCCAACATGATCCGACACTACATCAACAGGGTGCGTACCGACCAGGGAGTGGGGGGACGGGGGGAGATGGGCACAATGGCACACATGCACAATTAAGCAGAGCACACTGCACACCCACAATGACTCAGGATCATGTCCCTGATCCCACGGGAACACTTCAGCACACACACAAACACCAAGTAGTCCCACGTACACCATGTGCCCAAAGGGGCACCCACCCAACACATCAACAATCACACAACCAACACATGCACACGTGCGAAACACAGCAAACATGCATATACGTCAGCCACACTGACAATGCAAGAGACACCACATGACGAGTAGCATGGCTGCAGTCCAATCATCATGACAATGTACATGGCACGACACTGAGGTGGCTGAGTGCGGACCACAACCGGAAAGGAGCAGGTCACACTCGGACACAACCACCTGCACAAACAACCCCTGACGTCAACGACACATCTGTGGACAAACCATGCCCAAGAGTCACAACTCGACAAAGAGCACAAGTTACCCAAGTCTGCAACATCTCAGCACTTTGGAAGCACAGAACTGAAAGGCACAACGCATGAAAGGGATAAGTGGCAGCCAAATCAGAGCCGCAGGAGCGACTCACCCACCGTGCAGCATACGCACATAAGAATAAGTGCACCTCGACATTGACAACATCCTGGTACAAACAGCAACACCTCCACAACAGAACACAGGACACAACTGGTGCCGAATATGTGCACAACATGGCCAATCACATCTGGCACAGCAGGAACTGTGACATGACAATGTACAAGTACAACCTGTAACCTGCAAATATTTTTTATTCACTCATGCTTTGCTTGTGGACATTTTGTACTGTCCCATGATTGCCAGGGACGGCCACAATGTGACATGCTCATGAGAAGAAATTGGCAATGAGGGTGTTCCTACGGGCTATTCCTGCCGCAGCTGCAGTGGGATGTGGGCCACCTGCCCCATCGTCCTCATCATCGTCCGGTACTTCTGGAACTTGGATCCATGGGGCATTGGTGCGTACACAGATGTTGTGCAACACACAACATGCAACGATCATTTTGCACACGATGTCTGGGCTGTACAGGAGACTTCCACCTGTGACGTCCAGGCACCTGAAACGTGACTTCAACACGCCAAATGTGCGTTCCACGATGCCCCTGGTGCGTATGTGGGCCGCATTGTACTGCATCTGGGCGGGTGTGTTCGGGTCTCGGAGGGGTGTCATCATCCAAGGGCAGAGTGCATATCCTTGATCACCTGTGACAGTGCAGAGAGAAAAGAGTCAATACTTGGTTCGGCATGATGTGTTGGCAGGCCCACTAGTCCAGTGGCGCCTGTGCTGGCTGTGTGTGGGGTGAGGGTAAGCCAGCCCTCAGGGAGTAGCTGGTGCTGGCAACAACTTCAATAGTCATCAGGCACTCAGGAATGCAATGTTCAAACAGCAAGGGAGCATGACTTGAGTTGCACAGAGTTAGTGGCCCCGGATGCACAGCGGCTGACATGGGCCTAACGCCACGGGACGCTGACTTGCGGGAGACTGGGGTAGGGTCATGAGTGCAGAGCAGGGTCTCGTATGTATCAAAGGTGGTTTTCGCGGAGTGTCTCGGGGGATAGTGGGAGGTGTACCCCCAGGGCATGATGCAGAGGGCACATACCAGCTGTGTCCGGCAACATGGCAGATATGAATGCCACAGACTCGTGCCAAACACCAAGTCCGTACCTGCCAGTTGCTGATGACAACCCCCAGGCCACAGGCTCAGACACCAACAATGTTCTGCCGGAGGCTGACGGTGACTCACGGCGCACAGGGTTAGTGGCACCAGGTCAGTCCTTGCTAGTGGTTGACCTACTCCGTAACAGTGATCCTTGTTTCAACCGGACTGAAACGCATCTTTCTCTCACTCCTCTCCCTGCGTTCACTGGCATGAACTCTGCCATTGATTAATGAAGACTCAGTTCTAGATGTGGGACATACTGGACTGCAGTGTAGGCCGGCTGCAGCAGTGGAGTATGTCAACGAATGAGGACTCCTGGAGGACTGTGTCACGGAGGACAGCGATGGTCTGAGAAGGCTGCCAAGGTCGCGGCCATGGGTCTTGGAGCTAGCACCGGCACGTGGTGGGCCCTCTTTGACACACGACGGTGTCGGCAGGTGAGCAGTGCGGCCTTGGAGCACTGGGGCGGGCAAGCCGGGTCTGGGTATCAGCGGCCTGGGGTACAGCAGGCGCACAGGCTCGCAGGCCCCGCTGCTCACGGCGTCGACCTCGTGGCGGGCTGAGAGGCCCCGCCCTGGCAGTGACGTTGGCCATTCCGGGAGAACACCACGCTCAGCGCAACAGTGTTTTTATCCACACCCCTGCGCAGGCCTGGCGTAAGCCGGGCCAACCCACTACGCTCACGCACACAGGGGGGGACGCAGCGAGCGACATTTCCGCGATCTAACCCACAGCCTGGGGTGACATGGTTGCGTCCACTGTTCACTACTCTCCAGACACCAGCAGTTAATGTCTGCATGGACATATCTGTGGTTTGCATACCCAGGTCTGTCCAGCACATTCACGCCACACTTGTCGTTGTGTACATTCCCATTCATGGGTCACTTGCATCCTTCGCACATGCCTGCTTTCCACCTCTCCACACGTTCAGCTGTTGTGTGGCTGTGGTGCCATTATATAGCTGGCTTGTGTACATGTGAAGCCCAGGATCCCAATGGAGTTGTGTTGTCGTGTCTGGTAGGTGGGCAGGATGATTGACATGTTGTATGTGGTTTGGTCACGTGTGCATTCCCACAG
Organism: Calotriton arnoldi; assembly: GCA_963921515.1. Classification (NCBI taxonomy): domain Eukaryota; kingdom Metazoa; phylum Chordata; class Amphibia; order Caudata; family Salamandridae; genus Calotriton; species Calotriton arnoldi. Next base: position 412,661 of record CAWUFW010003701.1, on the reverse strand, counting down.
TTGTGCGTTGTGTGATGGTGGCTTTGAGGTGTGTGGTGTGTTGATTTGGTACTTACCAACGAGCAGTCCGGTTCCATAGATGCCATCCTGGAAGCACTGGTTGATGATGGACTGTTGGAAGATGTAGGAATCGTGCACACTGCCTGGGTAGTTTGCAACGACATTGGTGCACATTCCCCGGTGGTCCACTATTGCCTGCACATTGATGGAATACGTGTGCTTTCTGTTGCGGTAGATGTGTGCAGTGTCCGCAGGGGGCACAAGTAGGACATGTGTGCAGTCAATGGCCCCCAACATGTGTGGGAATCTAGCAATGGCGTAGAAGCCTTGCTTGGTCTCCAGCTGTTCCTGCGCAGTGTGGGGCAAGTGAAGGTACTGGGGTATGAAGCTGATGATGGCATCCAGGACAGGTGTGAGGAACTTTGATAGGGCTGGCTGTGAGACTCCTCTGACTCTGGCCGTTGTTGGTTGGAAGGTACCAGAGGCCAACGTGTGCAGCACAGCCAGCAGCTTTGTCTGCGGAGGGAAGTTGGTTGTCCGCTGTGTTGGGACCGTCAGCCTGTGGCCGATGTGGTTCATGATGCGGAGGATGGTTGTGCTTTTGAGCCTGTAGTGGGCAATGACTTCCTCGGGCGTTAGGTCTGTGAGACTGGTGCGTTTTCAGTAGGTCCGTTGTCTTACTCTGTGCTGCCTCTGTGGTGGTCCGGGGGGGTGCCGGTCCGGGTCCTGGGGGTGGTGGAGGTCCTGGGGGTGGTGGCGGTGGGTGTTGTGGCCCTGTTGGGGCTCCAAGCTGCATGTAAGGCTGTGGGCGGGGCTCCGTTGCCTACTGCAGGTAGTGGTCCTGCTTAACACCAGCAAGAGGCAGGTGTTAAATACCTGCTGCTACCGCGGCTTATCGCATGGTTTTGACTCGCATCGCAGATCTGGCAGTTCACTGTAAAAGTGGTGTAGTGGTGTTTTTGTGTGTTTTTGCACGGGAACGCCTACTCTGCATCTCATTAGGGTTAGTTGGTGGTGTCACCCGTGGGGATAAAATTTGCGGCAGTTATCGTGGGTATACTGGCGATGTCTGCAGTTTGCACGCGCTTGTGAATGGGGCGATAAATCTGTCTCCACTTTTGATGCGCTAGGGTGGCGATAACTCGGCGATAAGTCCTTGTGAATATGCCCCTATGTGGCCTATTCTCAACAGTAACCTGCGTGCACTCCTGGGTAGCTACCAATCTCATCTCGCTGCCATGCAGGAGGTTCAGATGGAAGCTTTAATTACAAATGAAGCCTGGTCTCTTCAACAAAAGACAAAAGTAAACAACAATGAAGTATGTCTTCTACCTGTTTCAAAAACAACAACTGTGCATTCAACAAGTACAGAAACACAGATTTCAATTTGGAATCCTGAAAAGAACAAGGTCTATGTCAATATACCAAAGATCGAGGCTTCATCTAATTCGAACCAACTTGATGAGCTGCCCAAGATAGACCGACGTCTTCTGGATACTTCATCAACTTTGATACCTTCTCTTCCAACGCATCGGAAACACCACCGCCCCCACCGTCCCTGCTATGACGGTGTGTGTATTCTATCTTTGGATGAACAGAACATACTTTGTTTCTCCATGGTTACACTTTTGGATTACAATTGCATTACTTTTCCTAGTCCTTTGGATTCCGTTTGTGACTGTGTTCTTCCTTCTCCCGAACGGACATTTTGTCCCAGAACGCTCTGCAGTACACATAGTAAATTTGGTTCTAAAACCACAAGCATCATCACACCATGAACAAAGACACTTGTCCCTTGTGAACATTTCAGCTGTTCCAATTCCAGATGCGATTGCATGGGATAAGGTATCATTTGATGTGTCTGGTCCCACTGAACTCTTACAAATTCCACATTTGTTTAAAATTTCCTTAAATGACATTATCACCCCTAGTGTTGTTTCTGATGATTGGGACATTGATTCAGTAAATGAAATGTTAGAAGATCTAGAACATTCAACTGTGTTTTCTTCTGATGAGTTATATGATGGTACAGCTAACTTTGATGAGATGTTTTGTTTTCAACATTACGGACATAGGGGCAGATTTACAAGCCCCTTGTGCCACTTTTGCGTCACTTTTCCCATGTTAAAAGTGACGCAAAAGTGGCGCAAGGGGCTTGTAAATCTGCCCCATAATTTTTTACACAAAGCTAGTATTCCACGTATGGTTTTCAACTTTACCCAATGAGAACAATGGGAACATTGCCGTACACCACCAAGGGGTAGTTCGAAAGCATTTGCACAGAAATTTGATTATTTTTCTGGGTATGACATCTCTGACCCGGCCTCTTTCTATTATAGGCTTGCACCATCACCTGCAAAGAAAATTATGTTAACAGATACTAAGCTGATTTACTCTGCTCCTTTCCTTTCCCAATTCTCTGAGCACGGTTTCGACTTTTGGAGGGACAAAATAGATGTGAAATCTATTTGGGGTACTAAAAATTGACAGGTTCAGAGAATTGAGGCTTTATTTAGAGCCTGCTTAATACTACAACAAATGATTTTCCTGAACTACAGACAATATGCCTTGGCTGGGCCAAGTTCAAGGATTTGAGCAAACCACGGGTTCCCGCTCTTGCAAGATCTGACAACTAGCGTCAGTTAACCCCATACGATAAAAACACTATTGATAACATGCTGCATAAGAGTAAGCATAACTCATCAGATCCCAATTGGAAGGGATGGTTAGTCTGGCCGCTAGACACTAGCAAACGTCAGAATGGATTCCTAGGTAACAGCAAAGGATTTACAGCCAATAAGCCTGTCATGCGAAATATGCAGTGTGAACATTCGGGGGTGGTAACAACTTAGGGGCATATTCACAAGGAGTCATCGCCGAATTAACGGCACTTTATCTCAGCCAAAGTCGTGATAAATTTACCTCCCCATTCACAAGCCGGTATTAACAGCCCACAGCACCAGTTTACCCGCGATAGCAGCCGCAAAAAACATCGCCACAGATGACCCCCGCAAATATCGCTAATGAGATGCAGAGTAGGCGTTCCCGTGCCAAAAGTCGAGACAACATCACACCTCAACATTCACAACGACCAGCCACATCGGCGATAAGAACACAAAACAGGCGATAAGGCGCATTAGCACCAGGAAATTTACACCTGCTCTGACCTGGTGTAAAGTCGGACGGCAGCCAGCACCACAAAAGGGAGCACAGTCCAGGGCCACAACCGAAGGGCAACAGATGCCCTGGAGCCACTCATCATGCGGCCCGGACACCCAAGAGGGCCACAACACCCACCGCCACCACCCCAGGACCCCAACCCACACCCGGATCACATCCCCCCCCGGACCACCACAGACGCAGCGCAGACAAAGACAGCGGACCCCCAGGAAGCTTACCAGCCTCACAGACCCAACATCTGACAATGTCACCGTCCACTACAGGCTGAAAGTGACAAACATCCTACGCATCCTGACCATCATCGCCTAACAGGCCTACGGCACCAACACAGCGGACAACCAACATCCCACCCCACACAAAGCTGCTGGCTTGGCTGCACCTGTTGGCCCCTGGCACCCCCCAACCAACACCCACCAGAGTCGGAGGAGTCTCACAGCCAGCCACATCCAAGTCCCCCACACCTGTCCTGGACATCACCATCACCCTGGCACCCCAGACCCCATACGTACAACACAATGTGCAGGATCCGCTGGAGACCAAGCAAGGACCATACGCCCAAGCAGGATGCACGCACGTGTCGGGGGCAATACACAGCACACATGTACTACCTGTGCCCCCTGGTGACACAGCACACAATCACCTCAACAGGAAGCACACGTCTCACATCAATGTGCAGGCAACAACAGAACACCGTGGATCCCCCAACAATGTCGTCTTCAAATACACAGCCACTGTGCATGATACCTTCATCCTCCGACAGTCCATCATCAACCAGCGTTCCCAGGATGGCAACAAGGGAAATGCACAGCCCCTTGGCAATATCCAAATGAACACCCCACACACCTCAACTCCACACCCATGCAACTCACAACTCTGGCAATGCACATGTCACAAAATCACATACAACAGGCACAACAACATGCCCACCCACCAAACACGACAGAACAACTTACAATGTTCACATGGGCAAGCCCTGAACATGAGCCAGCAACGGCGTGTCACCACAGCCACATAATAGCCGAATGTGTGGAGAGGTGGCAACCAGGCATGTGTGAAGGATGCAGTAGAACCATTATTGGGAAAGTACACAATGCCATGAGTGGCGGAGATGTGCTGGACACACCGCAGTATGCAGAAACACCCCTATCCATGGCGACATACACCGCTGGTGTATGGAGTGTAGTGGACAGTGGATGACACCATGTCACCCCAGCCAGTGGGGGACCTCGCGGAAATGTTGCCTGTTACGCCCCCCCTAATCGTCACCTGAGTGGGATGCCCCGGCGTATGCCACGCCAGCATAGGGGTGTGAATAAAAAGCACGTAGGCCTGGGCATGGTTCTCTTCCAGAAAGACCCACGTCCCTGCCAGGGCGGTGCCTCCCACCCCGCCATGAGGCTGACGCCGTTCTCATGAGCGGAGTTGCCTGCGATGCTGTGTGCCTGCTGGACCCCGGCACACTGGACCACGAACCCGTCAGGCCCGCCCCTGCGCAGCCAGGCCACACTGATCACCTGCCGACACCGGTGCGTGTCAAGGAGGGCCCACCATGTGCCGGCGCAAGCTCCAAGCCTGAGTCCCGCGACCTTGGCAGCCACCTCAGACCATCACGGCCTCCACGACACAGGCCCGCTTTATTCCTTTCTCGTTGACGTACTCCACTGCCGCCTTAGGCCTACTCTTCGGACTAGTAGGTCCCATATGTGAAACTGTGTCCTGAGTCATGAATGGCAGTGACCCCAAATCCGGGCCAGCGGCCACAGCACCAGACCCCCCCGATCAGTGAGGCATAGTTCCATATGGGCATCTTGCGACACATGGAGCCACTAACCCTGTTCAACACCAGCCGGCGACACGTGGTGCCACTAACCCTGTTCAACGCCAGCCGGCGACACATGGTGCCACTAACCCTGTTCAATGCCAGCCGGCTACACGTGGTGCCACTAACCCTGTTCAACGCCAGCCGGCTACACGTGGTGCCACTAACCCTGTTCAACGCCAGCCAGCGACACGTGGATGAGTGACCAGGACTACCCTGCGGACCAGTAGGTCACACATCCAGCACCTAGGCGCAAAGCACGAATGGCAGAGTCCACACCAGTGGTCGCACGGAGAGGTGTAAGAGGAAGATGCGGCTCAGTCCGGACGAATGCCGGGTCACATACACGGAGGTGACCGAACACGTGGTGCCACTCAACCTGAACTACGCAGGCCGGTGGGGCCATCCAACCTATGCCGGCGACACTCGGTGAATGGGCCGTGCTGACCGCTGCCTCAGGCCTACACCACGGTCAGGTAGGTCACACATTTGGAACTGAGTCTTGATTACACCATGGCAGTGAAGATTATATAAGGCAGAGAACAATTCACTATACACCCTTCGATGTGGTGGCAACAAGTCTGTGCATGGCATCACAACCACACGTGTCTGTGGGCCTATGCGGACTACTGCCGCCGGCCTACGCTGCGCATGAGCGGGATCACAGATTTGGAACTGAACATCGGTAATCCAAAAGGCAGAATACATTTCATCGCACGCACGGAGAGGCGTAAGAGGATGACGCGTTGCAGTCCGGAGGGAACAGGATCATCGTTATGGAGGTGATTGAACACTTCCGACAACTGCCACTGTGTCACTAACTCTGTGCCTCGCGAGCCAACGACATGTGGCTGTGGGCCACTGCTGACCGCTGACTCCGGCCTACACTGCGGTCCAGTAGGTCACAGAGTCTTGATTTGGCAATGTTGGAGTTCATATCAGTGTACCGGCATCATCGCAGACTGCATCCCCTCACAGCACCTGTGCCACTAAGTCTGTTCCACGACATTCATGGACACTCACTGGTCGTACATTGGTGGCGTTTGAGTCTATGGACTAGGGGCTAGTTTTCATCCTCATGTAGCTGATACCGAATTGTTGGTGAGGACCAGGGTTGCGCTTTCCACTCCTCCATTTGCTGCTTCCAGATAACATCAGACCTTCCGCATCATGCCCTGGAGGACACCTTCCACTGTCCCCCGCAACACTCCGCAACATACACCTCGGACATTGATGGGGACCCGCTCAGGTCGCATGGCCCATTTGACTGCACCACAAGTCACCGTCCCGTGGCTGGGTGCCTGTGCCGGCCGCAGTGCATCCGGGGCCACTAACTCTGTGCTGCTCAGGCCTGGGACCCCTTCTTCTGAGACATTGAATGGCCTCTGTAGCGATGGTCTTGGGGTCATCAACGCCATGTGTCTGTGGCCCTGCGCTGTCCGCATCCTCCGGCCTCAACTGCGGGCCACCAGGGCCCACACATAGCATCGAGTCTTGACCAGCCCGGACGTCGCATCACCGCAGGAGGCACACGCCACCACCGCAAGGACCACCTCCAACCGCCATCTGCCAGAGTCGAAACGGTGGTCCTGACAGACCTACGGAGTTGCTCAGACCTGTCGTGGATGCCATCATCAGCCTGATACCCTGCTCAGCACTCCAGGTGCCAGTGACTCAGTGCACCGCAAGCCATTGTCCGTTACTGATTGAGTTTGCTGTTGTGAGGTTGCGCAGCAATGTCACTACATGCAGTGGGGAAGACCTGGGACTATGATGAGGAAGATGTGTCAAGTGTGCGGACGGGAGATGGCACAGACAATGGGAGGTCAGGAGGCAACAGCCCCAAGGCAGGAATGCAGACTGGTGGTGGTAGTCAAGCTTCACACCCGGATCTATTACTGTGTATTGCGCTGTTGACTGCAGACACAACTGTCACCTCAGGCAGTGTGGGAGACCTGGGACGTTGATGAGGAAGTTGATGCAGGTGTAACACACCCCACTGCATCTGCATCAGGACTATCCCGAAGGGACACAATCCTAGCAATTTCTTCACATGAGCGCTCTCTTCTCTAGTGCCCCTACCTCAGTACACTGCAACTCACGGAACCTCCTGACTGAATATTGGGTGACCTCTGTCCTTACTCCGGATCCCTCCATGTTGCTCTGCAGTTGACTCTGTTATGCTGGTGTTTTCTGTTTCCATTACACTGGTGTCCACTGTTCAGGTTGTTGCCAGCACCAAGCACTCCGTGCGGGCTGGCTTATACTCACCCCACACACATCCAGCACAGGCGTCACTGTACATGTGGCCTTGCCAATAAAGGGGGGGGGCGAACGTGCCCATAGCCAGTTCAACATGATATGTGCATGTGTCCCTGTGGTCTTGTTGTATGCATGGGGGCCCTGGGCCCTACGACAATACATTGTGCTGTGTACAGCGGACGCAGACATGTCACCGCAGGCAGCGGGCTAGAACCTGGACATGTAGCTTTGTCGTCACCCACTCAATTCGTAAGGGGAGTGGACTGTGCCTTCGTACGCAGAGCCAACGTGGGTGTGTGACTGATATGTGCGTGCCCCTGGGCGTGGTTCTGTACTGGGTATGTGCATCTGCATGTGTCTCTATGGCAGTGTGGGTCTCCTTTGTGGGGTGTAGGTGGTCCCTGAAGGGTATTGGACACCCACGTATGTGTTCTAGTTCGCATTCCATGGGTTCGGCAACACCCGCACCTGTTGGGCCACCTCCTTTTGGCGTTCTGACACCTGGCATTGGGGTGCCATGTGTGGGTGGGTGAAGTGTCGTGAGCCAACGGTGCTTGCGTGTGCTTCCTGCTGTGTGGTCTGTTGCAGGCTCTGTGTTCTCCTCTGAGTAGCTCGGCTGCCCGAGTCCTGGTGGTGGGTTGCGTGGGATATCCATGGGCTGTTGTAGGGCATCGGTGTCGACTGTGTGGTGGTCCTCTCCGGCATCGCAGATGTGTTGTCTTCTGTGCTCTGCTGGAGGTGTTGTGTGCCCCTCTGCAATGTGCAGGGGAGATGCATGTTGACATTGTGTTGCAATGTATGTTGGCGCATTGTTCTGGTTTACATGCAGACTGTCTGGCAATGTACATTGTGACTGTTTGGGAGGTGCTGGGTTCTTCTGCGGGACAGTGTACATTTGGACCACATGATGGATGTGAGGTCGTACGCGTACATTTCCATTTCACACTTTCCAGCTCTGTCAGGTGTAGTAGGCATGTTTCTGGGCATGTGCGGAGCCAGTTGTGTCCTCTGTTCAGCAGTGTCAGCTATGTGCATTGTACCACATTATCGTCGATGTGGGTGTGCTGTTCTTGCTATGTGTGTGTGCTGCAGTGTGCCACGGGGATGGGGGACATGTCCCTGGGTAATTGTGGGTTTGCAGTGTGCTACACCTCATTGTGCATGTGTGCCATTGTGCCCATCACCCCCCATCCCCCCAGTCCCTGTTGGATCCTCACCCTGTTGTTGTTGTGTCAGGTCCTCTCGAGCTGTGTCCGTACTCCCTACTCCCTACTCCTTGCACCGTCTACACACTGATGAGTGTGGCCTGGGTTTCCTCCAGCTCCTCCTGTGGCACAGGACTGCCACCTCCTGTCGCCGTTGCTGCCTTCCTGTTGGCAGCGGGTTTGTACCTGGTTTATGTTGTCACGTCCTGCCGGCGCCTCTTGGCCTCCTGGATTGGCCTCCTCGGCACTCCGACTTCATTCCAGGTGGTCTGCTTGTGGGTCAGTTGCTGGTAGTGTTCTGTCACCTCCGTGACGCTGGTCTTGTTTTCCTGCAGTCTGCACCCCGTCTTCCTCTCCCTTTTCTCCTTGGCCTTCCCCGACCCAGTTGTTCCTTGCTGGTGGTCTGTGGGGGTTGTGGGATTCGCGTTGACCTCTGCGCTGGGTCAGGGTGGATCCATGTTGCTACGTGCTTTGGCTTGTTTCTGGTGTGTTGTTTCTGTGGTTTTTATGGTGCAATTACCCGCCAGACGCGTGGGATTTGCAGGCCTGTGGCTGCTTTTCGCTACTTTTTGTACCGCGATTGGCCTCATCGCATGATTTCTCGCGTTCGCGTTTCGCATTTTTTTGGCGTGGTGTTGATTTTCACGCTGAAATTTGACGAGTTCTCTGGTGATTATCGCATGCTACCACCTTGTTGTGGATTCCACTTTGACACAGGGTTATTTTCCCGAGATAGGCTGCGATATTGAAAGTTGCGTTACGCTACTCTTGCGGTAGTTATCACACGTTCTTGTGAATATACCCCTTAGAGTGGTAGGAAATTGTGCCTGGACAGGCTAAAAACCTCGACATTGTCTCAGGTACAACAGCACTTGTCCCTTCTATCTGATGTCCTGGACAAAGAAGACTTTTTAATGGGTCCTTGGAAACCATGTCAGAAGTGCTTCCTTTATGCCATGTATAATGAAATATGGAAAATATCTCAACAAGAGACTGCTGAAAGGCTGCGCGAGAAGGACAGGGCCAGCTTTGAACAGGCTCTTGCAGTTTTGGACAATGGTAAGACTACCATATCATCTAGAATTTATTCTTTAGGTAACATTGTCTCATATACAATGGATGGGCTTCATCAAGACTTGTATGCGATACAGCATGAGCAGTCCCAACTTAGGTCAATTCTATTGTTAAGCTGGACATTACAGACACTACGTTCTGGTCACGTGTTGTGGCGACACATAAACATCACAAATTTGTTTTCACAATACCACCTCTCTGAACAACAGATAGCTATGGCACGAAAGGCTGCAAAATGCACAATGTTACACATCGAAAAGCTGTAGAAATTACCTTTTACCTTTTACAGTTGCTAAGTTAGCATCCTCGGTTTGGATAATCTATGGGTAAATTATACTACCAATCTTGACTTTCCACTTTCAGTCCTGTCTACAACAAGTGGGCAGATATGAAGCATTGGGTGATGGGTAAATGCACAAACAATGGGAGCTTCCTTTCACATTCCAGTGTGTTTTTCTCAGCTGCTCTGACTGCAAGGATACTTTAAGAGGGTCCCTAGTACGCAAGGATGTTTCGTTGCACGGAGCATGCAATGCATTTGTGGCAAATATGTCCTGCTACTTGAAAGGGTCTCTGGTTGCCATGATACGTCTGACTTTCTGATTGCTCTCGAATGGGAGTTACCTGATGTTGAACAGTCAAGGTTGCTGCCGGATGAAACCAGGGGTTGCTTATGTGGTGACCTTATCTTCCATTATTACATGCTGTACCCAAGTCCTGTTTCCGCCTGCCCATGTAGTTAGGAAGGATACGCTGTGGCCTTCAATTAATCTTACAAATGTGCGTTTTGACGCCCTGAGCAAACTGAAAGCCTTATTATTTCAAAAAGATGTGGCCTTAACTTCAGCCAAGGTGACGTTTGATCTTCAGGTGGCACGTTCCTCTTTGGAGATACAGGTGCTTCTCTGTACCAACTTCCCACGACATTTTGGGAAGCTGGTCAATCGTATTTTTAACATGTCTACTACGACTGGAATGTAGGGTTTTTCAGGAGCATTTGCCCCTGAGTTGCTCAACACCTTCCAGACGGTGTTTAGAGTTATTCCATCCTTTATCCACTCCATCCTCTGAAGCATTTTTGGAGGTCTTCCGCTGGCCCTGCTCCTAGTTGCATAGATATTTCTTTTAATATTTTTGCTCCATAGTGGATGTCTCAGTTCATGATCAAATGGAACTGGTACTGCCTCATCTCCTGTTGTGCTGTGAATGCATGATGCATTTCTTTGGCACACCTTTGCTTCAAGAACTGTATGAGCATTGTTTCCTGTCATTTCAGCCAGTATGGCTTCATTGCATACAGCCTGTGATCTGCTGCCTCTTGTGTACTTACGAGTGTGCCCTGGACTTGTGCGTGGGGTCGCAATTGGTATATATATATATCTATATATATATATAGATAGATATATATCTAGATATATTATATATATATATATATATATATATATATATATATACATTTATTGTTCCACCGGAGAGTCAGAGTATTCTCAGGAGGAATAATAAAGGGACTACATATCCCAGCATACCTGCTAACTGTATAAAAGGCAAGGCAACAATTGCTAACAAGTGCAAACAGATGAATACCGCCATGAAGAAGACAGTTATGTTGAAACACCTTGTGGTATCTAATGCAACTAAATGCAATTAGAATTGGCTAAAGAAAGGAAGATACTTTAAACAACTTTCGAGAGTGCAGCGTTTTTCTTTCCCTTTTGGCAACAATATACGAGGGTTCTTGGTCTCAACCCTAAAGCTGGCACCAGCAGTCGAGTGCACCACCTTCAAGACCGCTTTGTTTTTGAATTATTAGTGAGTGGTAGCAGCCGGCAGAGATGGGAACTTCACAAGGATTCCCAGAGGAAGCGAGCGGATACTAATCCCATGCGTGTGTACTTACACATTTGGAGACAAGAAGACCGGGGGCAGATTTACAAGCCCCCTGCGCCACCAGTACGTCACTTTTCGTGACGTACTGGTGGCGCAAGGGGCTGTTCCATATTTACAAGGAGAGGAAAAGCCACCCTGCGTGACTTTTCCTCTCCTTGTAAATACGGCCCCTTCACACGCAGCACTTTGCGGTGAAGGGGCGTTCCATGGGTGTTGCTGTGGGTGTTCCCACGCAACACTCATGGAACAGGACTCAACTCCAGAATTACGAGAAATCGTAACTCTGGAGATGCGTCAGAATGCTACACCACCCTAGAGGTGGCATAGCAAGGCGCAACGAGGAGAAATGTTTTCATTTCTCCTCGTTTTTTCCTCTTTCAATGCGTGCTGCATTCTACAGCACGCATTGGAAGAGGAAAATACCTGTAGTGATTGTTTTTGTGCAGGAAGGTGCCCCTTCCTGCACAAAAACAATCCCCCACGATGCAGGCATCCTTGCACCATGGTGCAAGGGTGCCCTGCGCCGGCGCATGGCAGCAGTTTGTGCGCCAGCGCAGGGGAAGCACAGAGATGCGACATATTCTTGTAAATATGTCGCATCCGTGTGCTTTCCAGACTAACGCAGCACGGCGCAGCAAAATGACTTGCTGCACCGTGCTGCGTTAGTTTAACGTAAATCTGCCCCCGGAGGTCTACACTTCAAGGACGCCAGGCGCAACCCTGTGATAAACAGGACAGTCTCATCAGGGTACGGGCGAGTCACTGTCCTGTAGGAATGTTTCCAGAATGCCGATGCGCCCCTGAATGGGATGGGGGTTTTAAAGAAAAAGTTAAACTTCAATGCCAATGCACATAGAAAATACTGGGAGCCCCTATAACACTGCGAGCAGCACTACAGGCTATTTTTTAAAGCATGAATTCAAAAAGTGACGCTGTGGGACTATGCAGGAGAATTAGAATCTTTGCAATTCAGCAGTGTGCTGTATAAACACAAATACAATTTTCCCATTGAAGCCATATCAATCTTTTTGAAAGTGCAAGCCATATATTTCAAATACAGTAAAAGTGAAAGGCATTGGCTCTCAGGTGGAATAATAAAGGGACTACATATCCCAGCATGCCTGTTACATCTATAAAAGTCAAGGCAGCAATTACTAACGATTGCAAACAGAGGAATACCACCATGAAGAAGACAGTTATGTTGAAACACGTTGTAGTATCTAATGCAACTAAATGCAATTAGAATTGGCAAAAGAAAGGAAGTTACTTTAAACAACTTTCGAGAGTGCAACGTTTTTCTTTCCCTTTTGGCAACAATATACAAGGGTTCTTGGTCTCAACCCTAACGCTGGCACCAGCAGTGGAGTGCACCACCTTATAGACAGGGCCGGACTGGGAACAGAAACCGGCCCTGGTAAACTGCTCAGCCGACCCCCCCCCTGGGGTGAGGGGGAGTGCAGCCGAGCAGTTTGCGAGGGCCTTTTGTTACAGGGGGCAGATATTGCCGCCTCTCGGTAACAAAATCGGCCCCCCAGGGGTCCAAAACCGGCCCCCACCCTAGCGGCCTTCCGGGGAAACTATGGCTAGCGTGAAAGGGGCATGCAGTGGGTGTTGCGGTGGGCATTCCACCGTAACACCCATTGTATTTGACGCTGCCCCCTATGTCCAAGGGCGGCGTACATAGGAGGCAGTGCCAAAATTAAGACCAGGAAAATCCTGGTCTTAAGTTGGCGAAACGAGGAGAAATGCATTATTTCTCCTCGTTTTTGCTTTTTCCATGTGTGCTGCCTTGTGCAGCACACATGGAAAAATCAAAATGCCATGGTTTGTTTATATACAGGAAGGTGTCCCTTCCTGTACATAAACAAACCTTTTTAAAAAAATGCCATTTTGTAACTATCATGTGTGCTGCATGAAGCAGCACCAATGAAAGTTACAAAATGGCATTTTAAGATTGTTTATGTGCAGGAAGGGACACATTCCTACACATAACCAATCCTCCCGGCACACAGACACCCTTGCACTCTGGTGCAAGGGTGCCTGCGTTGGCGCTAAGTTGTTAAACTTAGCACCATCGCAGGGGAAGCGCAAGGCTGCACCAAATTCTTGTAAATATGGTGCAGCTTTGCGTTTCCGAAGTGGCGGAGCGTGTCGTTAAGCCCAGGAGGCTAACGACACGCTCCGCCACTTCATTGTACATATCCCCCTTTGTCCCTTTCTATCACGGCGTGAATGTCACTATAATAATCCTATGCTGAAAAACTTTGATAGAAAAGCAGACGTTTGCGGTGAGCAAATTCAGAGTGTCGCTGGTGTTGTAGAGTGCTGTATACAGGAGCTGCTCTCCACCTAAACGTAACCTAAATATATACATATGTATTCACTAAAAACAGCAAAGGTTACAGGGACATTATACTATCGCCCCGTACTTATCAATATCAATAATGTCATGGAAGATGTAATCTGTGATGTAATATGTGGGATAATTAGCAGTGCATGGCGAGGGTGAGAGTTATAGTTCCCTTAGGGCACATGTTATATTTTCTTCAGATAAGTATTACTATAGCTGCTGAATTTCTGTTGTTTTGTGCGTTTAAAATCTGAACATAACTATAACGTCCCTGTAACCTTTGTTTTTCAAGTGAATCTCTAAGGTTTTTCTTATTCTATTTCCTAACTATAACCTCCCTCTAACCTTTGATTTTTCAGTAAATTGCTAGGGTTTTTTTTAACGTTAAGTAATATTTAATCACCTAACGTTATTTCAACACCCGCCATGTACGGCCAATGGCCATGCGCAGAAGGAGTTTGGCCGCAGAGCCTGGCCTGCAGCCAACCCCCTGCAGGCACCCAACCCCTTACCACACAGGATTTTTAGCTGTGCACGGCAAGGGCCGTCAGCCGCAGTGCATGGCCTGTGCCCAGTATCTGCAGCCAACCCCCATTATGCACCCAAACCTGCATCGCGTATGGCTTGCGGAGGGTCTGCTGCCAGGCCCTGCGGCCCACCCCCTGCAGATACACAAGCATGCATGGCCTTTGGCCGTGCACGGTGGATGGTCAGCCACAGGTCCTGGCCTCTGGCCAGGCCCTGCGGCCAACCCCCCCCCCTTCCAGAGACTCAACCCTGCGCCACACACAGGCTTTGGCCATGCTTGGCTGAGGTTTGACTGCAGGGCCCTGCAGCCAACCCCCAAATGCAGGCAACCCGAGAGTGGGGCATGCAGCCCCCCTAACCAGGTTGATTACGGCCCGGGGACCCTATCCCCCAGGGCTCATCCATATACTGAATTGTGAGGCGGGCACGCAGCGCCCCTCCCTGGGCTGAATTTGGCCCCTGGGACTCCATCTCCCAGGGCCTGGCCATCAAAAATGAGGGGGAGGGGGTAACGTAGTCCCCCTCCCTGGCCCAATATCAGCCCCAGGGATCCCATCCTCTGGGGCCTGGCCAATCAAAAATGGGGGTTGTAGGGCCATGCAGCCTCCCTACCCGGGCTGATTTCAGCCCCGGGAACCCCATCCCCTGAGGCCCAACCAATTATATTACTGAAAAGGGAGAGGGGGCAAGCGGTCCCCCCACCCCCCAGGTCGCGGCCGTTTACTGCAGGGGAGGTGATTTCTGACCTCGGGATCTCATGCCCCGGGGATCTCATCCCACAGGGCCCAGCCAGTCAATTGCGGGTGCCCTACCCCCATCCAGGGCACCCATTGTCTTTTAGATGGGGGCCGCAGAGAGAGCTCCAATGCCCCCACAGTTCCTGCCGCTCCTTGCCTCCAGTGGGAGCCGGCATTTCTCCCTGCATGCGGAAGCATTCTTTTAATCTGTTTCCCTTCCCACTTCACAGTGTGCAGGGAAACAGATGAAAAGTCTGCATTTTTCCTGCTTCCGCCTGCTAGGAGCGGACTTACTGTTTGCTTCCGCTTGGCGGGAGCTTTAAATTTCTCCCGCCAAGTGAGAGCAAGCAGTGGTTTGGGCAGGGAAACATCTATGTCCCGGGGGTAAGCACCCCTAGACATAGCAGGAACACAGGTCCTGGGGGATGGGGTCCCCAGTGCCATTAATGGCTCTGGTAGGGAGTCTGCGGCACCCTCCTTCCTTTACATTGCCTGGCCAGGCCCCGGTATATGAGGTCCCCAGGGCCGATCACGTTCCGCTGCCCCTTCCCCATTTTGGTTAATGGCCAGGCACCATAGGCCATGGCCCCCCTCCCAGCCAATTTCGTCCCTTTACCAAAATCTGCCCAAGAGGGGGCTGTGTGGCCCACCTCCCCATATTGTATGTCAGCCGGGCCCTGGGGTATAAGGTCCCCGAAGGCAAAATCAGCCCAGGAGGGGGTCTACATGGCCCCCTCTCACTTTTAACAACTCATCTGGGCCCCAGGGATGGGGTTCCCGGGCCTGAAATTGGCCTGGGGAGAAGGGACACACATGCCCCCCTCCCCTAATGACATTAATGAATACACCCCCCAGGACCTGGCCTACCCGAGAGGTGGTAAATTAAAAAACAAGTGGGGATATTCACAAGGACTTATCTCCGATTTATCTCCACCTTAACTCATCAAAAGTGGAGATAGATTTAACACCCCATTCACAAGCGGGTGCAAACTGCAGACATCGCCAGTATTCCCGAGATAACTGCCCCAAAATTTATCTCCATGGTGGACACCACCAACTAACCCTAATGAGATGCAGAGTAGGCGTTCCCGTGCAAAAACACACGAAAAAACCACAACACCACTTTCACAACGAACTGCCAGATCCACGATGTGAACCAAAACCAGGCGATAAGCCGCGGTAGCACCAGGGATTTAACACCTGCCTTTTGCTGGTGCTAAGCAGGACGACTACCCACAACATGAAAGGGAGCCCAGCCAAGAGCCACACCTGAAGACCCACAGATGCCATGGAGACAATGATCATACAGCTCCGATATCCCATGAACGTCACAACACCCACCGCCACCACCCCCAGGCCCGCCACCACCCCAAGGACCCGTCCCGCCCCCCCCCCGGGAACACCACAGAGGCAGCGTACACAAAGACACCTGAAACGCACCTGCCGCCCAGACCCAACGCCAGAGGAGGACATTGCCCACTACAAGCCCAAAAGGACAACCAACCCCCGCATCCTGACCCACATCCCCCACCTGTTGACGGTACCAACCCAGCGGATAACCAACATCCCTCCGCAGACAAAGCTGCCGGCTGCGAAGCACATGTCAGCCTCTGGTACCATCCAACCCACAACTGCCAGAGTCGGAGGAGTCACACAGCCAGCCCCATCCAAGGTCATCACACCTCTCCTGGATGCCAACATCAGCCTGGTACCCCAGCCCCTCCACTTCATCCACACTGCGCAGGAGCAGCTGGAGACCAAGCAAGGCCCCTACGCCATAGCTGGATTCCCTCACGTGTCAGGGCCAACTGCACACATGTACCCCTCGTGCCCCCTGCCGACACTGCACACAACTACCACAACAGAAAGCACACGCATCCCATGAATGTGCAGGCAATAGTGGACCGCCCAGGACCCCTCAACAATGTCGTGGCCAACTCCCCAGGCAGAGTGCCTGATTCTCACATCTCCCGACAGTCCATCATCACCCAGTGCTCCCAGGATGGCACCCACGGCAATGCAGTGCTCGTTGGTAAGTAGTACCAAATGAACACACCACACACCTCCAGTCCACAGTCATGCAACTCACGACACTGGCAATGGGCACGCAGCACAACTACATTCAACATGCCACACAACTGGCTAACCGACCAGACACGACAACACGACTCCATTAGGAACTTGGCCTTGCCATGCCCACAACCCAGCCACGGCATGGCACCACAGACACACAATAGCAGGATGTGAGGAGAGGCATGGAGCAGGCATGTGCGAGAGAGGCAAGTGACTAAGGAATGTGAACCTACCCAATGCCAGATGTGGCGTGGAGATGCCGGACAGACCACAGCGTGCAAATCACGGAAATGGCCATGAGGAGATCAACTGCTGGTGCATGGAGTGTAGTGGCCAGTGGATGCTACCATGTCCCCACAGGCTGTGGGGCAGAACGCGGAAATGTTGCACGTTACGTCCCCCCCTGCATGCGCAGGTGGAGTGCGTTGGACCTGCGTACACCAGGCCTGCGTAGGGGTGTGACCAAAAAGCCTGTCGCACTGGGAGTGGTTCTCATTCGGAATGGACAACGCGTCTGCCAGGGCGGTGCCTCTCAGCCTGCCACGATTCCTGCACAGAGCGCGGCAGGGCCTGCGTCCCTGTGCGCCTGCTGCACCCCGGGCCGCTGGGCCCCAGACCCATCATGCCTGCCCCAGCGTACCAACGAGGCTCCGCTCACCTGCCGACACCGGCGTGTGTCAAAGAGGACCCACCATGTGCCGGTGCAAGCTCCAGGCCCCAGGCCTACGACCTTTGCAGCCTCCGCAGACCATCGCTGGCCTCCACGGCGCAGGCCCACAGTACTCCTTTTACATTTACATATTCCACCGGCATCCTCCTCGGCCCAGTGGGTCCCACATGTGTAACTGTGTCCTGAGTCATGAATGGCAGTGACCCCAAGTCCGTGGCAGTGGCCACAGCACCAGACTCCCTTCAATCAGTGAGGCATAATTCCATATCGCAGGCCGGCGACACGTGGTGCCACTAACCCTGTTCAACGCAAACCGGTGCCACGTGATGCCACTAACCCTGTTCAACGCAAGCCGGCGACACGTGGTGCCACTAACCCTGTTCAACGCAAGCCGGCGACACGTGGTGCCAATAACCCTGTTCAACGCAAGCCGGCGCCACGTGGTGCCACTAACCCTGTTCAATGCAAGCCGGCGACACGTGGATGAGGGCACAGGCCTACACAGCGGCCCAGTGGGTCCCACATGTGGAACTGTGTCCTGAGTCATGAATGGCAGTGACCAGATGTCTACTGCAGGGGTGATATCACTAAACTCCCTGCTATCAGTGAAGCAAACAAATGCATCACGAGCACACGACACATGTCTGTGGGCCCGTACTGACTGCTGCCCCCAGCCTACACTGCGGTCCAGTAGGCCCCACATCCAGCACCCAGTCGTGGTTCATGAATGGCAGAGTCCATACCAGTGAACGCACGGAGAGGAGTAAGAGGAAGATGCGGTTCAGTCCGGATGAAAGCCGGATCCTCGTTACGGAGGTGACCGAACACTAGCAACAACTGACCTGGTGCCACTAACCCAGTGCAACGCTAGTCCGCGTCCCATGGTGCCACTGAACCTGAACTATGCAGGCCGGTGGGACCATCCAACCTAAGCCGGCGACACTCGGTGAATGGCCCCTGCTGGCCGCTGCCTCAGGCCTACACTGCGGTCCAGTAGGCCACACATGTGGAACTGTGTCCTGGGTAAGATATGGAGGAGTCCACACCATTGGACACGCCTCATCGCAGGCGGCATCCCCTATCAGCACTGGTGCCACTAACTCTGTGAGCAATGACTCATGGGCACTCTCTGGTTGAACTTTGGTGGTGTCTGAGTCCATGGCCTGGGGGTTGTCTGCATCATCATCTGGCTGGGACGGACTTGGTGTCCGACATGTGTTTGCTCCACTCATCTCCACCATGGTGACTGTTTCAGCGTGGTTCTGCCCTCGGCATCATGCCCTGGGGGTACACGCTCCACTGTCCACCGAGACACTCCGCGACAACCCCCCTAGTCATCTGCGGGAACCTGCTCTGCTCTCGTGACCCTGCCCCAGTGCACCGCAAGTCAGCGGCCCGTGGCGGTAGGCCCGTGCAGGATGCTGTGCATCCGGGGCCACTAACTCTGTGCAGCTCAGGTCATGGGTCCTTTACGGTTGAATGGTTGTGTTCTTTACGATGTACACTGTTGTCGTTTTTTGACTGCACCAGGCCTCCATGACGGCTGGTGTACACACACCCCACACACATCCAACACAGGTGTCACTCGACATGTGAGCCTGCTAATAAAAGTGGCCTGGCGCACGTGCCCGTGACCATTCCCAACATCTAAGCAAGTGTGTCCGTGTGGTCATTATGTCAGCATGATGGGCCGGAGCCCTGCAACATCAGTGTGCTGTCTTCAGCGGAGGATACCATGTCACCTCAGCAGTGGCTGAGACCTTGGACATGTAGCTTCGCCCGCCCCCCCCTGCATGCACAAGCGGCGTGTGCTGGTTCAGCGTACGTCAGGTCAGCGCAGGGGTGTGATGATTAGGCCGGGGGTTCAGGGCGTGGCTCTGGTCTGGCCTTGAGCAGGAAGTGAGGTAAGTGTGTCCTTGTGTTGGGGTGTTGTCGGCACCAGGGCCACAGTAGTCGATGTTGCAATGTAGCATACACCCGGAGGGCGGGCCCGCACGTATGGTGAAATGTAGGAGCGCAAACTCGCTCGGGGTCTTGGCACATGCATGCCAAGTGTTATGTGTATCAGTCCTGCGGCTGCATGAGTCAGGTGTCTGGCCCCAATCGCGGCGCGGTCACAGCCAGCCATGGACTGTACATCTGTGTCCACCCTGTCCAGACCGTTGGCCTACACTCACGTGGCCGCACACCCTCCCAGGCCAGCTTACAGGTGTTCTTGGCATGCCGCTGGACATGCGCGGACAGGCATGACAATGGTGTGCCGTAGGAGTGCACGTGATACAACCGCGCAGCGCACACATGTGTGGAGGCTCGTGGGAAGGAGGAGCAGCTGTGAGGCAACGTGACACACAGTGATGCTGCTCATGTGCCATGTGCTAAGCATGTCATCCATGATTCCCTGGGTTGCAGACATCCCACCCCACCCACGATAGGCCTCTGTGCATCTCCTGTATGCATGCAGATGGTGAAGTTACTGTAGGGATGAATGGTCCTTTGTCTGCACTATCGGGCGGTAGCATATCTGCAGCTCCTAGATGTGACTTGCCAGTGCCCAGCACCCCCGGACAGATAGGATAGCATTTCCAGGCGACTCCCACTCTACGCACTGCCAGACGTGAGGCCAACGTGTACACATCCCACACGCAGAAGTCCTTGGTCGTAGTTTGCGTGCGTGAAATGGCCTTCACTCGTACTCCCACCACACCCCAGGCCTGCACCCGTTGCACACAGACACTGCTCATTGCTCCGACCTGTGGCATTTCATCCACAGGACTGGCGCAGGTCCTCACAGTGCCGCTTCAAGCAGAGCCACTGACGCAATGGCAGACCATCCCGGACACATGCTCTATTCCAGTCACGTGGACCTGTACCGTGCACGTCTGCTGCATGTACTGGGGGCACTGCCATTGGCAGTGCTGCGGATCAGTTACAGGCTGAGCTTCCGCATTGCCAACGTCACCAGCGTTCAGCCTGTGTTACACTGTCGTTCGTGCATATTCGAGTGGTCCATGGATGTCTGCCTCTCCAACGTTACGGTAGCTGACCTGGATTTCGACATGTGTGTGCACCCCCTGTTGGACCACGACCAGGAGTGTCACTGTGATGCCCGTTTATGGCATGCCTGGATGTTTGGCATGCATGCTGGGAACTGGACCTGGGAGATTGCACGAGTCGTCCTGTGCAGTGACCACATTGAGCCGCTCCCTGATTGGGCTTTCATGCATTTTGGGGCCAGGGGTTGGAGTGAGCACATCTGTCCGGGACAGCTGATGGGTTACGTCGCCGACATGTCAGATGTGGTGGACAACGATCTTGCATTGGAAATGTTGGCCTACGCTGCTTCACTCGCGATCATGGATGAGTGACAAGGTACCTGCAGCCAGGACTGCATGTGACCCATTGCACGTGTCCCGACGCCTGGTTGCATGTTTGGGATCTGGTCACATGTCCCTAGGAGACAGTGGACATGGCTGCATTGGCCTGGACTCCTGATCCATGCGCGGACAACATATGCGGGTTGGCAATGACTTGTGTTGGTGATGGACTCCCCCGGGGTGGACATGGGTGCTTTCCAACGTTCCTCATGCAGACATGCTGCTGCATTGGTCTGCATGTCGTGGCACTTCTCTTGGCCGTACTGACACGCAATTGTTGATAAAGTTTCCGCACGTTCACTTGTCTCCAACTGTGTTGAGTGTTTATTTGTATGCCAATATGTGTGTCACGGCCTATCTGGGTCCCTGCCTTACATGCATTGCTGCCCCATCAGGGCTGTGGGTTGGTACTTGTGCATTATCATGTCCCTGTTTCGTGCTTTGCCAGATGCGTATGGCCATTTACCGGTCACAAGCGGATGCACTTGTGTCCTGTGTTCGGTTGTGCAGATGTTGGTGTTTGTACCACATTGTGTTGGATGTTGGGGTGCTCTGCTTCCTATGTGTGTGTGCTGCATTGTGTGTGAGATGTCCCTTCACCTCTGATTTGGCTCACCCTTCTCCCTTTCAGGCAGTGTGGTTTTCACTTCTGTGCTTGTTCAGTGGTGTGATATTGCCGACTTGTGTGACTTGTGCTCTTGGTTGGTGTTGTTCCTCTTGGGCATGGTTTGTCTGCAGTTGTGCTGTGCTTAATTGTGCATGTGTGCCATTGTGCCCATCTCCCCCCGTCCCTCCAGTCCCTGGTCATTCCTCTCCCTGTTGCTGTTGTGTCTGTTGATTTTGAGCAATTTCCGGTCCCCGACTCCTGCCACCATCTCCAGACTGATGTGTTGGACACCATTTCCTCCATGTCATTCAGCTCCTGGTGTGGCGCTGGACTCCCACCTCCGGTGTGCATTGCTGCCTTCTGGTTGTTGGCGTGTTTGTGCTTGTTTGTGCGTTTCGCATCATTCCAGCTGTTCTGGTTTTCTGCCATTGTCCTCCTCCGCTCTCCGGCTGCATTCACCTTGTCCATGATGGCCTGCCATGTCTAATGTTTTGTTGCCAATGGTGCTTGTGGGGTTGTGTGCTAGCTCCGACTGCCTCCATTGTGCTTCGCTGTTTTCTGTTTGGTTTGTCTTTCTTTTTCCTGCTTTTGTTGTGCTTATTCCCGCATGCCGTATATGTGTCGCGGGCCTTGTGCTGCTTATCGCTGCTTTCCTCCTCGCGAATGGGCTCATCACATGTTTTTTGGTGTTGGAGTTTGTGTTTTTATCTCCGTCGAGGTGGTTGTATCGCGGACATTGGCCGCGGTTTCGGGAGACTATTGCATTGTACCGCCGTGTTGTGAATTCCACGTTAACACGGGGTTATTTTCCCGCGATGGGCTGCAATTTGTAAAGTTGCGTTAACATTTTTTGGAGATGTTTAGCACACGTTCTTGTGAATATACCCCAAGATGAGGAGACCTTGCTTGTTTTTAAAATAATTTTTGCTGTGGATTTGCAGATCCTCCATGAAATTGTGGCAAAAAATAAAAAACAAATATTATTTTGGCTCCGGCAGGTTCCCTGTGGGATTCCACCACCAGGCCTAGGGGGTCAGGGTATTGCTACCAAACACCTGCCGTTTTTTTAAACTTTTTTCTGGGGACCCAGCTGAGTCCCACTCACAAGATGGCTGCCAACACTTCTTGGTTTAAGTGTTGGCAGCCAATCAGCTCTCACCATGAGATCTATCGGATCCGCGGACCCTCCACGTCCCTAGACATCTATAAATCTTCTTTCTTCAATAACTACAAAACCACTGAACAGATTTACACCAAATTATAAAAAGGGCTCTTTCTGGACCAAGAGCTAGCTTTATGCCAAATTTGGTGTAATTTCGTTAAGCGGTTTGGACTTCATTCGTGTCCAAAATTACTGTGGGAAATTGCATGTGGATAACTCTTTTTGGGACCCCCCCTTTTTCTCAGCCCCTGCTTGGCAAGTCACCTGAAACTTTCCAGACAGCAGCTGAAGTGATTGTCATACTAGTTTTAAAAATTTCGTGAAGATTCGCAAAGGTTATTAGCAAAACAAAAAATGGTTTGTCTATGGAAACTAGGTCCTAACTATAACTACCGACCGCCAGTAGGTTTTATATATACACACACACACTCGACTTCACTTTAATGAAGATGACCAGCAATCCAAACTTACTCCTCCAAAGTCCAACGCTTTCCCTACTGCTGTTGCACAGACTGGAGTGGGAATAGTAGATCTTACCCCTCCGAAGTCCAATGCTTTCCCTACTGTTGCACAGACTGCAGTGGGAACAGTAAATCCTACCACTCCGGAGTCCAATGCTTTCCCTACTACTGCACAGACTGGAGTGGGAATAGTAAATTGAATCCCTCTAAAGTCCAATGCTTCCCGAACTGTTGCACAGACTGCAGTGGGAATAGTAAATGTAATCCCTCCAAAGTCCAACGATTTTCCTACTGTTGCACAGACTAGAGTGGGAATAGAAAATCTTATACCTCCGAAGTCCTAAGCTTTTCTTATTGTTGCACAGACTGGAGTGAAGATAGTAAATCTTACCCCTCTGAAGTCCAATGCTTTCCCTACTGTTGCACAGACTGAAGTGGGAATAGTAATTTTTTCCCTTCGAAGTCCAACGCTTTCCCTACTGTTGCAAAGACTGGAGTGGGCATAGTAAATCTTACCCCTCCGAACTCCAATGCTTTCCCTACTGTTGTACAGACAGCAGTGGGAATAGTAAATTGAATCCCTCTAAAGTCCAACGCTTCCCGAACTGTTGCACAGACTGCAGTGGGAATAGTAAATTTAATCCCTCCAAAGTCCAACGATTTTCCTACTGTTGCACAGACTAGAGTGGGAATAGAAAATCTTATACCACCGAAGTCCTAAGCTTTTCCTATTGTTGCATAGACTGGAGTGAAGATAGTAAATCTTACCCCTCCAAAGTCCAATGCTTTCTCTACTGTTGCACAGACTGAAGTGGGAATAGTAATTTTTTCCCTTCGAAGTCCAACGCTTTCCCTACTGTTGCACAGACTGGAGTGGGAATATGAAATCTTAACCCAGATGAAGTCCAATGCTTTCCTTACTGCTGCACAGACTCGAGTGGGAATAGTAAATTTTACCCCTGCGAAGTGCATGTTTGATGTGAGTCAGTCCATTTACCCTCTCCCCCCATCAATTCCCTTAGACCTCCCTTGTGGTCGTGACAGCCCTTCAGTGATTCGAATGTCCATGTTTAAGGCATGTCAGCTTGTTCCCCCTACCTCTCAGGCCTATCGTGGTTCTGGTTACTCCTCTATGCCTCGCGTGTCCTTGTTTGATGTGAGTCTGTCTGGACACCCGCTACCTTCAGACCTTGCATGGTTCAGGTTGTCCTTCCATCCCTTAGGCGACCGGTCCCCCCAACCCCACCGGCCTCTCTTGTGGTTCTGGCTGCCCTTGTATCCCTCGGGTGTCTATATCTGTTCATTTCAGCCTGGCCCCCCAGCTTGTCTGGAAACTCTTGTGGGCCTAGCTTTGCCTCTATACCTCGGGTGTCCATGTTTGATGCGAGTAAGTTTGCCCCCACCCCTGCACGCCTATCTAATGGACCTGGCTGTCCTTCTAGGCCTCGGGTGTCCGTGCAGGCCTGCTTCCAGGAATTTTTATCTGGATGGGCCAAGGGTGTGTTCAGGTGGACCAATGGGGGCCCAATTTATGTCAATTCTGGAGTTAGCCTACAAGCCCTAGATTTGCACATGGACATCGATTCACCAAAATGCCAGGGGTAGCGGAAACAACATCACACATCCTTGATCTTAATGACATCATAGGAAGTGATCATAATATGACCTTTGACCGTCAACCTTCCTACAAAGTGATGTCACGTGACCTTAACCCCAATGACATCACAATAATCGACTTTGCTGAATTTGTAATAAAAGCCATCATAAGCAAAAACACCTAAAGGCGTCATTTTTAGCGCTTGTCTGTACATACTTCAAACAGCAAATCTAAATAGAAAAGCACTTTTAAATGTGGTCTAGAGCTGCAAAGATTCCTGACTAACAAATAAACTCAACACAGACTGAAAAGCCATGTTACAAATGAATACATTTGATTTCATGCCCGGGCCTTTGCAAACTTTTAAACCTACAACCAATGGCCTGTATTTTATCTTTTGGAAAGGAGACAACCCTCCCCTGACTGATAATTAATGTAAACAAAGTGAAAAAGCACCACAAGATTAGGCTGTTCACTTGGAGGAAGCATGTCACAGGTGCTTCTCCAAGGCCTCTTCTGCCGACAGGGAGGGCCAAAGGTCATGCTTGGTTTGGCCTGGGCCACCCGCTAGAACCGGGTCTGTGTCCATGTTTGATGTGAGTCAGTGTGAATGCATGAAAGCAGAACTGGAGGTCGATCATTCTCCTACATCGCACCTTAGACCTGGAACAATCTCCCTCAACACATCAGCGCTTCCGCCTCACTTCTTGAGTTCCGCAAGAAGTTGGAAATTGGCACTTGTCTTCCACTAACCCTGCGGGGCTCGACAGCCAACATCCAGCTCAACAGTCAACCACCCACGCCTGCACGCCTGCTGCAGCGCCTGGATACCCTCACAGGTGATTAGTACGCTATATAACTCTCCATAACAAAACAAAGAATGCCCCCACCCTGCAGTCCTATCTCGTGGTGCATAGTGTCTCCAGCCCCTCTGGCCTCTCTCGTGGCCCTGGGTCTCCTTGCATGCCTCAAGTGTCCCTGTTTGATGCGATTCAGCCTGGCAAGCACTCCCCTCTAGGCCTCTCTTGGATCTGAAGCGCTGCCCCTCCTTTCCGAGGCTGTTGGCGCCCGCCGAGCAGATGGCACCGGAGAACGTGTGCAAACATGTAAAAACAACAGGAGGCCGGCGGGGCTCCGCAGTCTGAGACTGACATATGTTTTGTAATTTTCTGAAGTGTGGAGCAGGGCATGACGGTCCACGCGGAAGCAGGAGGAGGCGTTTCAGCATGTGTGGTGCAGCAGCCTCGGTACATCTTTCTTCACATCAGCCATCCCCCAGTGCCCCTCCCCTGCTGCCAGGGACTGTGACGCAGATACATAGTGCAGGTGTGACGGACATGCTTTGTATCTGGAGGAGGCCAGGGAATCATGTATACACCACACGTGTGACAGACTCGTGCCCTGGTGTCTCGAAGGGCCATAAACCCGTACCCCTAGGTCTACAAGAATGTAAAGAAACGCTACAGATGTCATAGACCCGCACCCCTAGGTCTACATTACAGCAAGGAAACAGGCAAACCCTACAGGTGCCATAGACCCGTGCCCCATGGTCTACTAGAGAGCAAGAAAACAGGCAAACCCTACAGGTGCCATAAACCCGCACCCCTATGTCTACAAGAGAGAAAGGAAACATCAAACACTACAGGTGCCATAGACCTGTACCCCTATGTCTACAAGAGAGCAAGGAAACATCAAACCCTACAGGTGCTATAGACACATGCCCCAAGGTCTACGAGAGAGCAAGGAAACAGACACACCCTACAGGTGCCATAAACCCGTACCTCTAGGTCTACAAGAGAGCAAGGAAACAGGCACACCCTACAGGTGCCATAAACCTGTACCCCTAGGTCTACAAGAGAGCAAGGAAAGAGGCAAACCCTACAGATGCCATAGACCAGTACCTCTATGTCTACAAGAGATCAAGGAAACAGGCAACCCCTACAGGTGCCATAAACCTGTACCCCTATGTCTGCAAGAGAGAAAGGAAACATCAAACTCTACAGGCGCCATAGACCTGTACCCCTATGTCTACAAGAGAGCAAGGAAACATCAAACCCTACAGGTGCTATAGACACGTGTCCCTAGGTCTATGAGAGAGCAAAGAAACAGGCAAATGCTACAGGTGCCATAAACCCGTTCCCCTATGTCTACAAGAGAGAAAGGAAACATCAAACACTACAGGTGCCATAGACCTGTACCCCTATGTCTACAAGAGAGCAAGGAAACATCAAACCCTACAGGTGCTATAGACACATGCCCCTAGGTCTACGAGAGAGCAAGGAAACAGGCACACCCTACAGGTGCCATAAACCCGTACCTCTAGGTCTACAAGAGAGCAAGGAAACAGGCACACCCTACAGGTGCCATAAACCCGTACCCCAAGGTCTACAAGAGAGCAAGGAAAGAGGCAAACCCTACAGATGCCATAGACCAGTACCTCTATATCTACAAGAGATCAAGGAAACAGGCAACTCTTACAGGTGTCATAAACCCGTACCCCTATGTCTGCAAGAGAGAAAGGAAACATCAAACACTACAGGCGCCATAGACCTGTACCCCTATGTCTACAAGAGAGCAAGGAAACATCAAACCCTACAGGTGCTATAGACACGTGTCCCTAGGTCTATGAGAGAGCTAAGAAACAGGCAAATGCTACAGGTGCCATAAACCCGTACCCCTATGTCTACAAGAGAGAAAGGAAACATCAAACACTACAGGTGCCATAGACCTGTACCCCTATGTCTACAAGAGAGCAAGGAAACATCAAACCCTAGAGGTGCTATAGACACATGCCCCTAGGTCTACGAGAGAGCAAGGAAACAGGCACACCCTACAGGTGCCATAAACCCGTACCTCTAGGTCTACAAGAGAGCAAGGAAACAGGCACACCCTACAGGTGCCATAAACCTGTACCCCTAGGTCTACAAGAGAGCAAGGAAAGAGGCAAACCCTACAGATGCCATAGACCAGTACCTCTATGTCTACAAGAGATCAAGGAAACAGGCAACCCCTACAGGTGCCATAAACCCATACCCCTATGTCTGCAAGAGAGAAAGGAAACATCAAACACTACAGGCGCCATAGACCTGTACCCCTATGTCTACAAGAGGCCAAGGAAACATCAAACCCTACAGGTGCTATAGACACGTGTCCCTAGGTCTATGAGAGAGCAAAGAAACAGGCAAATGCTACATGTGCCATAGACCTATACCCCTATGTCTAAAGGGAGCAAGGAAACATGCAAACCCTAAAGGTGCCACAGGCCCGTGCCCCTAGGTCTAAAAGAGGACAAAGAAACAGGCAAATGCTACAGGTGCCATAGACCAGTACCTCTATGTCTTCAAGAGAGCAAGGAAACAGGCAAACCCTACAGGTGCCATAAACCCATACCTCTAGGTCTACAAGAACATAAAGAAACGCTACAGGTGCCATAGACCCACACCCCTAGGTCTACATGACAGCAAGGAACCAGGCAAACCATACAGGTGCCATAGACCAGTGCCCCTAGAACTACAAGAGAGCAAGAAAACAGGCAAACCCTACAGGTGCCATAAACCCATACCTCTAGGTCTACAAGAGAGCAAGGAAACAGGCACGCCCTACAGGTGCCATAAACCCATACCCCTAGGTCTACAAGAGAGCAAGGAAATAGGCAAACTCTACAGATGCCATAGACCAGTACCTCTATGTCTACAACAGATCAAGGAAACAGGCAAACCCTACAGGTGCCATAAACCCGTACCCCTATGTCTACAAGAGAGAAATGAAACATCAAACACTACAGGTGCCATAGACCTGTACCCCTATCTCTACAAGAGAGCAAGGAAACATCAAACCCTACAGGTGCTATAGAGACGTGCCCCTAAGTCTACGAGAGAGCAAAGAAAGTTGCAAACGCTACAGGTGCCATAGACCCATGCCTCTAGGTCTACAAGAACGTAAAGAAACGCTACAGGTGCCATAGACCCGCACACCTAGGTCTACATGACAGCAAGGAACCAGGCAAAACCTACAAGTGCCATAAATCCGCACCACTAGGTCTACATTACAGCAAGGAACCAGGCAAACACTACAGGCGCCATAGACCCATGCCCCTAGGTCTACAAGAGAGCAAGGAAACAGGCACACCCTACAGGTGCCATAAACCCGTACCTCTAGGTCTACAAGAGAGCAAGGAAACAGGCACACCCTACAGGTGCCATAAACCCGTACCCCTAGGTCTTCAAGAGAGCAAGGAAAGAGGCAAACCCTATAGATGCCATAGACCTGTACTCCTCTGTCTACAACAGATCAAGGAAACAGGCAAACCCTACAGGTGCCATAGACCCGTGCCCCATGGTCTACTAGAGAGCAAGAAAACAGGCAAACCCTACAGGTGCCATAAACCCGCACCCCTATGTCTACAAGAGAGAAAGGAAACATCAAACACTACAGGTGCCATAGACCTGTACCCCTATGTCTACAAGAGAGCAAGGAAACATCAAACCCTACAGGTGCTATAGACACATGCCCCAAGGTCTACGAGAGAGCAAGGAAACAGACACACCCTACAGGTGCCATAAACCCGTACCTCTAGGTCTACAAGAGAGCAAGGAAACAGGCACACCCTACAGGTGCCATAAACCTGTACCCCTAGGTCTACAAGAGAGCAAGGAAAGAGGCAAACCCTACAGATGCCATAGACCAGTACCTCTATGTCTACAAGAGATCAAGGAAACAGGCAACCCCTACAGGTGCCATAAACCTGTACCCCTATGTCTGCAAGAGAGAAAGGAAACATCAAACACTACAGGCGCCATAGACCTGTACCCCTATGTCTACAAGAGAGCAAGGAAACATCAAACCCTACAGGTGCTATAGACACGTGTCCCTAGGTCTATGAGAGAGCAAAGAAACAGGCAAATGCTACAGGTGCCATAAACCCGTTCCCCTATGTCTACAAGAGAGAAAGGAAACATCAAACACTACAGGTGCCATAGACCTGTACCCCTATGTCTACAAGAGAGCAAGGAAACATCAAACCCTACAGGTGCTATAGACACATGCCCCTAGGTCTACGAGAGAGCAAGGAAACAGGCACACCCTACAGGTGCCATAAACCCGTACCTCTAGGTCTACAAGAGAGCAAGGAAACAGGCACACCCTACAGGTGCCATAAACCCGTACCCCAAGGTCTACAAGAGAGCAAGGAAAGAGGCAAACCCTACAGATGCCATAGACCAGTACCTCTATATCTACAAGAGATCAAGGAAACAGGCAACTCTTACAGGTGTCATAAACCCGTACCCCTATGTCTGCAAGAGAGAAAGGAAACATCAAACACTACAGGCGCCATAGACCTGTACCCCTATGTCTACAAGAGAGCAAGGAAACATCAAACCCTACAGGTGCTATAGACACGTGTCCCTAGGTCTATGAGAGAGCTAAGAAACAGGCAAATGCTACAGGTGCCATAAACCCGTACCCCTATGTCTACAAGAGAGAAAGGAAACATCAAACACTACAGGTGCCATAGACCTGTACCCCTATGTCTACAAGAGAGCAAGGAAACATCAAACCCTAGAGGTGCTATAGACACATGCCCCTAGGTCTACGAGAGAGCAAGGAAACAGGCACACCCTACAGGTGCCATAAACCCGTACCTCTAGGTCTACAAGAGAGCAAGGAAACAGGCACACCCTACAGGTGCCATAAACCTGTACCCCTAGGTCTACAAGAGAGCAAGGAAAGAGGCAAACCCTACAGATGCCATAGACCAGTACCTCTATGTCTACAAGAGATCAAGGAAACAGGCAACCCCTACAGGTGCCATAAACCCATACCCCTATGTCTGCAAGAGAGAAAGGAAACATCAAACACTACAGGCGCCATAGACCTGTACCCCTATGTCTACAAGAGGCCAAGGAAACATCAAACCCTACAGGTGCTATAGACACGTGTCCCTAGGTCTATGAGAGAGCAAAGAAACAGGCAAATGCTACATGTGCCATAGACCTATACCCCTATGTCTAAAGGGAGCAAGGAAACATGCAAACCCTAAAGGTGCCACAGGCCCGTGCCCCTAGGTCTAAAAGAGGACAAAGAAACAGGCAAATGCTACAGGTGCCATAGACCAGTACCTCTATGTCTTCAAGAGAGCAAGGAAACAGGCAAACCCTACAGGTGCCATAAACCCATACCTCTAGGTCTACAAGAACATAAAGAAACGCTACAGGTGCCATAGACCCACACCCCTAGGTCTACATGACAGCAAGGAACCAGGCAAACCATACAGGTGCCATAGACCAGTGCCCCTAGAACTACAAGAGAGCAAGAAAACAGGCAAACCCTACAGGTGCCATAAACCCATACCTCTAGGTCTACAAGAGAGCAAGGAAACAGGCACGCCCTACAGGTGCCATAAACCCATACCCCTAGGTCTACAAGAGAGCAAGGAAATAGGCAAACTCTACAGATGCCATAGACCAGTACCTCTATGTCTACAACAGATCAAGGAAACAGGCAAACCCTACAGGTGCCATAAACCCGTACCCCTATGTCTACAAGAGAGAAATGAAACATCAAACACTACAGGTGCCATAGACCTGTACCCCTATCTCTACAAGAGAGCAAGGAAACATCAAACCCTACAGGTGCTATAGAGACGTGCCCCTAAGTCTACGAGAGAGCAAAGAAAGTTGCAAACGCTACAGGTGCCATAGACCCATGCCTCTAGGTCTACAAGAACGTAAAGAAACGCTACAGGTGCCATAGACCCGCACACCTAGGTCTACATGACAGCAAGGAACCAGGCAAAACCTACAAGTGCCATAAATCCGCACCACTAGGTCTACATTACAGCAAGGAACCAGGCAAACACTACAGGTGCCATAGACCCATGCCCCTAGGTCTACAAGAGAGCAAGGAAACAGGCACACCCTACAGGTGCCATAAACCCGTACCTCTAGGTCTACAAGAGAGCAAGGAAACAGGCACACCCTACAGGTGCCATAAACCCGTACCCCTAGGTCTTCAAGAGAGCAAGGAAAGAGGCAAACCCTATAGATGCCATAGACCTGTACTCCTCTGTCTACAACAGATCAAGGAAACAGGCACACCCTACAGGTGCCATAAACCCGTACCCCTAGGTCTACAAGAGAGCAAGGAAAGAGGCAAACCCTACAGATGTCATAGACCAGTACCTCTATGTCTACAACAGATCAAGGAAACAGGCAAACCCTACAGGTGCCATAAACCTGTACCACTATGTCTAAAAGAGAGCAAGGAAACATCAAACCCTACAGGTGCCATAGACCTGTACCCCTATGTCTACAAGAGAGCAAGGAAACATCAAACCCTACAGGTGCCATAGAACTGTACCCCTATGTCTACAAGAGAGCAAGGAAACATCAAACCCTACAGGTGCTATAGACACGTGCCCCAAGGTCTACGACAGAGCAAAGAAACAGGTAAATGCTTCATGTGCCATAGACCTGTACCCCTTTGTCTACAAGAGAGCAAGGAAACATGCAAACCCTAAAGGTGCCATATGCCCGTGCCCCTAGGTCTAAAAGTGGACAAAGAAACAGGCAAACGCTTCAGGTGCCATAGACCCATACCCCTATGTCTACAAAAGAGCAAGGGGACATGCAAACCCAACAGGTGGCATCGACCCATGCCCCTAGTTCTACAAGAGAGCAAAGAAACTGGAAAAAGCTACAGGTGCCATAGACCAGTACCTCTATGTCTTCAAGAGAGCAAGGAAACAGGCAAACCCTACAGGTGCCATAAACCCGTACCCCTAGGTCTACAAGAACGTAAAGAAATGCTACAGGTGCCATAGACCCGCATCCCTAGGTCTACATGACAGCAAGGAACCAGGCAAACCCTACAAGTGCCATAAATCCACACCACTAGGTCTACATTACAGCAAGGAACCAGGCAAACACTACAGGCGCCATAGACTCGTGCCCCTAGGTCTACAAGAGAGCAAGGAAACAGGCAAACCCTACAGGTGCCATACACCCATACCTCTAGGTCTACAAGAGAGCAAGGAACAGGTACATCCTACAGGTGCCATAAACCCGTACCCCTAGGTCTATAAGAGAGCAAAGAAATAGGCAAACCCTACAGATGCTATAGACCAGTACCTCTATGGCTACAACAGATCAAGGAAACAGGCACACCCTACAAGTGCCATAAACCCATACCCCTAGGCCTACAAGAGAGCAAGGAAAGAGGCAAACCCTACAGATGTCATAGACCAGTACCTCTATGTCTACAACAGATCAAGGAAACAGGCAAACCCTACAGGAGCCATAAACCTGTACCACTATGTCTAAAAGAGAGCAAGGAAACATCAAACCCTACAGGTGCCATAGACCTGTACCCCTATGTCTACAAGAGAGCAAGGAAACATCAAAGCCTAAAGGTGCCATAGGCCCATGCCACTAGGTTTAAAGAGGACAAAGAAACAGGCAAACGCTACAGGTGCCATAGACCCATACCCCTATGTCTACAAAAGAGCAAGGAAACATGCAAACCCGACAGGTGGCATCGACCCATGCCCCTAGGTCTACAAGAGAGCAAAGAAACAGGCAAACGCTACAGGTGCCATAGACCCATTCCCAAAGAGAGCAAGGAAACATGCAAACCCTACAGGTGCGATAGATCTGTGACCCTAGGTCTACAAGAGAGCAAACAAACAGGCAAACTCTAAAGGTGTCATGGACCCGAACCCCTGGGTCTGCAAGAGAGCAAGGAAACATGAAAACTCTAGAGGTGCCGTAGACCTGTACCCCTATGTCTGCAAGAGAAGGAGGAAACTGTCAAACCCTACAGGTGCCATAGACCTATACACCTAGGTCTACAAGAGAGCAAAGAAACAGGCACATGCTACAGGTACCATACACCTGTACCCCTAGGTTTGCAAGAGAGCAAGGAAGAAAGAGTCAAACCCTTAGGAGCCATAGACCCATGCGCCTAGGTCTACAAGACAGAAAGGAAACATGCAAACCCTGCATGTGCCACAGAAACAAATGCCTACGTCTACAAGAGAGCAGGGAACAGGCAAACCTTACAGGTGCCAAAGACCTGTACCCCATGGTCTACAAGCAGGGAAACATGCAAACCCTACAGGTGCCATAGACCCATGCCCCTAGGACTACAAGAGAGCCAAGAAACAGGCAAATGCTACAGTGCCATAGACCGTGCCCCTAGGTCTACAAGAGAGACATGGAAACAGGTACATTACAGGTGCCATACACCCACACCCCTAGGTCTACAAGCAAGCAAGGAAACAGGCAAACCCTACAAGTGCTATAGACCCATGCCCCTAGGTTTACAAGAGAGCAAAGAAACAGGTAAACTCTACAGGTGCCATAGACCTGTACCCCTATGTTTACAAGAGAGTAAGGAAACATGCAAACCCTAAAGGTGCCATAGTCCTGTGTCCCTCGGTCTAAAAGAGGACAAAGAAACAGAGAAACGCTACAGGTGCCATAGACCCATACCCCTATGTCTACAAGAGAGCAAGGAAACATGCACACCCGACAGGTGCCATCAACCTGTACCCCTAGATCTACAAGAGAGCAAGGAAACAGGAAAGCGTTACAGGTGCCATAGACCCAAACTCCTAGGTCTACAAGCGGGCAAGGAAACAGGCAAACCCTGGGGGGCCATAGACCTGTACCCCTAGGTCTAAAAGAGATCAAGGAAACGGGCAAACCCTACAGGTGCCATATACCCACACCTTCATGTCTACAAGAGAACAAGGAAACAAGCAAACGCTACATGTGCCATACACCCACACCCCAAGGTCTACAAGTGAGCAAGTAAACAGGCAAACCCTACAGGTGCGATATATCCAGGACCCTAGGTCTACAAGAGAGCAAAGAAAAAGGCAAACGCTACAGGTGCCATAGACCTGTACCCCTATGTCTGCAAGAGAAGGAGGAAACTGGCGAACACTACAGGTGCCATATACCTATACACCTAGATCTACAAAAGAGAAAAGAAACAGGCAAATGCTACAGGTACCATAAACCCGTACCTCTAGGTCTACAAGAACATAAAGAAATGCTACAGGTGCCAAAGACCCACACCCCTAGGTCTACATGACAGCAAGGAACCAGGCAAACCCTACAAGTGCCATAAATCCGCAGCACTAGGTCTACATTACAGCAAGGAACCAGGCAAACCATACATGTGCCATAGACCCATGCCCCTAGAACTACAAGAGAGCAAGGAAACAGGCAAACTCCACAGGTGCCATAAACCCATACCTCTAGGTCTACAAGAGAGCAAGGAAACAGGTACACCCTACAGGTGCCATAAACCCATACCCCTAGGTCTACAAGAGAGCAGGGAAAGAGGCAAACTCTACAGATGCCATAGACGAGTACCTCTATGTCTACAACAGATCAAGGAAACAGGCAAACCCTACAGGTGCCATAAACCCGTACCCCTATGTCTACAAGAGAGAAATGAAACATCAAACACTACAGGTGCCATAGACCTATACCCCTATCTCTACAAGAGAGCAAGGAAACATCAAACCCTACAGGTGCTATAGAGACATGCCCCTAGGTCTACGAGAGAGCAAAGAAACTGGCAAACGCTACAGGTGCCATAGACCCGTGCCTCTAGGTCTACAAGAACGTAAAGAAACGCTATAGGTGCCATAGACCTCCACCCCTAGGTGTACATGACAGCAAGGAACCAGGCAAACCCTACAAGTGCCATGAATCCGCACCACTAGGTCTACATTACAGCAAGGAACCAGACAAACACTACAGGCGCCATAGACCCGTGCCCATAGGTCTACAAGAGAGCAAGGAAAGAGGCAAACCCTATAGATGCCATAGACCTGTACCTCTATGTCTACAACAGATCAAGGAAACAGGCACACCCTACAGGTGCCATAAACTCGTACCCCTAGGTCTACAAGAGAGCAAGGAAAGAGGCAAACCCTACAGATGCCATAGACCAGTACCTCTATGTCTACAACAGATCAAGGAAACAGGCAAACCCTACAGGTGCCATAAACCCGTACCCCTATGTCTACAAGAGAGCAAGGAAACATCAATCCCTACAGGTGCCATAGACCTGTACCCCTATGTCTACAAGAGAGCAAGGAAACATCAAACCCTACAGGTGCTATAGACACATGCCCCTAGGTCTACGACAGAGCAAGGAAACAGGTAAATGCTTGATGTGCCATAGACCTGTACCCCTATGCCTACAAGAGAGCAAGGAAACATGCAAACCCTAAAGGTGCCATATGCCCGTGCCCCTAGGTCAAAAAGAGGACAAAGAAACAGGCAAACGCTACAGGTGCCATAGACCCATACCCCTATGTCTACAAAAGAGCAAGGGGACATGCAAACCCGACAGGTGGCATCGACCCATGCCCCTAGTTCTACAAGAGAGCAAAGAAACTGGCAAACGCTACAGGTGCCATAGACCAGTACCTCTATGTCTTCAAGAGAGCAAGGAAACAGGCAAACCCTACAGGTGCCATAAACCTGTACCTCTAGATCTACAAGAACGTAAAGAAACGCTACAGGTGCCATAGACCCGCATCCCTAGGTCTACATGACAGCAAGGAACCAGGCAAAACCTACAAGTGCCATAAATCCGCACCACTAGGTCTACATTACAGCAAGGAACCAGGCAAACACTACAGGCGCCATAGACCCATGCCCCTAGGTCTACAAGAGAGCAAGGAAACAGGTAAACCCTACAGGTGCCATAAACCCGTACCTCTAGATCTACAAGAGAGCAAGGAAACAGGCACATCCTACTTGTGCCATAAACCCGTACCCCT
Organism: Calotriton arnoldi; assembly: GCA_963921515.1. NCBI lineage: Eukaryota > Metazoa > Chordata > Amphibia > Caudata > Salamandridae > Calotriton > Calotriton arnoldi. The sequence goes on along the minus strand of CAWUFW010003701.1, from coordinate 375,869 downwards.
AGGTCTACAAGAGAGCAAGGAAAGAGGCAAACCCTACAGATGCTATAGACCAGTACCTCTATGTCTACAACAGATCAAGGAAACAGGTACACCCTACAAGTGCCATAAACCCGTACCCCTAGGTCTACAAGAGAGCAAGGAAAGAGGCAAACCCTACAGATGCCATTGACCAGTACCTCTATGTCTACAACAGATCAAGGAAACAGGCAAACCCTACAGGTGCCATAAACCTGTACCACTATGTCTACAAGAGAGCAAGGAAACATCAAACCCTACAGGTGCCATAGACCTGTACCCCTATGTCTACAAGAGAGGAAGGAAACATCAAAGCCTACAGGTGCTATAGACACGTGCCCCTAGGTCTACGAGAGAGCAAAGAAACAGGCAAATGCTTCATGTGCCATAGACCTGTACCCCTATGTCTACAAGAGAGCAAGGAAACATGCAAACCCTAAAGGTGCCATAGGCCCGTACCCCTAGGTCTAAAAGAGGACAAAGAAACAGACAAACGCTACAGGTGCCATAGACCCATACCCCTATGTCTACAAAAGAGCAAGGAAACATGCAAACCTGACAGGTGGCATCGACCCATGCCCCTAGGTCTACAAGAGAGCAAAGAAACAGGCAAACGCTACAGGTGCCATAGACCCGTACCCCTAGTTCCCGAAGAGAGCAAGGAAACATGCAAACCCTACAGGTGCGATAGATCTGTGACCCTAGGTCTACAAGAGAGCAAACAAACAGGCAAACTCTAAAGGTGTCATGGACCCGAACCCCTGGGTCTGCAAGAGAGCAAGGAAACATGAAAACTCTAGAGGTGCCGTAGACCTGTACCCCTATGTCTGCAAGAGAAGGAGGAAACTGTCAAATCCTACAGGTGCCATAGACCTATACACCTAGGTCTACAAGAGAGCAAAGAAACAGGCACCTGCTACAGGTACCAAACACCTGTACCCCTAGGTTTGCAAGAGAGCAAGGAAGAAAGAGTCAAACCCTTAGGAGCCATAGACCCATGCGCCCAGGTCTACAAGGCAGAAAGGAAACATGCAAACCCTACAGGTGCCACAGAAACAAATGCCTACGTCTACAAGAGAGCAGGGAACAGGCAAACCTTACAGATGCCAAAGACCCGTACCCCGAGGTCTACAAGCAAGGAAACATGCAAACCCTACAGGTGCCATAGACCCATGCCCCTAGGTCTACAAGAGAGCCAAGAAACAGGCAAATGCTACAGGTACCATACACCCATGCCCCTAGGTCTACAAGAGAGCAAGGAAACAGGCAGACTACAGGTGCCATACACTGGTACCCCTAGGTCTACAAGCGAGTAAGGAAACAGGCAAACCCTACAGGAGCGATAGATCTATGACCCTAGGTCTACAAGAGAGGAAGGAGACTGGCAAATGCTACAGGTGCCATAGTCCCTTACCCCTATGTCTGCAAGAGAAGGAGGAAACTGGCAAACCCTACAGGTGCCATAGACCCATACACCTAGGTCTACAAGAGAGCAAAGAAACAGGCAAATGCTACAGGTACCATAGACCGGTACCCCTAGGTTTGCAAGAGATCAAGGAAAGAGTCAAACCCTAAATGTGCCATAGACCCATGCCCCTAGGTCTACAAGACAGATAGGAAACATGCAAACCATACCCGACACAGACCCAAATGCCTAGGTCTACAAGAGAGCAAGGAAACAGGCAAACCTTACAGGTGCCAAAGACCCTTACTCCTAGGTCTACAAGATAGCAAGGAAACATGCAAACCCTACAGGTGCCATAGACCCATGCCCCTAGGACTACAAGAGAGCCAAGAAACAGGCAAATACTACAGTGCCATAGACCCGTGCCCCTAGGTCTACAAGAGAGACAAAGAAACAGGTACATTACAGGTGCCATACACCCACACCCCTAGGTCTACAAGCAAGCAAGGAAACAGGCAAACCCTACAAGTGCTATAGACACGTGCCCCTAGGTCTACAAGAGAGCAAAGAAACAGGTAAACGCTACAGGTGCCATAGACCTGTACCCCTATGTTTACAAGAGAGTAAGGAAACATGCACACCCGACAGGTGCCATCAACCTGTACCCCTAGATCTACAAGAGAGCAAGGAAACAGGAAAGCGTTACAGGTGCCATAGACCCAAACTCCTAGGTCTACAAGCGGGCAAGAAAACAAGCAAACCCTGGGGGGCCATAGACCTGTACCCCTAGGTCTAAAAGAGAGCAAGGAAACGGGCAAACCCTACAGGTGCCATATACCCACATCTTCATGTCTACAAGAGAACAAGGAAACAAGCAAATGCTACAGGTGCCATACACCCACACCCCAAGGTCTACAAGTGAGCAAGTAAACAGGCAAACCCTACAGGTGCGATATATCCAGGACCCTAGGTTTACAAGAGAGCAAAGAAAAAGGCAAACGCTACAGGTGCCATAGACCTGTACCCCTATGTCTGCAAGAGAAGGAGGAAACTGGCGAACACTACAGGTGCCATATACCTATACACCTAGATCTACAAAAGAGAAAAGAAACAGGCAAATGCTACAGGTACCATAAACCCGTACCTCTAGGTCTACAAGAACATAAAGAAATGCTACAGGTGCCAAAGACCCACACCCCTAGGTCTACATGACAGCAAGGAACCAGGCAAACCCTACAAGAGCCATAAATCTGCACCACTAGGTCTACATTACAGCAAGGAACCAGGCAAACCATACAGGTGCCATAGACCCATGCCCCTAGAACTACAAGAGAGCAAGGAAACAGGCAAACCCTACAGGTGCCATAAACCCATACCTCTAGGTCTACAAGAGAGCAAGGAAACAGGTACACCCTACAGGTGCCATAAACCCATACCCCTAGGTCTACAAGAGAGCAGGGAAAGAGGCAAACTCTACAGATGCCATAGACGAGTACCTCTATGTCTACAACAGATCAAGGAAACAGGCAAACCCTACAGGTGCCATAAACCCGTACCCCTATGTCTACAAGAGAGAAATGAAACATCAAACACTACAGGTGCCATAGACCTATACCCCTATCTCTACAAGAGAGCAAGGAAACATCAAACCCTACAGGTGCTATAGAGACATGCCCCTAGGTCTACGAGAGGGCAAAGAAACTGGCAAATGCTACAGGTGCCATAGACCCGTGCCTCTAGGTCTACAAGAACGTAAAGAAACGCTACAGGTGCCATAGACCTCCACCACTAGGTCTACATGACAGCAAGGAACCAGGCAAACCCTACAAGTGCCATGAATCCGCACCACTAGGTCTACATTACAGCAAGGAACCAGACAAACACTACAGGCGCCATAGACCCGTGCCCCTAGGTCTACAAGAGAGCAAGGAAAGAGGCAAACCCTATAGATGCCATAGACCTGTACCTCTATGTCTACAACAGATCAAGGAAACAGGCACACCCTACAGGTGCCATAAACTCGTACCCCTAGGTCTACAAGAGAGCAAGGAAAGAGGCAAACCCTACAGATGCCATAGACCAGTACCTCTATGTCTACAACAGATCAAGGAAACAGGCAAACCCTACAGGTGCCATAAACCCGTACCCCTATTGTCTACAAGAGAGCAAGGAAACATCAATCCCTACAGGTGCCATAGACCTGTACCCCTATGTCTACAAGAGAGCAAGGAAACATAAAACCCTACAGGTGCTATAGACACGTGCCCCTAGGTCTACGACAGAGCAAAGAAACAGGTAAATGCTTCATGTGCCATAGACCTGTACCCCTATGTCTACAAGAGAGCAAGGAAACATGCAAACCCTAAAGGTGCCATATCCCCGTGCCCCTAGGTCAAAAAGAGGACAAAGAAACAGGCAAACGCTACAGGTGCCATAGACCCATACCCCTATGTCTACAAAAGAGCAAGGGGACATGCAAACCCGACAGGTGGCATCGACCCTTGCCCCTAGTTCTACAAGAGAGCAAAGAAACTGGCAAACGCTACAGGTGCCATAGACCAGTACCTCTATGTCTTCAAGAGAGCAAGGAAACAGGCAAACCCTACAGGTGCCATAAACCCGTACCTCTAGGTCTACAAGAACGTAAAGAAACGCTACAGGTGCCATAGACCCGCATCCCTAGGTCTACATGACAGCAAGGAACCAGGCAAAACCTACAGGCGCCATAGACCCATGCCCCTAGGTCTACAAGAGAGCAAGGAAACAGGTAAACCCTACAGGTGCCATAAACCCGTACCTCTAGATCTACAAGAGAGCAAGGAAACAGGCACATCCTACTTGTGCCATAAACCCGTACCCCTAGGTCTACAAGAGAGCAAGGAAAGAGGCAAACCCTACAGATGCTATAGACCAGTACCTCTATGTCTACAACAGATCAAGGAAACAGGTACACCCTAGAAGTGCCATAAACCCGTACCCCTAGGTCTACAAGAGAGCAAGGAAAGAGGCAAACCCTACAGATGCCATAGACCAGTACCTCTATGTCTACAACAGATCAAGGAAACAGGCAAACCCTACAGGTGCCATAAACCTGTACCACTATGTCTACAAGAGAGCAAGGAAACATCAAACCCTACAGGTGCCATAGACCTGTACCCCTATGTCTACAAGAGAGGAAGGAAACATCAAAGCCTACAGGTGCTATAGACACGTGCCCCTAGGTCTACGAGAGAGCAAAGAAACAGGCAAATGCTTCATGTGCCATAGACCTGTACCCCTATGTCTACAAGAGAGCAAGGAAACATGCAAACCCTAAAGGTGCCATAGGCCCGTACCCCTAGGTCTAAAAGAGGACAAAGAAACAGACAAACGCTACAGGTGCCATAGACCCATACCCCTATGTCTACAAAAGAGCAAGGAAACATGCAAACCTGACAGGTGGCATCGACCCATGCCCCTAGGTCTACAAGAGAGCAAAGAAACAGGCAAACGCTACAGGTGCCATAGACCCGTACCCCTAGTTCCCGAAGAGAGCAAGGAAACATGCAAACCCTACAGGTGCGATAGATCTGTGACCCTAGGTCTACAAGAGAGCAAACAAACAGGCAAACTCTAAAGGTGTCATGGACCCGAACCCCTGGGTCTGCAAGAGAGCAAGGAAACATGAAAACTCTAGAGGTGCCGTAGACCTGTACCCCTATGTCTGCAAGAGAAGGAGGAAACTGTCAAATCCTACAGGTGCCATAGACCTATACACCTAGGTCTACAAGAGAGCAAAGAAACAGGCACCTGCTACAGGTACCAAACACCTGTACCCCTAGGTTTGCAAGAGAGCAAGGAAGAAAGAGTCAAACCCTTAGGAGCCATAGACCCATGCGCCCAGGTCTACAAGGCAGAAAGGAAACATGCAAACCCTACAGGTGCCACAGAAACACATGCCTACGTCTACAAGAGAGCAGGGAACAGGCAAACCTTACAGATGCCAAAGACCCGTACCCCGAGGTCTACAAGCAAGGAAACATGCAAACCCTACAGGTGCCATAGACCCATGCCCCTAGGTCTACAAGAGAGCCAAGAAACAGGCAAATGCTACAGGTACCATACACCCATGCCCCTAGGTCTACAAGAGAGCAAGGAAACAGGCAGACTACAGGTGCCATACACTCGTACCCCTAGGTCTACAAGCGAGCAAGGAAACAGGCAAACCCTACAGGAGCGATAGATCTATGACCCTAGGTCTACAAGAGAGGAAGGAGACTGGCAAATGCTACAGGTGCCATAGTCCCTTACCCCTATGTCTGCAAGAGAAGGAGGAAACTGGCAAACCCTACAGGTGCCATAGACCCATACACCTAGGTCTACAAGAGAGCAAAGAAACAGGCAAATGCTACAGGTACCATAGACCGGTACCCCTAGGTTTGCAAGAGATCAAGGAAAGAGTCAAACCCTAAATGTGCCATAGACCCATGCCCCTAGGTCTACAAGACAGAAAGGAAACATGCAAACCATACCCGACACAGACCCAAATGCCTAGGTCTACAAGAGAGCAAGGAAACAGGCAAACCTTACAGGTGCCAAAGACCCTTACTCCTAGGTCTACAAGAGAGCAAGGAAACATGCAAACCCTACAAGTGCCATAGACCCATGCCCCTAGGACTACAAGAGAGCCAAGAAACAGGCAAATACTACAGTGCCATAGACCCGTGCCCCTAGGTCTGCAAGAGAGACAAAGAAACAGGTACATTACAGGTGCCATACACCCACACCCCTAGGTCTACAAGCAAGCAAGGAAACAGGCAAACCCTACAAGTGCTATAGACACGTGCCCCTAGGTCTACAAGAGAGCAAAGAAACAGGTAAACGCTACAGGTGCCATAGACCTGTACCCCTATGTTTACAAGAGAGTAAGGAAACATGCAAACCCTAAAGGTGCCATAGTCCTGTGTCCCTCGGTCTAAAAGAGGACAAAGAAACAGAGAAACGCTACAGGTGCCATAGACCCATACCCCTATGTCTACAAGAGAGCAAGGAAACATGCACACCCGACAGGTGCCATCAACCTGTGCCCCTAGATCTACAAGAGAGCAAGGAAACAGGAAAGCATTACAGGTGCCATAGACCCAAACTCCTAGGTCTACAAGCGGGCAAGGAAACAGGCAAACCCTGGGGGGCCATAGACCTGTACCCCTAGGTCTAAAAGAGAGCAAGGAAACGGGCAAACCCTACAGGTGCCATATACCCACACCTTCATGTCTACAAGAGAACAAGGAAACAAGCAAATGCTACAGGTGCCATACACCCACACCCCAAGGTCTACAAGTGAGCAAGTAAACAGGCAAACCCTACAGGTGCGATATATCCAGGACCCTAGGTTTACAAGAGAGCAAAGAAAAAGGCAAATGCTACAGGTGCCATAGACCAGTACCTCTATGTCTTCAAGAGAGCAAGGAAACAGGCAAACCCTACAGGTGCCATAAACCCGTACCTCTAGGTCTACAAGAACGTAAAGAAACGCTACAGGTGCCATAGACCCGCATCCCTAGGTCTACATGACAGCAAGGATCCAGGCAAAACCTACAAGTGCCATAAATCCGCACCACTAGGTCTACATTACAGCAAGGAACCAGGCAAACACTACAGGCGCCATAGACCCATGCCCCTAGGTCTACAAGAGAGCAAGGAAACAGGTAAACCCTACAGGTGCCATAAACCCGTACCTCTAGATCTACAAGAGAGCAAGGAAACAGGCACATCCTACTTGTGCCATAAACCCGTACCCCTAGGTCTACAAGAGAGCAAGGAAAGAGGCAAACCCTACAGATGCTATAGACCAGTACCTCTATGTCTACAACAGATCAAGGAAACAGGTACACCCTACAAGTGCCATAAACCCGTACCCCTAGGTCTACAAGAGAGCAAGGAAAGAGGCAAACCCTACAGATGCCATAGACCAGTACCTCTATGTCTACAACAGATCAAGGAAACAGGCAAACCCTACAGGTGCCATAAACATGTACCACTATGTCTACAAGAGAGCAAGGAAACATCAAACCCTACAGGTGCCTTAGACCTGTACCCCTATGTCTACAAGAGAGGAAGGAAACATCAAAGCCTACAGGTGCTATAGACACGTGCCCCTAGGTGTACGAGAGAGCAAAGAAACAGGCAAATGCTTCATGTGCCATAGACCTGTACCCCTATGTCTACAAGAGAGCAAGGAAACATGCAAACCCTAAAGGTGCCATAGGCCCGTACCCCTAGGTCTAAAAGAGGACAAAGAAACAGACAAACGCTACAGGTGCCATAGACCCATACCCCTCTGTCTACAAAAGAGCAAGGAAACATGCAAGCCTGATAGGTGGCATCGACCCATGCCCCTAGGTCTACAAGAGAGCAAAGAAACAGGCAAACGCTACAGGTGCCATAGACCCGTACCCCTAGTTCCCGAAGAGAGCAAGGAAACATGCAAACCCTACAGGTGCGATAGATCTGTGACCCTAGGTCTACAAGAGAGCAAACAAACAGGCAAACTCTAAAGGTGTCATGGACCCGAACCCCTGGGTCTGCAAGAGAGCAAGGAAACATGAAAACTCTAGAGGTGCCGTAGACCTGTACCCCTATGTCTGCAAGAGAAGGAGGAAACTGTCAAATCCTACAGGTGCCATAGACCTATACACCTAGGTCTACAAGAGAGCAAAGAAACAGGCACCTGCCACAGGTACCAAACACCTATACCCCTAGGTTTGCAAGAGAGCAAGGAAGAAAGAGTCAAACCCTTAGGAGCCATAGACCCATTTGCCCAGGTCTACAAGGCAGAAAGGAAACATGCAAACCCTACAGGTGCCACAGAAACAAATGCCTACATCTACAAGAGAGCAGGGAACAGGCAAACCTTACAGATGCCAAAGACCCGTACCCCAAGGTCTACAAGCAAGGAAACATGCAAACCCTACAGGTGCCATAGACCCATGCCCCTAGGTCTACAAGAGAGCCAAGAAACAGGCAAATGCTACAGGTACCATACACCCATGCCCCTAGGTCTACAAGAGAGCAAGGAAACAGGCAGACTACAGGTGCCATACACTCGTACCCCTAGGTCTACAAGCGAGCAAGGAAACAGGCAAACCCTACAGGAGCGATAGATCTATGACCCTAGGTCTACAAGAGAGGAAGGAGACTGGCAAATGCTACAGGTGCCATAGTCCCTTACCCCTATGTCTGCAAGAGAAGGAGGAAACTGGCAAACCCTACAGGTGCCATAGACCCATACAGCTAGGTCTACAAGAGAGCAAAGAAACAGGCAAATGCTACAGGTACCATAGACCGGTACCCCTAGGTTTGCAAGAGATCAAGGAAAGAGTCAAACCCTAAATGTGCCATAGACCCATGCCCCTAGGTCTACAAGACAGAAAGGAAACATGCAAACCATACCCGACACAGACCCAAATGCCTAGGTCTACAAGAGAGCAAGGAAACAGGCAAACCTTACAGGTGCCAAAGACCCTTACTCCTAGGTCTACAAGAGAGCAAGGAAACATGCAAACCCTACAGGTGCCATAGACCCATGCCCCTAGGACTACAAGAGAGCCAAGAAACAGGCAAATACTACAGTGCCATAGACCCGTGCCCCTAGGTCTACAAGAGAGACAAAGAAACAGGTACATTACAGGTGCCATACACCCACACCCCTAGGTCTACAAGCAAGCAAGGAAACAGGCAAACCCTACAAGTGCTATAGACACGTGCCCCTAGGTCTACAAGAGAGCAAAGAAACAGGTAAACGCTACAGGTGCCATAGACCTGTACCCCTATGTTTACAAGAGAGTAAGGAAACATGCAAACCCTAAAGGTGCCATAGTCCTGTGTCCCTCGGTCTAAAAGAGGACAAAGAAACAGAGAAACGCTACAGGTGCCATAGACCCATACCCCTATGTCTACAAGAGAGCAAGGAAACATGCACACCCGACAGGTGCCATCAACCTGTACCCCTAGATCTACAAGAGAGCAAGGAAACAGGAAAGCGTTACAGGTGCCATAGACCCAAACTCCTAGGTCTACAAGCGGGCAAGGAAACAGGCAAACCCTGGGGGGCCATAGACCTGTACCCCTAGGTCTAAAAGAGAGCAAGGAAACGGGCAAACCCTACAGGTGCCATATACCCACATCTTCATGTCTACAAGAGAACAAGGAAACAAGCAAATGCTACAGGTGCCATACACCCACACCCCAAGGTCTACAAGTGAGCAAGTAAACAGGCAAACCCTACAGGTGCGATATATCCAGGACCCTAGGTTTACAAGAGAGCAAAGAAAAAGGCAAACGCTACAGGTGCCATAGACCAGTACCTCTATGTCTTCAAGAGAGCAAGGAAACAGGCAAACCCTACAGGTGCCATAAACCCGTACCTCTAGGTCTACAAGAACGTAAAGAAACGCTACAGGTGCCATAGACCCGCATCCCTAGGTCTACATGACAGCAAGGAACCAGGCAAAACCTACAAGTGCCATAAATCCGCACCACTAGGTCTACATTACAGCAAGGAACCAGGCAAACACTACAGGCGCCATAGACCCATGCCCCTAGGTCTACAAGAGAGCAAGGAAACAGGTAAACCCTACAGGTGCCATAAACCCGTACCTCTAGATCTACAAGAGAGCAAGGAAACAGGCACATCCTACTTGTGCCATAAACCCGTACCCCTAGGTCTACAAGAGAGCAAGGAAAGAGGCAAACCCTACAGATGCTATAGACCAGTACCTCTATGTCTACAACAGATCAAGGAAACAGGTACACCCTACAAGTGCCATAAACCCGTACCCCTAGGTCTACAAGAGAGCAAGGAAAGAGGCAAACCCTACAGATGCCATAGACCAGTACCTCTATGTCTACAACAGATCAAGGAAACAGGCAAACCCTACAGGTGCCATAAACCTGTACCACTATGTCTACAAGAGAGCAAGGAAACATCAAACCCTACAGGTGCCATAGACCTGTACCCCTATGTCTACAAGAGAGGAAGGAAACATCAAAGCCTACAGGTGCTATAGACACGTGCCCCTAGGTCTACGAGAGAGCAAAGAAACAGGCAAATGCTTCATGTGCCATAGACCTGTACCCCTATGTCTACAAGAGAGCAAGGAAACATGCAAACCCTAAAGGTGCCATAGGCCCGTACCCCTAGGTCTAAAAGAGGACAAAGAAACAGACAAACGCTACAGGTGCCATAGACCCATACCCCTATGTCTACAAAAGAGCAAGGAAACATGCAAACCTGACAGGTGGCATCGACCCATGCCCCTAGGTCTACAAGAGAGCAAAGAAACAGGCAAACGCTACAGGTGCCATAGACCCGTACCCCTAGTTCCTCAAGAGAGCAAGGAAACATGCAAACCTTACAGGTGCGATAGATTTGTGACCCTAGGTCTACAAGAGAGCAAACAAACAGGCAAACTCTAAAGGTGTCATGGACCCGAACCCCTGGGTCTGCAAGAGAGCAAGGAAACATGAAAACTCTAGAGGTGCCGTAGACCTGTACCCCTATGTCTGCAAGAGAAGGAGGAAACTGTCAAATCCTACAGGTGCCATAGACCTATACACCTAGGTCTACAAGAGAGCAAAGAAACAGGCACCTGCTACAGGTACCAAACACCTGTACCCCTAGGTTTGCAAGAGAGCAAGGAAGAAAGAGTCAAACCCTTAGGAGCCATAGACCCATGGGCCCAGGTCTACAAGGCAGAAAGGAAACATGCAAACCCTACAGGTGCCACAGAAACACATGCCTACGTCTACAAGAGAGCAGGGAACAGGCAAACCTTACAGATGCCAAAGACCCGTACCCCGAGGTCTACAAGCAAGGAAACATGCAAACCCTACAGGTGCCATAGACCCATGCCCCTAGGTCTACAAGAGAGCCAAGAAACAGGCAAATGCTACAGGTACCATACACCCATGCCCCTAGGTCTACAAGAGAGCAAGGAAACAGGCAGACTACAGGTGCCATACACTCGTACCCCTAGGTCTACAAGCGAGCAAGGAAACAGGCAAACCCTACAGGAGCGATAGATCTATGACCCTAGGTCTACAAGAGAGGAAGGAGACTGGCAAATGCTACAGGTGCCATAGTCCCTTACCCCTATGTCTGCAAGAGAAGGAGGAAACTGGCAAACCCTACAGGTGCCATAGACCCATACACCTAGGTCTACAAGAGTGCAAAGAAACAGGCAAAGGCTACAGGTACCATAGACCGGTACCCCTAGGTTTGAAAGAGATCAAGGAAAGAGTCAAACCCTAAATGTGCCATAGACCCATGCCCCTAGGTCTACAAGACAGAAAGGAAACATGCAAACCATACCCGACACAGACCCAAATGCCTAGGTCTACAAGAGAGCAAGGAAACAGGCAAACCTTACAGGTGCCAAAGACCCTTACTCCTAGGTCTACAAGAGAGCAAGGAAACATGCAAACCCTACAAGTGCCATAGACCCATGCCCCTAGGACTACAAGAGAGCCAAGAAACAGGCAAATACTACAGTGCCATAGACCCGTGCCCCTAGGTCTGCAAGAGAGAAAGAAACAGGTACATTACAGGTGCCATACACCCACACCCCTAGGTCTACAAGCAAGCAAGGAAACAGGCAAACCCTACAGGTGCTATAGACACGTGCCCCTAGGTCTACAAGAGAGCAAAGAAACAGGTAAACGCTACAGGTGCCATAGACCTGTACCCCTATGTTTACAAGAGAGTAAGGAAACATGCAAACCCTAAAGGTGCCATAGTCCTGTGTCCCTCGGTCTAAAAGAGGACAAAGAAACAGAGAAACGCTACAGGTGCCATAGACCCATACCCCTATGTCTACAAGAGAGCAAGGAAACATGCACACCCGACAGGTGCCATCAACCTGTACCCCTAGATCTACAAGAGAGCAAGGAAACAGGAAAGCGTTACAGGTGCCATAGACCCAAACTCCTAGGTCTACAAGCGGGCAAGGAAACAGGCAAACCCTGGGGGCCATAGACCTGTACCCCTAGGTCTAAAAGAGAGCAAGGAAACGGGCAAACCCTACAGGTGCCATATACCCACATCTTCATGTCTACAAGAGAACAAGGAAACAAGCAAATGCTACAGGTGCCATACACCCACACCCCAAGGTCTACAAGTGAGCAAGTAAACAGGCAAACCCTACAGGTGCGATATATCCAGGACCCTAGGTTTACAAAAGAGCAAAGAAAAAGGCAAACGCTACAGGTGCCATAGACCAGTACCTCTATGTCTTCAAGAGAGCAAGGAAACAGGCAAACCCTACAGGTGCCATAAACCCGTACCTCTAGGTCTACAAGAACGTAAAGAAACGCTACAGGTGCCATAGACCCGCATCCCTAGGTCTACATGACAGCAAGGAACCAGGCAAAACCTACAAGTGCCATAAATCCGCACCACTATGTCTACATTACAGCAAGGAACCAGGCAAACACTACAGGCGCCATAGACCCATGCCCCTAGGTCTACAAGAGAGCAAGGAAACAGGTAAACCCTACAGGTGCCATAAACCCGTACCTCTAGATCTACAAGAGAGCAAGGAAACAGGCACATCCTACTTGTGCCATAAACCCGTACCCCTAGGTCTACAAGAGAGCAAGGAAAGAGGCAAACCCTACAGATGCTATAGACCAGTAACTCTATGTCTACAACAGATCAAGGAAACAGGTACACCCTACAAGTGCCATAAACCCGTACCCCTAGGTCTACAAGAGAGAAAGGAAAGAGGCAAACCCTACAGATGCCATAGACCAGTACCTCTATGTCTACAACAGATCAAGGAAACAGGCAAACCCTACAGGTGGCATAAACCTGTACCACTATGTCTACAAGAGAGGAAGGAAACATCAAACCCTACAGGTGCCATAGACCTGTACCCCTATGTCTACAAGAGAGGAAGGAAACATCAAAGCCTACAGGTGCTATAGACATGTGCCCCTAGGTCTACGAGAGAGCAAAGAAACAGGCAAATGCTTCATGTGCCATAGACCTGTACCCCTATGTCTACAAGAGAGCAAGGAAACATGCAAACCCTAAAGGTGCCATAGGCCCGTACCCCTGGGTCTAAAAGAGGACAAAGAAACAGACAAACGCTACAGGTGCCATAGACCCATACCCCTATGTCTACAAAAGAGCAAGGAAACATGCAAACATGACAGGTGGCATCGATCCATGCCCCTAGGTCTACAAGAGAGCAAAGAAACAGGCAAACGCTACAGGTGCCATAGACCCGTACCCCTAGTTCCCGAAGAGAGCAAGGAAACATGCAAACCCTACAGGTGCGATAGATCTGTGACCCTAGGTCTACAAGAGAGCAAACAAACAGGCAAACTCTAAAGGTGTCATGGACCCGAACCCCTGGGTCTGCAAGAGAGCAAGGAAACATGAAAACTCTAGAGGTGCCGTAGACCTGTACCCCTATGTCTGCAAGAGAAGGAGGAAACTGTCAAATCCTACAGGTGCCATAGACCTATACACCTAGGTCTACAAGAGAGCAAAGAAACAGGCACCTGCTACAGGTACCAAACACCTGTACCCCTAGGTTTGCAAGAGAGCAAGGAAGAAAGAGTCAAACCCTTAGGAGCCATTGACCCATGCGCCCAGGTCTACAAGGCAGAAAGGAAACATGCAAACCCTACAGGTGCCACAGAAACAAATGCCTACGTCTACAAGAGAGCAGGGAACATGCAAACCTTACAGATGCCAAAGACCCGTACCCCGATGTCTACAAGCAAGGAAACATGCAAACCCTACAGGTGCCATAGACCCATGCCCCTAGGTCTACAAGAGAGCCAAGAAACAGGCAAATGCTACAGGTACCATACACCCATGCCCCTAGGTCTACAAGAGAGCAAGGAAACAGGCAGACTACAGGTGCCATACACTCGTACCCCTAGGTCTACAAGCGAGCAAGGAAACAGGCAAACCCTACAGGAGCGATAGATCTATGACCCTAGGTCTACAAGAGAGGAAGGAGACTGGCAAATGCTACAGGTGCAATAGTCCCTTACCCCTATGTCTGCAAGAGAAGGAGGAAACTGGCAAACCCTACAGGTGCCATAGACCCATACACCTAGGTCTACAAGAGAGCAAAGAAACAGGCAAATGCTACAGGTACCATAGACCGGTACCCCTAGGTTTGCAAGAGATCAAGGAAAGAGTCAAACCCTAAATGTGCCATAGACCCATGCCCCTAGGTCTACAAGACAGAAAGGAAACATGCAAACCATACCCGACACAGACCCAAATGCCTAGGTCTACAAGAGAGCAAGGAAACAGGCAAACCTTACAGGTGCCAAAGACCCTTACTCCTAGGTCTACAAGAGAGCAAGGAAACATGCAAACCCTACAAGTGCCATACACCCATGCCCCTAGGACTACAAGAGAGCCAAGAAACAGGCAAATACTACAGTGCCATAGACCCGTGCCCCTAGGTCTACAAGAGAGACAAAGAAACAGGTACATTACAGGTGCCATACACCCACACCCCTAGGTCTACAAGCAAGCAAGGAAACAGGCAAACCCTACAAGTGCTATAGACACGTGCCCCTAGGTCTACAAGAGAGCAAAGAAACAGGTAAACGCTACAGGTGCCATAGACCTGTACCCCTATGTTTACAAGAGAGTAAGGAAACATGCAAACCCTAAAGGTGCCATAGTCCTGTGTCCCTCGGTCTAAAAGAGGACAAAGAAACAGAGAAACGCTACAGGTGCCATAGACCCATACCCCTATGTCTACAAGAGAGCAAGGAAACATGCACACCCGACAGGTGCCATCAACCTGTACCCCTAGATCTACAAGAGAGCAAGGAAACAGGAAAGCGTTACAGGTGCCATAGACCCAAACTCCTAGGTCTACAAGCGGGCAAGGAAACAGGCAAACCCTGGGGGGCCATAGACCTGTACCCCTAGGTCTAAAAGAGAGCAAGGAAACGGGCAAACCCTAGAGGTGCCATATACCCACATCTTCATGTCTACAAGAGAACAAGGAAACAAGCAAATGCTACAGGTGCCATACACCCACACCCCAAGGTCTACAAGTGAGCAAGTAAACAGGCAAACCCTACAGGTGCGATATATCCAGGACCCTAGGTTTACAAGAGAGCAAAGAAAAAGGCAAACGCTACAGGTGCCATAGACCAGTACCTCTATGTCTTCAAGAGAGCAAGGAAACAGGCAAACCCCACAGGTGCCATAAACCCGTACCTCTAGGTCTACAAGAACGTAAAGAAACGCTACAGGTGCCATAGACCCGCATCCCTAGGTCTACATGACAGCAAGGAACCAGGCAAAACCTACAAGTGCCATAAATCCGCACCACTAGGTCTACATTACAGCAAGGAACCAGGCAAACACTACAGGCGCCATAGACCCATGCCCCTAGGTCTACAAGAGAGCAAGGAAACAGGTAAACCCTACAGGTGCCATAAACCCGTACCTCTAGATCTACAAGAGAGCAAGGAAACAGGCACATCCTACTTGTGCCATAAACCCGTACCCCTAGGTCTACAAGAGAGCAAGGAAAGAGGCAAACCCTACAGATGCTATAGACCAGTACCTCTATGTCTACAACAGATCAAGGAAACAGGTACACCCTACAAGTGCCATAAACCCGTACCCCTAGGTCTACAAGAGAGCAAGGAAAGAGGCAAACCCTACAGATGCCATAGACCAGTACCTCTATGTCTAAAACAGATCAAGGAAACAGGCAAACCCTACAGGTGCCATAAACCTGTACCACTATGTCTACAAGAGAGCAAGGAAACATCAAACCCTACAGGTGCCATAGACCTGTACCCCTATGTCTACAAGAGAGGAAGGAAACATCAAAGCCTACAGGTGCTATAGACACGTGCCCCTAGGTCTACGAGAGAGCAAAGAAACAGGCAAATGCTTCATGTGCCATAGACCTGTACCCCTATGTCTACAAGAGAGCAAGGAAACATGCAAACCCTAAAGGTGCCATAGGCCCGTACCCCTAGGTCTAAAAGAGGACAAAGAAACAGACAAACGCTACAGGTGCCATAGACCCATACCCCTATGTCTACAAAAGAGCAAGGAAACATGAAAACCTGACAGGTGGCATCGACCCATGCCCCTAGGTCTACAAGAGAGCAAAGAAACAGGCAAACGCTACAGGTGCCATAGACCCGTACCCCTAGTTCCCGAAGAGAGCAAGGAAACATGCAAACCCTACAGGTGCGATAGATCTGTGACCCTAGGTCTACAAGAGAGCAAACAAACAGGCAAACTCTAAAGGTGTCATGGACCCGAACCCCTGGGTCTGCAAGAGAGCAAGGAAACATGAAAACTCTAGAGGTGCCGTAGACCTGTACCCCTATGTCTGCAAGAGAAGGAGGAAACTGTCAAATCCTACAGGTGCCATAGACCTATACACCTAGGTCTACAAGAGAGCAAAGAAACAGGCACCTGCTACAGGTACCAAACACCTGAACCCCTAGGTTTGCAAGAGAGCAAGGAAGAAAGAGTCAAACCCTTAGGAGCCATAGACCCATGCGCCCAGGTCTACAAGGCAGAAAGGAAACATGCAAACCCTACAGGTGCCACAGAAACAAATGCCTACGTCTACAAGAGAGCAGGGAACATGCAAACCTTACAGATGCCAAAGACCCGTACCCCGAGGTCTACAAGCAAGGAAACATGCAAACCCTACAGGTGCCATAGACCCATGCCCCTAGGTCTACAAGAGAGCCAAGAAACAGGCAAATGCTACAGGTACCATACACCCATGCCCCTAGGTCTACAAGAGAGCAAGGAAACAGGCAGACTACAGGTGCCATACACTCGTACCCCTAGGTCTACAAGCGAGCAAGGAAACAGGCAAACCCTACAGGAGCGATAGATCTATGACCCTAGGTCTACAAGAGAGGAAGGAGACTGGCAAATGCTACAGGTGCCATAGTCCCTTACCCCTATGTCTGCAAGAGAAGGAGGAAACTGGCAAACCCTACAGGTGCCATAGACCCATACACCTAGGTCTACAAGAGAGCAAAGAAACAGGCAAATGCTACAGGTACCATAGACCGGTACCCCTAGGTTTGCAAGAGATCAAGGAAAGAGTCAAACCCTAAATGTGCCATAGACCCATGCCCCTAGGTCTACAAGACAGAAAGGAAACATGCAAACCATACCCGACACAGACCCAAATGCCTAGGTCTACAAGAGAGCAAGGAAACAGGCAAACCTTACAGGTGCCAAAGACCCTTACTCCTAGGTCTACAAGAGAGCAAGGAAACATGCAAACCCTACAAGTGCCATAGACCCATGCCCCTAGGACTACAAGAGAGCCAAGAAACAGGCAAATACTACAGTGCCATAGACCCGTGCCCCTAGGTCTGCAAGAGAGACAAAGAAACAGGTACATTACAGGTGCCATACACCCACACCCCTAGGTCTACAAGCAAGCAAGGAAACAGGCAAACCCTACAAGTGCTATAGACACGTGCCCCTAGGTCTACAAGAGAGCAAAGAAACAGGTAAACGCTACAGGTGCCATAGACCTGTACCCCTATGTTTACAAGAGAGTAAGGAAACATGCAAACCCTAAAGGTGCCATAGTCCTGTGTCCCTCGGTCTAAAAGAGGACAAAGAAACAGAGAAACGCTACAGGTGCCATAGACCCATACCCCTATGTCTACAAGAGAGTAAGGAAACATGCACACCCGACAGGTGCCATCAACCTGTACCCCAAGATCTACAAGAGAGCAAGGAAACAGGAAAGCGTTACAGGTGCCATAGACCCAAACTCCTAGGTCTACAAGCGGGCAAGGAAACAGGCAAACCCTGGGGGGCCATAGACCTGTACCCCTAGGTCTAAAAGAGAGCAAGGAAACGGGCAAACCCTACAGGTGCCATAAACCCACATCTTCATGTCTACAAGAGAACAAGGAAACAAGCAAATGCTACAGGTGCCATACACCCACACCCCAAGGTCTACAAGTGAGCAAGTAAACAGGCAAACCCTACAGGTGCGATATATCCAGGACCCTAGGTTTACAAGAGAGCAAAGAAAAAGGCAAACGCTACAGGTGCCATAGACCAGTACCTCTATGTCTTCAAGAGAGCAAGGAAACAGGCAAACCCTACAGGTGCCATAAACCCGTACCTCTAGGTCTACAAGAACGTAAAGAAACGCTACAGGTGCCATAGACCCGCATCCCTAGGTCTACATGACAGCAAGGAACCAGGCAAAACCTACAAGTGCCATAAATCCGCACCACTAGGTCTACATTACAGCAAGGAACCAGGCAAACACTACAGGCGCCATAGACCCATGCCCCTAGGTCTACAAGAGAGCAAGGAAACAGGTAAACCCTATAGGTGCCATAAACCCGTACCTCTAGATCTACAAGAGAGCAAGGAAACAGGCACATCCTACTTGTGCCATAAACCCGTACCCCTAGGTCTACAAGAGAGCAAGGAAAGAGGCAAACCCTACAGATGCTATAGACCAGTACCTCTATGTCTACAACAGATCAAGGAAACAGGTACACCCTACAAGTGCCATAAACCCGTACCCCTAGGTCTACAAGAGAGCAAGGAAAGAGGCAAACCCTACAGATGCCATAGACCAGTACCTCTATGTCTACAACAGATCAAGGAAACAGGCAAACCCTACAGGTGCCATAAACCTGTACCACTATGTCTATAAGAGAGCAAGGAAACATCAAACCCTACAGGTGCCATAGACCTGTACCCCTATGTCTACAAGAGGGGAAGGAAACATCAAAGCCTACAGGTGCTATAGACACGTGCCCCTAGGTCTACGAGAGAGCAAAGAAACAGGCAAATGCTTCATGTGCCATAGACCTGTACCCCTATGTCTACAAGAGAGCAAGGAAACATGCAAACCCTAAAGGTGCCATAGGCCCATACCCCTAGGTCTAAAAGAGGACAAAGAAACAGACAAACGCTACAGGTGCCATAGACCCATACCCCTATGTCTACAAAAGAGCAAGGAAACATGCAAACCTGACAGGTGGCATCGACCCATGCCCCTAGGTCTACAAGAGAGCAAAGAAACAGGCAAACGCTACAGGTGCCATAGACCCGTACCCCTAGTTCCCGAAGAGAGCAAGGAAACATGCAAACCCTACAGGTGCGATAGATCTGTGACCCTAGGTCTACAAGAGAGCAAACAAACAGGCAAACTCTAAAGGTGTCATGGACCCGAACCCCTGGGTCTGCAAGAGAGCAAGGAAACATGAAAACTCTAGAGGTGCCGTAGACCTGTACCCCTATGTCTGCAAGAGAAGGAGGAAACTGTCAAATCCTACAGGTGCCATAGACCTATACACCTAGGTCTACAAGAGAGCAAAGAAACAGGCACCTGCTACAGGTACCAAACACCTGTACCCCTAGGTTTGCAAGAGAGCAAGGAAGAAAGAGTCAAACCCTTAGGAGCCATAGACCCATGCGCCCAGGTCTACAAGGCAGAAAGGAAACATGCAAACCCTACAGGTGCCACAGAAACAAATGCCTACGTCTACAAGAGAGCAGGGAACATGCAAACCTTACAGATGCCAAAGACCCGTACCCCGAGGTCTACAAGCAAGGAAACATGCAAACCCTACAGGTGCCATAGACCCATGCCCCTAGGTCTACAAGAGAGCCAAGAAACAGGCAAATGCTACAGGTACCATACACCCATGCCCCTAGGTCTACAAGAGAGCAAGGAAACAGGCAGACTACAGGTGCCATACACTCGTACCCCTAGGTCTACAAGCGAGCAAGGAAACAGGCAAACCATACAGGAGCGATAGATCTATGACCCTAGGTCTACAAGAGAGGAAGGAGACTGGCAAATGCTACAGGTGCCATAGTCCCTTACCCCTATGTCTGCAAGAGAAGGAGGAAACTGGCAAACCCTACAGGTGCCATAGACCCATACACCTAGGTCTAGAAGAGAGCAAAGAAACAGGCAAATGCTACAGGTACCATAGACCGGTACCCCTAGGTTTGCAAGAGATCAAGGAAAGAGTCAAACCCTAAATGTGCCATAGACCCATGCCCCTAGGTCTACAAGACAGAAAGGAAACATGCAAACCATACCCGACACAGACCCAAATGCCTAGGTCTACAAGAGAGCAAGGAAACAGGCAAACCTTACAGGTGCCAAAGACCCTTACTCCTAGGTCTACAAGAGAGCAAGGAAACATGCAAACCCTACAAGTGCCATAGACCCATGCCCCTAGGACTACAAGAGAGCCAAGAAACAGGCAAATACTACAGTGCCATAGACCCGTGCCCCTAGGTCTGCAAGAGAGACAAAGAAACAGGTACATTACAGGTGCCATACACCCACACCCCTAGGTCTACAAGCAAGCAAGGAAACAGGCAAACCCTACAAGTGCTATAGACACGTGCCCCTAGGTCTACAAGAGAGCAAAGAAACAGGTAAACGCTACAGGTGCCATAGACCTGTACCCCTATGTTTACAAGAGAGTAAGGAAACATGCAAACCCTAAAGGTGCCATAGTCCTGTGTCCCTCGGTCTAAAAGAGGACAAAGAAACAGAGAAACGCTACAGGTGCCATAGACCCATACCCCTATGTCTACAAGAGAGTAAGGAAACATGCACACCCGACAGGTGCCATCAACCTGTACCCCAAGATCTACAAGAGAGCAAGGAAACAGGAAAGCGTTACAGGTGCCATAGACCCAAACTCCTAGGTCTACAAGCGGGCAAGGAAACAGGCAAACCCTGGGGGCCATAGACCTGTACCCCTAGGTCTAAAAGAGAGCAAGGAAACGGGCAAACCCTACAGGTGCCATAAACCCACATCTTCATGTCTACAAGAGAACAAGGAAACAAGCAAATGCTACAGGTGCCATACACCCACACCCCAAGGTCTACAAGTGAGCAAGTAAACAGGCAAACCCTACAGGTGCGATATATCCAGGACCCTAGGTTTACAAGAGAGCAAAGAAAAAGGCAAACGCTACAGGTGCCATAGACCAGTACCTCTATGTCTTCAAGAGAGCAAGGAAACAGGCAAACCCTACAGGTGCCATAAACCCGTACCTCTAGGTCTACAAGAACGTAAAGAAACGCTACAGGTGCCATAGACCCGCATCCCTAGGTCTACATGACAGCAAGGAACCAGGCAAAACCTACAAGTGCCATAAATCCGCACCACTAGGTCTACATTACAGCAAGGAACCAGGCAAACACTACAGGTGCCATAGACCCATGCCCCTAGGTCTACAAGAGAGCAAGGAAACAGGTAAACCCTATAGGTGCCATAAACCCGTACCTCTAGATCTACAAGAGAGCAAGGAAACAGGCACATCCTACTTGTGCCATAAACGCGTACCCCTAGGTCTACAAGAGAGCAAGGAAAGAGGCAAACCCTACAGATGCTATAGACCAGTACCTCTATGTCTACAACAGATCAAGGAAACAGGTACACCCTACAAGTGCCATAAACCCGTACCCCTAGGTCTACAAGAGAGCAAGGAAAGAGGCAAACCCTACAGATGCCATAGACCAGTACCTCTATGTCTACAACAGATCAAGGAAACAGGCAAACCCTACAGGTGCCATAAACCTGTACCACTATGTCTATAAGAGAGCAAGGAAACATCAAACCCTACAGGTGCCATAGACCTGTACCCCTATGTCTACAAGAGGGGAAGGAAACATCAAAGCCTACAGGTGCTATAGACACGTGCCCCTAGGTCTACGAGAGAGCAAAGAAACAGGCAAATGCTTCATGTGCCAAAGACCTGTACCCCTATGTCTACAAGAGAGCAAGGAAACATGCAAACCCTAAAGGTGCCATAGGCCCGTACCCCTAGGTCTAAAAGAGGACAAAGAAACAGACAAACGCTACAGGTGCCATAGACCCATACCCCTATGTCTACAAAAGAGCAAGGAAACATGAAAACCTGACAGGTGGCATCGACCCATGCCCCTAGGTCTACAAGAGAGCAAAGAAACAGGCAAACGCTACAGGTGCCATAGACCCGTACCCCTAGTTCCCGAAGAGGGCAAGGAAACATGCAAACCCTACAGGTGCGATAGATATGTGACCCTAGGTCTACAAGAGAGCAAACAAACAGGCAAACTCTAAAGGTGTCATGGACCCGAACCCCTGGGTCTGCAAGAGAGCAAGGAAACATGAAAACTCTAGAGGTGCCGTAGACCTGTACCCCTATGTCTGCAAGAGAAGGAGGAAACTGTCAAATCCTACAGGTGCCATAGACCTATACACCTAGGTCTACAAGAGAGCAAAGAAACAGGCACCTGCTACAGGTACCAAACACCTGTACCCCTAGGTTTGCAAGAGAGCAAGGAAGAAAGAGTCAAACCCTTAGGAGCCATAGACCCATGCGCCCAGGTCTACAAGGCAGAAAGGAAACATGCAAACCCTACAGGTGCCACAGAAACAAATGCCTACGTCTACAAGAGAGCAGGGAACATGCAAACCTTACAGATGCCAAAGACCCGTACCCCGAGGTCTACAAGCAAGGAAACATGCAAACCCTACAGGTGCCATAGACCCATGCCCCTAGGTCTACAAGAGAGCCAAGAAACAGGCAAATGCTACAGGTACCATACACCCATGCCCCTAGGTCTACAAGAGAGCAAGGAAACAGGCAGACTACAGGTGCCATACACTCGTACCCCTAGGTCTACAAGCGAGCAAGGAAACAGGCAAACCCTACAGGAGCGATAGATCTATGACCCTAGGTCTACAAGAGAGGAAGGAGACTGGCAAATGCTACAGGTCCCATAGTCCCTTACCCCTATGTCTGCAAGAGAAGGAGGAAACTGGCAAACCCTACAGGTGCCATAGACCCATACACCTAGGTCTACAAGAGAGCAAAGAAACAGGCAAATGCTACAGGTACCATAGACCGGTACCCCTAGGTTTGCAAGAGATCAAGGAAAGAGTCAAACCCTAAATGTGCCATAGACCCATGCCCCTAGGTCTACAAGACAGAAAGGAAACATGCAAACCATACCCGACACAGACCCAAATGCCTAGGTCTACAAGAGAGCAAGGAAACAGGCAAACCTTACAGGTGCCAAAGACCCTTACTCCTAGGTCTACAAGAGAGCAAGGAAACATGCAAACCCTACAAGTGCCATAGACCCATGCCCCTAGGACTACAAGAGAGCCAAGAAACAGGCAAATACTACAGTGCCATAGACCCGTGCCCCTAGGTCTGCAAGAGAGACAAAGAAACAGGTACATTACAGGTGCCATACACCCACACCCCTAGGTCTACAAGCAAGCAAGGAAACAGGCAAACCCTACAAGTGCTATAGACACGTGCCCCTAGGTCTACAAGAGAGCAAAGAAACAGGTAAACGCTACAGGTGCCATAGACCTGTACCCCTATGTTTACAAGAGAGTAAGGAAACATGCAAACCCTAAAGGTGCCATAGTCCTGTGTCCCTCGGTCTAAAAGAGGACAAAGAAACAGAGAAACGCTACAGGTGCCATAGACCCATACCCCTATGTCTACAAGAGAGTAAGGAAACATGCACACCCGACAGGTGCCATCAACCTGTACCCCAAGATCTACAAGAGAGCAAGGAAACAGGAAAGCGTTACAGGTGCCATAGACCCAAACTCCTAGGTCTACAAGCGGGCAAGGAAACAGGCAAACCCTGGGGGGCCATAGACCTGTACCCCTAGGTCTAAAAGAGAGCAAGGAAACGGGCAAACCCTACAGGTGCCATAAACCCACATCTTCATGTCTACAAGAGAACAAGGAAACAAGCAAATGCTACAGGTGCCATACACCCACACCCCAAGGTCTACAAGTGAGCAAGTAAACAGGCAAACCCTACAGGTGCGATATATCCAGGACCCTAGGTTTACAAGAGAGCAAAGAAAAAGGCAAACGCTGCAGGTGCCATAGACCAGTACCTCTATGTCTTCAAGAGAGCAAGGAAACAGGCAAACCCTACAGGTGCCATATACCTATACACCTAGATCTACAAAAGAGAAAAGAAACAGGCAAATGCTACAGGTACCATAGACCCATACCCTTAGGTTTGCAAGAGAGCAAGGAAACAGGAAAACCCTATAGGTGCCATAAACCCGTACCTCTCGGTATACAAGAACATCAAGAAATGCTACAGGTGCCATAGACCCACACAACTAGGTCTACATGACAGCAAAGAACCAGGCAAACCATACAAGTGCCATAAATCCGCACCACTAGGTCTACATTACAGCAAGGAACCAGGCAAACCATAGAGGTGCCATAGACCCGTGCCCCTAGAACTACACGAGAGCAAGGAGACAGGCAAACCCTACAGGTGCCATAAACCCATACCTCTAGGTCTACAAGAGAGCAAGGAAACAGGCACACCCTACAGGTGCCATAAACCCATACCCCTAGGTCTACAAGAGAGCAGGGAAAGAGGCAAACTCACAGATGCCATAGACCTGTACCCCTATCTCTACAAGAGAGCAAGGAAACATCAAACCCTACAGGTGCTATAGAGACGTGCTCCTAGGTCTACGAGAGAGCAAAGAAACTGGCAAACGCTACAGGTGCCATAGACCCGTGCCTCTAGGTCTACAAGAACATAAAGAAACGCTACAGGTGCCATAAACCCGTACCCCTATGTCTACAAGAGAGAAATGAAACATCAAACACTACAGGTGCCATAGACCTGTACCCCTATCTCTACAAGAGAGCAAGGAAACAACAAACCCTACAGGTGCTATAGACCCATGCCCCTAGGTCTACAAGAGAGCCAAGAAACAGGCAAATGCTACAGGTACCATAGACCCATGCCCCTAGGTCTACAAGAGAGCAAGGAAACAGGCAGACTACAGGTGCCATACACTCGCACCCCTAGGTCTACAAGCGAGCAAGGAAACAGGCAAACCCTACAGGAGCGATAGATCCATGACCCTACGACTACAAGAGAGGAAGGAGACTGGCAAATGCTACAGGTGCCAAAGTCCCATACCCCTATGTCTGCAAGAGAAGGAGGAAACTGGCACACCCTACAGGTGCCATAGACCTATACACCTAGGTCTACAAGAGAGCAAAGAAACAGGCACCTGCTACAGGTACCAAACACCTGTACCCCTAGGTTTGCAAGAGAGCAAGGAAGAAAGAGTCAAACCCTTAGGAGCCATAGACCCATGCGCCCAGGTCTACAAGGCAGAAAGGAAACATGCAAACCCTACAGGTGCCACAGAAACAAATGCCTACGTCTACAAGAGAGCAGGGAACATGCAAACCTTACAGATGCCAAAGACCCGTACCCCGAGGTCTACAAGCAAGGAAACATGCAAACCCTACAGGTGCCATAGACCCATGCCCCTAGGTCTACAAGAGAGCCAAGAAACAGGCAAATGCTACAGGTACCATACACCCATGCCCCTAGGTCTACAAGAGAGCAAGGAAACAGGCAGACTACAGGTGCCATACACTCGTACCCCTAGGTCTACAAGCGAGCAAGGAAACAGGCAAACCCTACAGGAGCGATAGATCTATGACCCTAGGTCTACAAGAGAGGAAGGAGACTGGCAAATGCTACAGGTGCCATAGTCCCTTACCCCTATGTCTGCAAGAGAAGGAGGAAACTGGCAAACCCTACAGGTGCCATAGACCCATACACCTAGGTCTAGAAGAGAGCAAAGAAACAGGCAAATGCTACAGGTACCATAGACCGGTACCCCTAGGTTTGCAAGAGATCAAGGAAAGAGTCAAACCCTAAATGTGCCATAGACCCATGCCCCTAGGTCTACAAGCCAGAAAGGAAACATGCAAACCATACCCGACACAGACCCAAATGCCTAGGTCTACAAGAGAGCAAGGAAACAGGCAAACCTTACAGGTGCCAAAGACCCTTACTCCTAGGTCTACAAGAGAGCAAGGAAACATGCAAACCCTACAAGTGCCATAGACCCATGCCCCTAGGACTACAAGAGAGCCAAGAAACAGGCAAATACTACAGTGCCATAGACCCGTGCCCCTAGGTCTACAAGAGAGACAAAGAAACAGGTACATTACAGGTGCCATACACCCACACCCCTAGGTCTACAAGCAAGCAAGGAAACAGGCAAACCCTACAAGTGCTATAGACACGTGCCCCTAGGTCTACAAGAGAGCAAAGAAACAGGTAAACGCTACAGGTGCCATAGACCTGTACCCCTATGTTTACAAGAGAGTAAGGAAACATGCAAACCCTAAAGGTGCCATAGTCCTGTGTCCCTCGGTCTAAAAGAGGACAAAGAAACAGAGAAACGCTACAGGTGCCATAGACCCATACCCCTATGTCTACAAGAGAGCAAGGAAACATGCACACCCGACAGGTGCCATCAACCTGTACCCCTAGATCTACAAGAGAGCAAGGAAACAGGAAAGCGTTACAGGTGCCACAGACCCAAACTCCTAGGTCTACAAGCGGGCAAGGAAACAGGCAAACCCTGGGGGGCCATAGACCTGTACCCCTAGGTCTAAAAGAGAGCAAGGAAACGGGCAAACCCTACAGGTGCCATATACCCACATCTTCATGTCTACAAGAGAACAAGGAAACAAGCAAATGCTACAGGTGCCATACACCCACACCCCAAGGTCTACAAGTGAGCAAGTAAACAGGCAAACCCTACAGGTGCGATATATCCAGGACCCTAGGTTTACAAGAGAGCAAAGAAAAAGGCAAACGCTACAGGTGCCATAGACCTGTACCCCTATGTCTGCAAGAGAAGGAGGAAACTGGCGAACACTACAGGTGCCATATACCTATACACCTAGATCTACAAAAGAGAAAAGAAACAGGCAAATGCTACAGGTACCAAAAACCCGTACCTCTAGGTCTACAAGAACATAAAGAAATGCTACAGGTGCCAAAGACCCACACCCCTAGGTCTACATGACAGCAAGGAACCAGGCAAACCCTACAAGAGCCATAAATCTGCACCACTAGGTCTACATTACAGCAAGGAACCAGGGAAACCATACAGGTGCCATAGACCCATGCCCCTAGAACTACAAGAGAGCAAGGAAACAGGCAAACCCTACAGGTGCCATAAACCCATACCTCTAGGTCTACAAGAGAGCAAGGAAACAGGTACACCCTACAGGTGCCATAAACCCATACCCCTAGGTCTACAAGAGAGCAGGGAAAGAGGCAAACTCTACAGATGCCATAGACGAGTACCTCTATGTCTACAACAGATCAAGGAAACAGGCAAACCCTACAGGTGCCATAAACCCGTACCCCTATGTCTACAAGAGAGAAATGAAACATCAAACACTACAGGTGCCATAGACCTATACCCCTATCTCTACAAGAGAGCAAGGAAACATCAAACCCTACAGGTGCTATAGAGACATGCCCCTAGGTCTACGAGAGAGCAAAGAAACTGGCAAACGCTACAGGTGCCATAGACCCGTGCCTCTAGGTCTACAAGAACGTAAAGAAACTCTACAGGTGCCATAGACCTCCACCCCTAGGTCTACATGACAGCAAGGAACCAGGCAAACCCTACAAGTGCCATGAATCCGCACCACTAGGTCTACATTACAGCAAGGAACCAGACAAACACTACAGGCGCCATAGACCCTTGCCCCTAGGTCTACAAGAGAGCAAGGAAAGAGGCAAACCCTATAGATGCCATAGACCTGTACCTCTATGTCTACAACAGATCAAGGAAACAGGCACACCCTACAGGTGCCATAAACTCGTACCCCTAGGTCTACAAGAGAGCAAGGAAAGAGGCAAACCCTACAGATGCCATAGAACAGTACCTCTATGTCTACAACAGATCAAGGAAACAGGCAAACCCTACAGGTGCCATAAACCCGTACCCCTATGTCTACAAGAGAGCAAGGAAACATCAATCCCTACAGGTGCCATAGACCTGTACCCCTATGTCTACAAGAGAGCAAGGAAACATCAAACCCTACAGGTGCTATAGACACGTGCCCCTAGGTCTACGACAGAGCAAAGAAACAGGTAAATGCTTCATGTGCCATAGACCTGTACCCCTATGTCTACAAGAGAGCAAGGAAACATGCAAACCCTAAAGGTGCCATATGCCCGTGCCCCTAGGTCAAAAAGAGGACAAAGAAACAGGCAAACGCTACAGGTGCCATAGACCCATACCCCTATGTCTACAAAAGAGCAAGGGGACATGCAAACCCGACAGGTGGCATCGACCCATGCCCCTAGTTCTACAAGAGAGCAAAGAAACTGGCAAACGCTACAGGTGCCATAGACCAGTACCTCGATGTCTTCAAGAGAGCAAGGAAACAGGCAAACCCTACAGGTGCCATAAACCCGTACCTTTAGGTCTACAAGAACGTAAAGAAACGCTACAGGTGCCATAGACCCGCATCCCTAGGTCTACATGACAGCAAGGAACCAGGCAAAACCTACAAGTGCCATAAATCCGCACCACTATGTCTACATTACAGCAAGGAACCAGGCAAACACTACAGGCGCCATAGACCCATGCCCCTAGGTCTACGAGAGAGCAAAGAAACAGGCAAATGCTTCATGTGCCATAGACCTGTACCCCTATGTCTACAAGAGAGCAAGGAAACATGCAAACCCTAAAGGTGCCATAGGCCCGTACCCCTAGGTCTAAAAGAGGACAAAGAAACAGACAAACGCTACAGGTGCCATAGACCCATACCCCTATGTCTACAAAAGAGCAAGGAAACATGCAAACCCGACAGGTGGCATCGACCCATGCCCCTAGGTCTACAAGAGAGCAAAGAAACAGGCAAATGCTACAGGTGCCATAGACCCGTACCCCTAGTTCCCGAAGAGAGCAAGGAAACATGCAAACCCTACAGGTGCGATAGATCTGTGACCCTAGGTCTACAAGAGAGCAAACAAACAGGCAAACTCTAAAGGTGTCATGGACCCGAACCCCTGGGTCTGCAAGAGAGCAAGGAAACATGAAAACTCTAGAGGTGCCGTAGACCTGTACCCCTATGTCTGCAAGAGAAGGAGGAAAATGTCAAATCCTACAGGTGCCATAGACCTATACACCTAGGTCTACAAGAGAGCAAAGAAACAGGCACCTGCTACAGGTACCAAACACCTGTACCCCTAGGTTTGCAAGAGAGCAAGGAAGAAAGAGTCAAACCCTTAGAAGCCATAGACCCATGCGCCTAGGTCTACAAGACAGAAAGGAAACATGCAAACCCTACAGGTGCCACAGAAACAAATGCCTACGTCTACAAGAGAGCAGGGAACAGGCAAACCTTACAGATGCCAAAGACCCGTACCCCGAGGTCTACAAGCAAGGAAACATGCAAACCCTACAGGTGCCATAGACCCATGCCCCTAGGTCTACAAGAGAGCCAAGAAACAGGCAAATGCTACAGGTACCATACACCCATGCCCCTAGGTCTACAAGAGAGCAAGGAAGCAGGCAGACTACAGGTGCCATACACTCATACCCCTAGGTCTACAAGCGAGCAAGGAAACAGGCAAACCCTACAGGAGCGATAGATCTATGACCCTAGGTCTACAAGAGAGGAAGGAGACTGGCAAATGCTACAGGTGCCATAGTCCCTTACCCCTATGTCTGCAAGAGAAAAGTAGGAAACTGGCAAACCCTACAGGTGCCATAGACCCATACACCTAGGTCTACAAGAGAGCAAAGAAACAGGCAAATGCTACAGGTACCATAGACCGGTACCCCTAGGTTTGCAAGAGATCAAGGAAAGAGTCAAACCCTAAATGTGCCATAGACCCATGCCCCTAGGTCTACAAGACCGAAAGGAAACATGCAAACCATACCCGACACAGACCCAAATGCCTAGGTCTACAAGAGAGCAAGGAAACAGGCAAACCTTACAGGTGCCAAAGACCCTTACTCCTAGGTCTACAAGAGAGCAAGGAAACATGCAAACCCTACATGTGCCATAGACCCATGCCCCTAGGATGACAAGAGAGCCAAGAAACAGGCAAATACTACAGTGCCATAGACCCGTGCCCCTAGGTCTACAAGAGAGACAAAGAAACAGGTACATTACAGGTGCCATACACCCACACCCCTAGGTCTACAAGCAAGCAAGGAAACAGGCAAACCCTACAAGTGCTATAGACACGTGCCCCTAGGTCTACAAGAGAGCAAAGAAACAGGTAAACGCTACAGGTGCCATAGACCTGTACCCCTATGTTTACAAGAGAGTAAGGAAACATGCAAACCCTAAAGGTGCCATAGTCCTGTGTCCCTCGGTCCAAAAGAGGACAAAGAAACAGAGAAACCCTACAGGTGCCAAGACCCATACCCCTATGTCTACAAGAGAGCAAGGAAACATGCAAACCCGACAGGTGCCATCGAACTGTACCCCTAGATCTACAAGAGAGCAAGGAAACAGGAAAGCGTTACAGGTGCCATAGACCCGAACTCCTAGGTCTACAAGCGGGCAAGGAAACAGTCAAACCCTGGGGGGCCATAGACCTGTACCCCTAGGTCTAAAAGAGAGCAAGGAAACGGTCAAACCCTACAGGTGCCATATACCCACATCTTCATGTCTACAAGAGAACAAGGAAACAAGCACACGCTACAGGTGCCATAAACCCACACCCCAAGGTCTACAAGCGAGCAAGTAATCAGGCAAACCCTACAGGTGCGATATATCCAGGACCCTAGGTCTACAAGAGAGCAAAGAAAAAGGCAAACGCTACAGGTGCCATAGACCTGTACCCCTATGTCTGCAAGAGAAGGAGGAAACTGGCGAACACTACAGGTGCCATATACCTATACACCTAGATCTACAAAAGAGAAAAGAAACAGGCAAATGCTACAGGTACCATAGACCCATACCCTTAGGTTTGCAAGAGAGCAAGGAAACAGGAAAACCCTATAGGTGCCATAAACCCGTACCTCTCGGTATACAAGAACATCAAGAAATGCTACAGGTGCCATAGACCCACACAACTAGGTCTACATGACAGCAAAGAACCAGGCAAACCCTACAAGTGCCATAAATCCGCACCACTAGGTCTACATTACAGCAAGGAACCAGGCAAACCATAGAGGTGCCATAGACCCGTGCCCCTAGAACTACACGAGAGCAAGGAGACAGGCAAACCCTACAGGTGCCATAAACCCATACCTCTAGGTCTACAAGAGAGCAAGGAAACAGGCACACCCTACAGGTGCCATAAACCCATACCCCTAGGTCTACAAGAGAGCAGGGAAAGAGGCAAACTCACAGATGCCATAGACCAGTACCTCTATGTCTACAACAGATCAAGGAAACAGGCAAACCCTACAGGTGCCATAACCCTGTACCCCTATGTCTACAAGAGAGAAATGAAACATCAAACACTACAGGTGCCATAGACCTGTACCCCTATCTCTACAAGAGAGCAAGGAAACATCAAACCCTACAGGTGCTATAGAGACGTGCTCCTAGGTCTACGAGAGAGCAAAGAAACTGGCAAACGCTACAGGTGCCATAGACCCGTGCCTCTAGGTCTACAAGAACATAAAGAAACGCTACAGGTGCCATAAACCCGTACCCCTATGTCTACACGAGAGAAATGAAACATCAAACACTACAGGTGCCATAGACCTGTACCCCTATCTCTACAAGAGAGCAAGGAAACAACAAACCCTACAGGTGCTATAGACCCATGCCCCTAGGTCTACAAGAGAGCCAAGAAACAGGCAAATGCTACAGGTACCATAGACCCATGCCCCTAGGTCTACAAGAGAGCAAGGAAACAGGCAGACTACAGGTGCCATACACTCGCACCCCTAGGTCTACAAGCGAGCAAGGAAACAGGCAAACCCTACAGGAGCGATAGATCCATGACCCTACGACTACAAGAGAGGAAGGAGACTGGCAAATGCTACAGGTGCCAAAGTCCCATACCCCTATGTCTGCAAGAGAAGGAGGAAACTGGCACACCCTACAGGTGCCATAGACCCATACACCTAGGTCTACAAGAGAGCAAAGAAACAGGCAAATGCTACAGGTACCATAGACCGGTACCCCTAGGTTTGCAAGAGATCAAGGAAAGATTCAACCCCTAAACGTGCCATAGACCCATGCCCCTAGGTCTACAAGACAGAAAGGAAACCAGCAAACCATACCCGACACAGACCCGAATGCCTAGGTCTACAAGAATGCAAGGAAACAGGCAAACCTTACAGGTGCCAAAGACCCTTACTCCTAGGTCTACAAGAGAGCAAGGAAACATGCAAACCCTACAGGTGCCATAGACCCATGCCCCTAGGACTACAAGAGAGCCAAGAAACAGGGAAATACTACAGTGCCATAGACCCGTGCCCCTAGGTCTACAAGAGAGACATGGAAACAGGTACATTACAGGTGCAATACACCCACACCCCTAGGTCTACAAGCAAGCAAGGAAACAGGCAAACCCTACAAGAGCTATAGACCCGTGCCCCTAGGTCTACAAGAGAGCAAAGAAACAGGTAAACGCTACAGGTGCCATAGACCTGTACCCCTATGTTTACAAGAGAGTAAGGAAACATGCAAACCCAAAAGGTGCCATAGTCCTGTGTCCCTCGGTCTAAAAGAGGACAAAGAAACAGAGAAACGCTACAGGTGCCATAGACCCATACCCCTATGTCTACAAGAGAGCAAGGAAACATGCAAACCCGACAGGTGCCATCGACCTGTACCCCTAGATCTACAAGAGAGCAAGGAAACAAGAAAGCGTTACAGGTGCCATAGACTCGAACTCCTAGGTCTACAAGCGGGCAAGGAAACAGGCAAACCCGGGGGGCCATAGACCTATACCCCTAGGTCTAAAAGAGAGCAAGGAAACGGGCAAACCCTACAGGTGCCATATACCCACATCGTCATGTCTACAAGAGAACAAGGAAACAAGCAAACGCTACAGGTGCCATACACCCACACCCCAAGGTCTACAACCGAGCAAGTAAACAGGCAAACCCTACAGGTGCGATATATCCAGGACCCTAGGTCTACAAGAGAGCAAAGAAAAAGGCAAACGCTACAGGTGCCATAGACCTGTACCCCTATGTCTGCAAGAGAAGGAGGAAACTGGCGAACACTACAGGTGCCATATACCTATACACCTAGATCTACAAAAGAGAAAAGAAACAGGCAAATGCTACAGGTACCATAGACCCATACCCTTAGGTTTGCAAGAGAGCAAGGAAACAGGCAAACCCTACAGGTGCAATAGATCCGTGTCCCTAGGTCTACAAGAGAGCAAAGAAAAAGGCAAACGCTACAGGTGCCATAGACCCGTACCCCTGGGCCTGCAAGAGAGCAAGAAAACATGCAAATTCTAGAGGTGTCATAGACCTGTACTCTTATGTCTGCAAGAGAAGGAGGAAACTGGCAAACCCTACAGGTGCCATAGACCCATTCACCTAGGTCAACAAGAGAATAAAGAAACAGGAAAATGCTACAGGTGCCATACACCCATACCCCTAGGTTTGCAAGAGAGCAAGGAAACAGTGAAACCCTAAAGGTGGGATATATCCAGGACCCTAGGTCTACAAGAGATAAAAGAATAAGGCAAACGCTACAGGTGCCATAGACCTGTACCCCTATGTCTGCAAGAGAAGGAGGAAACTGGCAAACACTACTGGTGCCATATACCTATACACCTATATCTACAAAATAGAAAAGGAACAGGCAGATGCTACAGGTACCATAGACCAATACCCCTAGGTTTGCAAGAGAGCAAGGAAACAGTCAAACCCTAAAGGTGCCATAGACCCGAGCCCCAAAGTCTACAAGACAGAAAGGAAACATGCAAACCCTACAGGTGCCCCAGACCTGAATGCCTAGGTCTACAAGAGAGCAAGGAAACAGGCAAACCCGACAGGTGCCATCGACCTGTACCCCTAGATCTACAAGAGAGCAAGGAAACAGGAAAGCGTTACAGGTGCCATATACCCGAACTCCTAAGTCTACAAGCGGGCAAGGAAACAGTCAAACCCTGGGGGGCCATAGACCTGTACCCCTAGGTCTAAAAGAGAGCAAGGAAACGGTCAAACCCTACAGGTGCCATAGTCCCATACCCTTATGTCTGCAAGAGAAGGAGGAAACTGGCAAACCCTACAAGTGCCATAGACCCATACACCTAGGTCTACAAGAGAGAAAAGAAACAGGCAAATGCTACAGGTACCATAGACCCATACCCCTAGGTCTACAAGACAGAAAGGAAACATGCAAACCCTACAGGTGCCACAGACCCGAACGCCTAGGTCTACAAGAGAGCAAGGAAACAGGCAAACGTTACAGGTGCCAAAGACCCATGCCCCTAGGTCTACAAGAGAGCCAAGAAGCAGGCAAATGCTACAGGTGCCATAGACCTGTGCCCCTAGGTCTACAAGAGAACAAGGAAACAGGCAAATTACAGGTGCCATACACCCATACCCCTAGGTCTATAAGCAAGCAAGGAAACAGGCAAACCCTACAGGTGCCATAGACCCGAACTCCTAGGTCTACAAGCGGGCAAGGAAACAGTCAAACCCTGGGGGGCCATAGACCTGTACCCCTAGGTCTAAAAGAGAGCAAGGAAACGGTCAAACCCTACAGGTGCTATAGACCCGTGCCCCTAGGTCTACAAGAGAGCAAGGAAACATGCACACCCGACAGGTGCCATCAACCTGTACCCCTAGATCTACAAGAGAGCAAGGAAACAGGAAAGCGTTACAGGTGCCACAGACCCAAACTCCTAGGTCTACAAGCGGGCAAGGAAACAGGCAAACCCTGGGGGGCCATAGACCTGTACCCCTAGGTCTAAAAGAGAGCAAGGAAACGGGCAAACCCTACAGGTGCCATATACCCACATCTTCATGTCTACAAGAGAACAAGGAAACAAGCAAGTGCTACAGGTGCCATACACCCACACCCCAAGGTCTACAAGTGAGCAAGTAAACAGGCAAACCCTACAGGTGCGAATATCCAGGACCCTAGGTTTACAAGAGAGCAAAGAAAAAGGCAAACGCTACAGGTGCCATAGACCTGTACCCCTATGTCTGCAAGAGAAGGAGGAAACTGGCGAACACTACAGGTGCCATATACCTATACACCTAGATCTACAAAAGAGAAAAGAAACAGGCAAATGCTACAGGTACCAAAAACCCGTACCTCTAGGTCTACAAGAACATAAAGAAATGCTACAGGTGCCAAAGACCCACACCCCTAGGTCTACATGACAGCAAGGAACCAGGCAAACCCTACAAGAGCCATAAATCTGCACCACTAGGTCTACATTACAGCAAGGAACCAGGCAAACCATACAGGTGCCATAGACCCATGCCCCTAGAACTACAAGAGAGCAAGGAAACAGGCAAACCCTACAGGTGCCATAAACCCATACCTCTAGGTCTACAAGAGCGCAAGGAAACAGGTACACCCTACAGGTGCCATAAACCCATACCCCTAGGTCTACAAGAGAGCAGGGAAAGAGGCAAACTCTACAGATGCCATAGACGAGTACCTCTATGTCTACAACAGATCAAGGAAACAGGCAAACCCTACAGGTGCCATAAACCCGTACCCCTATGTCTACAAGAGAGAAATGAAACATCAAACACTACAGGTGCCATAGACCTATACCCCTATCTCTACAAGAGAGCAAGGAAACATCAAACCCTACAGGTGCTATAGAGACATGCCCCTAGGTCTACGAGAGAGCAAAGAAACTGGCAAACGCTACAGGTGCCATAGACCCGTGCCTCTAGGTCTACAAGAACGTAAAGAAACGCTACAGGTGCCATAGACCTCCACCCCTAGGTCTACATGACAGCAAGGAACCAGGCAAACCCTACAAGTGCCATGAATCCACACCACTAGGTCTACATTACAGCAAGGAACCAGACAAACACTACAGGCGCCATAGACCCGTGCCCCTAGGTCTACAAGAGAGCAAGGAAAGAGGCAAACCCTATAGATGCCATAGACCTGTACCTCTATGTCTACAACAGATCAAGGAAACAGGCACACCCTACAGGTGCCATAAACTCGTACCCCTAGGTCTACAAGAGAGCAAGGAAAGAGGCAAACCCTACAGGTGCCATAGACCAGTACCTCTATGTCTACAACAGATCAAGGAAACAGGCAAACCCTACAGGTGCCATAAACCCATACCCCTATGTCTACAAGAGAGCAAGGAAACATCAATCCCTACAGGTGCCATAGACCTGTACCCCTATGTCTACAAGAGAGCAAGGAAACATCAAACCCTACAGGTGCTATAGACACGTGCCCCTAGGTCTACGACAGAGCAAAGAAACAGGTAAATGCTTCATGTGCCATAGACCTGTACCCCTATGTCTACAAGAGAGCAAGGAAACATGCAAACCCTAAAGGTGCCATATGCCCGTGCCCCTAGGTCAAAAAGAGGACAAAGAAAAAGGCAAACGCTACAGGTGCCATAGACCCATACCCCTATGTCTACAAAAGAGCAAGGGGACATGCAAACCCGACAGGTGGCATCGACCCATGCCCCTAGTTCTACAAAAGAGCAAAGAAACTGGCAAACGCTACAGGTGCCATAGACCAGTACCTCTATGTCTTCAAGAGAGCAAGGAAACAGGCAAACCCTACAGGTGCCATAAACCCGTACCTTTAGGTCTACAAGAACGTAAAGAAACGCTACAGGTGCCATAGACCTCCACCCCTAGGTCTACATGACAGCAAGGAACCAGGCAAAACCTACAAGTGCCATAAATCCGCACCATTATGTCTACATTACAGCAAGGAACCAGGCAAACACTACAGGTGCCATAGACCCATGCCCCTAGGTCTACAAGAGAGCAAGGAAACAGGTAAACCCTACAGGTGCCATAAACCCGTACCTCTAGATCTACAAGAGAGCAAGGAAACAGGCACATCCTACTTGTGCCATAAACCCGTACCCCTAGGTCTACAAGAGAGCAAGGAAAGAGGCAAACCCTACAGATGCTATAGACCAGTAACTCTATGTCTACAACAGATCAAGGAAACAGGTACACCCTACAAGTGCCATAAACCCGTACCCCTAGGTCTACAAGAGAGAAAGGAAAGAAGCAAACCCTACAGATGCCATAGACCAGTACCTCTATGTCTACAACAGATCAAGGAAACAGGCAAACCCTACAGGTGGCATAAACCTGTACCACTATGTCTACAAGAGAGCAAGGAAACATCAAACCCTACAGGTGCCATAGACCTGTACCCCTATGTCTACAAGAGAGGAAGGAAACATCAAAGCCTACAGGTGCTATAGACACGTGCCCCTAGGTCTACGAGAGAGCAAAGAAACAGGCAAATGCTTCATGTGCCATAGACCTGTACCCCTATGTCTACAAGAGAGCAAGGAAACATGCAAACCCTAAAGGTGCCATAGGCCCGTACCCCTAGGTCTAAAAGAGGACAAAGAAACAGACAAACGCTACAGGTGCCATAGACCCATACCCCTATGTCTACAAAAGAGCAAGGAAACATGCAAACCCGACAGGTGGCATCGACCCATGCCCCTAGGTCTACAAGAGAGCAAAGAAACAGGCAAATGCTACAGGTGCCATAGACCCGTACCCCTAGTTCCCGAAGAGAGCAAGGAAACATGCAAACCCTACAGGTGCGATAGATCTGTGACCCTAGGTCTACAAGAGAGCAAACAAACAGGCAAACTCTAAAGGTGTCATGGACCCAAACCCCTGGGTCTGCAAGAGAGCAAGGAAACATGAAAACTCTAGAGGTGCCGTAGACCTGTACCCCTATGTCTGCAAGAGAAGGAGGAAAATGTCAAATCCTACACGTGCCATAGACCTATACACCTAGGTCTACAAGAGAGCAAAGAAACAGGCACCTGCTACAGGTACCAAACACCTGTACCCCTAGGTTTGCAAGAGAGCAAGGAAGAAAGAGTCAAACCCTTAGAAGCCATAGACCCATGCGCCTAGGTCTACAAGACAGAAAGGAAACATGCAAACCCTACAGGTGCCACAGAAACAAATGCCTACGTCTACAAGAGAGCAGGGAACAGGCAAACCTTACAGATGCCAAAGACCCGTACCCCGAGGTCTACAAACAAGGAAACATGCAAACCCTACAGGTGCCATAGACCCATGCCCCTAGGTCTACAAGAGAGCCAAGAAACAGGCAAATGCTACAGGTACCATACACCCATGCCCCTAGGTCTACAAGAGAGCAAGGAAACAGGCAGACTACAGGTGCCATACACTCATACCCCTAGGTCTACAAGCGAGCAAGGAAATAGGCAAACCCTACAGGAGCGATAGATCTATGACCCTAGGTCTACAAGAGAGGAAGGAGACTGGCAAATGCTACAGGTGCCATAGTCCCTTACCCCTATGTCTGCAAGAGAAAAGTAGGAAACTGGCAAACCCTACAGGTGCCATAGACCCATACACCTAGGTCTACAAGAGAGCAAAGAAACAGGCAAATGCTACAGGTACCATAGACCGGTATCCCTAGGTTTGCAAGAGATCAAGGAAAGAGTCAAACCCTAAATGTGCCATAGACCCATGCCCCTAGGTCTACAAGACCGAAAGGAAACATGCAAACCATACCCGACACAGACCCAAATGCCTAGGTCTACAAGAGAGCAAGGAAACAGGCAAACCTTACAGGTGCCAAAGACCCTTACTCCTAGGTCTACAAGAGAGCAAGGAAACATGCAAACCCTACATGTGCCATAGACCCATGCCCCTAGGACGACAAGAGAGCCAAGAAACAGGCAAATACTACAGTGCCATAGACCCGTGCCCCTAGGTCTACAAGAGAGACAAAGAAACAGGTACATTACAGGTGCCATACACCCACACCCCTAGGTCTACAAGCAAGCAAGGAAACAGGCAAACCCTACAAGTGCTATAGACACGTGCCCCTAGGTCTACAAGAGAGCAAAGAAACAGGTAAACGCTACAGGTGCCATAGACCTGTACCCCTATGTTTACAAGAGAGTAAGGAAACATGCAAACCCTAAAGGTGCCATAGTCCTGTGTCCCTCGGTCCAAAAGAGGACAAAGAAACAGAGAAACCCTACAGGTGCCAAGACCCATACCCCTATGTCTACAAGAGAGCAAGGAAACATGCAAACCCGACAGGTGCCATCGAACTGTACCCCTAGATCTACAAGAGAGCAAGGAAACAGGAAAGCGTTACAGGTGCCATAGACCCGAACTCCTAGGTCTACAAGCGGGCAAGGAAACAGTCAAACCCTGGGGGGCCATAGACCTGTACCCCTAGGTCTAAAAGAGAGCAAGGAAATGGTCAAACCCTACAGGTGCCATATACCCACATCTTCATGTCTACAAGAGAACAAGGAAACAAGCACACGCTACAGGTGCCATAAACCCACACCCCAAGGTCTACAAGCGAGCAAGTAATCAGGCAAACCCTACAGGTGCGATATATCCAGGACCCTAGGTCTACAAGAGAGCAAATTAAAAGGCAAACGCTACAGGTGCCATAGACCTGTACCCCTATGTCTGCAAGAGAAGGAGGAAACTGGCGAACACTACAGGTGCCATATACCTATACACCTAGATCTACAAAAGAGAGAAGAAACAGGCAAATGCTACAGGTACCATAGACCCATACACTTAGGTTTGCAAGAGAGCAAGGAAACAGGAAAACCCTATAGGTGCCATAAACCCGTACCTCTAGGTATACAAGAACATCAAGAAATGCTACAGGTGCCATAGACCCACACCCCTAGGTCTACATGACAGCAAAGAACCAGGCAAACCCTACAAGTGCCATAAATCCGCAC
Source organism: Calotriton arnoldi (assembly GCA_963921515.1). Lineage (NCBI taxonomy): Eukaryota > Metazoa > Chordata > Amphibia > Caudata > Salamandridae > Calotriton > Calotriton arnoldi. Next base: position 335,699 of record CAWUFW010003701.1, on the reverse strand, counting down.
CACTAGGTCTACATTACAGCAAGGAACCAGGCAAACCATACAGGTGCCATAGACCCGTGCCCCTAGAACTACACGAGAGCAAGGAGACAGGCAAACCCTACAGGTGCCATAAACCCATACCTCTAGGTCTACAAGAGAGCAAGGAAACAGGCACACCCTACAGGTGCCATAAACCCATACCCCTAGGTCTACAAGAGAGCAGGGAAAGAGGCAAACTCACAGATGCCATAGACCAGTACCTCTATGTCTACAACAGATCAAGGAAACAGGCAAACCCTACAGGTGCCATAACCCTGTACCCCTATGTCTACAAGAGAGAAATGAAACATCAAACACTACAGGTGCCATAGACCTGTACCCCTATCTCTACAAGAGAGCAAGGAAACATCAAACCCTACAGGTGCTATAGAGACGTGCTCCTAGGTCTACGAGAGAGCAAAGAAACTGGCAAACGCTACAGGTGCCATAGACCCGTGCCTCTAGGTCTACAAGAACATAAAGAAACGCTACAGGTGCCATAAACCCGTACCCCTATGTCTACAAGAGAGAAATGAAACATCAAACACTACAGGTGCCATAGACCTGTACCCCTATCTCTACAAGAGAGCAAGGAAACAACAAACCCTACAGGTGCTATAGACCCATGCCCCTAGGTCTACAAGAGAGCCAAGAAACAGGCAAATGCTACAGGTACCATAGACCCATGCCCCTAGGTCTACAAGAGAGCAAGGAAACAGGCAGACTACAGGTGCCATACACTCGCACCCCTAGGTCTACAAGCGAGCAAGGAAACAGGCAAACCCTACAGGAGCGATAGATCCATGACCCTACGACTACAAGAGAGGAAGGAGACTGGCAAATGCTACAGTTGCCATAGTCCCATACCCCTATGTCTGCAAGAGAAGGAGGAAACTGGCACACCCTACAGGTGCCATAGACCCATACACCTAGGTCTGCAAGAGAGCAAAGAAACAGGCAAATGCTACAGGTACCATAGACCGGTACCCCTAGGTTTGCAAGAGATCAAGGAAAGATTCAACCCCTAAACGTGCCATAGACCCATGCCCCTAGGTCTACAAGACAGAAAGGAAACCAGCAAACCATACCCGACACAGACCCGAATGCCAAGGTCTACAAGAGAGCAAGGAAACAGGCAAACCTTACAGGTGCCAAAGACCCTTGCTCCTAGGTCTACAAGAGAGCAAGGAAACATGCAAACCCTACAGGTGCCATAGACCCATGGCCCTAGGACTACAAGAGAGCCAAGAAACAGGGAAATACTACAGTGCCATAGACCCGTGCCCCTAGGTCTACAAGAGAGACATGGAAACAGGTACATTACAGGTGCCATACACCCACACCCCTAGGTCTACAAGCAAGCAAGGAAACAGGCAAACCCTACAAGAGCTATAGACCCGTGCCCCTAGGTCTACAAGAGAGCAAAGAAACAGGTAAACGCTACAGGTGCCATAGACCTGTACCCCTATGTTTACAAGAGACTAAGGAAACATGCAAACCCAAAAGGTGCCATAGTCCTGTGTCCCTCGGTCTAAAAGAGGACAAAGAAACAGAGAAACGCTACAGGTGCCACAGACCCATACCCCTATGTCTACAAGAGAGCAAGGAAACATGCAAACCCGACAGGTGCCATCGACCTGTACCCCTAGATCTACAAGAGAGCAAGGAAACAGGAAAGCGTTACAGGTGCCATAGACTCGAACTCCTAGGTCTACAAGCGGGCAAGGAAAGAGGCAAACCCGGGGGGGCCATAGACCTATACCCCTAGGTCTAAAAGAGAGCAAGGAAACGGGCAAACCCTACAGGTGCCATATACCCACATCGTCATGTCTACAAGAGAACAAGGAAACAAGCAAACGCTACAGGTGCCATACACCCACACCCCAAGGTCTACAACCGAGCAAGTAAACAGGCAAACCCTACAGGTGCGATATATCCAGGACCCTAGGTCTACAAGAGAGCAAAGAAAAAGGCAAACGCTACAGGTGCCATAGACCTGTACCCCTATGTCTGCAAGAGAAGGAGGAAACTGGCGAACACTACAGGTGCCATATACCTATACACCTAGATCTACAAAAGAGAAAAGAAACAGGCAAATGCTACAGGTACCATAGACCCATACCCTTAGGTTTGCAAGAGAGCAAGGAAACAGGCAAACCCTACAGGTGCAATAGATCCGTGTCCCTAGGTCTACAAGAGAGCAAAGAAAAAGGCAAACGCTACAGGTGCCATAGACCCGTACCCCTGGGCCTGCAAGAGAGCAAGGAAACATGCAAATTCTAGAGGTGTCATAGACCTGTACTCTTATGTCTGCAAGAGAAGGAGGAAACTGGCAAACCCTACAGGTGCCATAGACCCATTCACCTAGGTCAACAAGAGAATAAAGAAACAGGAAAATGCTACAGGTGCCATACACCCATACCCCTAGGTTTGCAAGAGAGCAAGGAAACAGTGAAACCCTAAAGGTGGGATATATCCAGGACCCTAGGTCTACAAGAGATAAAAGAATAAGGCAAACGCTACAGGTGCCATAGACCTGTACCCCTATGTCTGCAAGAGAAGGAGGAAACTGGCAAACACTACTGGTGCCATATACCTATACACCTATATCTACAAAATAGAAAAGGAACAGGCAGATGCTACAGGTACCATAGACCAATACCCCTAGGTTTGCAAGAGAGCAAGGAAACAGTCAAACCCTAAAGGTGCCATAGACCTGAGCCCCAAAGTCTACAAGACAGAAAGGAAACATGCAAACCCTACAGGTGCCCCAGACCTGAACGCCTAGGTCTACAAGAGAGCAAGGAAACAGGCAAACCCGACAGGTGCCATCGACCTGTACCCCTAGATCTACAAGAGAGCAAGGAAACAGGAAAGCGTTACAGGTGCCATATACCCGAACTCCTAGGTCTACAAGCGGGCAAGGAAACAGTCAAACCCTGGGGGGCCATAGACCTGTACCCCTAGGTCTAAAAGAGAGCAAGGAAACGGTCAAACCCTACAGGTGCCATAGTCCCATACCCTTATGTCTGCAAGAGAAGGAGGAAACTGGCAAACCCTACAAGTGCCATAGACCCATACACCTAGGTCTACAAGAGAGAAAAGAAACAGGCAAATGCTACAGGTACCATAGACCCATACCCCTAGGTCTACAAGACAGAAAGGAAACATGCAAACCCTACAGGTGCCACAGACCCGAACGCCTAGGTCTACAAGAGAGCAAGGAAACAGGCAAACGTTACAGGTGCCAAAGACCCATGCCCCTAGGTCTACAAGAGAGCCAAGAAGCAGGCAAATGCTACAGGTGCCATAGACCTGTGCCCCTAGGTCTACAAGAGAACAAGGAAACAGGCAAATTACAGGTGCCATACACCCACACCCCTAGGTCTACAAGCAAGCAAGGAAACAGGCAAACCCTACAGGTGCCATAGACCCGAACTCCTAGGTCTACAAGCGGGCAAGGAAACAGTCAAACCCTGGGGGGCCATAGACCTGTACCCCTAGGTCTAAAAGAGAGCAAGGAAACGGTCAAACCCTACAGGTGCTATAGACCCGTGCCCCTAGGTCTACAAGAGAGCAAGGAAACAGGCAAACCCGACAGGTGCCATCGACCTGTACCCCTAGATCTACAAGAAAGCAAGGAAACAGGAAAGCGTTACAGGTGCCATAGACCCGAACTCCTAGGTCTACAAGCGGGCAAGGAAACAGTCAAACCCTGGGGGGCCATAGACCTGTACCCCTAGGTCTAAAAGAGAGCAAGGAAACGGTCAAACCCTACAGGTGCCATAGTACCATACCCTTATGTCTGCAAGAGAAGGAGGATACTGGCAAACCCTACAAGTGCCATAGACCCATACACCTAGGTCTACAAGAGAGCAAAGAAACAGGCAAATGCTACAGGTACCATAGACCGGTACCCCTAGGTTTGCAAGAGATCAAGGAAAGAGTCAAACCCTAAATGTGCCATAGACCCATGCCCCTAGGTCTACAAGACAGAAAGGAAACATGCAAACCATACCCGACACAGACCCGAATGCCTAGGTCTACAAGAGAGCAAGGAAACAGGCAAACCTTACAGGTGCCAAAGACCCTTACTCCTAGGTCTACAAGAGAGCAAGGAAACATGCAAACCCTACAGGTGCCATAGACCCATGCCCCTAGGACTACAAGAGAGCCAAGAAACAGGCAAATACTACAGTGCCATAGACCCGTGCCCCTAGGTCTACAAGAGAGAGAAAGAAACAGGGACATTACAGGTGCCATACACCCACACCCCTAGGTCTACAAGCAAGCAAGGAAACAGGCAAACCCTACAAGTGCTATAGACACGTGCCCCTAGGTCTACAAGAGAGCAAAGAAACAGGTAAACGCTACAGGTGCCATAGACCTGTACCCCTATGTTTACAAGAGAGTAAGGAAACATGCAAACCCTAAAGGTGCCATAGTCCTTTGTCCCTCGGTCCAAAAGAGGACAAAGAAACAGAGAAACGCTACAGGTGCCAAGACCCATACCCCTATGTCTACAAGAGAGCAAGGAAACATGCAAACCCGACAGGTGCCATCGACCTGTACCCCTAGATCTACAAGAGAGCAAGGAAACAGGAAAGCGTTACAGGTGCCGAACTCCTAGGTCTACAAGCGGGCAAGGAAACAGTCAAACCCTGCGGGGCCATAGACCTGTACCCCTAGGTCTAAAAGAGAGCAAGGAACAGTCAAAGCCTACAGGTGCCATATACCCACATCTTCATGTCTACAAGAGAACAAGGAAACAAGCAAACGCTACAGGTGCCATACACCCACACCCCAAGGTCTACAAGCGAGCAAGTAAACAGGCAAACCCTACAGGTGCGGTATATCCAGGACCCTAGGTCTACAAGAGAGCAAAGAAAAAGGCAAACGCTACAGGTGCCATAGACCTGTACCCCTATGTCTGCAAGAGAAGGAGGAAACTGGCGAACACTACAGGTGCCATATACCTATGCACCTAGATCTACAAAAGAGAAAAGAAACAGGCAAAAGCTACAGGTACCATAGACCCATACCCTTAGGTTTGCAAGAGAGCAAGGAAACAGGAAAACCCTACAGGTGCCATAACCCCGTACCTCTAGGTCTAAGAACATAAAGAAACGCTACAGGTGCCATAGACCCACACCCCTAGGTCTACATGACAGCAAGGAACCAGGCAAACCCTACAAGTGCCATAAATCCGCACCACTAGGTCTACATTACAGCAAGGAACCAGGCAAACCATACAGGTGCCATAGACCCGTGCCCCTAGAACTACAAGAGAGCAAGGAGACAGGCAAACCCTACAGGTGCCATAAACCCATACCTCTAGGTCTACAAGAGAGCAAGGAAACAGGCACACCCTATAGGTGCCATAAACCCATACCCCTAGGTCTACAAGAGAGCAGGGAAAGAGGCAAACTCACAGATGCCATAGACCAGTACCTCTATGTCTACAACAGATCAAGGAAACAGGCAAACCCTACAGGTGCCATAACCCCGTACCCCTATGTCTACAAGAGAGAAATGAAACATCAAACACTACAGGTGCCATAGACCTGTACCCCTATCTCTACAAGAGAGCAAGGAAACATCAAACCCTACAGGTGCTATAGAGACGTGCTCCTAGGTCTACAAGGGAGCAAAGAAACTGGCAAACGCTACAGGTGCCATAGACCCGTGCCTCTAGGTCTACAAGAACATAAAGAAACGCTACAGGTGCCATAAACCCGTACCCTTATGTCTACAAGAGAGAAATGAAACATCAAACACTGCAGGTGCCATAGACCTGTACCCCTATCTCTACAAGAGAGCAAGGAAACATCAAACCCTACAGGTGCTATAGACCCATGCCCCTAGGTCTACAAGAGAGCCAAGAAACAGGCAAATGCTACAGGTACCATAGACCCATGCCCCTAGGTCTACAAGAAAGCAAGGAAACAGGCAGACTACAGGTGCCACACACTCGCACCCCTAGGTCTACAAGCGAGCAAGGAAACAAGCAAACCCTACAGGAGCGATAGATCCATGACCCTAGGACTACAAGAGAGGAAGGAGACTGGCAAATGCTACAGGTGCCATAGTCCCATACCCCTATGTCTGCAAGAGAAGGAGGAAACTGGCACACCCTACAGGTACCATAGACCCATACACCTAGGTCTACAAGAGAGCAAAGAAACAGGCAAATGCTACAGGTACCATAGACCGGTACCCCTAGGTTTGCAAGAGATCAAGGAAAGATTCAACCCCTAAACGTGCCATAGACCCATGCCCCTAGGTCTACAAGACAGAAAGGAAACCAGCAAACCATACCCGACACAGACCCGAATGCCTAGGTCTACAAGAGAGCAATTAAACAGGCAAACCTTACAGGTGCCAAAGACCCTTACTCCTAGGTCTACAAGAGAGCAAGGAAACATGCAAACCCTACAGGTGCCGTAGACCCATGCCCCTAGGACTACAAGAGAGCCAAGAAACAGGCAAATGCTACAGTGCCATAGACCCGTGCCCCTAGGTCTACAAGAGAGACATGGAAACAGGTACATTACAGGTGCCATACACCCACACCCCTAGGTCTAGAAGCAAGCAAGGAAACAGGCAAACCCTACAAGTGCTATAGACCCGTGCCCCAAGGTCTACAAGAGAGCAAAGAAACAGGTAAACGCTACAGGTGCCATAGACCTGTACCCCTATGTTTACAAGAGAGTAAGGAAACATGCAAACCCTAAAGGTGCCATAGTCCTGTGTCCCTCGGTCTAAAAGAGGACAAAGAAACAGAGAAACGCTACAGGTGCCATAGACCTGTACCCCTATGTCTACTAGAGAGCAAGGAAATATGCAAACCCGACAGGTGCCATCGACCTGTACCCCTAGATCTACAAGAGAGCAAGGAAACAGGAAAGCGTTACAGGTGCCATAGACTCGAACTCCTAGGTCTACAAGCGGGCAAGGAAACAGGCAAACCCGGGGGGGCCATTGACCTGTATCCCTAGGTCTAAAAGAGAGCAAGGAAACGGGCAAACCCTACAGGTGCCATATACCCACATCTTCATGTCTACAAGAGAACAAGGAAACAAGCAAACGCTACAGGTGCCATACACCCACACCCCAAGGTCTACAACCGAGCAAGTAAACAGGCAAACCCTACAGGTGCGATATATCCAGGACCCTAGGTCTACAAGAGAGCAAGGAAACAGGAAACCCTACAGGTGCCATAAACCCGTACCTCTAGGTCTACAAGAACATAAAGAAACGCTACAGGTGCTATAGACCCACACCCCTAGGTCTACATGACAGCAAGGAACCAGGCAAACCCTACAAGTGCCATAAATCCGCAGCACTAGGTCTACATTACAGCAAGGAACCAGGCAAACCATACAGGTGCCATAGACCCGTGCCCCTAGAACTACAAGAGAGCAAGGAGACAGGCAAACCCTACAGGTGCCATAAACCCATACCTCTAGGTCTACAAGAGAGCAAGGAAACAGGCACACCCTACAGGTGCGATAAACTCATACCCCTTGGTCTACAAGAGAGCAGGGAAAGAGGCAAACTCACAGATGCCATAGACCAGTACCTCTATGTCTACAACAGATCAAGGAAACAGGCAAACCCTACAGGTGCCATAACCCAGTACCCCTATGTCTACAAGAGAGAAATGAAACATCAAACACTACAGGTGCCATAGACCTGTACCCCTATCTCTACAAGAGAGCAAGGAAACATCAAACCCTACAGGTGCTATAGAGACGTGCTCCTAGGTCTACGAGAGAGCAAAGAAACTGGCAAACGCTACAGGTGCCATAGACCCGTGCCTCTAGGTCTACAAGAACATAAAGAAACGCTACAGGTGCCATAAACCCGTACCCTTATGTCTACAAGAGAGAAATGAAACATCAAACACTACAGGTGCCATAGACCTGTACCCCTATCTCTACAAGAGAGCAAGGAAACATCAAACCCTACAGGTGCTATAGACCCATGCCCCTGGGTCTACAAGAGAGCCAAGAAACAGGCAAATGCTACAGGTACCATAGACCCATGCCCCTAGGTCTACAAGAGAGCAAGGAAACAGGCAGACTACAGGTGCCATACACTCGCACCCCTAGGTCTACAAGCGAGCAAGGAAACAGGCAAACCCTACAGGAGCGATAGATCCATGACCCTAGGACTACAAGAGAGGAAGGAGACTGGCAAATGCTACAGGTGCCATAGTCCCATACCCCTATGTCTGCAAGAGAAGGAGGAAACTGGCACACCCTACAGGTGCCATAGACCCATACACCTAGGTCTACAAGAGAGCAAAGAAACAGGCAAATGCTACAGGTACCATAGACCGGTACCCCTAGGTTTGTAAGAGATCAAGGAAAGAGTCAACCCCTAAACGTGCCATAGACCCATGCCCCTAGGTCTACAAGACAGAAAGGAAACATGCAAACCATTCCCGACACAGACCCGAATGCCTAGGTCTACAAGAGAGCAAGGAAACAGGCAAACCTTACAGGTGCCAAAGACCCTTACTCCTAGGTCTACTAGAGAGCAAGGAAACATGCAAACCCTACAGGTGCCATAGACCCATGCCCCTAGGACTACAAGAGAGCCAAGAAACAGGCAAATGCTACAGTGCCTTAGACCCGTGCCCCTAGGTCTACAAGAGAGACATGGAAACAGGTACATTACAGGTGCCATACACCCACACCCCTAGGTCTAGAAGCAAGCAAGGAAACAGGCAAACCCTACAAGTGCTATAGGCCCGTGCCCCTAGGTCTACAAGAGAGCAAAGAAACAGGTAAACGCTACAGGTGCCATAGACCTGTACCCCTATGTTTACAAGAGAGTAAGGAAACATGCAAACCCTAAAGGTGCCATAGTCCTGTGTCCCTCGGTCTAAAAGAGGACAAAGAAACAGAGAAACGCTACAGGTGCCATAGACCTGTACCCCTATGTCTACAAGAGAGCTAGGAAACATGCAAACCCGACAGGTCCCATCGACCTGTACGCCTAGATCTACAAGAGAGCAAGGAAACAGGAAAGCGTTACAGGTGCCATAGACTCGAACTCCTAGGTCTACAAGCGGGCAAGGAAACAGGCAAACCCGGGGGGGCCATAGACCTGTACCCCTAGGTCTAAAAGAGAGCAAGGAAACGGACAAACCCTACAGGTGCCATATACCCACATCTTCATGTCTACAAGAGAACAAGGAAACAAGCAAACGCTACAGGTGCCATACACCCACACCCCAAGGTCTACAACCGAGCAAGTAAACAGGCAAACCCTACAGGTGCGATATATCCAGGACCCTAGGTATACAAGAGAGCAAAAAAAGAGGCAAACGCTACAGGTGCCATAGAACTGTACCCCTATGTCTGCAAGAGAAGGAGGAAACTGGCGAACACTACAGGTGCCATATACCTATACACCTAGATCTACAAAAGAGAAAAGAAACAGGCAAATGCTACAGGTACCATAGACCCATACCCTTAGGTTTGCAAGAGAGCAAGGAAACAGGCAAACCCTACAGGTGCAATAGATCCGTGTCCCTAGGTCTACAAGAGAGCAAAGAAAAAGGCAAACGCTACAGGTGCCATAGACCCGTACCCCTGGGCCTGCAAGAGAGCAAGGAAACATGCAAATTCTAGAGGTGTCATAGACCTGTACTCTTATGTCTGCAAGAGAAGGAGGAAACTGGCAAACCCTACAGGTGCCATAGACCCATTCACCTAGGTCAACAAGAGAATAAAGAAACAGGAAAATGCTACAGGTGCCATACAGCCATACCCCTAGGTTTGCAAGAGAGCAAGGAAACAGTGAAACCCTAAAAGTGCGATATATCCAGGACCCTAGGTCTACAAGAGATAAAAGAATAAGGCAAATGCTACAGGTGCCATAGACCTGTACCCCTATGTCTGCAAGAGAAGGAGGAAACTGGCAAACACTACTGGTGCCATATACCTATACACCTATATCTACAAAAGAGAAAAGAAACAGGCAAATGCTACAGGTACCATAGACCCATACCCCTAGGTTTGCAAGAGAGCAAGGAAACAGTCAAACCCTAAAGGTGCCATAGACCCGAGCCCCAAAGTCAACAAGACAGAAAGGAAACATGCAAACCCTACAGGTGCCCCAGACCCGAACGCCTAGGTCTACAAGAGAGAAAGGAAACAGGCAAACCTTACAGGTGCCAAAGACCCTTACTCCTAGGTCTACAAGAGAGCAAGGAAACATGCAAACCCTACAGGTGCCATAGACCCATGCCCCTAGGTCTACAAGAGAGCCAAGAAACAGGCAAATGCTACTGGTGCCATAGACCTGTGCCCCTAGGTCTACAAGAGAACAAGGACACAGGCAAATTACAAGTGCCATACACCTGCACCCCTAGGTCTACAAGCGAGCAAGGAAATAGGCAAACCCTACAGGTGCTTGAGACCCGTGCCCCTAGGTCTACAAGAGAGCAATGAAACAGGCTACAGGTGCCATAGACCTGTACCCCTATCTACAAGAGAGTAAGGAAACATGCAAACCCTAAAGGTGCCATAGACCCATGTCCCTAGGTCTAAAAGAGGACAAAGAAAAAGGCAAACGCTACAGGTGCCATAGACCCATACCCCTATGTCTACAAGAGAGCAAGGAAACATGCAAACCCGACAGGTGCCATTGACCTGTACCCCTAGACCTACAAGAGAGCAAGGAAACAGGCAAACGTTACAGGTGCCATAGACCCATACTCCTAGGTCTACAAGCGAGCAAGGAAACACGCAAACCCTGGGGGCAAAAGACCTGTCCCCATAGATCTAAAAGAGAGCAAGGAAACAGGCAAACCCTACAGGTGTCATAGACCCACATCTTTATGTCTACAAGGGAACAAGGAAACAAGCAAACGCTACAGATGTCATACACCCGCAACCCAAGGTCTACAAGCGAGCAAGTAAACAGGCAAACCCTACAGGTGCGATATATCCGGGACCCTAGGTCTACAAGAGAGCAAAGAAACATACTAACGCTACAGCTGCCATAGACCCGTACTCCTGGGTCTGCAAGAGAGCAAGGAAACATGCAAACTCTAGAGGTGCCAAAGACCTGTATCCCTATGTCTGCAAGAGAAGGAGGACACTGGTGAACCCTACAGGTGCCATATACCGATACAGCTAGATCTACAAGAGAGAAAAGAAACAGGCAAATGCTACAGGTACCATAGACCCATACCCCTAGGTCTACAAGACAGAAAGGAAACATGCAAACCCTACAGGTGCCACAGACCCGAACGCCTAGGTCTACAAGAGAGCAAGGAAACAGGCAAACGTTACAGGTGCCAAAGACCCATGCCCCTAGGTCTACAAGAGAGCCAAGAAGCAGGAAAATGCTACAGGAGCCATAGACCTGTGCCCCTAGGTCTACAAGAGAACAAGGAAACAGGCAAATTACAGGTGCCATACACCCACACCCCTAGGTCTACAAGCAAGCAAGGAAACAGGCAAACCCTACAGGTGCCATAGACCTGAACTCCTAGGTCTACAAGCGGGCAAGGAAACAGTCAAACCCTGGGGGCCATAGACCTGTACCCCTAGGTCTAAAAGAGAGCAAGGAAACGGTCAAACCCTACAGGTGCTATAGACCCGTGCCCCTAGGTCTACAAGAGAGCAAGGAAACAGGCAAACCCGACAGGTGCCATCGACCTGTACCCCTAGATCTACAAGAAAGCAAGGAAACAGGAAAGCGTTACAGGTGCCATAGACCCGAACTCCTAGGTCTACAAGCGGGCAAGGAAACAGTCAAACCCTGGGGGGCCATAGACCTGTACCCCTAGGTCTAAAAGAGAGCAAGGAAACGGTCAAACGCTACAGGTGCCATAGTACCATACCCTTATGTCTGCAAGAGAAGGAGGATACTGGCAAACCCTACAAGTGCCATAGACCCATACACCTAGGTCTACAAGAGAGCAAAGAAACAGGCAAATGCTACAGTTACCATAGACCGGTACCCCTAGGTTTGCAAGAGATCAAGGAAAGAGTCAAACCCTAAATGTGCCATAGACCCATGCCCCTAGGTCTACAAGACAGAAAGGAAACATGCAAACCATACCCGACACAGACCCGAATGCCTAGGTCTACAAGAGAGCAAGGAAACAGGCAAACCTTACAGGTGCCAAAGACCCTTACTCCTAGGTCTACAAGAGAGCAAGGAAACATGCAAACCCTACAGGTGCCATAGACCCATGCCCCTAGGACTACAAGAGAGCCAAGAAACAGGCAAATACTACAGTGCCATAGACCCGTGCCCCTAGGTCTACAAGAGAGACAAAGAAACAGGTACATTACAGGTGCCATACACCCACACCCCTAGGTCTACAAGCAAGCAAGGAAACAGGCAAATCCTACAAGTGCTATAGACACGTGCCCCTAGGTCTACAAGAGAGCAAAGAAACAGGTAAACGCTACAGGTGCCATAGACCTGTACCCCTATGTTTACAAGAGAGTAAGGAAACATGCAAACCCTAAAGGTGCCATAGTCCAGTGTCCCTCGGTCCAAAAGAGGACAAAGAAACAGAGAAACGCTACAGGTGCCAAGACCCATACCCCTATGTCTACAAGAGAGCAAGGAAACATGCAAACCCGACAGGTGCCATCGACCTGTACCCCTAGATCTACAAGAGAGCAAGGAAATAGGAAAGCGTTGCAGGTGCCGAACTCCTAGGTCTACAAGCGGGCAAGGAAACAGTCATACCCTGGGGGGCCATAGACCTGTACCCCTAGGTCTAAAAGAGAGCAAGGAAACAGTCAAACCCTACAGGTGCCATATACCCACATCTTCATGTCTACAAGAGAACAAGGAAACAAGCAAACGCTACAAGTGCCATACACCCACACCCCAAGGTCTACAAGCGAGCAAGTAAACAGGCAAACCCTACAGGTGCGATATATCCAGGACCCTAGGTCTATAAGAGAGCAAAGAAAAAGGCAAACGCTACAGGTGCCATAGACCTGTACCCCTATGTCTGCAAGAGAAGGAGGAAACTGGCGAACACTACAGGTGCCATATACCTATGCACCTAGATCTACAAAAGAGAAAAGAAAGAGGCAAATGCTACAGGTACCATAGACCCATACCCTTAGGTTTGCAAGAGAGCAAGGAAACAGGAAAACCCTACAGGTGCCATAAACCCGTACCTCTAGGTCTACAAGAACATAAAGAAACGCTACAGGTGCCATAGACCCACACCCCTAGGTCTACATGACAGCAAGGAACCAGGCAAACCCTACAAGTGCCATAAATCCGCACCACTAGGTCTACATTACAGCAAGGAACCAGGCAAACCATACAGGTGCCATAGACCCTTGCCCCTAGAACTACAAGAGAGCAAGGAGACAGGCAAACCCTACAGGTGCCATAAACCCATACCTCTAGGTCTACAAGAGAGCAAGGAAACAGGCACACCCTACAGGTGCCATAAACCCATACCCCTAGGTCTACAAGAGAGCAGGGAAAGAGGCAAACTCACAGATGCCATAGACCAGTACCTCTATGTCTACAACAGATCAAGGAAACAGGCAAACCCTACAGGTGCCATAACCCCGTACCCCTATGTCTACAAGAGAGAAATGAAACATCAAACACTACAGGTGCCATAGACCTGTACCCCTATCTCTACAAGAGAGCAAGGAAACATTAAACCCTACAGGTGCTATAGAGACGTGCTCCTAGGTCTACGAGAGAGCAAAGAAACTGGCAAACGCTACAGGTGCCATAGACCCGTGCCTCTAGGTCTACAAGAACATAAAGAAACGCTACAGGTGCCATAAACCCGTACCCTTATGTCTACAAGAGAGAAATGAAACATCAAACACTACAGGTGTCATAGACCTGTACCCCTATCTCTACAAGAGAGCAAGGAAACATCAAACCCTACAGGTGCTATAGACCCATGCCCCTAGGTCTACAAGAGAGCCAAGAAACAGGCAAATGCTACAGGTACCATAGACCCATGCCCCTAGGTCTACAAGAGAGCAAGGAAACAGGCAGACTACAGGTGCCATACACTCGCACCCCTAGGTCTACAAGCGAGCAAGGAAACAGGCAAACCCTACAGGAGCGATAGATCCATGACCCTAGGACTACAAGAGAGGAAGGAGACTGGCAAATCCTACAGGTGCCATAGTCCCATACCCCTATGTCTGCAAGAGAAGGAGGAAACTGGCACACCCTACAGGTGCCATAGACCCATACACCTAGGTCTACAAGAGAGCAAAGAAACAGGCAAATGCTACAGGTACCATAGACCGGTACCCCTAGGTTTGCAAGAGATCAAGGAAAGAGTCAACCCCTAAACGTGCCATAGACCCATGCCCCTAGGTCTACAAGACAGAAAGGAAACATGCAAACCATACCCGACACAGACCCGAATGCCTAGGTCTACAAGAGAGCAAGGAAACAGGCAAACCTTACAGGTGCCAAAGACCCTTACTCCTAGGTCTACAAGAGAGCAAGGAAACATGCAAACCCTACAGGTGCCATAGACCCATGCCCCTAGGACTACAAGAGAGCCAAGAAAGAGGCAAATGCTACAGTGCCATAGACCCGTGCCCCTAGGTCTACAAGAGAGACATGGAAACAGGTACATTATAGGTGCCATACACCCACACCCCTAGGTCTAGAAGCAAGCAAGGAAACAGGCAAACCCTACAAGTGCTATAGACCCGTGCCCCTAGGTCTACAAGAGAGCAAAGAAACAGGTAAACGCTACAGGTGCCATAGACCTGTACCCCTATGTTTACAAGAGAGTAAGGAAACATGCAAACCCTAAAGGTGCCATAGTCCTGTGTCCCTCGGTCTAAAAGAGGACAAAGAAACAGAGAAACGCTACAGGTGCCATAGACCTGTACCCCTATGTCTACAAGAGAGCAAGGAAACATGCAAACCCGACAGGTGCCATCGACCTGTACCCCTAGATCTACAAGAGAGCAAGGAAACAGGAAAGCGTTACAGGTGCCATAGACTCGAACTCCTAGGTCTACAAGCGGGCAAGGAAACAGGCAAACCCGGGGGGCCATAGACCTGTACCCCTAGGTCTAAAAGAGAGCAAGGAAACGGGCAAACCCTACAGGTGCCATATACCCACATCTTCATGTCTACAAGAGAACAAGGAAACAAGCAAACGCTACAGGTGCCATACACCCACACCCCAAGGTCTACAACCGAGCAAGTAAACAGGCAAACCCTACAGGTGCGATATATCCAGGACCCTAGGTCTACAAGAGAGCAAAGAAAGAGGCAAACGCTACAGGTGCCATAGACCTGTACCCCTATGTCTGAAAGAGAAGGAGGAAACTGGCGAACACTACAGGTGCCATATACCTATACACCTAGATCTACAAAAGAGAAAAGAAACAGGCAAATGCTACAGGTACCATAGACCCATACCCTTAGGTTTGCAAGAGAGCAAGGAAACAGGCAAACCCTACAGGTGCAATAGATCCGTGTCCCTAGGTCTACAAGAGAGCAAAGAAAAAGGCAAACGCTACAGGTGCCATAGACCCGTACCCTTGGGCCTGCAAGAGAGCAAGGAAACATGCAAATTCTAGAGGTGTCATAGACCTGTACTCTTATGTCTGCAAGAGAAGGAGGACACTGGCAAACCCTACAGGTGCCATAGACCCATTCACCTAGGTCAACAAGAGAATAAAGAAACAGGAAAATGCTACAGGTGCCATACACCCATACCCCTAGGTTTGCAAGAGAGCAAGGAAACAGTGAAACCCTAAATGTGCGATATATCCAGGACCTTAGGTCTACAAGAGATAAAAGAATAAGGCAAACGCTACAGGTGCCATAGACCTGTACCCCTATGTCTGCAAGAGAAGGAGGAAACTGGCAAACACTACTGGTGCCATATACCTATACACCTATATCTACAAAAGAGAAAAGAAACAGGCAAATGCTACAGGTACCATAGACCCATACCCCTAGGTTTGCAAGAGAGCAAGGAAACAGTCAAACCCTAAAGGTGCCATAGACCCGAGCCCCAAAGTCTACAAGACAGAAAGGAAACATGCAAACCCTACAGGTGCCCCAGACCCGAACGCCTAGGTCTACAAGAGAGCAAGGAAACAGGCAAACCTTACAGGTGCCAAAGACCCTTACTCCTAGGTCTACAAGAGAGCAAGGAAACATGCAAACCCTACAGGTGCCATAGACCCATGCCCCTAGGTCTACAAGAGAGCCAAGAAACAGGCAAATGCTACAGGTGCCATAGACCTGTGCCCCTAGGTCTACAAGAGAACAATGACACAGGCAAATTACAAGTGCCATACACCTGCACCCCTAGGTCTACAAGCGAGCAAGGAAATAGGCAAACCCTACAGGTGCTTGAGACACGTGCCCCTAGGTCTACAAGAGAGCAATGAAACAGGCTACAGGTGCCATAGACCTGTACCCCTATCTACAAGAGAGTAAGGAAACATGCAAACCCTAAAGGTGCCATAGACCCATGTCCCTAGGTCTAAAAGAGGACAAAGAAACAGGCAAACGCTACAGGTGCCATAGACCCATAACCTTATGTCTACAAGAGAGCAAGGAAACATGCAAACCCGACAGGTGCCATTGACCTGTACCCCTAGACCTACAAGAGAGCAAGGAAACAGGCAAATGTTACAGGTTCCATAGACCCATACTCCTAGGTCTACAAGCGAGCAAGGAAACAAGCAAACCCTGGGGACCATAGACCTGTACCCATAGATCTAAAAGAGAGCAAGGAAACAGGCAAACCCTACAGGTGTCATAGACCCACATCTTTATGTCTACAAGGGAACAAGGAAACAAGCAAACGCTACAGATGTCATACACCCGCAACCCAAGGTCTACAAGCGAGCAAGTAAACAGGCAAACCCTACAGGTGCGATATATCCTGGACCCTAGGTCTACAAGAGAGCAAAGAAACATACTAACGCTACAGGTGCCATAGACCCGTACTCCTGGGTCTGCAAGAGAGCAAGGAAACATGCAAACTCTAGAGGTGCCAAAGACCTGTATCCCTATGTCTGCAAGAGAAGGAGGACACTGGTGAACCCTACAGGTGCCATATACCGATATACCTAGATCTACAAGAGAGAAAAGAAACAGGCAAATGCTACAGGTACCATAGACCCATACCCCTAGGTTTGCAAGAGGGCAAGGAAACAGTCAAACCCGAAAGGTGCCATAGACCCGTGCCCCTAGGTCTACAAGACAGAAAGGAAACATGCAAACCCTACAGGTGCCACAGACCCGAACGCCTAGGTCTACAAGAGAGCAAGGAAACAGGCAAACATTACAGGTGCCAAAGACCCATGCCCCTAGGTCTACAAGAGAGCCAAGAAGCAGGCAAATGCTACAGGTGCCATAGACCTGTGCCCCTAGGTCTACAAGAGAACAAGGAAACAGGCAAATTACAGGTGCCATACACCCACACCCCTAGGTCTACAAGCAAGCAAGGAAACAGGCAAACCCTACAGGTGCTATAGACCCGTGCCCCTAGGTCTACAAGAGAGCAAGGAAACAGGCAAACCCGACAGGTGCCATCGACCTGTACCCCTAGATCTACAAGAGAGCAAGGAAACAGGAAAGCGTTACAGGTGCCATAGACCCGAACTCCTAGGTCTACAAGCGGGCAAGGAAACAGTCAAACCCTGGGGGGCCATAGACCTGTACCCCTAGGTCTAAAAGAGAGTAAGGAAACGGTCAAACCCTACAGGTGCCATAGTCCCATACCCTTATGTCTGCAAGAGAAGGAGGAAACTGGCAAACCCTACAAGTGCCATAGACCCATACACCTAGGTCTACAAGAGAGCAAAGAAACAGGCAAATGCTACAGGTACCATAGACCGGTACCCCTAGGTTTGCAAGAGATCAAGGAAAGAGTCAAACCCTAAATGTGCCATAGACCCATGCCCCTAGGTCTACAAGACAGAAAGGAAACATGCAAACCATACCCGACACAGACCCGAATGCCTAGGTCTACAAGAGAGCAAGGAAACAGGCAAACCTTACAGGTGCCAAAGACCCTTACTCCTAGGTCTACAAGAGAGCAAGGAAACATGCAAACCCTACAGGTGCCATAGACCCATGCCCCTAGGACTACAAGAGAGCCAAGAAACAGGCAAATACTACACTGCCATAGACCCGTGCCCCTAGGTCTACAAGAGAGACAAAGAAACAGGTACATTACAGGTGCCATACACCCACACCCCTAGGTCTACAAGCAAGCAAGGAAACAGGCAAACCCTACAAGTGCTATAGACACGTGCCCCAAGGTCTACAAGAGAGCAAAGAAACAGGTAAACGCTACAGGTGCCATAGACCTGTACCCCTATGTTTACAAGAGAGTAAGGAAACATGCAAACCCTAAAGGTGCCATAGTCCTGTGTCCCTCGGTCCAAAAGAGGACAAAGAAACAGAGAAACGCTACAGGTGCCAAGACCCATACCCCTATGTCTACAAGAGAGCAAGGAAACATGCAAACCCGACAGGTGCCATCGACCTGTACCCCTAGATCTACAAGAGAGCAAGGAAACAGGAAAGCGTTACAGGTGCCGAACTCCTAGGTCTACAAGCGGGCAAGGAAACAGTCAAACCCTGGGGGCCATAGACCTGTACCCCTAGGTCTAAAAGAGAGCAAGGAAACAGTCAAACCCTACAGGTGCCATATACCCACATCTTCATGTCTACAAGAGAACAAGGAAACAAGCAAACGCTACAGGTGCCATACACCCACACCCCAAGGTCTACAAGCGAGCAAGTAAACAGGCAAACCCTACAGGTGCGATATATCCAGGACCCTAGGTCTACAAGAGAGCAAAGAAAAGGCAAACGCTACAGGTGCCATAGACCTGTACCCCTATGTCTGCAAGAGAAGGAGGAAACTGGCGAACACTACAGGTGCCATATACCAATGCACCTAGATCTACAAAAGAGAAAAGAAACAGGCAAATGCTACAGGTACCATAGACCCATACCCTTAGGTTTGCAAGAGAGCAAGGAAACAGGAAAACCCTACAGGTGCCATAAACCCGTACCTCTAGGTCTACAAGAACATAAAGAAACGCTACAGGTGCCATAGACCCACACCCCTAGGTCTACATGACAGCAAGGAACCAGGCAAACCCTACAAGTGCCATAAATCCGCACCACTAGGTCTACATTACAGCAAGGAACCAGGCAAACCATACAGGTGCCATAGACCCGTGCCCCTAGAACTACAAGAGAGCAAGGAGACAGGCAAACCCTACAGGTGCCATAAACCCATACCTCTAGGTCTACAAGAGAGCAAGGAAACAGGCACACCCTACAGGTGCCATAAACCCATACCCCTAGGTCTACAAGAGAGCAGGGAAAGAGGCAAACTCACAGATGCCAAAGACCAGTACCTCTATGTCTACAACAGATCAAGGAAACAGGCAAACCCTATAGGTGCCATAACCCCGTACCCCTATGTCTACAAGAGAGAAATGAAACATCAAACACTACAGGTGCCATAGACCTGTACCCCTATCTCTACAAGAGAGCAAGGAAACATCAAACCCTACAGGTGCTATAGAGACGTGCTCCTAGGTCTACGAGAGAGCAAAGAAACTGGCAAACGCTACAGGTGCCATGGACCCGTGCCTCTAGGTCTACAAGAACATAAAGAAACGCTACAGGTGCCATAAACCCGTACCCTTATGTCTACAAGAGAGAAATGAAACATCAAACACTACAGGTGCCATAGACCTGTACCCCTATCTCTACAAGAGAGCAAGGAAACATCAAACCCTACAGGTGCTATAGACCCATGCCCCTAGGTCTACAAGAGAGCCAAGAAACAGGCAAATGCTACAGGTACCATAGACCCATGCCCCTAGGTCTACAAGAGAGCAAGGAAACAGGCAGACTACTGGTGCCATACACTCGCACCCCTAGGTCTACAAGCGAGCAAGGAAACAGGCAAACCCTACAGGAGCGATAGATCCATGACCCTAGGACTACAAGAGAGGAAGGAGACTGGCAAATGCTACAGGTGCCATAGTTCCATACCCCTATGTCTGCAAGAGAAGGAGGAAACTGGCACACCCTACAGGTGCCATAGACCCATACACCTAGGTCTACAAGAGAGCAAAGAAACAGGCAAATGCTACAGGTACCATAGACCGGTACCCCTAGGTTTGTAAGAGATCAAGGAAAGAGTCAACCCCTAAACGTGCCATAGACCCATGCCCCTAGGTCTACAAGACAGAAAGGAAACATGCAAACCATACCCGACACAGACCCGAATGCCTAGGTCTACAAGAGAGCAAGGAAACAGGCAAACCTTACAGGTGCCAAAGACCCTTACTCCTAGGTCTACAAGAGAGCAAGGAAACATGAAAACCCTACAGGTGCCATAGACCCATGCCCCTAGGACTACAAGAGAGCCAAGAAACAGGCAAATGCTACAGTGCCATAGACCCGTGCCCCTAGGTCTACAAGAGAGACATGGAAACAGGTACATTACAGGTGCCATACACCCACACCCCTAGGTCTAGAAGCAAGCAAGGAAACAGGCAAACCCTACAAGTGCTATAGACCCGTGCCCCTAGGTCTACAAGAGAGCAAAGAAACAGGTAAACGCTACAGGTGCCATAGACCTGTACCCCTATGTTTACAAGAGAGTAAGGAAACATGCAAACCCTAAAGGTGCCATAGTCCTGTGTCCCTCGGTCTAAAAGAGGACAATGAAACAGAGAAACGCTACAGGTGCCATAGACCTGTACCCCTATGTCTACAAGAGAGCAAGGAAACATGCAAACCCGACAGGTGCCATCGACCTGTACCCCTAGATCTACAAGAGAGCAAGGAAACAGGAAAGCGTTACAGGTGCCATAGACCCGAACTCCTAGGTCTACAAGCGGGCAAGGAAACAGTCAAACCCTGGGGGGCCATAGACCTGTACCCCTAGGTCTAAAAGAGAGCAAGGAAACGGTCAAACCCTACAGGTGCCATAGTCCCATACCCTTATGTCTGCAAGAGAAGGAGGAAACTGGCAAACCCTACAAGTGCCATAGACCCATACACCTAGGTCTACAAGAGAGCAAAGAAACAGGCAAATGCTACAGGTACCATAGACCGGTACCCCTAGGTTTGCAAGAGATCAAGGAAAGAGTCAAACCCTAAATGTGCCATAGACCCATGCCCCTAGGTCTACAAGACAGAAAGGAAACATGCAAACCATACCCGACACAGACCCGAATGCCTAGGTCTACAAGAGAGCAAGGAAACAGGCAAACCTTACAGGTGCCAAAGACCCTTACTCCTAGGTCTACAAGAGAGCAAGGAAACATGCAAACCCTACAGGTGCCATAGACCCATGCCCCTAGGACTACAAGAGAGCCAAGAAACAGGCAAATACTACACTGCCATAGACCCGTGCCCCTAGGTCTACAAGAGAGACAAAGAAACAGGTACATTACAGGTGCCATACACCCACACCCCTAGGTCTACAAGCAAGCAAGGAAACAGGCAAACCCTACAAGTGCTATAGACACGTGCCCCAAGGTCTACAAGAGAGCAAAGAAACAGGTAAACGCTACAGGTGCCATAGACCTGTACCCCTATGTTTACAAGAGAGTAAGGAAACATGCAAACCCTAAAGGTGCCATAGTCCTGTGTCCCTCGGTCCAAAAGAGGACAAAGAAACAGAGAAACGCTACAGGTGCCAAGACCCATACCCCTATGTCTACAAGAGAGCAAGGAAACATGCAAACCCGACAGGTGCCATCGACCTGTACCCCTAGATCTACAAGAGAGCAAGGAAACAGGAAAGCGTTACAGGAGCCGAACTCCTAGGTCTACAAGCGGGCAAGGAAACAGTCAAACCCTGGGGGCCATAGACCTGTACCCCTAGGTCTAAAAGAGAGCAAGGAAACAGTCAAACCCTACAGGTGCCATATACCCACATCTTCATGTCTACAAGAGAACAAGGAAACAAGCAAACGCTACAGGTGCCATACACCCACACCCCAAGGTCTACAAGCGAGCAAGTAAACAGGCAAACCCTACAGGTGCGATATATCCAGGACCCTAGGTCTACAAGAGAGCAAAGAAAAAGGCAAACGCTACAGGTGCCATAGACCTGTACCCCTATGTCTGCAAGAGAAGGAGGAAACTGGCGAACACTACAGGTGCCATATACCAATGCACCTAGATCTACAAAAGAGAAAAGAAACAGGCAAATGCTACAGGTACCATAGACCCATACCCTTAGGTTTGCAAGAGAGCAAGGAAACAGGAAAACCCTACAGGTGCCATAAACCCGTACCTCTAGGTCTACAAGAACATAAAGAAACGCTACAGGTGCCATAGACCCACACCCCTAGGTCTACATGACAGCAAGGAACCAGGCAAACCCTACAAGTGCCATAAATCCGCACCACTAGGTCTACATTACAGCAAGGAACCAGGCAAACCATACAGGTGCCATAGACCCGTGCCCCTAGAACTACAAGAGAGCAAGGAGACAGGCAAACCCTACAGGTGCCATAAACCCATACCTCTAGGTCTACAAGAGAGCAAGGAAACAGGCACACCCTACAGGTGCCATAAACCCATACCCCTAGGTCTACAAGAGAGCAGGGAAAGAGGCAAACTCACAGATGCCAAAGACCAGTACCTCTATGTCTACAACAGATCAAGGAAACAGGCAAACCCTATAGGTGCCATAACCCCGTACCCCTATGTCTACAAGAGAGAAATGAAACATCAAACACTACAGGTGCCATAGACCTGTACCCCTATCTCTACAAGAGAGCAAGGAAACATCAAACCCTACACGTGCTATAGAGACGTGCTCCTAGGTCTACGAGAGAGCAAAGAAACTGGCAAACGCTACAGGTGCCATGGACCCGTGCCTCTAGGTCTACAAGAACATAAAGAAACGCTACAGGTGCCATAAACCCGTACCCTTATGTCTACAAGAGAGAAATGAAACATCAAACACTACAGGTGCCATAGACCTGTACCCCTATCTCTACAAGAGAGCAAGGAAACATCAAACCCTACAGGTGCTATAGACCCATGCCCCTAGGTCTACAAGAGAGCCAAGAAACAGGCAAATGCTACAGGTACCATAGACCCATGCCCCTAGGTCTACAAGAGAGCAAGGAAACAGGCAGACTACAGGTGCCATACACTCGCACCCCTAGGTCTACAAGCGAGCAAGGAAACAGGCAAACCCTACAGGAGCGATAGATCCATGACTCTAGGACTACAAGAGAGGAAGGAGACTGGCAAATCCTACAGGTGCCATAGTCCCATACCCCTATGTCTGCAAGAGAAGGAGGAAACTGGCACACCCTACAGGTGCCATAGACCCATACACCTAGGTCTACAAGAGAGCAAAGAAACAGGCAAATGCTACAGGTACCATAGACCGGTACCCCTAGGTTTGCAAGAGATCAAGGAAAGAGTCAACCCCTAAACGTGCCATAGACCCATGCCCCTAGGTCTACAAGACAGAAAGGAAACATGCAAACCATACCCGACACAGACCCGAATGCCTAGGTCTACAAGAGAGCAAGGAAACAGGCAAACCTTACAGGTGCCAAAGACCCTTACTCCTAGGTCTACAAGAGAGCAAGGAAACATGCAAACCCTACAGGTGCCATAGACCCATGCCCCTAGGACTACAAGAGAGCCAAGAAAGAGGCAAATGCTACAGTGCCATAGACCCGTGCCCCTAGGTCTACAAGAGAGACATGGAAACAGGTACATTATAGGTGCCATACACCCACACCCCTAGGTCTAGAAGCAAGCAAGGAAACAGGCAAACCCTACAAGTGCTATAGACCCGTGCCCCTAGGTCTACAAGAGAGCAAAGAAACAGGTAAACGCTACAGGTGCCATAGACCTGTACCCCTATGTTTACAAGAGAGTAAGGAAACATGCAAACCCTAAAGGTGCCATAGTCCTGTGTCCCTCGGTCTAAAAGAGGACAAAGAAACAGAGAAACGCTACAGGTGCCATAGACCTGTACCCCTATGTCTACAAGAGAGCAAGGAAACATGCAAACCCGACAGGTGCCATCGACCTGTACCCCTAGATCTACAAGAGAGCAAGGAAACAGGAAAGCGTTACAGGTGCCATAGACTCGAACTCCTAGGTCTACAAGCGGGCAAGGAAACAGGCAAACCCGGGGGGCCATAGACCTGTACCCCTAGGTCTAAAAGAGAGCAAGGAAACGGGCAAACCCTACAGGTGCCATATACCCACATCTTCATGTCTACAAGAGAACAAGGAAACAAGCAAACGCTACAGGTGCCATACACCCACACCCCAAGGTCTACAACCGAGCAAGTAAACAGGCAAACCCTACAGGTGCGATATATCCAGGACCCTAGGTCTACAAGAGAGCAAAGAAAGAGGCAAACGCTACAGGTGCCATAGACCTGTACCCCTATGTCTGAAAGAGAAGGAGGAAACTGGCGAACACTACAGGTGCCATATACCTATACACCTAGATCTACAAAAGAGAAAAGAAACAGGCAAATGCTACAGGTACCATAGACCCATACCCTTAGGTTTGCAAGAGAGCAAGGAAACAGGCAAACCCTATAGATCCGTGTCCCTAGGTCTACAAGAGAGCAAAGAAAAAGGCAAACGCTACAGGTGCCATAGACCCGTACCCTTGGGCCTGCAAGAGAGCAAGGAAACATGCAAATTCTAGAGGTGTCATAGACCTGTACTCTTATGTCTGCAAGAGAAGGAGGACACTGGCAAACCCTACAGGTGCCATAGACCCATTCACCTAGGTCAACAAGAGAATAAAGAAACAGGAAAATGCTACAGGTGCCATACACCCATACCCCTAGGTTTGCAAGAGAGCAAGGAAACAGTGAAACCCTAAATGTGCGATATATCCAGGACCTTAGGTCTACAAGAGATAAAAGAATAAGGCAAACGCTACAGGTGCCATAGACCTGTACCCCTATGTCTGCAAGAGAAGGAGGAAACTGGCAAACACTACTGGTGCCATATACCTATACACCTATATCTACAAAAGAGAAAAGAAACAGGCAAATGCTACAGGTACCATAGACCCATACCCCTAGGTTTGCAAGAGAGCAAGGAAACAGTCAAACCCTAAAGGTGCCATAGACCCGAGCCCCAAAGTCTACAAGACAGAAAGGAAACATGCAAACCCTACAGGTGCCCCAGACCCGAACGCCTAGGTCTACAAGAGAGCAAGGAAACAGGCAAACCTTACAGGTGCCAAAGACCCTTACTCCTAGGTCTACAAGAGAGCAAGGAAACATGCAAACCCTACAGGTGCCATAGACCCATGCCCCTAGAGAGCCAAGAAACAGGCAAATGCTACAGGTGCCATAGACCTGTGCCCCTAGGTCTACAAGAGAACAAGGACACAGGCAAATTACAAGTGCCATACACCTGCACCCCTAGGTCTACAAGCGAGCAAGGAAATAGGCAAACCCTACAGGTGCTTGAGACACGTGCCCCTAGGTCTACAAGAGAGCAATGAAACAGGCTACAGGTGCCATAGACCTGTACCCCTATCTACAAGAGAGTAAGGAAACATGCAAACCCTAAAGGTGCCATAGACCCATGTCCCTAGGTCTAAAAGAGGACAAAGAAACAGGCAAACGCTACAGGTGCCATAGACCCATAACCTTATGTCTACAAGAGAGCAAGGAAACATGCAAACCCGACAGGTGCCATTGACCTGTACCCCTAGACCTACAAGAGAGCAAGGAAACAGGCAAATGTTACAGGTTCCATAGACCCATACTCCTAGGTCTACAAGCGAGCAAGGAAACAAGCAAACCCTGGGGACCATAGACCTGTACCCATAGATCTAAAAGAGAGCAAGGAAACAGGCAAACCCTACAGGTGTCATAGACCCACATCTTTATGTCTACAAGGGAACAAGGAAACAAGCAAACGCTACAGATGTCATACACCCGCAACCCAAGGTCTACAAGCGAGCAAGTAAACAGGCAAACCATACAGGTGCGATATATCCTGGATCCTAGGTCCACAAGAGAGCAAAGAAACATACTAACGCTACAGGTGCCATAGACCCGTACTCCTGGGTCTGCAAGAGAGCAAGGAAACATGCAAACTCTAGAGGTGCCAAAGACCTGTATCCCTATGTCTGCAAGAGAAGGAGGACACTGGTGAACCCTACAGGTGCCATATACCGATATACCTAGATCTACAAGAGAGAAAAGAAACAGGCAAATGCTACAGGTACCATAGACCCATACCCCTAGGTTTGCAAGAGGGCAAGGAAACAGTCAAACCCGAAAGGTGCCATAGACCCGTGCCCCTAGGTCTACAAGACAGAAAGGAAACATGCAAACCCTACAGGTGCCACAGACCCGAACGCCTAGGTCTACAAGAGAGCAAGGAAACAGGCAAACATTACAGGTGCCAAAGACCCATGCCCCTAGGTCTACAAGAGAGCCAAGAAGCAGGCAAATGCTACAGGTGCCATAGACCTGTGCCCCTAGGTCTACAAGAGAACAAGGAAACAGGCAAATTACAGGTGCCATACACCCACACCCCTAGGTCTACAAGCAAGCAAGGAAAAAGGCAAACCCTACAGGTGCTATAGACGCGTGCCCCTAGGTCTACAAGAGAGCAAGGAAACAGGCAAACCCGACAGGTGCCATCGACCTGTACCCCTAGATCTACAAGAGAGCAAGGAAACAGGAAAGCGTTACAGGTGCCATAGACCCGAACTCCTAGGTCTACAAGCGGGCAAGGAAACAGTCAAACCCTGGGGGGCCATAGACCTGTACCCCTAGGTCTAAAAGAGAGTAAGGAAACGGTCAAACCCTACAGGTGCCATAGTCCCATACCCTTATGTCTGCAAGAGAAGGAGGAAACTGGCAAACCCTACAAGTGCCATAGACCCATACACCTAGGTCTACAAGAGAGCAAAGAAACAGGCAAATGCTACAGGTACCATAGACCGGTACCCCTAGGTTTGCAAGAGATCAAGGAAAGAGTCAAACCCTAAATGTGCCATAGACCCATGCCCCTAGGTCTACAAGACAGAAAGGAAACATGCAAACCATACCCGACACAGACCCGAATGCCTAGGTCTACAAGAGAGCAAGGAAACAGGCAAACCTTACAGGTGCCAAAGACCCTTACTCCTAGGTCTACAAGAGAGCAAGGAAACATGCAAACCCTACAGGTGCCATAGACCCATGCCCCTAGGACTACAAGAGAGCCAAGAAACAGGCAAATACTACACTGCCATAGACCCGTGCCCCTAGGTCTACAAGAGAGACAAAGAAACAGGTACATTACAGGTGCCATACACCCACACCCCTAGGTCTACAAGCAAGCAAGGAAACAGGCAAACCCTACAAGTGCTATAGACACGTGCCCCAAGGTCTACAAGAGAGCAAAGAAACAGGTAAACGCTACAGGTGCCATAGACCTGTACCCCTATGTTTACAAGAGAGTAAGGAAACATGCAAACCCTAAAGGTGCCATAGTCCTGTGTCCCTCGGTCCAAAAGAGGACAAAGAAACAGAGAAACGCTACAGGTGCCAAGACCCATACCCCTATGTCTACAAGAGAGCAAGGAAACATGCAAACCCGACAGGTGCCATCGACCTGTACCCCTAGATCTACAAGAGAGCAAGGAAACAGGAAAGCGTTACAGGTGCCGAACTCCTAGGTCTACAAGCGGGCAAGGAAACAGTCAAACCCTGGGGGGCCATAGACCTGTACCCCTAGGTCTAAAAGAGAGCAAGGAAACAGTCAAACCCTACAGGTGCCATATACCCACATCTTCATGTCTACAAGAGAACAAGGAAACAAGCAAACGCTACAGGTGCCATACACCCACACCCCAAGGTCTACAAGCGAGCAAGTAAACAGGCAAACCCTACAGGTGCGATATATCCAGGACCCTAGGTCTACAAGAGAGCAAAGAAAAAGGCAAACGCTACAGGTGCCATAGACCTGTACCCCTATGTCTGCAAGAGAAGGAGGAAACTGGCGAACACTACAGGTGCCATATACCAATGCACCTAGATCTACAAAAGAGAAAAGAAACAGGCAAATGCTACAGGTACCATAGACCCATACCCTTAGGTTTGCAAGAGAGCAAGGAAACAGGAAAACCCTACAGGTGCCATAAACCCGTACCTCTAGGTCTACAAGAACATAAAGAAACGCTACAGGTGCCATAGACCCACACCCCTAGGTCTACATGACAGCAAGGAACCAGGCAAACCCTACAAGTGCCATAAATCCGCACCACTAGGTCTACATTACAGCAAGGAACCAGGCAAACCATACAGGTGCCATAGACCCGTGCCCCTAGAACTACAAGAGAGCAAGGAGACAGGCAAATCCTACAGGTGCCATAAACCCATACCTCTAGGTCTACAAGAGAGCAAGGAAACAGGCACACCCTACAGGTGCCATAAACCCATACCCCTAGGTCTACAAGAGAGCAGGGAAAGAGGCAAACTCACAGATGCCAAAGACCAGTACCTCTATGTCTACAACAGATCAAGGAAACAGGCAAACCCTATAGGTGCCATAACCCCGTACCCCTATGTCTACAAGAGAGAAATGAAACATCAAACACTACAGGTGCCATAGACCTGTACCCCTATCTCTACAAGAGAGCAAGGAAACATCAAACCCTACAGGTGCTATAGAGACGTGCTCCTAGGTCTACGAGAGAGCAAAGAAACTGGCAAACGCTACAGGTGCCATGGACCCGTGCCTCTAGGTCTACAAGAACATAAAGAAACGCTACAGGTGCCATAAACCCGTACCCTTATGTCTACAAGAGAGAAATGAAACATCAAACACTACAGGTGCCATAGACCTGTACCCCCTATCTCTACAAGAGAGCAAGGAAACATCAAACCCTACAGGTGCTATAGACCCATGCCCCTAGGTCTACAAGAGAGCCAAGAAACAGGCAAATGCTACAGGTACCATAGACCCATGCCCCTAGGTCTACAAGAGAGCAAGGAAACAGGCAGACTACTGGTGCCATACACTCGCACCCCTAGGTCTACAAGCGAGCAAGGAAACAGGCAAACCCTACAGGAGCGATAGATCCATGACCCTAGGACTACAAGAGAGGAAGGAGACTGGCAAATGCTACAGGTGCCATAGTTCCATACCCCTATGTCTGCAAGAGAAGGAGGAAACTGGCACACCCTACAGGTGCCATAGACCCATACACCTAGGTCTACAAGAGAGCAAAGAAACAGGCAAATGCTACAGGTACCATAGACCGGTACCCCTAGGTTTGTAAGAGATCAAGGAAAGAGTCAACCCCTAAACGTGCCATAGACCCATGCCCCTAGGTCTACAAGACAGAAAGGAAACATGCAAACCATACCCGACACAGACCCGAATGCCTAGGTCTACAAGAGAGCAAGGAAACAGGCAAACCTTACAGGTGCCAAAGACCCTTACTCCTAGGTCTACAAGAGAGCAAGGAAACATGAAAACCCTACAGGTGCCATAGACCCATGCCCCTAGGACTACAAGAGAGCCAAGAAACAGGCAAATGCTACAGTGCCATAGACCCGTGCCCCTAGGTCTACAAGAGAGACATGGAAACAGGTACATTACAGGTGCCATACACCCACACCCCTAGGTCTAGAAGCAAGCAAGGAAACAGGCAAACCCTACAAGTGCTATAGACCCGTGCCCCTAGGTCTACAAGAGAGCAAAGAAACAGGTAAACGCTACAGGTGCCATAGACCTGTACCCCTATGTTTACAAGAGAGTAAGGAAACATGCAAACCCTAAAGGTGCCATAGTCCTGTGTCCCTCGGTCTAAAAGAGGACAAAGAAACAGAGAAACGCTACAGGTGCCATAGACCTGTACCCCTATGTCTACAAGAGAGCAAGGAAACATGCAAACCCGACAGGTGCCATCGACCTGTACCCCTAGATCTACAAGAGAGCAAGGAAACAGGAAAGCGTTACAGGTGCCATAGACCCGAACTCCTAGGTCTACAAGCGGGCAAGGAAACAGTCAAACCCTGGGGGGCCATAGACCTGTACCCCTAGGTCTAAAAGAGAGCAAGGAAACGGTCAAACCCTACAGGTGCCATAGTCCCATACCCTTATGTCTGCAAGAGAAGGAGGAAACTGGCAAACCCTACAAGTGCCATAGACCCATACACCTAGGTCTACAAGAGAGCAAAGAAACAGGCAAATGCTACAGGTACCATAGACCGGTACCCCTAGGTTTGCAAGAGATCAAGGAAAGAGTCAAACCCTAAATGTGCCATAGACCCATGCCCCTAGGTCTACAAGACAGAAAGGAAACATGCAAACCATACCCGACACAGACCCGAATGCCTAGGTCTACAAGAGAGCAAGGAAACAGGCAAACCTTACAGGTGCCAAAGACCCTTACTCCTAGGTCTACAAGAGAGCAAGGAAACATGCAAACCCTACAGGTGCCATAGACCCATGCCCCTAGGACTACAAGAGAGCCAAGAAACAGGCAAATACTACACTGCCATAGACCCGTGCCCCTAGGTCTACAAGAGAGACAAAGAAACAGGTACATTACAGGTGCCATACACCCACACCCCTAGGTCTACAAGCAAGCAAGGAAACAGGCAAACCCTACAAGTGCTATAGACACGTGCCCCAAGGTCTACAAGAGAGCAAAGAAACAGGTAAACGCTACAGGTGCCATAGACCTGTACCCCTATGTTTACAAGAGAGTAAGGAAACATGCAAACCCTAAAGGTGCCATAGTCCTGTGTCCCTCGGTCCAAAAGAGGACAAAGAAACAGAGAAACGCTACAGGTGCCAAGACCCATACCCCTATGTCTACAAGAGAGCAAGGAAACATGCAAACCCGACAGGTGCCATCGACCTGTACCCCTAGATCTACAAGAGAGCAAGGAAACAGGAAAGCGTTACAGGAGCCGAACTCCTAGGTCTACAAGCGGGCAAGGAAACAGTCAAACCCTGGGGGCCATAGACCTGTACCCCTAGGTCTAAAAGAGAGCAAGGAAACAGTCAAACCCTACAGGTGCCATATACCCACATCTTCATGTCTACAAGAGAACAAGGAAACAAGCAAACGCTACAGGTGCCATACACCCACACCCCAAGGTCTACAAGCGAGCAAGTAAACAGGCAAACCCTACAGGTGCGATATATCCAGGACCCTAGGTCTACAAGAGAGCAAAGAAAAAGGCAAACGCTACAGGTGCCATAGACCTGTACCCCTATGTCTGCAAGAGAAGGAGGAAACTGGCGAACACTACAGGTGCCATATACCAATGCACCTAGATCTACAAAAGAGAAAAGAAACAGGCAAATGCTACAGGTACCATAGACCCATACCCTTAGGTTTGCAAGAGAGCAAGGAAACAGGAAAACCCTACAGGTGCCATAAACCCGTACCTCTAGGTCTACAAGAACATAAAGAAACGCTACAGGTGCCATAGACCCACACCCCTAGGTCTACATGACAGCAAGGAACCAGGCAAACCCTACAAGTGCCATAAATCCGCACCACTAGGTCTACATTACAGCAAGGAACCAGGCAAACCATACAGGTGCCATAGACCCGTGCCCCTATAACTACAAGAGAGCAAGGAGACAGGCAAACCCTACAGGTGCCATAAACCCATACCTCTAGGTCTACAAGAGAGCAAGGAAACAGGCACACCCTACAGGTGCCATAAACCCATACCCCTAGGTCTACAAGAGAGCAGGGAAAGAGGCAAACTCACAGATGCCAAAGACCAGTACCTCTATGTCTACAACAGATCAAGGAAACAGGCAAACCCTATAGGTGCCATAACCCCGTACCCCTATGTCTACAAGAGAGAAATGAAACATCAAACACTACAGGTGCCATAGACCTGTACCCCTATCTCTACAAGAGAGCAAGGAAACATCAAACCCTACAGGTGCTATAGAGACGTGCTCCTAGGTCTACGAGAGAGCAAAGAAACTGGCAAACGCTACAGGTGCCATGGACCCGTGCCTCTAGGTCTACAAGAACATAAAGAAACGCTACAGGTGCCATAAACCCGTACCCTTATGTCTACAAGAGAGAAATGAAACATCAAACACTACAGGTGCCATAGACCTGTACCCCTATCTCTACAAGAGAGCAAGGAAACATCAAACCCTACAGGTGCTATAGACCCATGCCCCTAGGTCTACAAGAGAGCCAAGAAACAGGCAAATGCTACAGGTACCATAGACCCATGCCCCTAGGTCTACAAGAGAGCAAGGAAACAGGCAGACTACTGGTGCCATACACTCGCACCCCTAGGTCTACAAGCGAGCAAGGAAACAGGCAAACCCTACAGGAGCGATAGATCCATGACCCTAGGACTACAAGAGAGGAAGGAGACTGGCAAATGCTACAGGTGCCATAGTTCCATACCCCTATGTCTGAAAGAGAAGGAGGAAACTGGCACACCCTACAGGTGCCATAGACCCATACACCTAGGTCTACAAGAGAGCAAAGAAACAGGCAAATGCTACAGGTACCATAGACCGGTACCCCTAGGTTTGTAAGAGATCAAGGAAAGAGTCAACCCCTAAACGTGCCATAGACCCATGCCCCTAGGTCTACAAGACAGAAAGGAAACATGCAAACCATACCCGACACAGACCCGAATGCCTAGGTCTACAAGAGAGCAAGGAAACAGGCAAACCTTACAGGTGCCAAAGTCCCTTACTCCTAGGTCTACAAGAGAGCAAGGAAACATGAAAACCCTACAGGTGCCATAGACCCATGCCCCTAGGACTACAAGAGAGCCAAGAAACAGGCAAATGCTACAGTGCCATAGACCCGTGCCCCTAGGTCTACAAGAGAGACATGGAAACAGGTACATTACAGGTGCCATACACCCACACCCCTAGGTCTAGAAGCAAGCAAGGAAACAGGCAAACCCTACAAGTGCTATAGACCCGTGCCCCTAGGTCTACAAGAGAGCAAAGAAACAGGTAAACGCTACAGGTGCCATAGACCTGTACCCCTATGTTTACAAGAGAGTAAGGAAACATGCAAACCCTAAAGGTGCCATAGTCCTGTGTCCCTCGGTCTAAAAGAGGACAAAGAAA
The DNA here is from genome assembly GCA_963921515.1 of Calotriton arnoldi. Taxonomy (NCBI): domain Eukaryota; kingdom Metazoa; phylum Chordata; class Amphibia; order Caudata; family Salamandridae; genus Calotriton; species Calotriton arnoldi. The sequence goes on along the minus strand of CAWUFW010003701.1, from coordinate 302,570 downwards.
CAGAGAAACGCTACAGGTGCCATAGACCTGTACCCCTATGTCTACAAGAGAGCAAGGAAACATGCAAACCCGACAGGTGCCATCGACCTGTACCCCTAGATCTACAAGAGAGCAAGGAAACAGGAAAGCGTTACAGGTGCCATAGACTCGAACTCCTAGGACTACAAGCGGGCAAGGAAACAGGCAAACCCGGGGGGGCCATAGACCTGTACCCCTAGGTCTAAAAGAGAGCAAGGAAACGGGCAAACCCTACAGGTGCCATATACCCACATCTTCATGTCTACAAGAGAACAAGGAAACAAGCAAACGCTACAGGTGCCATACACCCACACCCCAAGGTCTACAACCGAGCAAGTAAACAGGCAAACCCTACAGGTGCGATAAATCCAGGACCCTAGGTCTACAAGAGAGCAAAGAAAGAGGCAAACGCTACAGGTGCCATAGACCTGTACCCCTATGTCTGCAAGAGAAGGAGGAAACAGGCAAACCCGGGGGGGCCATAGACCTGTACCCCTAGGTCTAAAAGAGAGCAAGGAAACGGGCAAACCCTACAGGTGCCATATACCCACATCTTCATGTATACAAGAGAACAAGGGAACAAGCAAATGCTACAGGTGCCATACACCCACACCCCAAGGTCTACAACCGAGCAAGTAAACAGGCAAACCCTACAGGTGCGATATATCCAGGACCCTAGGTCTACAAGAGAGCAAGGAAACAGGAAAACCCTACAGGTGCCATAAACCCATACCTCTAGGTCTACAAGAACATAAAGAAACGCTACAGGTGCCATACACCCACACCCCAAGGTCTACAACCGAGCAAGTAAACAGGCAAACCCTACAGGTGCGATATATCCAGGACCCTAGGTATACAAGAGAGCAAAGAAAGAGGCAAACGCTACAGGTGCCATAGAACTGTACCCCTATGTCTGCAAGAGAAGGAGGAAACTGGCGAACACTACAGGTGCCATATACCTATACACCTAGATCTACAAAAGAGAAAAGAAACAGGCAATTGCTACAGGTACCATAGACCCATACCCTTAGGTTTGCAAGAGAGCAAGGAAACAGGCAAACCCTACAGGTGCAATAGATCCGTGTCCCTAGGTCTACAAGAGAGCAAAGAAAAAGGCAAACGCTACAGGTGCTATAGACCCGTAGCCCTGGGCCTGCAAGAGAGCAAGGAAACATGCAAATTCTAGAGGTGTCATAGACCTGTACTCTTATGTCTGCAAGAGAAGGAGGAAACTGGCAAACCCTACATGTGCCATAGACCCATTCACCTAGGTCAACAAGAGAATAAAGAAACAGGAAAATGCTACAGGTGCCATACACCCATACCCCTAAGTTTGCAAGAGAAGAAGGAAACAGTGAAACCTTAAAGGTGTGATATATCCAGGACCCTAGGTCTACAAGAGATAAAAGAATAAGGCAAATGCTACAGGTGCCATAGACCTGTACCCCTATGTCTGCAAGAGAAGGAGGAAACTGGCAAACACTACTGCTGCCATATACCTATACACCTATATCTACAAAAGAGAAAAGAAACAGGCAAATGCTACATGTACCATAGACCCATACCCCTAGGTTTGCAAGAGAGCAAGGAAACAGTCAAACCCTAAAGGTGCCATAGACCCGAGCCCCAAAGTCTACAAGACAGAAAGGAAACATGCAAACCCTACAGGTGCCCCAGACCCGAACGCCTAGGTCTACAAGAGAGCAAGGAAACAGGCAAACCTTACAGGTGCCAAAGACCTTTACTCCTAGGTCTACAAGAGAGCAAGGAAACATGCAAACCCTACAGGTGCCATAGACCCATGCCCCTAGGTCTACAAGAGAGCCAAGAAACAGGCAAATGCTACAGGTGCCATAGACCTGTGCCCCTAGGTCTACAAGAGAACAAGGACACAGGCAAATTACAAGTGCCATACACCTGCACCCCTAGGTCTACAAGCAAGCAAGGAAATAGGCAAACCCTACAGGTGCTTGAGACCCTTGCCCCTAGGTCTACAAGAGAGCAATGAAACAGGCTACAGGTGCCATAGACCTGTACCCCTATCTACAAGAGAGTAAGGAAACATGCAAACCCTAAAGGTGCCATAGACCCTTGTCCCTAGGTCTAAAAGAGGACAAAGAAACAGGCAAACGCTACAGGTGCCATAGACCCATACCCCTATGTCTACAAGAGAGCAAGGAAACATGCAAACCCGACAGGTGCCATCGACCTGTACCCCTAGACCTACAAGAGAGCAAGGAAACAGGCAAACGTTACAGGTGCCATAGACCCATTCTCCTAGGTCTACAAGCGAGCAAGGAAACACGCAAACCCTGGGGGCCATAGACCTGTACCCATAGATCTAAAAGAGAGCAAGGAAACAGGCAAACCCTACAGGTGTCATAGACCCACATCTTTATGTCTACAAGGGAACAAGGAAACAAGCAAACGCTACAGATGTCATACACCCGCAACCCAAGGTCTACAAGCGAGCAAGTAAACAGGCAAACCCTACAGGTGCGATATATCCGGGACCCTAGGTCTACAAGAGAGCAAAGAAACATACTAATGCTACAGGTGCCATAGACCCGTACGCCTGGGTCTGCAAGAGAGCAAGGAAAGAGGCAAACTCTAGAGGTGCCAAAGACCTGTATCCCTATGTCTGCAAGAGAAGGAGGACACTGGTGAACCCTACAGGTGCCATATACCGATACACCTAGATCTACAAGAGAGAAAAGAAACAGGCAAATGCTACAGGTACCATAGACCCATACCCCTAGGTTTGCAAGAGAGCAAGGAAACAGTCAAACCAGAAAGGTGCCATAGACCCGTGCCCCTAGGTCTACAAGACAGAAAGGAAACATGCAAACCCTACAGGTGCCACAGACCTGAACGCCTAGGTCTACAAGAGAGCAAGGAAACAGGCAAACATTACAGGTGCGAAAGACCCATGCCCCTAGGTCTACAAGAGAGCCAAGAAGCAGGCAAATGCTACAGGTGCCATAGACCTGTGCCCCTAGGTCTACAAGAGACAAAGGAAACAGGCAAATTACAGGTGCCATACACCCACACCCCTAGGTCTACAAGCAAGCAAGGAAACAGGCAAACCCTACAGGTGCTATAGACCCGTGCCCCTAGGTCTACAAGAGAGCAAGGAAACAGGCAAACCCGACAGGTGCCATCGACCTGTACCCCTAGATCTACAAGAGACAAAGGAAACAGGCAGACTACAGTTGCCATACACCCACACCCCTAGGTCTTCAAGCAAGCCAGGAAACAGGCAAACCCTACAGGTGCGATAGATCCGTGTCCCTAGGTCTACAACAGAGCAAAGAAACAGGCAAACGCTACAGGTTCCATAGACCTGTACCCCTGGGTCTGCAAGAGCGCAAGGAAACATGCAAACTCTAGAGGTGTCATAGACCTGTACTCTTATGTCTGCAAGAGAAGGAGGAAACTGACAAACCCCACAGGTGCCATAGACCCATACACCTTGGTCAACAAGAGAGCAAAGAAACAGGCAAATGCTACACCTGCCATAGACCGGTACCCTTAGGTTTGCAAGAGAGAAAAGAAACAGGCAAACGCTACAGGTGCCATAGCCCTGTACCCCTATCTACAAGAGAGAACGGAAACATGCAATTCCCTAAAGGTGCCATAGACCCGTGTCCCTAGGTCTAAAAGAGGACAAAGAAACAGGCAAACGCTACAGGTACCATAGACCCATACCCCTATGTCTACAAGAGAGCAAGGAACCATGTAAAACTGACAGGTGCCATCGACCTGTAACCCTAGACCTACAAGAGAGCAAGGAAACAGGCAAACGTTACAGGTGCCATAGACCCAAATTCCTAGGTCTACAAGCGAGCAAGGAAACAGGCAAACCCTGAGGGCCATTGACCTGTACCCCCAGGTCTAAAAGAGAGCAAGGAAACAGGCAAAACCTACAGGTGCCATAGACCCACATCTTTGTGTCTACAGGAGAACAAGGAAACAGGCAAACACTACAGGTGCCATACACTTGCACCCCAAGTTCTACAAGCGAGCAAGTAAACAGTCAAACCCTACAGGTGTGATAGATCTGAGACCCTAGGTCTACAAGAGAGCAAAAAAACATGCAAACGCTACAGGTGCTGTAGACCTGTACCCCTGGGTCTGCAAGAGAGCAAGGAAACATGCAAACTCTAGAGGTGCCATAGACCTGTATCCCTATGTCTGCAAGAGAAGGAAGAAACTTGCAAACCCTACAGGTGCCACCTAGATCTACAAGAGAGAAAAGAAACATGCAAATGCTACAGCTGCCATAGACTGGTACCCCTAGGTTTGCAAGAGAGCAAGGAAACAGTCAAACCCTAAAGGTGCCATAGACCCGTGCCCCTAGGTCTAAAAAACAGAAAGGAAACATGCAAACCCCAGAGGTGCCACAGACCCGAATGCCTAGGTCTACAAGAGAGCCAAGAAGCAGGCAAATGCTACAGGTGCCATAGACCTGTGCCCCTAGGTCTACAAGAGAACAAGGAAACAGGCAAATTACAGGTGCCATACACCCACACCCCTAGGTCTACAAGCAAGCAAGGAAACAGGCAAACCCTACAGGTGCTATAGACCCGTGCCCCTAGGTCTACAAGAGAGCAAGGAAACAGGCAAACCCGACAGGTGCCATCGACCTGTACCCCTAGATCTACAAGAGACAAAGGAAACAGGCAGACTACAGTTGCCATACACCCACACCCCTAGGTCTTCAAGCAAGCCAGGAAACAGGCAAACCCTACAGGTGCGATAGATCCGTGTCCCTAGGTCTACAACAGAGCAAAGAAACAGGCAAACGCTACAGGTTCCATAGACCTGTACCCCTGGGTCTGCAAGAGCGCAAGGAAACATGCAAACTCTAGAGGTGTCATAGACCTGTACTCTTATGTCTGCAAGAGAAGGAGGAAACTGACAAACCCCACAGGTGCCATAGACCCCTACACCTTGGTCAACAAGAGAGCAAAGAAACAGGCAAATGCTACACCTGCCATAGACCGGTACCCTTAGGTTTGCAAGAGAGAAAAGAAACAGGCAAACGCTACAGGTGCCATAGCCCTGTACCCCTATCTACAAGAGAGAACGGAAACATGCAATTCCCTAAAGGTGCCATAGACCCGTGTCCCTAGGTCTAAAAGAGGACAAAGAAACAGGCAAACGCTACAGGTACCATAGACCCATACCCCTATGTCTACAAGAGAGCAAGGAACCATGTAAAACTGACAGGTGCCATCGACCTGTAACCCTAGACCTACAAGAGAGCAAGGAAACAGGCAAACGTTACAGGTGCCATAGACCCAAATTCCTAGGTCTACAAGCGAGCAAGGAAACAGGCAAACCCTGAGGGCCATTGACCTGTACCCCCAGGTCTAAAAGAGAGCAAGGAAACAGGCAAAACCTACAGGTGCCATAGACCCACATCTTTGTGTCTACAGGAGAACAAGGAAACAGGCAAACACTACAGGTGCCATACACTTGCACCCCAAGTTCTACAAGCGAGCAAGTAAACAGTCAAACCCTACAGGTGTGATAGATCTGAGACCCTAGGTCTACAAGAGAGCAAAAAAACATGCAAACGCTACAGGTGCTATAGACCTGTACCCCTGGGTCTGCAAGAGAGCAAGGAAACATGCAAACTCTAGAGGTGCCATAGACCTGTATCCCTATGTCTGCAAGAGAAGGAAGAAACTTGCAAACCCTACAGGTGCCACCTAGATCTACAAGAGAGAAAAGAAACATGCAAATGCTACAGCTGCCATAGACTGGTACCCCTAGGTCTACAAGAGAGCAAGGAAACAGGCAAACCCTACAGGTGCTATAGACCCATGCCCCTAGGTCCACAAGAGAGCAAAGAAACAGGCAAACGCTAAAGGTGCTATAGACCTGTACCTCTATGTCTACAAGAGAGCAAGGAAATAGGCGAACATTGCAGGTGCCATAGAAGAGAGCAAGGAAAAAGGCAAACCCTACAGGTGCCTTAGACCTGTACCCCTAGGTCTACAAGAAGGAAGGAAATAGGCACACCCTAAAGGTGCCATAGACCCGTGCACCTAGGTCTACAACAGAGCAAGGAAACAGGAATACCCTGGGGTGCCATAGACTCATATCTCTAGGTCTACTAGAGAGCAAGGAAACAGGCAAACCCTACAGGTGACATAGACCTGTACCCCTAGGTCTTCAAGAAGCAATGAAACAGGAAAACCCTACAGTTGCCATAGACCTGTACCCCTATGTCTACAAGAGAGCAATGAAACAGGCAAATGCTACAGGTGCCATAGACTCAGACCCCTAGATCTACAAGACAGCAAGGAAACATGCAAATGCTACAGGTGCCATAGACCTGCACCCCTATGTCTGCAACACAGCAAGGAAACAGACAAACCCTAGAGTTGCCACAGACCTGTACCCCTATGTCTGTAAGACAGCAAGGAAACAGGCAACGGCCTAGAGGTAACATAGACCCATACCCCTATGTCTACAAGAGAGCAAGGAAACAGGAAAATCCTTGGTGCCATAGACCCATAACTCTAGGTCTACAAGAGAGCAAGGAAAAAGCAAACCCTACAGGTGCCAGAGACCCGTACCTTCAGGTCTACAAGAAAGCAAGGAAACAGGCAAACACTAGAGGTGCCATAAACTTGTACCCCTATGTCTACAGAAGAAGGAGGGAACTGGAAAACCCTACAGGTACCATAATACATACCCCTAGGTCTACAAGAGAGAATGGTAACAGGCTAGTCCTAGGGTGCCATACACCCATATCTCTAGGTCTACAAGAGAGCAAGGAAACAGCCAATCCCTAGAGGTGCCATAGACCCGTACCTCTAGGTCTACAAGAAAGCAAGGAAAAAGGCAAACCCTACAGGTGCCATAGACGTGTACCCCTTTGTCTACAAGAGAGCAAGGAAACAGGAAAAGGTTACAGGTGCCATAGTAGACCTGTACCTCTAGGTCTACAAGAGAGCAAGGAAAAGGGCCATCCCTGGGGTGCCACAGACCCGTACCTCTAGGTTTACAAGAGAGCAAGGAAACAGTCAAACCCTTCAAATGCCATAGACCTATACCCCTAGGTCTGCAAGAGAGCAAGGAAATAGGCAAACCCTACAGGTGCCATACACCCGTACCTCTATGTCTACAAGAGAGCAAGGAAACAGGCAAACACTACAGTTGCCATACAAGAGAGCAAGGATAAAGGCAAACACTACAGGTTGCATAGACCTGTGCCCCTATTCCTGCAAGAGAAGGAGGAAACAGGCAAATACTACAGGTGCCATAGACCCATACCCCTAGGTCTACTAGAGAGCTATGAAACAGCAGTGCCATAGACCTGTATCCCTCTGTCTGCATGAGAACAAGAATCTTGTAAACTCCTCAGGTGTCATAGAGCCATACCTCTATGAATACAAGAGAACAAGGATGCAGGCATACACTATAGGTGTCATAGACCTAGACACTTATATATGTGCAAGAAAATATGGAATCAGTCAAGCGCTGCATGATTCTCAAACACATATCCCTAAGTCTCCAAAGAAACAGGGAATCAGGTAATGATGCAGGTGCCATAGACTCGTATCCCTAGGTCTGCAAGAGATCAAGAAATCGGGCAAATGATACAGTTGTCATATACCATAACTCCTGGGGCATATTTACAAGCCCCTACCGCCACCACAACGTCACTTTCAGTGACGTGGTGGCGATGGGGGCCTCGCCTTATTTACAAGGCAGCGTTAAGCCACTTAACGTGGCTTAACGCTGCCTTGTAAATAAGGCCCCCTTTCACGCTGTATTTAGCGTGAAAGGGGAGGGCAATGGGTGTTGTGGTGGGCGTTCCACCGCAACACTCATTGAATTTGACGCTGCCCCCTATTTACAAGGACAGCGTAAATAGGAGGCACCGCCAAAATTAAGACCAGGGAAAACCTGGTCTTAAACAGGCGAAACGAGGAGAATGCTATATTTCTCTTCGTTTTTGCTGTTTCCATGTGTGCTGCCTTGTGCAGCACACAAGAAAACAGCAAAAGGCCAATGATTGTTTATGTACAGGAAGGTCCCCCTTCCTGCACATAAACAATCATTTTAAAAAAATGCCGTTTTGCAACTTTTATGTGTGTTGTATTAAGCAACACACACAGAAGTTACAAAACGGCATTTAAATATTGTTTATGTGCAGGAAGGGGGACCTTTCTGCACATAAACAATCTTCCCTCCAACGCAGACACCCTTTCACTATGGTGCAAGGGTGCCTGCGTTGGCGCTAGGCAGCTGAACTCAGCGCCAGCGCTAGGGAAAACGCAGAGATACGCCGCATTGTTGTGAATATGGCACAACCCTGCATTTTCAGAATGGAGAAGCGTGGCGTTAGCAATGTTTGCTTAACGCCACGCTTTTCCATTCTGCTGTAAATATGCCCCCCTATGTCTGCAAGAGAATGAGGAAAATGGCAAACACCACACGATTCTTAAACACAATCACCCATGTCTATAAGAGAATGAGAAATCGAGCAAACACTACAGTTGTCATAGACCTTCAGCCCTGTGTCTGCAAGAGAACATGGAATCAGACAAAAGCTACAGGTGATATAGATCTGTACCTCTATGTCTGCAAGGGAACAGTGACTTGGGCAAATGTTACAGGTGTCATAGACCCTTTCCCCTATGCCTGCAAGAGAACAAGGAAACATGCAAATACTACTGGTGTCATAGACCCATACCCCTATGTTTGCAAGAGAACGATAAAACAGGCAAACACTACATATGTCATAGATCTGCACCCCTGTCTCTGCAAGAGAACATGGAAATAGACTAACTCTACAGATGTCATAAACCCATACTCCATCTGTCCGCAAGAGTATATGGTATCGGACAAACACTAAAGTTGTGACAGACCATCACCCCTGTGTCTGCAAGAGAACAAGGAAACTGGCTAACACAACATGTGTCATAAACCTGTACTTCGTGTCTGCAATAGATTATGGAAACGGGCAAACCTTGGAGGTGTGATAGACCTGTACCCTATGTCTGCAAGTGAAAACGTATGTGTGTATGTAGAAGGTATTTCAATAGCACAAACTTAGCCGAAGGGTAGAGCAGTGCTCTACTAGGTCAAAGACAAGCATAAAGTCAATGTTGTTAGGAGAGGAAGCTGGGCTGTGGATGGTTATTGCATTGTGTTGTTGTGTTCCTGTTGCATTGTTTTTTCTTTCTTACACTTCTTTGTCTGCAGTCTGACGGTATCCTAACTGTAAGTTTGCCAAGAACGACCAGAGATGGTCAGTTTATCTTCAAGATAAGTGAGGATGTTGGCCCTGATGGATTTGAAAATGATGCTATTGGTTTAGAAGATGGGGCAAGCAAGCAAGCAAGGGGAGCCAATGGTGTTCCATAAGTATGGGGGTGATGTGATTATATTTCTTCAGGCCCTGGATGAGATATGCTGTGGCATGTAGGATATCCTTAAGGGGTGGTGAGGCCATGGAGCATGGCAGTACCAGTGTCCAGATGCCAGGGCTTGAACATAATTTCTAAAGTTGTTTTCTGGAAGAAACAGTTGCACTTTCTTTAGTAGAGAGAGCTGGTGCCAGTCCACCTTTTTTAGCAATGTGTTTCCTAGGTTGGTGTTCAAGATGAATCCAAGTGACTTGTCAGTCAGTGAAAGTTGTGGTTTGAAATTGAATCCATGAAGGCTCATGTCATTGAGCCAGGTTTGTATTGTTTCTTGTTTGTTGTTCTTGGCATAAACAGGATTTCTGTCTTGGTTGGATTGAGCTTCAGGTAGGCATTGGACATCTAGGTCTGGCTGACGTGCAGACAGTGTTTGAGGCGTTGCATGTCTGAAGCAGAGGAGACATAAGTGTAGTTGGTTATAATCAGCGTGTTGGTGAGTCTTAATGCTGTTATGTGTGAGTAGAGCATCAAGCGGCTTCATGTACAGGATGAAGATGAAAGGATATAGTATGGATCCCTGAGGGACTGCATAGGTAAAAGGGATATTTTGGGACCCGGAGGTGGCCATGTGAACAGACTGGTGCCGGTTGGAAATGTGTGAAAGACCTTGCCTTTAGTTCTAATTCAAGACTCAGTGTTGCATATGAGGGTGGAATGGTTGACTGTTTCGAAGAGCCCTGAGCGGTGCAGCAATATCAGGAGGCAGAGGTCATTCTCGTCTGTGGTCAAGATGGAATCATCTATGATGTGTACGGTAGCGGTCTCTGGGCTGCAGCATTATTTGAAGCCAGACTGGTAGTGGTGCAGGAGATGTGTAGCATTATTGTGATTTTAGATTTGAACATAGACTGCCTTTTCAATGATCTTGCAGATGACTGGTAGGTGAGTGATAGGATGGTGGTTAACAAGGTCATCAAGGTCTATTGTAGTTTGTTTTAGGAGAAGAACAATCTGGCCTGTCTTGAGAGCTTCTGGAAAGATCCCTTGAGTGAGGGAGGTATTGACAGTGGTGAGCAGGGGTAAACGAGTGTCCCGAGAGGCAGCTTTGATGAAGGATGAGGGGAACACAACAACTTCATAAGAAGTGGCTTTGAGAGAGCTGAGTGTGTTGGTGATATCTGAAAGAGTTAGGGCTTTGAATGCAAGATTCTGTGGGAAGGGGTTGGCATAAGAGATGAATCAGGCTTGGTGTTGCTGATGTGCAGTCAGATCTATATTTTTTCACTGAAGAAGAGGTTGATTGCATTGCACTTTTCGGTAGAGTGAGGAATTGGTGGATCTGGCAGGATGTGGATGCAGTGCTTGATTGTCTTGCTTCTGTTGGTGGTTTCATCGAATGTGGGAATGAATGTGAAAATGGGCAAACACTGCAGGTGTCTTAGACCCATACCCCATATGTCTGCACGAGAACAAAGGAGTGGACGATCGCTGCAGATGTCATAGATCTATACCCCTATGTCTGCAAGAGAACAAAGGAGTGGACTATCACTGCAGCTGCCATAGACCCATACCCCTTTGTCTACAAGAGAACAAAGGAGTGGACGATTGCTGCAGGTGTCATAGACCCATACCCCATATGTCTGCAAGAGAACAAAGGAGTGGGCGATCGCTGCAGGTGTCATAGACCCATACCCCATATGTCTGCAAGAGAACAAAGGAGTGGACGATCGCTGCAGGTGTAATAGATCTATACCCCTATGTCTGCAAGAGAACAAAGGAGTGGACGATCACTGCAGCTGTCATAGACCCAGGTGTGGTGTGGTGCAGCGGCCAGGGCAGCTGACTTCGGAGCAGAGGGCTCACGGTTCGATCCCCGGCTCCGGCGGCAGCTCAGCTCAGCACCATGTGACTCTGGGCAATAGCTCACTTAATTTCCACGATGGCCCCCAGCGCCTTGAGACCCGTAAGGGTGAGTAGCTCGCGCTTTACAAATACGGATTTACATTTTTTTATTTACATACCCCTTTGTCTACAAGAGAACAAAGGAGTGGACGATTGCTGCAGGTGTCATAGACCCATACCCCATATGTCTGCAAGAGAACAAAGGAGTGGGCGATCGCTGCAGGTGTCATAGACCCATACCCCATATATCTGCAAGAGAACAAAGGAGTGGACGATCGCTGCAGGTGTCATAGATCTATACCCCTATGTCTGCAAGAGGAGGAGGAAACAGGAAAACACTACAGGTGTGAAAAAAGTGACCCTGCGTCTGGATTGGCATGAGGAATCCACATAAGCACTACAGGTGTGTGTCTGTGGATCACTGACACAATATTGTGAGAAACAATATCATTGACAAGAATAATGTGTCAAAAATATCATTTACCACAATATCGTGCCATTATACTTTTAATGGTAAGTGCAAAAATATCGGGGGAAAATTTCGTTGACATTAATATCATCCAAAAATGTACAAAAAGATTGTTTTTAAAAAAATACACATAGAGTTTAAAGTAGTAAATGTTAAATATTTTAATATATAAATGTAATATAATGTAAAATAAATAGGCGCAAATGTGTGGGAAGAGCAGCAAACTGCTTCATTGATTTAGCAATGTTGATGGTCAGTAGACTGATTGCCATGCACTGGAAGGCAGGAGTGCTGCCCGGAGTGGGACATTGGGGAGCGGCAATGCTTAAGTGGGGCAGAGCTGAGGCTGTGGCACTGCAACTGGAGGAGCCATGAGGACTATGTAAGAGACCCCCTGTGGCAGACTGGGTTGGTCTCCTGGATGCCATATGCCCCAGGCAGACCCTGTAACGTAGGGATGAAGTATTTGATCAGTGGTATGCCGCACCCCCTACTTGGGGACTGGCCTCCTCATCTGCAGTTGCGTGTATGAGAGGTGGGAGGGTGGAGAGCACAAAGAGGTTGTGGATCAGGTACTTGAATCCTCTGAGGTTTAGGAGTCATTATACCAGGGCGGGGGTTGCGGAGGGCCTCCATATTCCTGGTCTGGGGGGATAGCTCCATCACCTCGCAAAGTTCTCTGTATGACTGCTGCTAACTTGGCTTATTGTTCAAATAGGTTCCATGTTTATAAACTGTGCAGAACCTGTCTCTTCTGATTTGATCAGAAATGTGTAACATGCTTTTAACGGCAGGGGTGGGATTACTGCTTGCATTGATGTTATATCTTGGCTGTCATGTGCTGGCCTGCATAATATGTTGTTGCTGTCAAAAAACCCAATAAAGATGGTTAAAAATAATAATAAAATAATGCCTTATGCTATCTATAAACACACAAACATATATATGTGTTTATCAATATATATATATATGTATATATACATATATATATATATATATATTATCTACTGGCGGTCGCCAGTAGATAGTTATAGTTAGGACCTATTTTCTATATATATATATATATATATATATATATATATATATATATATATATATATATATATATATATATATATATACATATATATATATGTATATATATATATATACATATATATATATGTATATATATATATGTATGTGTATACATATATATACACACACACACATACAAAATTGATGGAGTTCAAGAAACATATTCGGATAATCTAACACAAGAAGAAAGAGATTAACTTTGTAGGTTACAACAAGACGATACAATTGAGATTAAAACAGCTGATAAAGGGGGAAATGTAATTATAATGGAAAAAGAAGATTATATGAAAGAGGCATATTCTCAATTAAACAACAACATATACTATGCTCAATTAAAACAAAATCCAACATTACAATTTAAAAACTAATTGGATGCAAAATTGGCCGATTGGGTAAAAATGAACTTGCTGGATGAAGAAGAATGAAAATATTTAACAACTAATCATTTACCTAAAATTCACAAACATCCCACAAAACCACCAAGGAGACTGATTATATCAGCTAAAGGAGCCCTGTTGGAACCAATTGCAAACTACATTGATTTCTTTTTAGCACCACATGTTCATGGCCTCAATTCATATTTAAAAGATACAAGTGATCTTCTGAGACATCTACAAGAAAACTCTTGGCAAACATACAAATTAATAATGAGGATGTAACAGCACTTTATACAAATATTGACAATGAAATCAGATTACAAGCTTGTGAATATTTTTTAAGAAAAAAACCATTGAATTCTCCCATCACAATGTAATGCTAATTGAAATGATCAAGATGTGTCTGACACAGAATGTGTTTTTATTTGGGAAGGAGCTATACAAACAAACAAAAGGTACAGCGATGGGATTTTCTTTTAGCAAAGTATCTGTCGCTTGTAGAATCATTTAGAGTATAGAACTGAATTCCAGTAAAGGAATAGGAGGTTTTGACCCCTATCACCCGAGAAGCATATGCTCAGGGCTTTATAAGTATTCATCGTTGCCTTAGAAAGGTTTTTAATTGTTCATTTGTGTATCATTTTCATATATATTTTGTTGAGAGTCCACAAAAGTTTTTGTCTTGAAAAAGATGGTGTTATAAGAGTCCATCGAAACGCGTCGACGCCTCGCTGAAAAGTATACAATCTGTCAAGTAGTTAGACCAAAGAGTATTTTATGAATTGGACAATACCTGGCACTAGCCCTGAAAGTTTCTCCTTACAGATGTGTACGCTACTTATGACATAGGGTTGTGTGTCTTGTGATATGTACTCTCTCTTTCCCTTTTTTTTAAAATTTACTATATTGGTTTTTATAACATGCAATCAGGTTGTCTAAATGTTTTGTCATAATTGTGTGTTAGATAGTGATGATATTATGTATTATTGTCTTCAGGATTATTTGTGAATTTTAAATGTTTTTTAATCAATAAATTAACTTTGTACTTTTTTACAACTGATGTTGTCAGGATTATCTATTAGGAATATATGGTCTCACTTCCAATGTATGCAAGTGGTGTGAGTGATCGCGAATGAGTGGAACAGATTGATTAAATAGGAGACATAAGATTACATTTTCTCCAAAGGATAAAGCTCTTATGATACTTTGGTATATTACCCTATTCCTTTGGATAGAAGGGGTTCCTCTTAATTTTTGAATATTTTCTTTTAGCCCCAGCTATGCATGCCTAACAATGGGTTGGTGGGAACAGCAAATGGTGTGGACACCAGATAATGATGGATGTCAACAAAACTGTCATGTGGCTACGCTATATTGACGGTTTATTCATTATTTGGGATTGCAGTGTAGAAGAATTTCAAAAATATTTTGACATCCTAAACAACGCTTTGACTAACTTACCACTCACGTATGAGATAAGTGATTCAAAGATAACTTTTTAGACACAGAAATCTACATTGAGGACAATAAGATGCAAACTACGTTATATAGAAAAAAACTGCAACAAACACAATACTACACGCCTAGAGCTTTCACCAACAAAGCCTAATAAATATCATTTCATATGGGGAATTCTTAAGAATTCGAAGAATCTGTTCTCAAGAAGGTGAATTGAATAAGTACACCAGGGAAACAACACAGAGATTTGAAGGAAGAGGATATGAAAACATGCAATCCAAACAGCGATAATGAAAATGAAACAAATAGCAAGAACATCGATATTAAAAAATAAGGAGAAGGAAATAAAAAATGATGGTCCCATAAGATTAATCATCATGTACTCAGCAGAGGTGGAAAAAAATTAACACTATTTCAAGAAAACATTGGAACATTCTACAACTTGATTCAACGTTGGCAAAAATAGTGGGTAATCATCCTAATGTTACTTGTAGACGAGCAAGGAAGTTAAAAGACTTCCTAATGCACAGTAACTTTAGGAAAAATAAACCAAGGAGTTGGCTCACGCATTCAGGATTTCACAAATGTAATAAATGTAAAGTGTGGCAAATAGCCATTGATAAACAAGAGGTTACCGTAGTAACAAATCGAAAATGGCAAATTAAACAACATATTACATGCATAAGCCAATTTGTGATATATGTAATAGAATGCACATGCAAATTACAATATGTGGGAAGTACTGTTTGTGAACTAAAAAATGAATAGTAGAAAATGTGAGAGCAACAACAAATAAAGATCGGAGTAACGCAGTGGCTAAACATATGGAAACATATCACCAAAGTGACTGGAAGAAATAAAAATTCTATGCAATTGAACAAATTGAATCACATGAACAATGAAGAGAGCGGGAACGAAAACTACGACAAAGGGAATCTTGTCATATACTTAATCTAAAGACATTGGCACCTTATGGTTTGAATAAGGATGAGGAACCTTATAGACATTTATAGATGGCATAAGATGTGATTATGACTTAATCGATTATACAAATTAATTTCTATTTTATTTATTACTTTTTCACTGTATGGTTATAGACTATGGGGTTATTTAATAAGGTTTTTTATAGGATCTTAGTAGATGTTGCGTGATTTGCACTTACACTAAGCACTTTATTGGAGGGATGAAACCCAAGGTTGAGATCATATATGAAATAATAAGAACAACTTAGTTTTTACAATAAGAGCTGCAATTATATTTATGGGTATTTAGCTTGAATATAGGCCACTAGAGGGCACCAATTTTTGAAAGATATAATAATATGAATTTTATACAAAATCATTTGTTTTAAAAATGTAAATAATTAATGATGATTATAATTAAGGGAATTATGGCAGAACTATTGATTCCAGAATGTACTGTAATTTTAGTCATTTGTGATTAATAATTGATGAAACTGGCATTTGAAAAAACATAAGTTTTAGATATAGAATCAATGATTGATAAGATTATGAAACAAGAGTAATAACATTATTCCTACAATGAGAGTCACATGAATGGACATTTGTTTGTAGGAAAAGCGCACTAGAGGGAACAATTTCTGGATATGAATAATAACATGAATGACATATATGATAATTGTATAAAAAAATCAGACAATTAGTGCTGTACTCAATCAAGTGAAAATGTTTGTAAACTACCGATCCCAGAATGCATTCATAATGACGCTAATTATGAATAAGATCCATCGATGTTATCTATAGTGCAATATTACATGAAGTTGACATATAATGTATCCTACAATGTTCACTTTTGAACTTATAAATTAGGTTTTACCAAATGCATATAGTTTCAGTCACGTATCTTTCACTTGTTTTAAACACATAGAACCACACTTCCCATGAATGCTGGGAGCCCTATGGGTGGAAATGACGAAATAATGGTAAGAAAAAAAGTACAAAAATATTAGCAATGTTAGTAGGGCGGAAATGCTGTATATCCCGTGATCAAGGTCCCTGGGGGGACAAAAAGCGTAGGGATGTGTTTCGTATTGCACAAAGCCTAAATTTTAGTTAAAACGCAAGGACTGGAAATTCACACGTGAGTGTGGCTCAATTTCTTTCGTTTGGAAGAGTGACAGATTATATATATTTTTATTTTAAATCCATTACTATGAAAACACACACACAGATATAAATATACAGAGACACATATATATATAAATATATATATATACATATATATAAACATAGCTATAGATCTATCTATCTAACTATATATATATATATATATATATATATATATATATATATATATATGTATATATATATATATATATATATATATATATATATATATAAACAATACCCTTTCAGGCATAGATTGACTCATAAATTATGCAAAAGAAACAGAGAACTCTGGGTAGTTCTCAAGTTTAGGTGGAAAGCAGCTCCTTTATAGAGCACTCTCAACACCAGCAACACTCTAGATCTGCTCTCCTCAAATGTCTGATTTTCTATCAAAGTCTTTAAGCATAGGATTAGCACTAACCCCGGGCGGGTAACTCCGCGAGTTTTGCCTACATTGCGTTCCGGTGTGAACTGGACAAAGCTATACCTCTCTGAAGAGCTCTAAGTAGAGCAAAGCACTGTGTCAGGGGTTGCTTTTACTCATTTCAGGTTGGCTTGGTTGGTATTTTACCAAATCAAAGCTGTAATACTGTGCCTGGAGTGGCAAACAGCTTTTGTCATTTTACAGCTCAGCATGGACAGCACTGTGCTAGTCCTATGCTTAAAGGCTTTGCTGTAGAAATGGCAAAAGACTTTGTCCTTTTCTATCTCAGCGTGGATGGCACTGTGCTAATCCTATGCTTAAAGACTTTGATAGAAAATCAGACATTTGAAGTGAGCAGATCTAGAGTGTCGCTGGTGTTGAGAGTGCTCTATACAGGAGCTGCTTTCCAACTAAACTTGAGAACTACCCAGAGTTCTCTGCTTCATATATATATATATATATATATATATATATATATATATATATTCAGTGAAAAAAACGAAGGTTAAAGGGACGTTATAGTTAGGAGGTGGAATAATAAAAACTTAGAAATTCTCTGAAAAAACACAAAGGTTACAGAGATGTTATAGTTAGGCCCAAGTTACACTCATACAAACCCAATGAAATTCAGCAGTTATAGTTAGCTGAGTTAACTATAACGTGCGCCCCCGCAACGCACTGCTTATGACCTCACATATTACATCACTCATGACATGTTATTGGCAAAACAAAAAACACTTTCCCCATGGAAACTTTGGTCCTAACTATAGCTACCTTCTGGCGATATATAACTGGAAGTAAGGACATCCAGTTGATACATCTACATGAATTATATGGCACTGTGGGATTTGATGTCTTTAAAACAAGTCATGTGATTAAAATCTTTTATAAAAGCACGCCTAAGCGCACGTTGGTGTCTTCTTCCACCTGTGAGCAAGGTTATCCAGCCGAAACGTTAGGGAAATGGAAGCAGGCACTGCTGGACTGTGAGGGAACCTGAGTTGCAGTATTGGGCTTCAAATCGTCTGTTTGCATGGCAAGTGCTTTCATGAGCTGCTCCGTGCCCATTTTATTGAGGCCGCCCTGAAGGGTCCTGGGCTCCAGAAACGAGAGACTGTGTTTTTGGTATTAATTGAGGAGCCTGACTCACTCACGCACCCGACCTACCAAGGATATGCTAATCAGCGAAAATGGAATGCGTGTGGAAGGGATTCGAGCAGGATGACTGCTGCTACGATCGTGCTGCAACTGATGGTTTCTGCTGGTCGCACGCAGAGTGAAAATACTGCGGCATGTCACCTGACTGCTTTTACAAATAAAACCACTTGAACATCAGTGCAAATATCAAGCAGAATTGTCCAACAAGGCTTGAAAGTAAGGACATCCAGTTGATACATCTACATGAATTATATTGCACTGTGGGATTTGATGTCTTTAAAACAAGTCACGTGATTAAAATCTTTTATAAAAGCATGCCTAAGCGCACGTTGGTGTCTTCTTCCACCTGTGAGCAAGGCTATTCAGCCGAAACGTTAGGGAAATGGAAGCAGGCGCTGCTGGACTGTGCGGGAACCTGAGTTGCAGTATTGGGCTTCAAATCGTCTGTTTGCATGGCAAGTGCTTTCATGGGCTGCTCCGTGCCCATTTTATTGAGGCCGCCCTGAAGGGTCCTCGGCTCCAGAAACGAGAGACTGTGTTTTTGATATATATATATATTCACTGAAAAAACCATAGGTTTTAGGGACAGTTATAGTTAGTTGGACATTGCACTCGTACAAAACCCGTGAAATTCCCTGTTATAGTTAGTTCAGCTAACTATAACTCGCGCCCCGCAATGCACTGCTGATGACGTCACATATTACATCACTCATGACATGGTCAGTGACATCACTGATGACATCACTGATGACATCTCAAATGACATCACTGATGACATCACTGATGACATCATCCAGTGACTGTGTGTTTCTGTAAAGTTTAAATATGTTTAATATATATAGGGAAAGGCATATTGAAGAATGAGTGGGTGTATAAGTGTCTGAATGGATGATTTAGTACGTGAGTGACTGACTCTACAAGTGAGTGATTAAACGTATCTTACTGAATGCATGGGTTAGTGACTAAACTGTGTGAATGTCTGTATCTGTCTGTTTGTTGGTGTGTAAGTGGATGCATGGATTTGCGAATAGCTACATGAGTGTCTATATGGGTTATTGATTGGTTCTCTGAGTATCTGTATGGCTGCCTGAGTGTTTGTGTGGGTGGGGTGTGTGTGACTCTATACATAGATGTGTGAGTGGGTGATTCACTGGGTGCATGATTTCAAGAGTGCATCTGTGATGGACTGCTTGGGTGGGTGAGTGTGTGTATGGGTGTGTTAGTGAGTGAATGTATATCTCAGTGGTACATGTGCAAGTAACTACATATGTAAAAGGCAGTATATATGTGTGTTAGAGTATTTAAATGGCTATAAGTGAGAGTGTGTTATTGTGAGAGTGGCTGTATGGATGCGTGTGTGCTTGTATCAGTTATTGTATAAGAGCGTAAGAATGTGCTAGTATTTGTATGAGTAAGTGAGCTGGTGTGTGTATAACTGTATAGGTGAGTAAATGGGTGTGTGATTAATTTTTTGCATGACTGACTAGGTGTGTGAGTACCTCTATGGATGAGTGGCGGTGTGTGAGTGTTTATATAGGTGTATGAGTGCATATGATAGTCCTGTACTGAGTGACTGTAAGTATGAGTGACTGTACAGGTGAGTGAGTGGATGTGTGTGTAGACCTAAGAATCAGTGAGTGGGTATGTAGTTTTTGGTGTTGGAGTGTCTATGGTTTTGAGAATGGCAGTCTGTAATTTAGAGTGGGTGTATCAAAAGTTATATTAGGGTGTGAAAAGATGCATGAAATTATCACATGGATGATGTCATCAGTGATGTCATTTGAGATGTCATCAGTGATGTCATCAGTGATGTCACTGACCATGTCATGAGTGATGTAATATGTGACGTCATCAGCAGTGCATTGCGGGCGCGAGTTATAGTTAGCTGAACTAACTATAACAGGGAATTTCACGGGTTTTGTACGAGTGCAATGTCCAACTAACTATAACTGTCCCTAAAACCTATGGTTTTTTCAGTGAATTTCAAAGGTTTTTTAAATGCTAATTTCTAACTATAACGTGTCTGAAACCTATGGTTTTTTCAGTGAATTTCAAAGGTTTTTTAAATGCTAATTTCTAACTATAACGTGCCTGAAACCTATGGTTTTTTCAGTGAATTTCAAAGGTTTTTAAATGCTAATTTCTAACTATAACGTGCCTGAAACCTATGGTTTTTTCAGTGAATTTCAAAGGTTTTTTAAATGCTAATTTCTAACTATAACGTGCCTGAAACCTATGATTTTTTAAGTGAATTTCAAAGGTTTTTTAAATGCTAGTTTCTAACTATGCCAACAGAGGTAGGACATGTGAAGAAAGAAGAAAAACGCACAGAAAGAAGCAAAAGATGTGCAGAAAGAACCAACAGAGGAGCAGAAAGAGGCCTTGTTGCAAAATCATCCTGTGCCCACAACTTTTTCAGACGGGTACTGGTGGTAACTGACTCTGACTAACCAGAGCCAGTGCGCGTTTGCACAGTGGTGAAGGGAGGGGGGGCCTGAGGTGACGTGTGCAAACGCGCCCCATGGCGCGTTTTAAGTTGCGGGATTAAGTCCTCTTGAATCCTGAGGGTCCCTGGGGCCCAACTAGCCCCCAGGTACCTACAGTTAGGACAACAGAGCTGAGTTGCAGAGAGGCGTTCCGAGGCCACGCACCTTTTTCACCTCTCTGCAACGCAACTCTGTTGTGCTTACTGAAGGTACCTGGTGGGCTAGTTGGCCCCAGGATTCAAAGGGAATTAACTCCCCAACTTAAAACGCACCACAGGGCGTGTTTGCGCACATGTCACCTGAGGCCACGCCCTCCCTTCACCACTGTGCAAACGCGCCCCGTGGCGCGTTTTAAGTTGGGGGATTAGGTCACCTTGAATCCTGAGAGTCCCTGGGGCCCAACCAGCCCACCAGGTACTTCCAGTAAGCATCACAGGCCTGCGTTGCAACGCCTGTAACAAATTGTGCAGTTGTGTTTAGGTAGTGAAGAGGGTCGTGCTGGGGGTAGTGTTTTAGGGTTTAGGGTAGTGCAGTGGTGTTTGTGTAGTGTAGGGGGTCATGCTGGGGGTAGATTTAGGGTTTAGGGTAGTGCAGTGGTGTTTGTGTAGTGTAGGGGGTCATGCTGGGGGTAGATTTAGGGTTTAGGGTAGTGCAGTGGTGTTTGTGTAGTGTAGGGGGTCATGCTGGGGGTAGATTTAGGGTTTAGGGTAGTGCAGTGGTGTTTGTGTAGTGTAGGGGGTCATGCTGGGGGTAGATTTAGGGTTTAGGGTAGTACAGTGGTGTTTGGGTAGTGTAGGGGGTCGTGCTGGGGTTAGTGTTTTAGGGTTTAGGGTAGTGCAGTGGTGTTTGGGTAGTGTAGGGGGTCGTGCTGGGGGAGTGTTTTAGGGTTTAGGGCAGTGCAGTGGTGTTCGGGTAGTGTAGGGGGTCGTGCTGGGGGAGTGTTTTAGGGTTTAGGGCAGTGCAGTCGTGTTCGGGTAGTGTAGGGGGTCGTGCTGCGGGGAGTATTTTAGGGTTTAGGGTAGTGCAGTGGTGTTTGGGTAGTGTAGGGGGTCATGCTGGGGGTAGTGTTCTAGGGTTTAGGGCAGTGCAGTGGTGTTTGGGCAGTGTAGGGGGTCGTGCTGGGGGTGGTGTTTTAGGGTTTAGGGCAGTGCAGTGGTGTTCGGGCAGTGTAGGGGGTCGTGCTGGGGGTGGTGTTTCAGGGTTTAGGGCAGTGCAGTGGTGTTCAGGCAGTGTAGGGGTCGTGCAGGGGGTGGTGTTTCAGGGTTTAGGGCAGTGCAGTGGTGTTCGGGCAGTGTAGGGGGTCGTGCAGGGGTGGTGTTTTAGGGTTTAGGGCAGTGGTGTTCGAGCAGTAAAGGGGGTCATGCTGGGGGTGGTGTTTCAGGGTTTAGGGCAGTGCAGTGGTGTTCGGGCAGTGTAGGGGGTGGTGCAGGGGTGGTGTTTCAGGGTTTAGGGCAGTGCAGTGGTGTTCGGGCAGTGTAGGGGGTCGTGCAGGGGGTGGTGTTTCAGGGTTTAGGGCAGTGCAGTGGTGTTCGGGCAGTGTAGGGGGCGGTGCAGGGGTGGTGTTTCAGGGTTTAGGGCAGTACAGTGGTGTTCGGGCATTGTAGGGGTGGTGCTGGGGCTGGTGTTTCAGGGTTTAGGGCAGTGCAGTGGTGTTCGGGCAGTGTAGGGGGTGGTGCTGGGGCTGGTGTTTCAGGGCAGTGGTGTTCGGGCAGTGTAGGGGTCGTGCTGGGGCTGGTGTTTCAGGGTTTAGGGCAGTGCAGTGGTGTTCGGGCAGTTTAGGGGTCTTGCTGGGGCTGTTGTTTCAGAGTCTAGGGCAATGCAGTGGTGTTCGGGCAGTGTAGGGGGTCTTGCTGGGGCTGGTGTTTCAGGGTTTAGGGCAGTGCAGTGGTGTTAGGGCAGTGTAGGGGGTCGTGCTGGGGCTGGTGTTTCAAGGTTTAGGGCAGTGCAGTGGTGTTCGGGCAGTGTAGGGGGTCGTGCTGGGGCTGGTGTTTCAGGGTTTAGGGCAGAGCAATGGTGCTCAGGCAGTGTAGGGGGTTGTGCTGGGGGTGATGTTTCAGGGTTTAGGGCAGTGCAGTGGTGTTCGGGCAGTGTAGGGGGTCTTGCTGGGGGTAGTGTTTCAGGGTTTAGGGCAGTGCAGTGGTGTTCGGGCAGTGTAGGGGGTCATGCTGGGGGTGGTGTTTCAGGGTTTAGGGCAGTGCAGTGGTGTTCGGGCAGTGTAGGGGGTCGTGAAGGGGGTGGTGTTTCAGGGTTTAGGGCAGTGCAGTGGTGTTCGGGCAGTGTAGGGGGTCGTGCTGGGGGTAGTGTTTTAGGGTTTAGGGTAGTGCAGTGGTGCTTGTGTAGTGTAGGGGGTCGTGCTGGGGGTAGTGTTTTAGGGTTTAGGGTAGTGCAGTGGTGTTTGTGTAGTGTAGGGGTCATGTTTTAGGGTAGTGCAGTGGTGTTTGGGTAGTGTAGGGGGTCATGCTGGGGGTAGTGTTTTAGGATTTAGGTTAGTGCAGTGGTGTTTGGGTAGTGTAGAGGGTCGTGCTGGGGTAGTGTTTTAGGGTTTAGGGTAGTGCAGTGGTGTTTGTGTAGTGTAGGGGGTCGTGCTGGGGGTAGGGTTTTAGGGTAGTGCAGTGGTGCTTGTGTAGTGTAGGGGTCGTGCTGGGGGTAGTGTTTTAGGGTTTAGGGTAGTGCAGTGGTGTTTGTGTAGTGTAGGGGTCATGTTTTAGGGTAGTGCAGTGGTGTTTGGGTAGTGTAGGGGGTCATGCTGGGGGTAGTGTTTTAGGATTTAGGTTAGTGCAGTGGTGTTTGGGTAGTGTAGGGGGTCGTGCTGGGGTAGTGTTTTAGGGTTTAGGGTAGTGCAGTGGTGTTTGTGTAGTGTATGGGGTCATGTTTTAGGGTAGTGCAGTGGTGTTTGGGTAGTGTAGGGGTCATGCTGGGGGTAGTGTTTTAGGATTTAGGTTAGTGCAGTGGTGTTTGGGTAGTGTAGGGGGTCGTGCTGGGGGTAGTGTTTTAGGGTTTAGGGTAGTGCAGTGGTGTTTGTGTAGTGTAGGGGGTCGTGCTGGGGGTAGTGTTTTAGGGTTTGGGTAGTGCAGTGGTGCTTGTGTAGTGTAGGGGGTCGTGCTGGGGGTAGTGTTTTAGGGTTTAGGGTAGTGCAGTGGTGTTTGTGTAGTGTAGGGGGTCATGTTTTAGGGTAGTGCAGTGGTGTTTGGGTAGTGTAGGGGTCGTGCTGGTGGTAGTGTTTTAGGATTTAGGTTAGTGCAGTGGTGTTTGGGTAGTGTAGGGGGTCGTGCTGGGGGTAGTGTTTTAGGGTTTAGGATAGTGCAGTGGTGCTTGTGTAGTGTAGGGGTCGTGCTGGGGGTAGTGTTTTAGGGTTTAAGGTAGTGCAGTGGTGTTTTTGTAGTGTAGGGGGTCATGTTTTAAGATGCAATGCTCCAATACCTGACCAGTCTGCACTACATAAAACTGCAAAAAAACTAAAAATAAAAAGTGTTTTGCACACTTTTGTCATTGGGCTATATGTGGGCTACATCTGGGTAATATTTGTGCTACATTTGGGCTCTTTTTTCACTGGTGGCCATCTTGGAAGACTTCTTTGTTATGAAGTTTCCTCATTTCTTCATTTACTGCAGTCTCCTCAGTAGGAAATGCTTTCAGTTTTTTACTTTGATTCCATCAAGAAGGCATTCAGATGTGTCTCACATCTGCCATAAATTCAGAATGTTAGCACTCTAGTTGCTCATTAGATCACTGGAGTAAAGCTACTGCTCACCAGGGAGTTAACTGGTAGTCTGCTGCTGGTATTGAAAGTGATTGTTTCAGTCTGCATGTCAGAATTTTCTAATGAAATAGAAGAGGATTTGAGATCTCACTTAAAACATGCCCTAATTTTTCTTTCTGCAGCACTAACCATAATTTCTATTTAAAAAAGAACCCCTCATTTTGTTCCTTTTTAAATTAAATGTTTTAAGTGTTACCGGTTTATTCCAATCAAGATGGCTTCAGGTGTGCCATACTTTTGTCATAAGTAAGGCTGTTAGCGCTCTAGTTGTTCTTTAGAACACTCAGGAAGCTGCAGTAGAACACAAAGGCATCAACTGGCAGGCTGCTCCTGTTGAAATATAACAGGAAGATATTTGAGATCACACTTGAAATATGTCCTAATTTTTCTTTCTACAGCACTAACCATAATTTCTATGACAAAATGAACCCCATCATTTTGTTCCTTTTTAAATTAAATGTTTTAAGTGTTACCAGTTTATTCCAATCAAGATGGCTTCAGGTGTGCCATACTTTTGTCATAAGTAAGGCTGTTAGCACTCTAGTTGTTCTTTAGAACACTCTGGGAAGCTGCAGTAGAACACAAAGGCATCAACTGGCAGGCTGCTCCTGTTGAAATATAACAGGAAGATATTTGAGATCACACTTGAAACATGTCCTAATTTTTCTTTCTACAGCACTAACCATAATTTCTATGACAAAATGAACCCCATCATTTTGTTCCTTTTTAAATTAAATGTTTTAAGTGTTACCAGTTTATTCCAATCAAGATGGCTTCAGGTGTGCCATACTTTTGTCATAAGTAAGGCTGTTAGCACTCTAGTTGTTCTTTAGAACACTCTGGGAAGCTGCAGTAGAACACAAAGGAATCAACTGACAGTCTCTGCCCTTGTTGGATGTACATGTTTTACTGAGAATGTCAGACTTCATTCTCACATGAGTGAGAAAGATAATGTGAATTTACAGAAAATATGCTCTCATTTTAGCTTCTGGAGCACCTTCCAAACCTCCATGGGACAAGCATGAGAAAATAGTGTTCTCTCAAACATGATTCATGATATCCCAGCAGAAGGTTTTTCACATGGTAAAATCACCTTGGAATACACCACAATTCCTAAAATTAGTATGGTACCGTCAACAAATAAATTCTAATGTA
The DNA here is from genome assembly GCA_963921515.1 of Calotriton arnoldi. Lineage (NCBI taxonomy): Eukaryota > Metazoa > Chordata > Amphibia > Caudata > Salamandridae > Calotriton > Calotriton arnoldi. The sequence continues at coordinate 276,768 of CAWUFW010003701.1, read as the reverse complement.
ACTAAAGCCTGTTATCACCCTTTATAGTTCTCCTTTTGGTGACCCTCAAAATCTTCTATTCACTACAATGCATTTCAATGAGGTACTATCATTTATATTGGTCCCAAGATGGCTGCCAGAAATTCCAGGATGAAGTGCTGACAGCCAATCAGATCTCACGATGACATGTGTGGTTAGGCTCCGCCCAGATATATATGTGACTTTACTTTTGATTTTCTCAGGAACTACTGAACGGATTTACACCATTTAAGCAAAAGGCACGACACTGAACCAAGGGCTACCTCTTTGCCAAATTTGGTGTAATTCCGTTCAGCAGTTCGGGCTGTAGCTGCGACTAAAGGTTCCTATGGAAAAATGAATGGGGAAAACACGTTTTGGGACCCCCTTTTTCTCGGCCCCCGCTTGACGTATCACCCCGAGACTTTCAGGATAGGAGCGGACCGGAGCGCCCCAACAAGTTGGAAACTTTCGCGAAGATTCGTTAACCGGCGCCAACGTTATTTCAAATAGAATGTCGCGGATTTCCTATGGATAATAGGTTTTAACTATAACTATCTACTGGCGACCGCCAGTAGATAATATATATATATATATATATATATATATATATATATATATCCACAAGTGTATTGTGACAATCCTTTATTCTGGCAAGTTCTCAGCATTCAGCACAACGTGTCTTGCGAGTCTTAATCATGTGCAGCTGGTAAGTACATGCATCTGTTTGCTCTCTTTTAAAAGATGGAGGTTTCACCAACACTGAGGTGGGACTGCGATTTTCCAACAAATACCATTCATAATAAAGTGTCAGTGGGTCAATTATTAAGATGTTAAAAATTTATTCAGCCTAAAAACAGTGTCATCTTTTCATAATTTTCTCACGTTGTTATTTGACACAATGTCATTCCACTTTCAAAAGTGCTTGCCACTGCATTAATTTCGCATAATTGACTTGTATCTCCACGATCACAACAACCATAATGCTTTGTGATTGTCCATACGAAATGTCCAAAATCCCTCAGTATCTTTCATTTGATCAGTCTTTTTCCAATTACACTTACCAAGATACCCAAAAATTGCCTTTAGAGGATACATTTCCATTTGTGGTCGAGTCATTTGGTATCATGTAAAGTCAAAGATAAAATCAATTTCATCAGCAATTGACAACTTGCCTGCATTAAGTTTTGTCACCATGGCATGCAAAGGTTAAAAACCCCTGCAAACCCTGGCTTTTCCATATAGCTTTCAAAGTTGGGGCGGGCCTCTCATTGGTGGTCCTGCCAACCTCACTCGTCTGCATCCTTAGTTTCAGCCAGCGGGCATCCCTTTGCAAATATATATAGACATAGCCAATACGAAGTCCGCTTTGCACGGTGCTGCCACTTGGGAGTGTCGTGTTGTGCAGGGTGCAGCATTTGACATAGCACAATACTTCCAACAACGTGAAACACGAGTCACACGCAATCAGGATGACATGAACCGGAGAAGTGTTTTATTCAACATACTTCCAGCCCCGGCAATGTGTTTTGGCTCTGCTGCCTTGATTATGCTTGAAGGGTCACATGATACCCACCAATTTAATACAATAACATTTGTGCTTGAACATAAACATAAAAACAGGACTGGCAGAAGAAACTAATTGAAAGCATGATGTAAGTAAATGATTCTGCCACCTTGGAATTAAGGGGCAGATGTACGACCGGTTTTTGCGGTCGCAAATGGGAATTTAGCCAGTTTGCGACCGTAAAATAGGCCAGCCTCATGTACAAACCATATTTTGTGAGCCGCTAACCTATTAGCGACTCGCAAAATATGGTTTGCGACTCACTATTAGGAAGGGGCATGCCAAGGGCGTCCCTTCCTAATAGCAAGTCTCACACCTATGTATGATTGTTTTGCGACCACATTTGCAGTCGCAAAACACTCGCAGTTTACCACCCTTTTCAAAGGGGTGGTAAGCCACTCGCAAACAGGAAGTGGTCACCAGTGGACTCCCATTTCCCTTTGTGAATGGCTGCGAAAATATTTTGTAAGAGCAGGCAGTGGTCCCAGGGACCACTGCCTGCCCTTAAAAAATAAAACTGAAAAGTTAAATTTTTCTTTTTTAAATGCATCCCATTTTCCTTTAAGGAAAATGGGCTAAATTTAAAAAAAGAAGAACTGCTTTATTGAAAAAGCAGTCACAGACATGGTGGTCTGCTGACCCCAGCAGGCCACCATCTCTGTGAGTGCTGGCCATTCCCAATGGGGTTGCAAATTGCTCTTGCCTCATGAATATTGATGAGGCATGCAATTTGCGACCCCATTGGGAATCGCAAACATTGTCTGAGACACTGTTGTACATTGCATTTAGCGAATCGCAAATTGCGAGTCGTAATTTGGGGCAATTTGCGACTCGCTAACTGCAAGCGCCGTACATCTGGCCAAAGTCCATAAGTCAATAGAAGACAAAATATTCATAAGTAATGTGGCATAAATTAACCTAATGCAGACAGTGAGTTTACGAATAAGAAGATGTGCAAAGCCCTCCTGATAACAATCAAATGCAAACAGTCCACATGGACATCAAGTTAATTATGAAGCAAGATAATAATGAAAGGCAATAACAATCTACGGAAAATTCCAATGCAAGTCCGCATAGTACTACTCATGCTGCCCAAATGGGTAAGTATGCCGCAAAATCATGAATTCTATATTACACAGGGACTTGTATAGAGAGTATGTAGGTACAGTGACAGATCAGAACATTGCCTATATCAACAATCCTGCTAAAGCTCATTCCCAAAGGCTATCGCATAGATCACTGAATCCAATGCCAAGACATACAAATCAACTGCAATTCCACCCAAGTGGGCAGTTGTTACCTCCCAGCAAACAAAGAGAGACTCCATCATTACCAAACTTCTAGCTACAAAATTATGAGCACATCTACCAGAATGCATTAAAAAAAGTTGTGAAAATAAAGTGAAACTAAATTATATCACCCAGTGTCACCACCTGTGGTGTAATGGAAGAGTTGGGTAGGGTGCCCCGGCAGGGTCATCCTCTCATATCTCAGCAGAGCCAGCTGAGAGTCCCTTTCTCTGCTCCCTGTAATAAAAATAAAAAAGGTAACACAAACTCTGTCTCCTCCTCTGGAATCTAATATCACCTGTTCCATGCAGAGGCAGCTGACGACCTTTAAAAGTGGCGGGGTGTAATCCTTGGTTCGAATTCCAATGAGCTTCTTCTTGAAGGGTTCTCTCACACTTTCTTGCACTAAGGGCCTCATTGACAAAGATTTGGCATAGGGACACCTTCCTGCACAAAAACAATCCATGGAGGCATTGTCCTCATTCTATGTGTGCTGCAGAATGCAGCACACATGCCAAGAGGAAAAAACTAGGCAAAATTCATACATTTGTCCTCGTTACACCTGCTCTGGGGAGGCGTAAGGTTTTGGCGCTGCCTCAGGTTTACATGACTTTGTAAATCAAGAGCAGCATTAAAATCCTTGGGTGTTGCATGGGAACACCCACTGCAATGCCCATGGAACGCCTCCTTGACACAGAGTAAGGCATGTAGGACTGCTTTGTATTACTCCATATCTATGAGGCCATGCAAAGCCACACAGGGTGGCTTGGCGTCTCCTCATAGATATGATTGAGAGGCTACTGCCACTGGAGCATCAATAAAAGTTTTTCTAGGCAGTGGAGGGTTCTTGTAAATACACCCTAAGTTTACTGTCTTACTATGACTCACTCAGTCTCACTCTGTCTCACTAATTCATGCACTCACTCATTCTACTCTGACCCAATCTGTCTCACTCAGCCCCACTCATTCTCAGTAATTCTGAACTACTCAGTCTTACTGTGCCTCACACACAGTAACACTCAGTTACATTCACTGTCATTCTCCCTCAATCACTCACATTCATTCTCACACATACTCGACCTGTCACACATTCTCACTCCCTCTGACTTACTTCTTCACTGACTCTCTCTCACTTTAACTCACACACCTATTTGTGTGTCACACAGACATGCTCACAGTGCTGGAATGGTGCGGACACCTTCATGCACCTGTGTCAGCAATCAAACAATGCCACTAGCTGCCACAGTTTGTTGCTGGGCCCAAAGCGGGTCTGCATTTTATTTTTGTTGTATGAAGAGTGAATAATTATTCACTCCTGATACAATAATAATGGACCAGAAAACAAGGAGGGTGTAGTATAGCTGTGGAGCCCATAAAGGAAAGCCACCACTGGTCCAGGGACACCTATCCATCAAATCAACCCACCCACTCAATCATCTATCCTTTCACTTATACACCCCCTTTCATCCATCCCTTCATCCATCGATCCTTTCGCTTATCCATCAACCATTTCGCTCCATCCACCCATCCTTTCACTCCATCCATCCATCATCCTCCCTTTGGCTCATCTGTCTATCCACCCTTTTACTCAGCCATCCATCCTTACACCGATCCATCCACCCTTCATCCCTTCCATCCATCCATCATTCCATCCATCCATCCATCCATCCATCCATCTATCGATCCATCCATCCCTCCATTTACCCTTTCACTCAGACATCCATCTTTTCACTCACTCATTCATCTATCCATCTATTCATCCATCCATCATTTCACCCTTTCACTCATTCATCCATCCCTCCATCCTTTCATCCAGACATCCATCTACCCTGCCTTTTACTCATCCATCCATTGTTTTACTCATCCATCTTTACATACATCCGTTCACTCATCCATACTTTCACTCATTCATCCATATTTTCACTCCATTCATTCATCCACTCATCTACCCTTTTACACTTCCACTCATCCATCCATCCTTTCACTCATTCTTCCATCCATCCATCCGTTCTGTCATCATCCATCAATCCATCCTTTCACTCCTCCATCCATTCACCTTTTTATCTATCCATCTATCCAGTCATCCACCCTCCCTTTCACTCATACACCCTCTCTCCCTTTCACTCTTCCATTCTTACATCCATCGTTTCACTCGTTCATCCATGCATCTATCCATCCACCATTTTATCCATCCATACATCCTTCCTTTTACTCACTCACCCGTCCAAGTTCATTATGAGCCTTTGTCTGCCAAGCTGCAGATAGAAGAGGCTCATCAAGAGCCCCACTCCCTCTGTAGCTGCTAAAGCAAGGAGTGGGGTGGGGTGGGGTTAGGGGGTGACGATGCCCCTGATGTTGAGGCTTAACTGCACACTTACCTCTTAGTCCACTAGTGCAACTGTTTTCCGTAGCTGGTTCCTTCCTTCTCGTGGGCCTCTACGATCGATTGAGGTTAGGAGCACTCTGTGTGCTCAGCTCCCTGATGTTTTTTCCAAAGTGAAACCAAATGCAGTACTAAACACGTGTTACTGCCAGGAGAGCAGCCCCCTGTACTCCTCCTACAGCCTCCCCCTCTGTGATAATCAACAAATTGTTGCCACCCACTCCCTCCTTGTCCTTATTGGCCTGCCCCACCTAAACCATTGAAGTGCATGGAATTTTGTAATTCCTCACGGAGCCACTGTTCTTGGCCCCAAAAACAACAGAATCCATGGCATTCTAATTCAGCACTCCCTCTCATGGGATGTCACTGTAGTAGTTTGTGCCTGCAGGTCAAAGAAAACTTCGCCCTGCTGGCCCTGGCACAGTAGGTCATCTGCACAGTTCACTAGAGTTCACCCAGGAGATTCAGCACCCCACCTCACAGTAATTTCTTTTCAGCTTTGTATTTATTTTCCCTGTTCTTGCCTCTTCCCCCAGGCTGGCAGGGCAACACTCCTTTTGTCCATGAACACCAGTCACCCCTGGTCCCAAGCCATCATTGGCATGGAACAGGTGACATTTAATTCCAGAGGAGAAAGAGTGGCCAAACTGAAGACGGGCTGGTTAATCATAGAGCTTAACACCAAAACCCGAATGTTCTGATCTCCAATGAGGAGCTTTACGTTCATTTAGAGTAATTTATTTATGTTTACGCTTTGATTTGTATGAACATTTGGGGGGAGATTTACTAAGCTTTTGCGCCGTGTTTGCGTCACAAAAGTGACGCAAAACGACGCAAAATCTTTTTTTGTTATTTGCTTTCCAGTGCTTAGCGCTAGAAATAACGTAAAAGTAATGCGAAGCAGCGCATTGCGCTGCTTTGCGTTACTTTGTGCCAAGGGGACGTACCAAGGGTGGATCATGGGCGTTCCCGTGCAACCACCCAAGGTTTCTCACACTAAACCCAATTTACTAAAAAACAGTAGATTGGATTTAGCGTGAGAAAACTGCGCACTTTTCAACTGGGCGCAAGGCAGGAGAAATGCTTTAATTTCTCCTTCCTTTTACGACTTTGCATGCGTGCTGCACTGTGCAGCACACATACAAAGTGGCAAAAGCTTTCCCTTGTGTCTAGCATAGTTTTTTGTACAGGAAGGGTACCCTTCCTGTACAAAACCTATGCTACACTCATGCACACACCCTAGCCCTGCAGCGCTAAGGTGTGTGCATGGCGCACAGCAGCTGTAATCAGCGCCGGCGCAAGGGAAAGGGGAGGAGATAGCCATATCTTTGAAGATATGGCGCTCTCCTGCTCCCTCCCTGTCGCGCAACGCAGCGCAGCCTCGCGGGGGGCTGCGCTGTGTTGCGTGACTTTTTAGTAAATCTCCCCCCTAATGTTTAGTCCTCTGCAGTATTTGATACCTTTTTCCATTTTTATTACAGGAAGGAGATGAAGGGACTCTCACTATAGGTGCAATAGAGCTGTGCCCCTAAGTAGGAAGTCCTACGATGAATCACAGAGACACTAGCACTACAGGTGTGATAGACTTGTGCCCATGTCTGTACAAGCACAGGAAATTGTGGAAACACAACAGGTATGATAGAGGACTGTACCTGTGTCTGGAGATACAAAAGGGGATGATGGACGGAACGTTTGAGCCAATCAAACACTCACCCCCAGTCAACTGATCTGGGTTTAATCCATCATCATTCTTTAGCTCACTCCACCACCCCAGTTCAGACATGGCCATATGCAAATCAGTCTGACCCTGTGCCTCATGGGAACAGTCCAGCCCGAACTGCCAAGCCATGTCTTCCCTGGACCGGAAACAAGCATCCTAGGACCGGTTTCTGGCATTCCAGCCGTCATCAGCCAGGCTTGCTTGAATCCAGTGGCAAAGTGAGCAAAGTGAGCAAGGGACCTACGTCTGGGCATACCCCCGCCAGGGTATGCCCAGACGTGGGTCCCTTGCTCACTTTGCCACTGGACTCAAGATAGCCTGGCTGATGACGGCTGTTAGCCAGAAACCGGTCCCAGGATGCTTGTTTCTGGTCCAGGGAAGACACAGCTTGGCAGTTCGGGCTGGACTGTTCCCATGAGGCACAGGGTCAGACTGATTTGCATATGGCCATGTCTGAACTGGGGTGGCGGAGTGAGCTAAAGAATGATGATGGATTAAACCCAGATCACTTGACTGGGGGTGAGTGCTTGCAATGTTCAACACTCCGTCCATCATCCCCTTTGGTTTTGCTATGTTCGCCCTAAGTTGGCAGGGTATGCCCAGACGTGGGTCCCTTGCTCACTTTGCCACTGGACTCAAGATAGCCTGGCTGATGACGGCTGTAAGCCAGAAACCGGTCCCAGGATACTTGTTTCTGGTCCAGGGAAGACACGGCTTGGCAGTTCGGGCTGGACTGTTCCCATGAGGCACAGGGTCAGACTGATTTGCATATGGCCATGTCTGAACTGGGGTGGCGGAGTGAGCTAAAGAATGATGATGGATTAAACCCAGATCACTTGACTGGGGGTGAGTGCTTGCAATGTTCAACACTCCGTCCATCATCCCCTTTGGTTTTGCTATGTTCGCCCTAAGTTGGCAGGGTATGCCCAGACGTGGGTCCCTTGCTCACTTTGCCACTGGACTCAAGATAGCCTGGCTGATGACGGCTGTAAGCCAGAAACCGGTCCCAGGATGCTTGTTTCTGGTCCAGGGAAGACACGGCTTGGCAGTTCGGGCTGGACTGTTCCCATGAGGCACAGGGTCAGACTGATTTGCATATGGCCATGTCTGAACTGGGGTGGCGGAGTGAGCTAAAGAATGATGATGGATTAAACCCAGATCACTTGACTGGGGGTGAGTGCTTGCAATGTTCAACACTCCGTCCATCATCCCCTTTGGTTTTCCTGTGTCTGGAGAAACATAAGGAACCATGCAAAGAGCATCAGTGTTATAGAGCTGTGGGGCATATTCTCAAGGACCTATCGCCGATTTATCGGCACTTTAGCGCCGCAAAAGTGGTGATAGATTTTTTGCCCTATTCTCAAGCTGGTGCAAACTGCCGATATCGCCAGTTCTCCAGCGATAGCTTCCGCAAAAAACATCGCCATGGATGAGAGCGACAACTAACGCTAATGATATGCAGAGTAGGAGTTCCCGTGCAAAAACACACAAAAACACCACTTCGCGATATTCTCAACGACCAGCCAGATCTGCGATGCGATCCAAAAACAGGCGATAAGGCGCGTTAGCAGCAGGGATTTAACACCTGCCTTTTACTGGTGTTAAGCAGGACGACAACCTGCAGTATGAAAGCGAGCCCAGCCCAGAGCCACATCTGAAGATCAACACATGTCATGGAGCTACTGATCATGCAGCTCGGAGACCCAAGAGGGCCACAACACCCACCGTCACCACCCCCAGCTGGCTGTGCTGCACCTGTTGGCCTCTGGTACCTTCCAACCAACAACTGCCAGAGTCGGAGGAGTCTCACAGCCAGCCCTATCAAAGTTCCTCACACCTGTATTGGATGCCATCATCAGCATGGTACCCCAGCACCCTCACTTCCCCCACACTGCGCAGGAACAGCTGGAGACCAAGCAAGGCTTCTACGCCATAGCTGGCTTCCCGCACGTGTTGGGGGCAATTGACTGCACACATGTCCTACTTGTGCCCCCTGCCGACACTGCACACAATTACCGCAACAGAAAGCACACGCATTCCATCAAAGTGCAGGCAATAGTGGACCACCGGGGACTCTTCACCAACGTCGTCGCCAACTACCCTGGCAGTGTGATTGATTCCTACATCTTCCGACAGTCCATCATCAACCAGCGCTTCCAGTATGGCACCTATGGAAATGCACTGCTCGTTGGCAAGTACCAAATGAACACACCACACACCTCAACTCCACAATCATGCAACTGACAACTGTGGGAATGCACACGTCACAAAACACAAACAACATGCCAAACAACATGCCCACCTACCAGACACGACAACACAAGTAACTGTGGTAACCGTGGCCAGCCATGTAGACAAACCATCCACGTCATGGCACCTCTGCCACACAATTGCAGAATGTGGGGAGAGGTGGGAACCAAGTCTGTGCGAAGGAGGCAAGTGACCCATGAATAAGAATGTACACATGCCAAGTGTGGCGGTGATGTGCTGGACAGACTTCAGTATACAGAACACAGACATGTCCATGTGGACATATACTGCTGGTGTTTGTAGTGTTGTGGACAGTGGACGCAACCATGTCACCTCAGGCAGTGGGGAAGACCTTGGACATGTAGCTATGTCGACCCCCCCTGTAAGCGTAAGCGGAGTGGGCTGGGCTGGCGTACGCCAGTCCAGCGTAGGAGTGGGAATATATAGCCCGGGGCTCTGGGCGTGGTTCACTTCCGGGATGGCCACCAAAGTAAATATTGCGTGTGTCTCTGTGTCCGCCATATCCTGACCATAGGCCTACACACACGGGGCCAACCACCTTCAACGGCCAATATCACAGTGTCGTTGTCAGGCTTGTGGACATGCGCAGACAGTCATGACAATGGTGTGTCTTAGGAGTGCAAGTGATGCAACCGTGCAGCGCACACAAGTAAATAGGCTCGGGGGGAGTGAGGAGCAGCTGTGAGGCAACGGAATACACATGGATGCCGCTCATATGCCACAAGCAATACATGTCAAATATGAATCCCAAAGTCGCACACATCACACACCACTAAACTAATAAGCCTGCCAACACAGAATGCAGAACCACCGATTGACACATATCTCTCTCCCCTGTCACAGGTGATCAAGGATATGCACTCTGCCCGTGGATGATGACACCCCTCCGAGACACGAACACCCAAGTCCAGAGGCAGTACAATGCGGCCCACAAACGCACCAGGGGCATTGTGGAGCACTCATTTGGCGTGTTAAAGCCACGTTTCAGGTGCCTGGACATCACAGGTGGAAGACTCCTGTACAGCCCAAAAATAATGTGCAAGATGATCATTGCATGTTGTGTGTTGCACAACATATGTGTACGCACCAATGCCCCATGGATCCAAGTGCCAGATGCACCGGACTATGATGAGGAAGATGAGGCAGGTGGACCACACCCCAGTGCAGCTGCAGCAGGATTAGCCCGAAGGAACACAATCATTAACAATTTCTTCACATGAGCACGTCACATTGTGACTGTCCGTAGCAATCATGGGACAGGACAAAATGACCACAGGCACAGCATGTGCAAATACATTCATTCCAACAGACATTCCCTGTGTGCATGTCACTCCTCTGCATAAGCACATCACTCTGAGAAGTGTAAGTGCAACATTTAGTGCTAACAATCTCACAAATGGCAATTAGATGGTGGGTGTGTCACCTCTGTACAGAGAGGCTGTTTAGGGTGTCACGTATTCAAAATGCCATTTCAGGGTGTCTAAGATAGTACGTAATCCCACTCAGCAGCGTATCACATGTGTCCAAATTCATGACATAAAGGCTGTCATTTGTGACCAAGAAAAGACAACAGGGCGGCTTTTGGGGTCAAATATGTACCACCATGATGCAGAGAGTTGCACCCTGTGACACAAGTCCCACAACATTAGCAACATGGACGTGAGGGGGAATCACTGCCCCTACATTCATCCATACTTTCATACTTGATTGAACATAGACATGACACATCTGTGTGAATTAGAATGTTTTATTCACATTCGGTGGAGTGTTGAAGCTGGAGCAGTACAGGGCCATGCAAACCCCACTTTACATTGTTGCCCCGTGGAGGGCCAGCTAGAGTCCTTTAGGGATTGACAAGTTTGTCGGTAGAGGAAGAGTTCAGTCCGCAGTGTGATTGCTGTGTCATTGGTAACCAAACAGAATATGGCAGTCCATGTCGAGGTCCAAGGTGAGTGTCGCAGAGTGTATCGGGGGACAGTGGAAGGTGATGATGCAGAGGGTAGAACCAAGCAGAAACAGGCCATATGGCGGAGATGAATGCTACCGCTTCCTTCTTACCACTAAGGCAGATTCATCTGCATCTCTGTCCTCTGATGTCTCATGTGCCTCACATGTGGGTGGTGGGGTTTTGTCTGCAGCACTGTGTGGCACTGACACATCAGGGACCGGAGGTGGATTGTCTGCCGCACTGTCAGGCACTGACACTTCAGGGGGCGGAGAAGTGGATGGAGTATTAGCAGCAACATTAATCCGCGCCAGGTCTTGTGGCAGCAAGGCCATGACGAGGGTCTGCAGGGCATGGAAGAACCCAGCTACATCTCACTGGTGTGCAGCCGTGGCAGCCATTCTTTCCGCCTGCATCCGCTCCATGTTCTCCATGATCCTCCGCATGTGTCCCACCTCCCGGCTGACATCGCTGGATCCACTCTGACTAGACAGGTGTTCTTGTCTCAGAGTCAGGACTCCAGCAATGTCAGCCATGGATCGTTGGAGAGCATGGAGCGGACTGTGGGTGTTCGTTAGGGACTCTAAGTGGTCCCTGATGGGACTTAGACACCCACGTATGGCATCTAGTTTGGCTGCCATGAGGTCAAACCCCACCCGCACCTGATCAGCCATCTCTTCCTGGCACCCTAACACACGGCGTTGGAAAGCCATGTGTTGTTCGTGGGGGTCCTGGGAGACAGCCGTGGTGGTGGGTGCTTCCTGCTGTGTGGTCTGTGCAGGGGGTGAGGTCTCCTCGATGCAGCTGGGCTGCCCTGCTCCTGGAGGTGAGGTGCCGAAGCTGTCCATGGGCTCTTGGAGGGCGTCGGTGTCGATGTTGGGGAGGTCCTCTTCATCATCAGTGCTGAATTGTTGGGTCTGCTCTGCAAGAGGTGTTGATTCTCCCTCTGCAATGTGAAGGGGAGATGCAGTTTAACATTGTGTTCACATGTATGTTGACGCATTGTACTAGTTTACATACAGACTGCATGACAATGTACATTGTGACTGTTTGGGAGGAGCTGCCTTATTGATGCGGGGCAGTGGATATTTCGACAACATCATGGATGTGTGTTTGTACTTGTACATTATCATCTCACATTTCCCTGCTATGCCAAATGTGAGTGGCCAGTTTCTACACACAAGCGGCACCAGTTGTGTCCTCTGTTCTGTTGTGAACGTGTTGCAGTTTGTACCACATAGTTGTCAATGTTGATGTGCTCTGAATGTTATGTGTGTGTGCTGCATTTTGGGAGAGTCGCCCCTGCAGCTCTGATTTTGCTGGCCCTTATCCCTTTCAGGAGGTGTGCCTTTGACTTCTGTGCTTATACAGTGCTGAAATGTTGCATATTTGGGTAAATTGGGCTCTTGGTGGGAGTTGGGACTCTGGGGCATGGTTTGTCCGCAGATGTGTTATTGACGTCAGGGGTTGTATGTGCACCTGGATGTGTCAGAGTGTGACCTGCTCCTTTACGGATGTGGTCCACACTCAGCCACCTCAGTGTCGTGGCGTGCAACATGTCATGATATATTGACTGCAGCCATGCTATTCGTCTTGCAGTGTCACTTGCATTATCAGTGTGGCTCACAGACACTCCGCTTTGCTGGGTTTGGCACATGTGCATGGGTTGGTTGTGAGATTGGTGTTGTGTGGAAAGGGCCCCCTCTGGGCACATAGTCGACGGGGGCCTACTTGCTGTTTCTAGGTGTGCTGCAGTGTGCCAAGGGGATCAGGGACATGATCTGGAGTCATTGTGGGTGTGCACTGTGCTATAATTAATTGTGCATGTGTGCCATTGTGCCCATCTCTCCCCGTCCCCCCAGTCCCTGGTCGTTACTCACCCTGTTGCTGTTGTGTCGGGTCATGTTGAGCAGTGTCCGGTCCCCCAACTCCTGCCACCATCTCCACACTGATGACTGTGGACACCATTTCCTCCATCTCATCCAGCTCCTCCTGTGGCGCTGGACTCCCACCTCCAGTCTGCATTGCTGCCTTCTGGTTGTTGCCGAGTTTCTGCTTGGTTTTGCGCTTCACATCATTCCAGCGCCTCTTGAGCTCTTCCATTGTCCTCCTCAGCACTCCGACTGCATTCACCTTGTCCAGGATGGTCTGCCATATTCAATTTTTTGTTGCCAATGACACAGTGGAGGTGACGAACAGTTGTTGATGGTATTCTATCACCTCCGTTATCAGGATCCTGTTTTCCTGCGGACTGAACCGTGTCTTCCTCTTCTTCTTCTCCTTGCCCTTCCCTGACCCCGAGGTCCCAGGCTGGTCCTCCGTGGGGCTTGTGGGGTTCTGGTTGTCCTCTGTACTTGCTCCGACTACCTCCATTGCGCTTCGCAGTTGTTTTGGTTTTGTTTGTGTTTTTTTTCTGCTGTTATAGTGATTTTTCCCGCAAGACGTGTGTGAATTGCAGGCCTGGCGCAGCTTATTGCTGATTTTTTTATCGCGGTTGGGCCCATCGCCACTTTTTTCACGTTCGGCTTTAGATTTTTATCGCCGTCCCGGTAATTTTATCGCGGTCATTTGATGCGTTATCGGGAAACTATCGCATGTTACCGCCGTGTTGGGAATAAGACGTTAACACGGCGTTATTTTCCCGCGATAGACGGCGATATGAAGAATTGCGTTAACCTATTTTGGCGATGATTATCGCACGTTCTTGAGAATATCCCCCTGTGTGTCTGTTCCCGAAGAAGCCCAATGCCACCCCATATTTGTTACCAGCATCATGTCAGGTATTCTCTATTGTGCTCTTGGATTTCAACATTGATCATAGGACCTTTCAACAAGTAATCAAACATTTCCATGTTTCTGTTCCTTGGTTTGGCCCAACTCACCAACACATGTGCTGGACCTAAAGTGTTAAAATGTCCAATGACTGGTGAGATTGAGCTACAAAGCATGGTCTACAGGGACACACCACTTCTGGGAGTGTAAGTGAAAGGAGGAGTCGAGGGTGATAATGTTCCTCTTCCTCACCATAGTCAGCCCAAACTCTTTTATTTGAGGGGTTTGGGCTGCAGGTAATGAGGGTGTCAGTGTTTTGTTGCAGCTCAGCAGCCAGTACTCAGCCTCACCGGCCTCATTCAGGCTCCCCCTCGCATGACCTTATTTTTAGTTCATATTGTCAGATTGAGTGGTGCTAGAGTCAGAAGACTTTAAACTCTGCCCTTTCCTACCTGCTAGCCATAATTGATGCCACATCTAAGTACAATACCCCTAGGGGCATATTTATCAAGGATTTGCATCATTTTTGCACGACACAACATGGTGCATGAGCGACACAAACCCTAAAATACGATAGATAGAGGAATATGCCTCAGATGATTGCTTTTGTGCTGGAAGGTGCCCCTTCCTGCACAAAAGCAATCCTGTATGCAACGCAGGCACCATTGCACCATGGTGCAAGGGTGCCTGCATTGGCGCTAGGCAGTCACAAGTTCAAAAGTGCTGGGGAAAGGGCAGGAATGTGCGGTTTTGTAAGGTGACTTGCAGCCCTCTACGGTGTTGAGTTACTTTTCCATAAATATGGCCCTTGGTGAGTTCACAACATGCAAATCACTGTACAACAAACATACACAACTGTTCAATTCCTAGGCTGCCCTCCTACTCCCTCCTCATTCTCCCAAGAACAGTGAGAGACATACTCCAAGACCTAGCCATTTAATCACACAAAGGGGCATATTAGCAAGAACGGCGTTAAAATTATCGCCGCTTTAGCGGCAGGAAACTGCCGCTGAAGCGGCGATAATGGGCTTGATAATATGCCCTTGAGAATACCAATAGAAGCCCATGTTCTGCTGTGATCCTGGGCTTCTATTGGAATTCTCAAGGGCATATTATCAAGCCCATTATCACCGCTTTAGCGGCAGTTTCCTGCCGCTAAAGCGGCGATAATTTTAACGCCATTCTTGCTAATATGCCCCAAAGTTCCATCAAGGAAAGAAATTGTAGTTAGTAGAAGTTATATATGAGAAGCAAGGCAACACAACACACAGATTGTACAGCAAGTGTCTGTTGAAATATATATGAAACAAGATTCAGTTTAGCCAGGATTTCTCAACCCAGTGATAAACATCCCACATGCATTGTATCCAGCAGATTCTTTCTATTTACATCCCCTACAGGGGTAGGCAACTGTTCACATCCCCGCCCCAAGGGTACATGGGCAAATAATGTCATCAACATCCATTTATACAAGCTTCTCCTCTTACTAGCAGAGGGATGGAAAATACACACATACAAAATACACATCACCAGTGCACTGCATAATGCACCATCCCTGCCAGGGTACCTGTCACCAGGCGAAGCCCCCATCTATAATCAACCTCAGGAAATAAAGAGTAGAGCTCAGTGCTCCCATTTACAATTCCTTTTGACAATCAAACCTCATCCTCCACCCACCATTTATGTCTCTGTCCCTAATTGGTAATTATTTTTCTAGGCCAGTTTTTCACAGGTGTTCATCAATGGTCTTGAATCCTTATCTACCTCTGCTTAAACCATTCTGTACATCCATTTATGTCTTGTGTGCATTCTCTTTTGGCTAGATTTTGCTGCAACATACTTTCCTATAAAGATGAGAGTCTGGAGTACACCCTTCGACTGGAAGTCACAGCCGCAGGAAAGGGACAGTTGGGTTTCTTATCCTCATCCCATAGTTCTGAGGTTGAAGGTTGCTTTGGCCTTCTTCTTAACACAGTCGCTTGGGCCTGGTTCTAGAATAGCTGCACCTCGCAGCCTATTCAGGATTCAGACTAACTACAGTGGTGTGCAATCCTTTGTGTGAAGGCAGGGCACAGCCTATTCAGGTGTAAGTGGGGCTACACCTAACTCCGCCCTTCCATCCCCCCAGGGATGGCCCATCCAGGCACACCTAAATTCTCTATTGCGTGTCGCTGTCTAGGAGGAATACCCTCTAGACACGGGATACTTTCTAGTACAATGTGGGCCCGAGGTTTGTTTCATTTTGAATGACTATGGACTGGCAAAGACATCTCTAGGGGTCTTGGCATCTATTCTCCATCTTCCCAATTGATATCCATGTTCAAGTACCAGATGCAGTGGAAGGAGATCCCAGGATGGTGCTGCGCACTTGCTACTCATTACATTGAACATATGTGGAAAGACAATAATTATGTGCTCTGCAATTCGTGTAGAATATAAATTATGCATTTATTTTGTGATCACAAAATAAAGAGCCACACGGACAGAGATTCATCTGGAAACTAACTGCCATAAAATAGAGCGCCCTGAGCCCTGAACTGTCCCTAATATATATACTGTATAGCAAGTATATATAGGAGAGAAAAAGTTTCAATTACAGAAACATGTGATAGAAACTACTTCTGTACCAGAGCTGTGTTGCTCTTGGTGATGACTTTCAAAACTTTTTGTATTGCTGTCTCACAGTCTTCTATTCACCAGCTCCACCCTTTGCCCGTGTGCCAAGGTCAGTCTTTTCTCTCTTTTGTCCACTGACACCATTGTTAGCATTCATGATGTGCCTAGCTGTTTTCGATGACATCTAGAACTCAATATCTGCAAATGTTTTGTTATTAAAGGAAATGTGTACTTTGTTGCAGTGGAACACGTTTGAATGTCAGATGTGGGTTGCAGAGGGACAGCAAGACACCCAGGTATAGTCAAACTCTGTTTTAAAAATACAACCAATATTATCTCTTTAATATATTTGAAATAAAGATCCTGGGGCAGATCTACAAGGAAGTGCTGCAGCGTGGCACCGCAAGCCCTTTGGCTGCGCCACGCTGCGGCACTTCCGAAGCACAGGGATGCGACATATTTACAAGAATATGTTGCATCTCTGTGCTTCCCCCTGCGCTGGCACACAAACTACAGCCACGCGCTGGCGCAGGCACCCTTGCACCAAGGTGCAAGGATGCCTGCGTCGTGGGGAGATTGTTTTTGTGCAGGAAGGGGCCCCTTCCTGCACAAAAACAGTCACTACAGGCATTTTCCTCTTTCAATGCGTGCTGTAGAATGCAGCACGCATTGAAAGAGGAAAAAACGAGGAGAAATGAAAACATTTCTCCTCGTTGCGCCTCGCTATGCCACCTCTAGGGTGGCGTAGCATTCAGACGCATCTCCAGATTTACGATTTCTCGTAAATCTGGAGATGTGTCTTGTTCCATGGGTGTTGCGTGGGAACAACCACAGCAACACCCATGGAACGCCCCTTCAACACAAAGTGCTGCGTGTAAAGGGGCCGAATTTACAAGGAGAGGAAAAGTCACGCAGGGTGGCTTTTCCTGTCCTTGTAAATATGGAGGAGCCCCCTGCGCCACCAGTACGTCATGAAAAGTGACGTACTGGTGGCGCAGGGGGCTTGTAAATCTGCCCCTAAATCTTTTGATGCAGCTCCTGTTTTTGGGTTCCATGTTAAAACACATGGTTCAGTACGATTGAAATTTGTGATTCTTGATAGGGGAAAATATCCACAGATACTGAACCAGTTTGGGCCCGAATATGGAATAGTAAAAGCCAATGTGGATGATTAACCTAAAAGATAGAAACAAGAACAGAAAAACATGAAATTTCTCCCAAACCTAGTTGACTTCGGTTCTAGGGGCACACTTGAGTGGGACGAGGAGAAACAATTACCAGTACCACGTCTTGCAAGATGGAGGTGTTGCAGGGATTCTGCGTAGTCACAGAACTATGCTTGGGATCATATAACCTTAGTAGACAGGGAATGAGTCATCGTACCACCCAAGTACCCATGAGCCGTTACCAACTAGCTATAGTGTCTCACTGCCCTCCTACTCACTCACAGAGGAACAAGTGATTAGACACCCCAGAACACAACACTCCCGACCCTCTCAGGAATCGCAGTTGCGGAACACACCCTTTTGCTCTCAAGCTCATACTAGTCCACAATAAGATCTGACAGAGACACGAGAAAGGTTTAAAATGTTTATTTTAACTATCTTGCTCTAGTATGCAGTATACATGCCACAATAAGTATGAAAATGCCTAACACAAATATGGTCAGCATAGTAAGTACTCCATAAATCATAAAAGGAGCTGCCATTATATAAGACAGGGTAGCCTAACCTCCCCACTTCAACAGAAGCAAAATGATCATATCTCAGAAGATCTCTGGGCGTTGGCAGCAGACCGCATACCTTATCATGCACAGATGAAAGTTTTACATCTCAGGTACAGTCACAATCTCTTCCCTGGAAAGATCCCTTTCCAAGTATGATGCTACCTATTCTGTGTAGTTGCTGCTCCTGCAGGTAGGTGCAGTGGGGCAGAGGGGATGTCGACAGACAACAGAATAGAGAAAATTAAATAAATAAATAAATCCTATTCCTTTGCCTGTTGGCATCCCCCCAGCCCCTTCCCACCACCCCACTGCACTTACCTGCAGGAGCTTCGACTGACTCTGTGAAAAGCTATATGACAAAGTAAACAACAGCTGCATTTGGTTGTTTTGTCTAGGTGCTGAGGCCTGACCAGAACAAAATAACAAGGGGCATTGTTGTTTGACCTTGTCTACCGTGTGCAGACTAAATCCCAGGAAAGGACTGAAATGTGAAAATAACAGGTTCTGTGAGAAAGTACAGTGTGGCACAAAGCAAAAATACGTTTGTATTGTAACATGCGCAAAGCAGAGGGCAGTCCGCAACATGCTCATGCTAACATAGGGAAAACGACAATGGGCCTGCACGGGACATATGACACCCTCCCCTTGGTCAGGATGGTAGCACCAAAATGACAACTGAAATCAGGTGATGAGCAGAACCAAAGCGTTCAAAAAAGTTTATTGTTAGTGTCTCCTAAAGGGACTATGGCCAAATTGGAAGAAAAGATTTTTTGTGAAAAAGTGTATCCAATTACAGCTTATTGCCAGGATGTAGGATGCCAAGGGAAAAGACAATGCACCATTCCAAAATTTTGTGGCATTCGCTCACGGTACAATTGCAGCGTTGCCTGTCAGGCAGGACCACAAATGGAGCAGCCATAGCGGAATAGCAGGAACAGCACAATGATGTCACAAATCAAGACGAGCATCAGCTGGAACCTACCGAATACCCTGGAAAAAATAGAATGTATAAAAGCTGGGATTACTCCAAAAATAGTTTTTAAAAGGTGTCACGAGGACGGAGCCCACAAGTTAAAAAAAGTGTGCCAGGCCCATGGTATCAGACGCATTAAATATTTGATGTTTAAACTCCCTGAAATGTAGGGGGAAATTTGTTTTTAACAATGACTGTATTTCACTGACGTTCTCGCCACCTGCAATTCAAAGGTCTCATGTGGCGAAGTGAGAGCCACTTCTTGTTGAAACAAAAACGCTTTGAGTTGGCTTAGCTTATTGAAATCTGTTTTCAGAGTTGGAATGGAAGGCCACAACAAACTATCTACACTCCCATGTGGAGGGGGAAACAGGACTTTGTTGCAACAAGTAACTAACTGAGAAACAGACACTACATACGGGATTCCCGCCATCAGACCGCAACAGTCCTGGTTATTAAGGCCAAGATAACTGCCATTCGAAAGCAGTGTGAGAGTGGGAATAACTGCGGGAACAGGAGTTCTTTTCAAATAACAAGCAAGATTAGGGGCAAAAACATTACAAGCGCCGTGAATTTTTACTTCTAAGACACACAAGGGAATGACCGGCAGTGGAGTTGCACCCTACTCCAGGAAGAAAAACTTCTCTCTCCGATCATTGACAATGATATGTAAAGGGCAGGGACCATAACTCATGTATGTAGCTGCTCCTAAGGGGTTCATATCTACCTACTGGGAAGTGTTTCATGCAGGCAGTGAACTGAAACATCGATATGGGCAATGAGATAAGCCCTTGTATTAACCATACCGCAGAATGAGTTTC
This sequence comes from Calotriton arnoldi, assembly GCA_963921515.1. Classification (NCBI taxonomy): domain Eukaryota; kingdom Metazoa; phylum Chordata; class Amphibia; order Caudata; family Salamandridae; genus Calotriton; species Calotriton arnoldi. Next base: position 256,688 of record CAWUFW010003701.1, on the reverse strand, counting down.
AGCTACAGTGAAGGGAAGCTGTTCAAGTTTCTCTATATTTCGCATTGTGTAACTAGCGTCTTTCACAGCCATTGATTGCTTTTTACGTGATAAATTAAAGGGTAAGAACAATGCGCTACAGTTAAGGTAATGCCAGGGAACGCGTCCATTTTTAAGTGTTTGCCGTGTACAGCCAAATTGCATAACTGATCTAAGTTGATTCTGGCCATGATACAAGGAACACACTTCAGTTTGTACAATATCAGTTACAGATGATGGGGGCGAGCCTGCAGGGGCAACATGGCGGACGCGTTCTGACTTCGCTCCACCACAGATCCCTTTATCTGAGGCATTTCTCTGATATAGAAGCAGCATCCACAGCGCTGAGTCGGAGAGGGCGGATGTGTGCGCCCCCAGGAGCCGATTAGAGCGTAGACATTAGTGGGACAGCAATCGCTGAAGCGGCTGTAGCCTGGTGTCGGCGCCCGGCCGGTGACGCGAGCAGATTGACTTGCCCGGATGTGACTACGGCCTAAGACCCGGACGGAAAAGGAGGCATGAATCGCACCACTCTCCGTGGAGCCGCGACACACTGAAGGATAACACGAGCGAGCTGCCCGAGTAAGGAGGGGACGTGTGATGCAGTTCCCTGAGCCCCTTGGGGGCACCCGATCCTGAGACCTGATTTTCCACGAGGGGTGGACGGCAGGGGCGGCCTGTCCTATCGGAGGCGACTAGCGGCGGAGTCTCTGGACCTGAGCAGACACTGTAAGTACTGCTGCCCGATATGATTGCGGCACTGGGAGCGGTTAGGCTCTGGCCTGGCCCGAGCTGCCCATCTGACAAACCAGAAGAGGTCCGGCCGTGACTGTGGGAGTATTGGCGGTGAGCTCCATAGTGCGCTCCCGTACATTGAAAGGGGTGCATTAATGCAGGAAGACTGGGTTGATAAGAAGAGTGAAGAGCGATGGTACAACCCAAACACGGATATGGGAGCGGCACGGGCTGACCAAGATTGACTGGAGTGGCAGACTGTGCTGGGAATCCTCGGCGCGTAGTAGCAGGACTTGTCCGCAGTACTGCATTTTGTAGGAGGGTGGCATGTAGCGAGGCCCCCTTAGCAAACAGATAGCGATATTGGTGACAACCCTGAAGAGGCCTGAATGGTGTAGTCGGCACAGCTGCGCATGCCCCATATATTTGTGAAGAACAGGGCAAGAAAAGTACAGTACCCTGTAGGGGCTGGCAGCGGGCCTTTCTTTATGAACGGCTGCTTTGGCGGACACCGGACCCTGAAGGTCGGCGGCAGTGACTGATATCCCCAGGTGAGGAGGGACAGAGCGATACGGCAAGGTACATATGGGTGAAAACATTGGTGGTGACTGGGCCTGAGCTTTGCTGGAAAGGATCACATCAGCCACAGACGGAAACTAGTGGGACTGGAAAGGTGGTAGGAATCACTGATGAGATCCGTTAAAGTGAGCTACGCTGCTGCGGAGCGGTGTGCAAGTGGGAGCTGGAAAGTGGCTGTTGCTGATACCGTAGCTGAGGAATATATTTAAATCACGACACCTGGCCGCACAGGCGTAGTGACTGTAGGACTCCATTCGCCCCTGCTGTGGTTGAGACCAGTGCTGTGAAACGGGTGGGTATTTCACGCTACCCTCCGCCACTGTGAGTAACTGGTATGCACTGTGGATATTGGCTGGTCTGATGGGTCGCACTAGAGGCATGCGGTAGAGGGCCTCCTCGCAAGTTGTAAGCTTGGCAGAATGGACCAGACGCAACCATTTGTGTGACAGGACTCCCCGGATGACCGATTGGATGCCATATTACATGCTATAGAACGAACCAGGGAATCTATGGAAGCAAAAATAGACAAGGTCTCACTGGACCTTACGCTACTACATGCAGATCATCAAAAGCTTGGAGATCGTGTTACTACAGTGGAACAGGATATTACAGAGTAAAAGTCGGCAACAGACTTCCTAGAGAAGCAGCAGAATGCACATGAAGCCCGCATCAGATACCTGGAGGATAAAGTGAAAGATGCGGAGGGTCGCTCCAGAAGAAATAATGTCCGCTTGATTGGGCTGCCAGAAGGGGGCGCAGGGACAAGATGCGGTGGTCTTTTTGGAAGGATGGCTCAAGGGTATTGTTCCCCCCTCCTCCTTCTTTCCATTATTCTCCATAGAGAGAGCACACTGAATTCCTGTCAGAAAACCAGCACCAGGATCCGGGGCATGCCCACTTATCTTTAAATTGCTGCACTTCAAGGACAGAGACATGATTTTACGTGAAACTAGGAAGCTGGCGGAAATCAAATTTGACAATGTTAAGGTCCTCTTCTTCCCGGACAATACGCTCAGGGTGCAGCGTCAATGGGGGTCTTTCCTCCAAGTCAAGCAGAAGCTTCACCATCTGAACATTATATCTTCATTGCTTTATCCAGCAAGACTTCAAGTGGTTTCGGATGGGAAAACAATATTCTTTGACACCCCACAAGATACTTGGGACTGGCTTGAAACCACAGGTCAGTTTTCGGGTCTCAGACCTACAGGTACGACGACCACCGGGAGAGGTGAGATGAGCGGACCTCGAAATCGCCGGAGAAGGTTCAGGAGGCATGACCCGGGCCTATCGGCGGCGCCTGGTCAAGATCAAATTAGACCGGAACGACAAGCAGCGGTCCGTGAGGCGGGACGGATAGCGGCAGCTGCAGAGTCGCTCAGCAAGAAGGGTACTCCGTCTTGTTCATCGGCTGTGGGGCTGTCAGACGTGGTGTTGCTGCATATGCCAGATGTCACGCCGCAGACTTCTGATGGTATCGTATAGCTGCTGGGGCACTGGTGCTAACATAGCGAACTTGTACAGAACTGCACCCTACAGACACTGGGTTTTGATATTCCTATGATGTCGGCTATGCTGGGGGGTCTACACAGCAGTTATTGCCTTCAGGCTGAAAAATGATGTTCACAGGTTATTTATGATGTCTGCAAATCTATATGTATAATTTTAAGTCATTTGGGGATCACATAGTGGCGTACCTTCCATGGCTACACAACCCCCTTCGCTCTCCCTAATACAGCGAATCAGTTGGTTTTACGGATACTTTTCATTCTGTCACGGTTTGGGCAGCACCCCTTGTTCATGGGGGCCGCCCTGGTAAAGTTCCTCTCTCGCCCTGTTGGCGTTTTTATTTTCCCCTTTAGTTCTGGAGGTCTTTTTGGGAGGGGCGAGGGAGGTTACAGGGCTCTGTTACAACGTACATCTAACTACGGGCACTGGCTAGGCCACACTCCAATAATACATATCGCAATGTCATGACAGATCATACAGTACTTACCTGGAATGTGAGGGGCCTCCGCACACCTTCTCGTAGATATGCAGTCTACTCATATCTTAAGAGACACAACATACGAATTGCTCTTTTACAAGAGACACATTTAAACAGTGCTGAAGCGCTCAGGCTGCAGAGGAAATGGAGGGGTAAAGTATATGCTACTGATTACTCATTATTTGCACGTGGGACCCTAATCTGGATCCGCCCAGGCACAACCTTTAATGTGGAGGAGGTGCTTGTTGATAGAGACGGTAGATATGTGTTCTTGAGGCCTAGGCTAGATGGGCGTTACATACTGTTAGGTAACGTATACACCCCTAATACTGATCAAGAGCAGTTTTTTAGTTCGCTTTCCCCAATATTAACTAAATGGTGCGGCATGCAGTGGCTCATTGAAGGGGATTTTAATAGTGTCATGAATACTGGGCTGGATAGATCCTTTCCCCCTTAGAAATACAGCGGCCACAACCAATTCTGCGATCCTGAATGCTTGGGTGTGGGGGTGGGACCTGGTAGATGTCTGGAGACATCGGAACCCTGCGGCGAGGATATCCTCCTTCCACTCAATACCACATGATTTGCACGTTCGGCTGGACAGATTTCTCAGTTCACCGTCACTACTTCCTTACGTGGCGGATTCGATTACCGGGGTCGCACACACTCCGACCACAATCCACATTATGTTACACTGAGTTGGGAGAATGGACCTCCTGGTGTCCCTACGTGGCGGCTTCAATTGTCTGGAGGACCCGCTATTCAGAGACACTATGGTAGAGGCCCTTAGTGAGTACTTCACAGACAACACGGGGACGGCCTCATCCAGTATGGTGGAATGGGCAGCCATGAAGCCCACGATACATGGGAGATGCTTGGGGCTAGGGTGTGGCTTTAAGAGGCAAGTGGAATCTGAGTTGTTTACAGTGGAAAACGATTTACTAAGCTTAAAATCTCGAGCAATTGAGGTTCCCCCAGATTCGGCGGAGCTGTTGGGGGCGCGTAAAAGGCACACAGAACTCCTCGAGCGTCAGTGGTGTTTAAATTATGCAGTGCATTCAGTGTCAGCACACGCTAAAGCTGATCGGTCTGGGGCTTTGTTGGCCTGGTTGATCAGGTGAGATCAGTCCACGGGCCTCATTACTGCGCTTCGGTCACTGGATGGTGGACTTAAGTACATGCAGTGCAAGATTCACAGTGAATTGACCACGCACTACACTCGGTTATATACATCCGCCCTTAGCGTCTCTGACATGGACATACAGTCCTTTTTGGACAGTCTTGCCTTTCCCACACTCACACCTAAACAGCGCAGGGAACTAGATACACCTATTACACTGGAGGAAGTTAAAGGCACAATGCGCACGCTACCTTCTGGAAAGGTCCCAGGACCAGATGGCTTTCCCCATGAATTTTATCAGACATACGCCGATAATCTAGGTCCACAGTTATTGGGGGTATATAAGGAGGCATTAGAAGGTGCTGCCCTTCCAGCCTTGATTACTGAGGCCACTCTGATTTCCCTCCCGAAGCCGGGCAGAGATCCCACGAACACTGGCCCTTATAGTCCTCTGGCATTGCTGAATGGGGATTATAAAATACTGGCGGGAGTTCTGGCGGGTAGACTGGCCCCAGTCACTCCGCACTTGGTTCATCAAGACCAGAATGGATTTGCTCCAGCCCGAAACACTTCCCTAAATATTCATAGGCTTTTTTGGGTGATGCGAAGTGCTGTGGAGGCTTGGCCAGCATCGGGCTGTTTGGTGTTGGATTTAGAGAAAGCCTACGATACAGTGGAATGGTAGTTTATGTTTGCGGTGTTACGTCGCTTTGGGTTTGGGTCGTACTTTCTTAGTCTAGGTAAATTGCTATACGAAACACCTACTGTACGGGTCCGCTTGGGAACCATATTCTCGAAGTCCATACGGATCGGGAGGGGAACTAGACAGGGGCGCCCTCTTTCCCCACTAATATTCTCTCTAGCCATAGAGCCACTGGCAATGGCCCTGCGCCAATCGGCAGCTCAATGGGGTGTACCACTGGGGGAAGAAACTCATGCCATATCGTTATATGTGGACAATATCTTACTTTATATCAGGGATTTGCAGACGATACCCCCGGTCATACATGACACACTTAAACTATTTGCTGAAGTGTCACATTTGGGTGTAAATTGGGGGAAATCATGTCTGTTCCCCTTCACTCCTGGCACAAACGCATCACAATTGATAATGGATGGTGCATTGGTGACATGGCAACCAGATGTGTTTAGATATCTAGGTGTTCGTATATATTACACGGATCGGGATCTTCTGGATGGTAATCTATCCAGGGCCGTCACGGCTTTAAGACCCCAAAGCGAATTTTGGAAAACGCTCCACCTCTCTGTTGCAGGTGGAGTGGCGCTTATTAAAAAGGTGATGCTGCCCCGCCTGCTACATTATTTTGTGAACGTTCCTCTGTATCTGCCAGGGTCATTCTTTCGACCATTGGAGGGGATGATGAGGGACCTTATCTGGAATAATAAGCGATGTAGGGTGGCGCTCTCCAAACTGTATTTGCCCCAGACACAGGGTGGATTGGCCTTGCCCAACATGGAACATTACTACCTGGCATCCCAAATACAATGGGTTGCAAAATGGATGGGGGAACTCCACCTTTATGACACAGCGGAAGGTGGGTTCCCGTACACGTTGGACAGGCTTCTTTTCCTTCTTCATCCATGCACTAGACCAAGCATGCCTCTCCCACTCCTAGTACAGATAGCTCAGAAGTGCTTTCGTATGGCCCTGCACCTTATCAGACATATTACACCATATGCACCCACAATACCGATTTTCGGAATGCCAAAAGGAGGAGGCAAGGTCACCGCAACGGCACTTTCAGTTTGGCGGGACGCTGACATACACACCTTGAAAGACCTATTTATGGGGGGTGAGTTGTGGCAGTTCCTCTCTTTTACCGAGGAGGAGGGCGTCCCTCTGGGGCAATTCCTAAACCATATCTCCTGGATAACCAATCTGAGACGTCAGTGGGGTGATTCGCAGGAACCCCCACACACCTCCTGCTGCAATATATTCATGTATTAGGTACGGGACGACACCTTACAAAATGGTTCGCGAAATCCATCCGTTCACATACTGTTGTTGATTTAACACCTTTGCGTAACAAATGGGAGCTAGACCTGACAAGACCCTGCACACCCAAAGAGTGGGGAATATTGCTGAATAGCCCTTGACAAATCCCTAGAAATGCAAAGTTTAGACTCATTCAATTCTATATAGTCCACAGAGCCTATTTATCCCCAGATAAAATTAATAGTTTTTTTAAAAGAGCGGATTCCTGCTGCCTGCGCTGTAGTCTGGTAGTTGCAGGTCTTTTGCATATGTTGTGGTCGTGCCCCAGGTTGCAAGGTTACTGGCATGGTGTGATTCAATTGTCAAATACAAGCATGGATAGGACACTGCCGAACACATGGGAGGCTTGCATAACAGGTATATTTCCTAGGAAGAAGGAACAGAGGGCTTCCTCCAGATTTTTAGACCTGGGTCTGGTGGTGGCTAAGAGGCTTACGACACACCGCTGGAAAGCAGTAGACCCCCCTCCACTTACAGCCTGGGCTAATTCTATGTTAAACTTGGCCAAGGCTGAGGCGGTCTCACTGTTAAGAGAGGACGCGCTGGGGCTTCGTAAATATCTCATTTCGGTAGCCTGGGGTACGATTTTGATGGCATTTCAGGTAGCATTGACTTCGGATGACCCTCCAGATGTTCCTGGTAAAGATTAATTCAGCCCTGCATGGGTGTGGACTGACTTGTTAGCATCGTGGTCTGTAATGCACATAATACTTACATACAATGGATCAGTGTGCAATGATTCAGTATTGTGAATGACGCAGCTGGACCAGAGTAGATGAAGATGTAGTGGCAGATGTGACTCTTATCTCTTATCCAGTGGCTAGCCCTGAATGCTATTATTCAATGGTCAAGTTAATTGTATATTATCATGCTATACGGTTTTGGTTGAAATAGCCATTGTTTATTTATCCACTGATTCAATGCAATGTATAATTTGTAATGTAGCGCCGGCTGATTCTACTGAGTATATTATATGTCTGTACCGTAACATGTATACTTGGAAAATGTTAATAAACAGATTAAACAAAAAAATCAGTTACAGATGATACAATATTATCTAAAGTAGAAATACGAGATGACAATGTACTAATACTGTTGTCGACAAGAGCAAGCACTTTATCTAAATTATCTTCTTCAATTTGGCGTAAATGTACTGCAGCTTCCAGTTGCAACAGTTTTCAAAGTTCATTATGGGCTGCATAAACAAATCTTTTTGAACGTGGGGATTTTGGACCCAAAATGAAATCAGATAGGTTTTTGTCTTCGGATAGGAGGGAAAGATGTTGTTTCACGGCAGAAAATGTGGAATGTTCTAACCATTGTTGACATAATTTACCTACGTAATAAGTAGTAACAGTGTTGGAATGTGGTGTTTGTGGATAACGTGGATCAGGTCTTTTTAATTTGAACCAAGATGTAGTGTTCACAAAACGAGAATGACAAACATTTGTGTTCAAAGGCCATAATGACCATCCAGTTGGAGCTATAAAAGAAGAACTAAATGTACCGTTTCGTATCATACTATTTAGTTGGTCTTCAGTATAATTTGTATAAGATTGCCAATTATCAAAAAGGGCCAAGGATGGAATAGCGGGAGTATTCAGTTCTTTAATTTTAGCCAATCCCAGACAAGTAGTCTGTTGGACTGTGCCATTAAGAAAGATAATTTGCGTAGGTATCAGACATGCATGGAATAAAGATTCTGTACCTTGGACTTGCCAGGATTTAGTGCCCCATACTGATTTCAAGTCAATATTGTCGTTCCAGTAATCATGTCCTTTCAGTGCTAAGTTCTCAATAATAAGGGATGCATAGATTAACTTGGTCTGAGTAAGCATATATTTTTTCGAAAGAGTGGGAGCCAATTTAAAATAGTATGATTCCGGCTCCGAGAGGTCATAACCAGTGAAATAGGTGTACTTCATCTTTTGTGTATTGGAACTACCCTGAGGTGGAGTTGGGCAATGTTCCCATTGAGTATAATTATATTGGGGGCGCTGTACATTTGCAAACATTGATGCTCATAATGTTGATAACAGAACAAATCGGCATAGTTAACAGAATTTAAATATAAATCCTCAGTGTCAAAGACAGTATAATATTGCAATTTAGAAAACATAGAATTTACAGCATCGACATCCCAATCATCTGATTGCAACCCAGGCACTATCACATCACCCATGGAAACACACAATACATATGGTTTCTGCAAGGTCTTCGTATGACTGAATACGTTGAATGGTAATTCATCCCATACAATTCCATCAGTGACTAGGACTGCCGAAATGTTAACAACGGAATGGCCTCTTTTCATTATATGCGAGGAGGAATGTGGGGCCAACACCCTATCGACAAGTTCTGCAGCACAACATTCAGGGAGGTAGTGGCCATTAATCAAAAGGAAAACAACAGTCACAAATCCAATCCACATGAACAAAAATACCATGGAAAACAAGATTCACATATATATCCAAGGTGGAACCAGATACATGTGTTTTAACCAGGAGATAAAAACATAAATCCACGCTGGTGGTGCGGTTAAAACAGAAGACAATGAAGAACTGTCTCAAGAAAAATGATCTTGATCGATATAGTAACCAGAAGAACTCAGCTGGAATAACGGAGACTGGGATTCTGGATGTAGACCTGAGGATTGCACTCCCGAAGGGACCTCGAGGGGTGGACCAGAATAAAAGATATCCATTGTGGAGTGTGAAGAAGGTATAACAGGTACCAGGTCAACTGAAGATTCAACATTCCCCTCCAGCAGCCGGAGAGAATCAGAAGATATGGAGTTCACAGGCTGTAAAGGGATCTCCTGTGTTGGGATACCCCGAGGCATACTATTGAGTATTGGCCAAATGGTGTAACTTGACATGGTCAATTGAAACAAAGCGATTTTCTTTGTATCCAGGAAGCGGAGGTAAAATCACAGTTCGGGTACCCTGAAGACCAAATTCTGGAACAGGAGCACGGTAGGAGGGACCGAATTCTTTCTTGATCGCCACCTTTTCACGAACCAGATCTCCAACTTTAGGAAGCCAGCAGGAAACAGGAATCAGAGCTGCGGCATCATAAGGCTGAGTCTAAGGCAAATGGGTTTTAGCCAGGGCGTCACAACACTTTTGTAGATCCTGTAAGACAGCACAGTGGTTATCTACGTCAAAGGTTGTGGCAGCCGCCACAATGTCTAGACCATCAAGGTCTGGAACAAACATCTTGATACCAAAGAGCATTTCGTACGGGGTCCGCCCACCCAGAGATCTTCTTGGGAGGTTATTAAAAGCACGTTGAACCCCATAAAGATGAGTTAACCAGCCACGACCCGTACCTAATACCCTTGCTGTTAAAGTCACGGTTCGTCCACTCTACAACAGAATTGCCCTCTGGCCTATATGGAGACAAGAAATGCACCTGCAGTCCCATTGAAGTAATCAAATCTCTGTACGCCTTAGTGGCGAAAGCCGGACCCTGGTCTGAATGGAAGTGCCACAGGCATAAGTCCTGACAAAGACATGCAAATCTTTTATAACAGTGTGAGCATCGGCTAAGCATTGTGGCCAGACCCAGAGGAGCCTAGTGCAAAACTCCACTGCAACCAAAATATATTGAAAGCATTATTGGATATAAGAGGACCGCAATGATCAAGATAAATGCAGCCAAATGGCTGATTGGAAATAAAAAGGTGTGTCTGAGGTGGTCCCGACACAGTAGAATTCTTAATTTGTTAGTAAACGTCACAACAAAGTACATATTGGCGAGTTTACTGGTATAACCTGCGCAACCAATACCATTGCTGTAATAGAGAAACAGTAACAGCTACTTCTGCATGTGCAGAAGCAATACCTTCATGAGCGGCCACTATCAAAGATTGTCTGCAGTTAAGGTTAGGGAATCAGTCGATCTCCAGCCCCAGGAGTAGACAAAAAGGAACTTTGTCAGTAGTTAACTGATAAGTTTATCGAGAAGGAAACCCCTGAGGGAAGGGAGTACCATCCCGAGTTGCGGCGATGGCCGCCAAAATGTCATCATCAGTTTTAGTCATAGAACATGTAACTGCGGCTATTTTAACTGTGGCTACTGCCGATTTGGCTGCTTCATCAGCCATTGAATTCCCAACCGAGTGCGCTCCCGCATGATGAAGGCCCAATGCATGTACAACATGTGTAAGTGGCAGGCGTTCTTTAAGAGTGGCCACTCAAACCCAAAGCGTTTTATGCTTTATCGTGCTACCTATAGAACCTCGAAAATCATTTTGTTTCCAAAAAAACTAATTGTCATTGAAGGACTGTACACAATAGAAAGAATCACACACAACAAGGGTGGGTAATTCAAGATCAGCATATTCAAGAGCTAAAAGAAGAGCCCTCAATTAGGCCAGCTGGGCCGTGCAGTTCCCAAGGGACTGGGTATAAACCAAAGTAGAGTGAAAACTCCATCTTTCATTGAACCGACGACAATAGCGCAAGCTGCGGCGTAAGCCTGTTTAGAACCAGTGGCCGGTTGAACCGAACCATCAGTGTGAATGACACATTTGTACTGATTAGGTGGAAGAACTGAAGAAGGCAGAGGGTGAACATGTTCATACTGAAGAAACTCTTGCGTCTGCACGGAAGGGTCAAAAGCAGAGCTGACATCAACGGATGTTAAAGACATGGCACATTGAATCCAAGGAGGATGCAGAGCTCTATAATTAGGCACACTAGCTTTCGTGACCGCCTCTATGGCCGGCACAGGTGAAACAACAAAAATAAGTTTACCTTGAGCAAGAGGGCGTTCTTTTCGAATGCCCATCTGCACAGCAGTCAGAATTTTTCAGTAGAAGAGAAACGCAATTCTGCAGGAGCATACAGTTGCGATTTATAAACAATTGGAACAGTGTCACCCTCATTTAATGTCACATAAGTGAAGCTGATTGCATTAGGCAAAATCCAGATAACTAAATTGGTAGTATTCAACTTAGTCTGCAAGTATTGCATAGCAAGCAAATCAGACTGTAAAGAGTGCCACACAGCAGTGTGTTCTGGAAGCCAGGAGGAAGTAGCAAAGGATGGGTGTATCAATGCATAAAGTGGTTTGATACGCTGAGTATAGTCAGGGGATCTTTTTAAGGGTAGAAGGAGGTTGCAATTGTGCACATTTCTCAAAAAATGGGGTGCCAAACCCCTACCCTCATTTATAACCAAGAAAAAGAATGGCTGGAAACGCAATATGCGACTTCGGAAAATTGAACTTGTAGCCAAGAGTAGCGAATCGCGTGATGATGGGATCCACTCTCGCAAGATGGGGGTTTAATTCATCACCTAACAGTTATATGTCATCGACATAAGAGAAAGCGTCAGGATCAATATCATACAAAAGGGGCACAATACGTGCTGAGAATAACCCCGGGCAATTCTTATACCCCAGCAGTCTCGCGTATCGCCTCTGAGATCAGAGAGCACTGAATGCGGACAGATCCCTGCTCTCAGGAGCCAGGGTATGACTGAAAAATCTATTAGAAATATCTAGTGTAGTTTTAAACCATTTACGCACAATATTATTCACTAATGCTGTACTATGCGTGTTTCCACTGCAAAAGTACGAGTATGATTATTCAAATGTTTATAATTCAAAACTATACGATAAGAACCATCAGGTTTTAAAACATGAAAAAGAGGATTATTTATTGCAGAGACACAGGGTTCAATTACACCCTGATATTCTAATTGAGTAAGAATTTCCTTGACGGATGCTTTAGCATCACGTTTGATCGGCTATTGAGGCTGTGGCTGAGGAGTAGAACGTCTGGGAACAACATGCAAAGGAGAATCCTTATCCTAACCAGCTTGGTTGTGGTATAAGGCAGGGGCCAAAGCAAGAACCCATTCAGAAGCATAAGCATGCTTAGTCTGATCAGAGACGAATTACGAAAAGGAAGGTATAATCACATCCTCGCCTCGAGGCCACTCTTGAACAAACGGGGAGGCTAGTGGACCTCCACCAGCAAAATATCACAAGAAGAAGTCAAGTTGTCCCAAAAAATAGCATTAATGGTGCGTTTAATGTCACCTTCAATTTGAATGTCTACATGGTAAAGTCTATCGGGTGGAGCCACGTGGGAGTCTGCGGGTTCAACAGTTACAAAGGTGTCAGTTGTTTTCACCTCAAGAAACTGTTCTGGCGCACCACAGTAACTTCCGCCGTGCGGTTGAGGAGAGTCACCGCCAAAATCCTGTCCAGGAGGTGGGTTCTCACTGTCTGTGGCATATTTCGCTGTTAAAGCAGCAACTTTGTTCTTCTGGAACTGGGCTCTATATGGAGGGGGGTCCTCTCTCTTAACTTTCACATCAAAAGAGTGCTGCGGGTTCCCGCTTAGGTTGTGCGGACTCGCCTTGTCTGCGATCCTGACGTCCTCCTATGTCATACTGCTGATCAGACGAATCCTGAAAGGAACAAGGAGATTAATGATCAGGAACCTGAAACCTCTCAGGAGTCTTAATTTAAGAGCGATCAGGAAAATCATATCTACGTTCAGTAGCGTCTGGTGGCAGCGACCCACCACGAGACCTAGGCTTCTGTTGCTGCTTAGATTTGTCCCACGTCTTTTTACGAAAGACAGGACGACTCTCCTTTTCAGGAGGGGGCTTACCTTGAGATTGGGTAGATGGTCTGACCCCCAAGGTATTGCGACCTAAGGATGTATAAACATCGGCAATAATAATTGGCAACTGACATTCCCGGTCAACGTCCTCTACAGCTGAAAGGCGTTGACATACCATCAAGGACGCTGCTTCACCTTTAACATTAGAAAGAATCATTTCGGAGAATACGGGAAAATTACCCATTAGCTTAATCCCCAAATCTAGGGCAGGACCTGCCCATGTTCGTTCTGTACTTGTTTTAGAACGTTCGGAAGAACGCTCATTGAGGGGGTGCTATAGCAAAGCGTATATGCTGAGGCAAACACTGTCCTCCAGGTGTTACAGTCGGCCAAGGGTGGAATCAGACCACTAGGCAAGCACATAGTAAGGATCCTATGTTTCTCCACAGGACCCGTAAGAGGAAAAACAGCATCAAGCTGATCAATTCAAAAGGGAAAGTCCTCACGATTCTGAGGACGTTTGCCCATGACCGAATTAATAATAACAGGGCTAATAACAAGACCCCCACCATGCAGAGCCTGCACATGTGGCGTACGAAAAGCACAGGCAACAAATTAGATCAGGCGTTTATAAAGGAGAATAACCTGAGCACACAACAAACGTACTTCTGCCACAGTGGGGTTGGCATAATGTGGGTGCGGAGTAAAACTGGCCAACACAGGCCAGGTGGCCCCATCAATAGTGAAGGGGCCCATTCGAACAGTAACAATAAGATGGGGTAGGGTGCCATTAAATCAAATCTGGTGCTCCCAAGTCATAAGAGGAATTTCAATAACGGCATAAGGGTGATAAGCCGCCGGAACTGCGGCGGCAGTGTAAGCATGAAAAGAATTATCATTCGCTACCACAGTGGGAAACATAACCCAGGAGTAAAACACTTTGAAACAGTATGCAGGATCCGCCTCGACTACAAAAACAACCTGAGACCCCGCATTGGGGACTCCATGCTGCAACAAAAGTTGAGTAACCGCTGTGCTGCAATGAGCCGGAATCGCAACCGGTTGAGCCATTAAGCTGAACAAAGGGATTCAAACAGTAGCACTAAAACGGGTAAAAATCCTTTCAAAATTCAAGCTTGAAAAACCTACAGCAATAGGTAATACCTACAAACTGAGGAGGCAAACCCTTCCCACCATGGACATCTCTGGGAAACTGTGTGAGGGTATTATGGACAAGCGCTACTCAGGGGTCCCGTGATTAAGTACCAGACCGAACGTTGGCGGCATCATGTTGCAGGGATTCAGCGGTGTCACAGAACTATGCTTGGGATCATAGAACCTTAGTAGGCAGGGACTGAGTCATCCTACCACCTGAGTACCCATGAGCCCGGGACCGACTGGCTATAGTATCTCACTTGTCCTCCTACTCACTCACAGAGGAACAAGGGATTAGACACCCCAGAACACAACACTCCCGACCCTCTCAGGAATCGCAGTTGCAAGACACACCCTTTCACTCTCACACCTGTACTAGTCCACAATAAGATCTGACAGAGACATGAGAAAAGCATAAAATGTTTATTTGAACTATTGTGCTCTAGTATGCAGTATACGTGCCACAATAAGTAAGAAAATGACGAACACAATTACGGTCAGCATAGTAAGTAGTCCATAAATCATAAAAGGAGCTGTCAAGATATAAGACAGGGTAGCCTACCCCCACCCCCTCTATAGAAGCAAAATGATTATCTCTGGGTGTTGGCAGCAGACCCCATACCTTAGCATGCACAGATGAAAGTTCTAAATCTCAGGTTCTTTCACAATCTCTTCCCTTGAAAGATCCCTCTCCAAGAGTGTTACCTATTCTGTGCATAGCTATACGACACAGTACGTGTTCCCAAACAGCAGCTGCATTTGTGTGTTTTGTCTAGGTGCTGAGGCCGGACCAGAACAAAATAACAAGGGGTATTGTTGTTTGACCTTGTCTACGGTGTGCAGACTAAATCCCAGGAAAAGACTGAAATGCGAAAACAACACCAGGTTCTGTGTGAAAGTACAGTGTGGCACAAAGCAAAATACGTTTGTATAGTAACGTGTGCAAAGCAGAGGGTAGTCTGCAACAGGCTCATGCTAACATAGGGAAAACGACAATCGGCCTGCACGGTACATATGGCAGAGGCAGCAAAGTAATAACATTGATGCCAAGCCGAGCATCTTGAGTCTCCACAGAAGCTGGGAAACTCATTTGTAGGCTGTGTAGATATAAGGAATTGGGTTATTGGTTGTTGAGGGGAGGGGTAAAGCCCTACTCAAGCATCAACCACAATCCTTATCAGGGTGAAGTCACAAGCAAACCTCAAATTAACGTGTGCTCAACCCTCTGGTAGCTTGGCACAGAGCAGTCAGGTTTAATTTAAAAGCAATGCAGCACTTCAAACAGCACTTCAAACAGTAATAAAGGGAAAACACAACACAAGAAAAATCCCACACCAAGTTTGAAAAATAGAGTTGAATTTAATAAATAATTTGACACCAAAATGACAAACATCTAATCAGTCGAACCGGAGATATGCAATTTTAAAGGTTTAAGTGAAAGTAGCGTCAAAAAGCACAAAGTTCAGCAGTCGGGCACCAAGAGTTTTGTTTGCGGTAGAAGGTTCTGTGAGGAGCAGGGAGAGCAGCACGGATGGCCATCGAAATAGCGCAATGGGTCGGCTGAGCATTGTGGATGGTCGTTGCTTTAGCGCGAAGATCCTGTTGGCGTCACGGACAGTTGTGACTGAAGCTTCGCATTGGCGGCCACCGCATCGGTTGATGCTGTAGCATAAAGAGTTTTTCGGGGGAATTTTGTGTTGGTGGTGGGTACACACAGCAAGGTTTTGCACCAAATGTGTCTGTTCGGATTTGCAAAGAGGCCAAAAACCTCAGGAAAGCTCAACTGAGGCCACATCACAGGTGCAGGATCTGAGGGGCACCACTTGGGGGTTAGGAAATCCAGCAGAGGCAAGGAGGACTCAGGCAGGTCCAGTTGCAGGTTCAGGCAGCAGGCCAGCGCGGCAGTTGCAGGGAGCCTCTGGATATTGCTAGGTCCCTGTAGCTCCGAACAAGAGATCATCTGGCTTACCCTTGGAGTCACTTCAGCCTGGTATGAAGGGTGTTTTTCCAATCTCCCTTCTCAGCAAGCAGGACAGCAGGGCATCAGAATAGCAGTCCTTTTGTCAGCAAAGCAGCACAGCAGTCCTTCTTCTGTAGTGTCCACTGGTCCAGGAATGTACTGAAGAGTTCGTGTCTGAGGTCCAATGTTTATACCTAGTACCTGCTTTGAAGTGGGAGAAACTTCTAAAGGATTCCCTTTGAGGTGCACAGATTTCCTGCCTCCCCTGCCCTGGCTCCAGACTAAATACAGGGGGTATGCAGTCATTTGTGTGAAGGCAGGACACAGCCTATTCAGGTGTAAGTGGGGCTGTGCCCAACTCCACCTTCCCATCCTGCCAGTGATGGACCATCTAGTCATTCCTAAGCTCTTTATTGTGTGTGGCTGTCTAGGAGGAATGCACAAAGTCCAACTGCCAACTACTCCCAGTCACGTGACTGTGAGACAGGCTGCAGGCACTAAATGGCTAAGGAAGGAAAATACCAACTTTCTAAAAGTGGCATTTTCAAAACTGTAATAAAAAATCTGACTTCACCATAAAAGAGGGTTTTTCATTACAATTCCAAAGACACCAAATGTGAACTGTTTACCTCTTCCCATATGGAAGTTACAGCTTATTACATGTAACAAGGTAACTCCAATGTTAGAGACTGGTAGAGGTAGGTCTTGTAATAGTGAAAACCGAATTTAAGAGTCTTTCACTATCAGGATATATAAAACTTAATATAATATATCTTATTTTTAAATACATTGCACCCTGCCCTATGGGCTGTATATGGCCTACCCTACGGGTGACTTATATGTATAAAAAGGCTGTTTGAGCCTGTCAAAAGGTTCATTTTGGCAGGTTGAAATGGCAGTTTAAAACTCCACACACAGGCAGCAATGACAGCCCTGAGAGAGGTTTGCCAGGCTACTTAAGTGGGTGGCACAATAAGTGCTACATTCCCACTAGTACAGTGGCGGCTCGCATAGGGCGTGCTGCGGGGCTGTGCGGCGGGGCGGGGAGGGCAGGGTAGTAAACTCGGACATACGACGGAACGGAGGAAAGTAATAATTCCGTTCCTCCGTTCCGTTGTATGTCCGAGTTTACTACCCCCCCCACCCTGACCCTCCCTGCCCCGCCCCACCGCCCCGCAGCATGCCCTATGCGAGCCTCCACTGCACTAGTAGCATTTAATTTACAGGCCCTGGGTACATTTATTACCAATTTAATATTGGACCTACAAGTACATTAAATGTGCTAATTGGCTGTAACCAATAACAAAAGAGTGTTCCCTATGTGGTTATTTCTCAATTATCAACACAAATGATAGCTCATACTCATTCATACATTTAAAGCATACAACCAATAAGCCTTGTTTTTAGTAAAAGTTATATCTCCTCCTTTATTTTACAAAACATATTATGCAAATCGTTGATAAATGATTCAGTACCTGAGAAACGGCTGACCGATTCACACGTATTTCTTAACCCCGGGCAGGGACCTCCGCTCCGCCCGCGGAGTGTGCGGAGATTTGCCTACTCCGCGTTCCGCGGAGAACGCGGAGTAGGCAAATCCCCACACACTCCGTGGCGGAGCGGAGTTGGCAGCCCCCGCCTCCCACCCCCCCTATTAACAATTCCTTAAAACTGAAATAAAACTACTTTTAAAGTAAATAAAAACCACTTACCTTGGCTGTGGCGTCCCCGGGCTACTCTCCTCCTCTTCATCGCCGTCTCTAAGGAAACTGCGCATGCGCGCACGTCCGCGCATGCGCGCGCGCCCGCGCATGCGCATTCCTCACGAGAAATACGCACGCGCGGGCGCGCGTGCATGCGCAGTTTCCCCAGAGACGGCGATGAAGAGGAGGAGAGCAGCCCGGGGACGCTGCAGCCAAGGTAAGTGTTTTTTATTTACTTTAAAAGTAGTTTTATTTCAGTTTTAAGCAATTGTTAATAGGGGGGTGGGAGGCGGGTGGCGTAGCGGAGCTCTACGGAGTTTGTTCTCAACTCCGTGGCCCTCTGCGTAGCCCCGCTACGCCCACTACGCCCAGGGTTAGTATTTATCCATGCGAATCGATAACAAAGATATACCCATACGGACGCGTTATTGAAAAATAAGAATTCCCGTGTCCATCCACCGTATTGCATTGAAAAAGCCACGGCCATGAATGGATTTTACAGATCTAAGGATTAAGCAATAATATCCAGATCTAAAGGTTTTCAGACCGTCAGCTGAATAGGAGGAAAATCCCCACCAAATACTGAATGCATCTATATGAAACATGAAGAATTTCAGTAGTGAGCATTTCTAAAATCAACTATATTGTATTTTATACATAAGCCTGTCCTGAAGAAGGTGGTGTCAGCCAACTACAGCCCACCGAAACGCTGTGTCGACATTTGGTTTTAAATAATACGATAATTGTTTTTAATGACATTAGTTTTCTAATTGTTTTTTCCTGTAATAGAGAATCTGTGTGTATGTTTGAAACTACTTTTGCATGATATGTTTCTTTGTGAATTACACATCGTATAGATCAATATAAACCATTAAAGTGTGAGATGTGTGCTCCAAAGTTGTTGAACTAACTCCTACACTTGGATAAAAACTGAGGATTGTATCTTAGAGGAGAAATTAATTACAAATAAGAAATAGTGTTTTTAAATGAAAGGGATATTAAAATGTATTCATAAAGTGTTTTTATCAAAGATTTGCATAATATGTAACTTTACTACTCCTAAACTGAGAAAAATCCTAACTTTAAGACTTTCGGTATTCACAGAAGGCATTTAGGAGTCCTAAAGTTAGGACTACTAACTTCTGTGAATACCGAAATGAGTAAGTTCATTCTGTGAATACCAAAATGAGTAAGTGTATTCTGTGAATACCAAAAAGTACTAACTTTACGTTTTTGACGTAAGTTAGTTCTGTGAATCAGGCCCATCTACCGCAACAGAAAGCACACGCATTCCATCAATGTGAAGGCAATAGTGGACCACCGGGGAATGTTCACCAATGTCGTCGCAAACTACCCAGGCAGTGTGCACGATTCCTACATCTTCCGACAGTCCATCATCAACCAGCGCTTCCAGGATGGCACATATGGAACTGGACTGCTCGTTGGTAAGTACCAAATCTACACACCACACACCTCAAAGCCACAATCACACAACACACAACTGTGGGAATGCACACATGACCAAACCACATACAACATGTCAATCAACATGCCCACCTACCAGACATGACAACACAACTCCATTGGGATCCTGGGCTTCCCATGTACACAATCCAGCTATATCATGGCATGACAGCCACACAACAGCTGAACGTGTGGAGAGGCGGAAAGCAGGCATGTGCGAAGGATGCAAGTGACCCATGAATGGGAATGTACACAACGACAAGTGTGGCGTGAATGTGCTGGACAGACCTGGGTATGCAAACCACAGATATGTCCATGCAGACATTAACTGCTGGTGTCTGGAGAGTAGTGAACGGTGGACGCAACCATGTCACCCCAGGCTGTGGGTCAGATCGCGGAAATGTTGCTCGCTGTGTCCCCCCCTGTGTGCGTGAGCGTAGTGGGTTGGCCCGGCTTACGCCAGGCCTGCACAGGGGTGTGGACAAAAACCCCGTGGCACAGAGCGTGGTGCTCTCCCGGAATGGCCAACGTCACTGCCAGGGCGGCGCCTCTCAGCCCGCCACGAGGCCGACGCCGTGAGCAGCGGGGCCTGCGAGCCTGTGCGCCTGCTACACCCCAGGCCGCTGATACCCGGACCAGGCCTGCCCGCCCCAGCGCTCCAAGGCCGCACTGCTCACCTGCCGACACCGTCGTGTGTCAAAGAGGGCCCACCACGTGCCGGTGCTAGCTCCAAGACCCATGCCCGCGACCTTGGCAGCCTCCTCAGACCATCGCTGTCCTCCGTGACACAGGCCCCCAGGAGTCCTCATTCGTTGACATACTCCACCGCTGCAGCCGGCCTACACTGCAGTCCAGTATGTCCCACATCTAGAACTGAGTCTTCATTAATCAATGGCAGAGTCCATGCCAGTGAACGCAGGGTGAGGAGTGAGTGAAAGATGCGTTTCAGTCCGGTGGAAACACGGATCACCGTTACGGAGGAGGTCAACCAGTAGCAAGGACTGACCTGGTGCCACTAACCCTGTGCGCCATGAGTGACCGTCAGCCTCCGGCCGAACATTGTTGGTGTCTGAGCCTGTGGCCTAGGGGTTGTCATCAGCAATGGGCAGGTACGGACTTGGTGTTTGGCATGAGTCTGTGGCATTCATATTCGCCATGTTGCCGGACACAGCTGGTATGTGCCCTCTGCATCATGCCCTGGGGGTACACCTCCCACTCTCCCCCGAGACACTCCGCAAAAACCACCTTTGATACATACGAGACCCTGCTCTGCCCTCATGACCCTACCCCAGTCTCCCGCAAGTCAGCGTCCCGTGGCGGTAGGCCCGTGTCGGCCGCTGTGCATCCGGGGCCACTAACTCTGTGCAACTCAAGTCATGCTCCCTTGCTGTTCGAACATTGCATTCCTGAGTGCCTGATGACTGTTGAAGTTGTTGCCAGCACCAGCTACTCCCTGAGGGCTGGCTTACACTCACCCCATCATGCCGAACCAAGTATTGACTCTTTTCTCTCTGCACTGTCACAGGTGATCAAGGATATGCACTCTGCCCTTGGATGATGACACCCCTCCGAGACCCGAACACACCCGCCCAGAGGCAGTACAATGCGGCCCACATACGCACCAGGGGCATCGTGGAACGCACATTTGGCGTGTTGAAGTCACGTTTCAAGTGCCTGGACGGCTCAGGTGGAAAGCTCCTGTACAGCCCAGACATCGTGTGCAAGATGATCGTTGCATGTTGTGTGTTGCACAACATCTGTGTACGCACCAATGCCCCATGGATCCAAGTTCCAGAAGTACCGGACGATGATGAGGACAATGGGGCAGGTGGCCCACATCCCACTGCAGCTGCGGCAGGAATGGCCCGTAGGAACACCCTCATTGCCAATTTCTTCTCATGAGCACGTCACATTGTGGCCGTCCCTGGCAATCATGGGACAGTACAAAATGTCCACAAGCACAGCATGTCTGAATAAAAATTATTTGCAGGTTACAGGTTGTACTTGTACATTGTCATGTCACAGTTTCCTGCTGTGCCAGATGTGATTGGCCATGTTGTGCACATATGCGGCACCAGTTGTGTCCTGTGTTCTGTTGTGGAGGTGTTGCTGTTTGTACCACGATGTTGTCAATGTCGAGGTGCACTTATTCTTATGTGCGTATGCTGCACGGTGGGTGAGTCGCTCCTGCGGCTCTGATTTGGCTGCCACTTATCCCTTTCATGCGGTGTGCCTTACAGTTCTGTGCTTCCACAGTGCTGAGATGTTGCAGACTTGGGTAACTTGTGCTCTTTGTCGAGTTGTGACTCTTGGGCATGGTTTGTCCGCAGATGTGTCGTTGACGTCAGGGGTTGTTTGGGCAGGTGGTTGTGTCCGAGTGTGACCTGCTCCTTTTCGGTTGTGGTCCACACTCAGCCACCTCAGTGTCGTGCCGTGTACATTGTCATGATGATTGGACTGCAGCCATGCTACTCGTCATGTGGTGTCTCTTGCATTGTCAGTGTGGCTGACATATATGCATGTTTGCTGTGTTTCGCACGTGTGCATGTGTTGGTTGTGTGACTGTTGATGTGTTGGGTGGGTGCCCCTTTGGGCACATGGTGTACGTGGGACTACTTGGTGTTTGTGTGTGTGCTGAAGTGTTCCCGTGGGATCAGGGACATGATCCTGAGTCATTGTGGGTGTGCAGTGTGCTCTGCTTAATTGTGCATGTGTGCCATTGTGCCCATCTCCCCCCGTCCCCCCACTCCCTGGTCGGTACGCACCCTGTTGATGTAGTGTCGGGTCATGTTGGGCAGTGTCCAGATCCCCAACTCCTGTCACCGTCTCCTGACTGGTGACTGTGGCCACCATCTTCTCCATGTCATTCAGCTCCTGGTGTTCTGCTGGCCCCCCTCCTCCGAAGTGCGTTGCTGCTTTCGTGTTGGCAGCGAGTTTCTGCTTGGTTTTGCCATTCACATCAGTCCAGCGCCTCTTGTCCTCTTCCATTGTCCTCCTCAGCGCTGCAACGGCATTCACATGGTCCGAGATGGTGTGCCATCTTTGCCTCTTTGTTGCCAATGACGCGTTGGAGGTGACGTACAGTTGGTGGTGGTGTTCTATCTCATCCGTGGCGATAATCGGGTTTTCCTGCAGACTGTACCCCGTCTTCCTCTTCCTCGTCTCATTGCCCTTCCACGAGCCCTGGATTGCTGGGTGTTCCATTGTGGGGTTCATGTTGTCCTCTGCAGTCGGTCGGGTGCATCCGAGGTACTCCGCAGTTGATTTCCTTTTTAGTGGCATTTTCCGTATGCTGTTCTTGTGCTTTTTCCCGCATTACGCGTGGGTATTGCTGGCCTCTCGCTGGTTATCACTGTTTTCTTATCGCGTTTGAGCCCATCGCGTCTTTTTACGCATTGGGGTTTGTGTTTTTATCGCCGTCGTGGTGGTTGTATCGGGAGGCTATCGCATGGTACCGCCGTGTTGTGAATTCCACGTTAACACTGGGTTATTTTCCCGCAATAGACTGCGATGTGTAAAGTTGCGTTAACATTTTTTGGGGATGTTTAGCGCACGTTCTTGTGAATATACCCCTAATATTGTTCAGAAGCCTTGTGATTTTCGTGAACAGATGCCACAGGCCAGCACCCCACTCTGAAAAGTGTTCCAGCTCCAACCTCTAGTGCAGGTCACCATCTGCTGCTTTTATGGGCAGATCAATATCTTTGCCACAGTCTGAAATCAAAGGACATGGTCAGGTTTGTGACGTTTACAAAACAATGCTGTTAAGATATTAAAAAATCGTCACCACCTTATGTCCATTAAAGCTAGGTGGATCGTGAAAGTTTATCATTCTAAAAACTGGATCTTGGTTTGGGAACCACTGCTTTAGACACCTCTCTATGACACATGCTGAACTCAGCGCCGACCTGAGTCCCTCTAGGCACCTCATCCATGACACATGCTAACCTTGCAGCGCTGGTGCGGGTCCCTCGAGGCACCACTTCCATGACACATGCTGAACTCAGCGCCAGCCTGAGTGCCTCTAGGCACCTCTTCCATGACACATGCTGAACTCAGCGCCGGCCTGAGTCCCTCTAGGCACCTCATCCATGACACATGCTAACCTCACAGCACTGCTGTGGGTCTCTCTAGGCACCTCTCTTGACACAGTACCAGCGTAGATCCCTTCAAGCGCCTCCCTTAGCTTCAAGCACCCACTGCTTTAGGCACCTCTTCTGTGACACGTGCTGGACTCACAGCGCCAGCGCGGGTCTGTCTAGGCACCTCTTCTCTTAGAGTTCTTGAGCTTTCAGTACCAGAGATATTCTTGGTGTGCACCCCTCTAAGCACTCCCTCTCTACAGTAGCTGAGCTTTCAGGACCAGATGCACGACCATTCACTTTTGCGAGTTGCAAATTGCGTTGAATTGCGACTCGCAATTTGCGACTCGCAAAAGTGAATGTACAACAGTGTCTCAGACACTGTTTGCGATTCCCAATCGGGTCGCAAATTGCATGCCTCATTAATATTCATGAGGCAAGCGCAATTTGCGACCCCATTCGGAATGGCTAGCACTCCCAGGGATGGTGGCCGGCTGGGGTCAGCAGACCACCATGTCTGTGACTGCTTTTTAAATAAAGCAGTTTAAAAAAAAAAATGCAGCCCGTTTTCCTTAACGGAAAACGGGATGCATTTAAAAAGAAAATTTAACTTTTCAGTTTCATTTTTATAAGGGATGCAATGGCCCCTGGGACCACTGCCTGCTCTTAAAAATATTTTCGCACCCATTCACAAAGGGGAAGGGGTCCCCTGGCGACCCCTTCCCATTTGCGAGTGGCTTACCACCTACTTGAATTGAAGTAGGTGGAAAACTGCAAGTGTTTTGCGATCGCAAATGTGGTCGCAGAACAATCATACATTGCTGTTAGACTCACTATTAGGAAGGTACGCCCTTGACACACCCCTTCCTAATAGCTAGTCGCAAACCATACTTTGCGGGTCGGTAATAGGTTACCGACTCGCAAAATATGATTTGTGCATGGGGCAGACCAATTTTGCAGTCGCAAACGGGCCGAATTCCCATTTGTGACCGCAAAAAACGGTCGTACATCTGCCCCTCAGTGTCCACTGCCCTGTGTGCACGACCAATAAGGCGCGTCTTTTTGGCACTTACTGAACTCACTGTGCCAACATTTCCCTTGGTGCACATCCCTTGAGGCTCCTGTCTGGCGGTTGCTGAGATTTCAATGCCAGGTGCCTGTGGCATGGGTCCCCTCGGCGCCCCCCTCTCAGCCAGTTCCACAAGGCCCAGTATAGATACCCTTGGGGCAGGTCCCCTCAGGCCCCCCTCTCTGTCAGTTACTGAGGGCCCAGTACAGATTCCCTGAGCAGGGGTCCTTTCATCCCCTCTGAGAGTTCCTGAGCTTGCAGTGCCAGAGGTCCTTGGCACCGGTCTCCTGAGGCCCCTCTCTGGCAGTTGCTGAGGTTGCAGTGCCAGGGGCCCTTGGCACGTGTCCCCTTAGCCCCCTCTCAGGCTGTTGCTGAGTTTACAATGTCAGATGCCATTGGTACGGGTTCTCCCAGCACCCTCCAGGCCCAGTACAGATGCCCATGGCAAGGGTCTCTTCAGGACCTTCTCTGGCAGTTGCTATATTTGCAATGCCTGAGGCCCTTGGCACGGGTCCCCTCAGGCCCCAATCTGGCAGTTGTTGAGTTTGAGGTGCCAGAGGACCTTGGCATGGGTCCCCTCAGGCCTCAATCTGGCAGTTGCTGAGCTTGCAGTGCCAAATGAACTTGGCATGGATTCCTTTAGCACCCTCTCTGGCTGTTGCTGCAATTTCAGTACCCTTCTGTGCCCCTCTCTGGCAGTTGCGGAAGTTCCACTACAGATGCCCTTGGCACGGGCCCGTCAGGGCCCCCTGTCTGGCTGTTGCTGAGTTTACAATGCCCTTGGCACGGGTTCTGTCAGCGCCCTCTGGCTGTTGCTGAAGGTGCCGTACAGATGCCCTTGGCACGGGACCCCTCCGCGCCCTCTGGCTGTTGCTGAAGGTCCGGTGCAGAGGCCCTTGGCACGGGTCCCCTCGGTGCCCAGTACAGAGGCCCTTGGCACGAGTCCCCTCAGTGCCCAGTATAGAGGCCCTTGGCATGGGCCCCCTCTCTGGCTGTTGCTGAAGGTCAGTACAGAGGCCCTTGGCATGGGTCCCCTCAGTGCCGAGTACAGAGGCCCTTGGCACGGGTCCCCTCAGTGCCCATTACAGAGGCCCTTGGCACGGGTTCTCTCAGTGTCCTCTGGCTGTTGCTGAAGGACCTGTTTAGAGCCCCTTGGCACGGGTTTCCTGTGCGCCTTCTGGCAGCTGAAGGTCCGGTACAGAGGCCCTTGGCACGGGTCCTCTCAGTGCCCAGTACAGATGCCCTTGGTACGGGTCCCTTCAGCGCCCTCTCTGGCTGTTGCTGAAGGTCCGGTGCATAGGCCCTTCTCGCGGGTCCCCTCAGTGCCCAGTACAGAGGCCCTTGGCGCGGGTCCCCTCAGTGCCCAGTGAATGAATGAATGAATATAAAATTTGTAAAGCGTGAACTAAGCCCAAGGGCGTCAAGGCGCTATAAACGGACCTAAGGATGCAGACAGAAAGACATGCTCAAGGTCCGGTGCATAGGCCCTTCTCGCGGGTCCCCTCAGTGCCCAGTGCAGAGGCTCTTGGCGCGGGTCCCCTCAGTGCCCAATGCAGAGGCCCTTGGCGCGGGTCCCCTCAGTGCCCAGTGCAGAGGCCCTTGGCGCGGGTCCTCTCAGTGCCCAGTACAGAGGCCCTTGGCGCGGGTCCCCTCAGTGCCCAGTACAGAGGCCCTTGGCGCGGGTCCCTCCATGCACCCTCTCCCTGGCACCTTTGATGTCGGTGGATCAGCAGATGGACGCCTCGTCTTTGAAGTGATTCGACCTGTTTCTATCAGTCTGACTGATTGCCTTCAGCAGCCAGTAAAACCCAAGCCCTGATTGCAAGGCCCGCCGATGCCAGAGTTGAGCGGGCGATCCTTTTAATAAACTGCCCAGATTAATAGCCCTTGGGCCCGTTCTGCCTCTCAGGAGACGGTTTTAGTGATGCTGTCATAAAACGACGCATTATCTCGTCAATCGCATTATGTGTTCGAGGCTTCGCCGGCTCCAGAGTGCCCTGGCCTGTCTCACCAGAGCCACGCGCTGCTCTCCCAGAGCCACGCGCTCCCCCTGCTGAACTGCAGAGCAGGAAGGGCTGCATAATGCAGCAGCAGCAATTACAGTAATCAATGGCTGCTTAATCAAGTTAAAGCAACGGCGGGTCTCTTGATGTCTGGGATAATAACAGTGTGAGGCTTTATGTGACTTGACTGTGGCGACTACCTATGTGTTTAAGGAATCTAAAACGGCGTCCTCAACCGAACGTGTTATTATACTGCAGTTGTGTTTACATAGTGCTTCGCAGCCGCGAGGAGGCGCTGGGGCGCATTATCAGACTGGTAGCATGGTGCACTGCGGCGTCTGCTTGGCTTGAACTAAGGATGCTTTGCTGCGGAGTGGCCTGTGTGAGAGGTGTTCCGGTGGTGTGTGTGATGCATCAGCAAGCTGCTCTCACCCTGATATTGGTCGCTGCACGTAGGCGGCCCTGGGGTGAGGGTCAGCGAGGGATAGAACGGGTCAGGGAGGGACAGAACGGGTCAGTGAGGGATAGAACGGGTCAGCGAGGGATAGAACGCGTCAGCGAGGGATAGAACGGGTCAGTGAGGGACAGAACGGGTCAGTGAGGGATAGAACGGGTCAGCGAGGGATAGAACGCGTCAGCGAGGGATAGAACGGGTCAGCGAGGGATAGAACGGGTCAGTGAGGGATAGAACGGGTCAGCGAGGGATAGAACGCGTCAGCGATGGATAGAACGCGGCAGCTGCATATTACATTATTGTATTATTGTTTTGGGGAGAAGGGTGTTTGTTACGGGTTTGGTCTACCAGCGAAGTGTTTTTGTTTGCGCCTGATTAGTAGCGGAAGTACAACACCTACATGTGTCTATACTTTGAGATCACGTAGCTGCAGGGAGTTGAGAGGGACAGAGATGAGGGATAGCACAGAGGGTTGTGCGGCCGACGGGATGGTGCGAGTACCCAGACCAACTCTGCGGTCCGAATAGTCTGAATACAATATGGTGCGCGCAGCATTGAACCACGAATGGCAATCCCATTGCGCAAGGGCCTCTGCATGGCATAAGATCATACGGATGCCAAGCCCATTGTGCAGGGTCTCTGCATGGCATAGGCCCACACGGATGCCAAGCCCGTTGCACAGTGGCCTCTGCATGGCATAGGCCCACACGGATGCCAAGCCCATTGCGCAGTTGGCTCTGCATGGCATAGGCCCACACGGATGGCAAGCCCATGGGGCAGTGGCCTCTTCATGGCATAAGATCACACGGATGCCAAGCCCATTGTGCAGGGGCATGTGCATGGCATAGGCCCACACGGATGCCAAGCCTGTTGCACAGTGGCCTCTGCATGGCATAGATCCACGTGGATGGCAAGCCCATTGCGCAGTTGGCTCTGCATGGCATAGGCCCACATGGATAGCAAGCCCATGGGGCAGTGTCCTCTGCATGGCATAGGCCCACACGGTTGCCAAGACCATTGCTCAGTGGCTTCTGCATGGCATAGGTCCACACGAATACCAACCCATTGCACTAGTGGCCTCTGCATGGCATAGGTCAACACGGATGCCAAGCCCATTGCGCAGTGGCCTCTGCATGGCATAGGCCACATGGATGCCAAGCCCATTGCACAGTGGCCTGTGCATGGTATAGGTCCACACGATGCCAAGCCCATTGCGCAGGGGCCTCTGCATGGCATAGGTCCACACGATGCCAAGCCCATTGCGCAGTTGGCTCTTCATGGCATAGATCCATACGGATGCCAAGCCCATTGCTCAGTGGTCTCTGCATGGCATAGGCCCACACGGATGCCAAGCCCATTGCGCAGTGGCCTCTGCATGGCATAGATCCCCATGGATGGCAAGCCCATTGCGCAGTGGCCTCTGCATGGCATAGTTCCACATGGATGACAAGCCCATTGCTCAGTGGCCTCTGCATGGCATAGATCCACACGGATGCCAAGCCCATTGCGCAGTGGCCTCTGCATGGCATAGGTCTACACGATGCCAAGCCCATTGCGCAGTTGGCTCTTCATGGCATAGATCCACATGGATGCCAAGCCCATTGCTCAGTGGCCTCTGCATGGCATAGGCCCACACGGATGCTAAGCCCGTTGCGCAGTGGCCTTTGCATGGCATAGACCCACACGGATGGCAAGCCCATTGCGCAGTTGGCTCTGCATGGCATAGGCCACATGGATGCCAAGCCCATTGCACAGTGGCCTGTACATGGTATAGGCCCACATGGATGCCAAGCCCATTGCGCAGTTGGCTCTGCATGGCATAGGTCCACACGGATGGCAAGCACATGGCGCAGTGGCCTCTGCACGTCATAGGTCCACACGGATGGCAAGCCCATTGCGCAGTTGGCTCTGCATGGCATAGGTCCACACGGATGGCAAGCACATGGCGCAGTGGCCTCTGCATGGCATAGATCCACATAGATGCCAAGCCCATTCCACAGTTGTCTCTCCATGGCATAGGTCCACATGGATGCCAACCCATTGTGCAGTGGCCTCTGCTTGGCATAGGCCCACACGGATGGCAAGCTCATTGAAATGAAATGAAATGAAATGAAATGAAATTCGTACTTGTAAAGCGCACTGCACTGCTGCCCCCAACAGAGGCGTCCTGGCACTATACGCATACCGCTGTGGAACCCTTCCTGGCTATTCCCTGTGAGATGTCCACTCCTGGGCACCCCCAAGGTGAAGCCAGGCATCCCAGCGCTGGTGGGGCCGTTGTGGAGATTAAGCAAGCTATTGCCCAGAGTTGCAGAGTGGGACCCATGATTAGAATAGGCACCGAGGCGAGAATTATCAGGTCCGAGGAAATTGAGCCCAAGACCCACCGAGGCGGGAATTGAACCCTGGTCCCGCGCCAGATCTCTGCATCAGGGTCTGCCGCTCTAACCATTGAGCCACACTTCTCCATTGCGCAGGGGCCTCTGCATGGCATAGGTCCACATGGATGCTAACCCATTGAGCAGTTGGCTCTGCATGGCAAAGGTCCACATGGATGCCAACCCATAGCGCAGTTGGATCTGCATGGCATAAGTCCACGTGGATGCCAGCAAATTGTCAGTGGCCTCTGCATGGCATAGGCCCACACGGATGCCAAGCCCATTGCACTATTGGCCTCTGCATGGCATAGGCCCACACAGATGCCAAGCCCACGGCGCAGTGGCCTCTGCATGGCATAGTTCAACCGAGGCGCCCAGGAGGACCCAGGTCAGAGGAAGAACCAGTAAGAAGGCCAAGAGAAGGATACCAGAAGGAGGGCTCTGTGAACTGGGAACAGGGTAGGTAGGAAGAAAGAGGGCAGGAGACAGGGGAGTAGTAGTCGAATAGGGGAGACAATGGGGGCAGGAGAGGAAGAGGATGAGATAAGGGAGAAGGACAAAAGGAAGGAGTGAAGGAGATAAAGGCAAGTGGGCAGGGAAGAAAGGGCAAGGGAGAGAAACAATGGGAGCATAAAGTAAGAACATAGAAAAGGGACATGGCTCGAGGAAGGACTGGAGAGGACAGTTGAAGGATGAGATGGAGTATGATGACGCTTATGACGAGACAATGTTCTCAAAACTAGAGGCATGGAGGAAGACACTGAGGAAGAGGACGGCTGGGGTGAGGAGCAGGTGTAGAATGAGAAGGAGTGAGGGTGTTGTAGAATGAGAAGGAGTGAGGGTGTTGCATCAGCAGGAACCAGCAGAGAGTAGGAAAGTGCAAGGAAGAAAGAAAAAGAGAAGAAAGTGGGATGGAGGCGGGAAGGAGAACAGGGGGTCGAGAGGAACCTTTCCAACACCAGCAGGAGTAGGAAGCGGGCGAGACAGCAGAACGTAGGAGGTTAAGGCTGACGGGAGGGGATAAGAAGGACAAGAAGAAAGAAGGGGTGGCAACCACCCCTGGGCTGAAGCATCTAGAGAAGGAGGCCTTGGGGATTTCAGTTTGCCAAGCAATGACTGAGGCCTCAGTGGCTTCGTCCAATGGAAGGACAAGGGTTTGACGGAGAAGGTACAGAAACCAAACTGGTTCACTTTGTTGCGCTGGTGCCAGAAGACACATTAGGTACCACAAACAACCATGCACCCTGTCTCTAAAGATAAGTTAACTTTATTGTTCAGCAATGTCTGCACTAAAACTTGCAGTAGAGATGGCTAGTGGTGCCACCCTACAACTGGTAGAGACCGTACTCTTGAACAGGCGTAGACACATAATGTGAGGCGCTATCCATCGGGGTGGATGTTCAAGAGTTCCCAGCCAAGAAGGAGGCTGGGGAGATAGGTGATGAGTTGAGGTGGTCAGAACGTTGGTTCATTCTGAAAAGACCTTACATAGTTATTCTTACGACCAGGGCTTTAAGTGGGTTGACAAAACTGAGGGGTCTCTCAAAGGGGCATGGCCAATGTAATTAAGGGTGTGGCTCAAAACATGTAGGCGAAAAATCAGTGCTTAGCATATTTTGCTGCTTCTGTCATTGCATCCAGATATATAATAGAACAAGTAGCACTACACCTACGGCAAGCAAAACGATTGGCTTTGTCAATGGTTGTTAGTTGCATAAGCAACGACTATGACTTCGTTGAATATAATATGACAATCCCTCAGCTGTGAAATGAGACTGTGAAAGAACTTTAACGAGTCTCTTCGAAGTTACCCCAAAGGCAGTGATGGGTGGTCCGGCTGCAGAGTTAAGACTTTTCTTCACCCGGAGGGTGATGGCAAAAATGGAGAGCCCGATAGGGACATGTCGTGACACCTGCTTTTTAGAACTGCCGGTGCTGACGACCCGGCCCACTTAAAGCCCTGCCCGCGACCCTGATGAGAGAAGTATCATTAACTTAGCTCTTGGGATCCATCAACGGGTCACATTATTAGAGCGAGGGCCTGATTTCCAATCATGAACAACTTAATTGAGAACAGCCTTGAGAAATCTTGGTGGGGGGGAGTTTCCCCTTAGCAAGCCTGGTGTCCGCATTGTTAAAGATGGAGTAATCAAGGGTAAATATTAGGAATCATAAAGAACCTAAGCATTATCAAGGACACAATACCAACATGCTCTCTCTCTCTCTGTCTCTCTTTCTCTCTCGATAGACAGACATAGATAGATAGATAGATAGATAGATAGGTCGGTAGGTAGATAGATAGAGAGATAGATAGATAGAGAGATAGATAGATTGATAGAGAGATAGATAGATAGATAGATAGATAGAGAGATAGATAGATAGATAGAGAGATAGATAGAGAGATAGATAGATAGATAGATAGAGAGATAGATAGAGAGATAGATAGAGAGATAGAGAGATAGATAGATAGATAGATAGATAGATAGATAGATAGATAGATAGATAGATAGATAGATAGATAGATAGATAGGCGGTACCACTGTGTAGACATAGCTAGGTCAGAGTTTCAATATGAAGAGTTTTTACTTTCGTTAATAACTTTGGCACAGTTTGGTGAATCTTCAGGAAACTTTCCAAAAGAAATGTTCCTCTACCTCAGCCCCTTCCTGGAAAGTTTCAGGGTGATCTGCCAAGCATTTGCCAAGAAAACAGGGGTGGGCCTAATAAACTGATTTCCCATCTTAATTCCTGTAGGAAAATGTATCACAGCTACAGAAAAAAAATTCTAAATGGAATTGCACTTAGGTCCTCATTTATGGGAGTTTGGCATTGCGCAGAGCATCAAGTCACCTTGCTGCGCTGCCCTTCGTCAAAGTGAAAGGGCAGGAATGCACCGTATTTATCCAATACGGTGCACTCCTGTCCTTTCCCTCAGTGCTGCCGCAGTTTCGGCAGCCTAGCGCCAATGCAGACACCCGTACACCATGGTGTAAGGGTGCCTGCGTTGTTGGTAGGATTGTTTTTGTGCAGGAAGGGGCTCCCTCCTTCACAAAAATAATCCTGTGAGGCTTTTTCCTCTTTCTATGTGTGCAGCACACATAGAAAGAGGAAAAAACACGGAGAAATAACGTTATTTCTACTTGTTGCGCCACTCCTGGGGAGGCGGAATGTTTTGGCACATTCCCAGGTTTACAGGGTTTTGTAAATCTGGAGAAGCATCAAAATCCATGGGTGTTGCGTAGGAAACCCACCGCAACGCCCATGGAGCGCCTTCCTAGCTCAGAGTCAGGCAACGCAGCGATTTGCGCTGCCTTGCCTTACTCCACGTCTATAAGGCCATTCAAAGGCATGCAAAGTGGCTTCGGGTGACTCATAGATATGATTTTGTAGTTTGTGCCACCGGAGCGTCACAAAAAGTGGTGCTCTAGTGGCACGAGGGGCTCATAAATATGCCCCTAAATTTGAAAGAAAGTTATCACTTAACTCAGAAAGGGGGCTTTTCATTATTTGGTGTGTATTCATTCAGGCTTTTTCAACAAATTTGTGTTTAAAGAGGTGCTAGTGTGGTCATGAAGGGGTTTAATAGGTATATCTGGACTGTTGGTGTAAGGTATGCTCTGATTGGCCACTTTAAAGGGGACTAGTCAATCTTGATCGGCTGGCCATAACCTGAACAATTTGTAGTGGAATCCATTGCTGGACTCAGGGACATGGCCCGTGATCTGAAAATGAAAAATAAATAATAAAATGGCAAAGCAAGCACACCCTGACCCCAAGGTGCCTGTGTGGGGGGGGGGGTCCAAAGATACCCCTCATTGATTGGCTGGCCGCAACATGGACAACATGTTATGTCAGTCATTGCAGGACTCTGGGAAATGGTTCCCATTGAAATGCATTGTTGTGAATGACCTGTTTTTAGGGTAGGGTTGCCACCTTTTTTTGCTGGCCTCCAGAGAAAAACACTGGCCAGGCTGGTAAAAACCTGCAGAGGTGGCAATCCTATTTGAGGGCCACAAAAATGAGCATATATAAAAGAAAAGTTTAGCCACAGTATATGTCATTTGGTGGTGGCACCATATTAATTTCAGGAATTATGGTGTAATATAAGGTGATTTTACCCTGTGAAAAGTATACATGGCAACATTTTAAAAATGGAAAGTGGGAGATTTTGAAAAAAAGCGGGGCAATGTAAATTTCCCATTGACATATATTGAAGCAGAGGCAATTTTAGGCAGCAGAATAAAGTTGTGTTGGCTTAAAAATCGGTAGTCTCCGTCCAGAATCAGGTCTGTTGGCATGTATGGAAAAAAGTTGTCTTCTGCTGGGATTTTATGAACCATGTTTGAAAGAAAACTGTCTTTTCTCATGAGTTTCTCATCAAGAATATGGAAGGTGCATAGGAAGCTAAAAGGAGAGCACATTTACATGTACTTCCAGGATCAGTCTGCCAGTTGATTCCCCAGTGTTCTACAACAGCTTTCCAAAGCCTTCTAATGAACAACTAGATTGCTAACATTCTGAATTTATGAAAAAAGTGTAGCATATCTGAATGCCCTCTTGATGGAATCAAGGCTGTAAAACTTAAAGAATTTCCTTTAAAAATGAACAAAATGAAGGGGATTGGTTTGTCATGGAAATTATTGTAAATGCTCTAGAAAGCTAAAATGAGGACTCAATTTATCTGAGTTCTCAAATATCTTTTTATCCATGTCAGTAAAACATCCAGGCATGCAGGTTGAAAGGTACTTCCAAAACTAGGAACAGCCTGTCAGTTCACTCCCCAGTGTTCTACTGCAGCTTCCCAGAGTGCAATAATGAACAACTAGAGCGCTAACATTCTATATTTATGACAAAGCTTGAAGCCATCACAATGGAATCAAAGCTAGAGAAATTAAATAACTCCCTTTAGAAATAAACAAGATGAGGAGGTTCTTTTTGTTGTAGAAAATATGGCTAGTGCTCTAGAAAACTAAAATGAGGACGCATTTTCTGTGTGTTCTCGAATATCTTCCTCCTCCATTTCAGTAAAACATTCTGGCATGAAGAGAGAAGCACTTCCAACACCAGCGCCAGTCTGTCAGTTAACTCCTGGTAATCAACTTCAGAGCACTGCAGAGTTCAAATGAACAGCTAGAGCGGCATAATATTGTATTCAAGACAAAAGTGGGGCACTCCTGAAGGCCGTTTCAGCACTCCTCCTGGCTCTGTAGACAAGAAGGTGAATAATGCCCTAAGGAAGGAAGAGAACCTCAGCACACAAATCGGCAGCCTATCTGGCTCATGTAGCTCAGTGTCTGATTTTGCAACTTTTCAGTGGCAATTCAGGAGGGCACCGATTGTTCAGATCTCCTAGCACAGATGGAGTAGGAAGCCAAATTGCTAGTTTTTATGTCATCAGATATGTTGCGGCATCTTCGGTTTCAACACCAGCAACGGTTCTTGCAAGATTTCATTTTTGGATGAAAGAACGAAAGGCTGAGGCCTCTGAAAAATCATCCCTCCTGAATATTCCCTTTGATGGCAGAAAGCTGTTTGGCAATCAGATGGAAGCCAGGGTAAGCAAGATGTTTAAAGACAGAAAACATGACTTATTTTAGCACGGAATACATCCAGCTCCTATGAAGCATGGATTCAACATACTTATTATTTGTACAAAAATGATTCAAAATCTTCCTTGGCTAGAAAAAAGAAGCACAGCCCAAGATGGCGAGTGGAAAGGATGACTTCAGCAGCCAGCCAGGAGTGTCCCAAAGGAAGTCCTGAGAGCTTCCTGCTAGCTTCTTCAGAAGCAGTGGGGAGAAAGATTGGCAGGTTTTTTGAGGCTTGTAAGAAGGTTGGTATGGATTTTTGGGTACTAAATATTATTAAGAGAGTTTATTGCATAGACATCTCAGATTATCTTCCTGATTCAGATCACATTCCTATGCCTGCACCCAAAAACGCACTGACGGTGAGAGGTTGCAGAGATTTTTCTTGCCCAGGAGGTACCTCTTCTCTGCTGCAGGAGGCCATGGGAGCAGTTTTCAGAGTGGAGCACCTTCAAGCAAGACAGGAAGGTGTTCGTGGGCCTTGTTTTTCTTGTGCTACACTTGTAGGCCAGACAGTGTGTCAGTCCAGAAGTACAGTATGGGAGCAGTGGGGCTGTTCCAGAGTGGTAGCCTGCCATGAGGTGAAACGTTAGTGCCTTCTTTGAGCAGATATTTTTATTCATAGGTCTGGCTTTTCCCGGGTGTGTTGTCTGCAGTGGCGGCTAGCATGTACAGAAGGTGGTGAGGAGGGTGGGTCAAAAAAAAGTAGATAAATAAGTAAAAAAATAGTTACACTTACCTTCCTGGCGCGACATCCTCCTCACTCAGGTCTTCTCCAAGCAGGTAGGCTCCAACGCGGGACCCTGGAAACTGCTGTTACCAATCCTGGCACTGCTCTCATGCAGCATGAAAGAAGCACCAGGATTGGAGGGAGCACCCTCCTTCGGTGCTCCTGAGGACACTGGAGCCCTATGCTGTCTCTAACTCAGAAGTCTTAGACAGCTGGGTTAGTGAGGTTTAAAATGTGCATGTCTGGCTGGCCGTTGCAAGACGAGCAGTAAATGCCCTTTGTGAATTCTAAAAGTCGTAAAGTTATACTTCCATGTCATTTTACCTTTGTGAATCAGGCCCGTATACTTTAAACTTAAAGTGTCCTGCCCATCATTGCTTTCTGCTGCTGGCTGACTGGCAGCAGCAGAAAGCCCCACCCCTGTCCCGACACTTGGCTCAGGACAGGGTTTTGAAAAATAAAATGGTAATACATGAACTTTATTACCATTTTATTTTTCCACCTCTGGGGGCAATTTAGTTAGTGGGGCCTTAGTGGGGCCTTAACAGTGGAGCTGCCCCTGGTTGTGTGATTGGTGGCATAAAGGTGAGGCACCCTTTGGGCACTATAAGGCCTGTGGTCCTTCACTGGTGATTCATGAGAGCTAGTGGGGAAATATAAGCCCTTTTTCTGGCATTGGTGTTGGCATCTGGCAAAAATGAAGGGTAAAACTGCTTTCAGGAAAAGGCACATTTCTTCAGGATCCTCATCTGCAGAGGAGCCAATTCCAGCCAGAAGGAGCAAAATACCAGGGCCCCAAGAGGTTTCCCAAGCTGTTCCTGCAGTAATGACGGCAGCAGAAATTCAAGACATGTTTGAGACAGCTGTCTCTAAACCTTTGGTTACAGAGGGGTAAATGAAGCCAAAAAGCCCAAGGGATCTAAGAGTAATGTTCTAGCTTCTCGCAAAGGTTCTTGTCATTTGGACTCTAAATTGACCACTGCCTGTTCTTCAGGGAAGTATTTTTATGGGGAGGAGGTCCAGGAGATTTTGGAGCACATTAGGAGGAATCTGGGATTCCCCCATATGATGGTTCAGAGAATAGGAAGGGGTTGTTTCCCCAGTAGGACAAACCCATGTAATTCAGTAAGCCTCTGCATAAGAAAATCAGAGAATTGATCTTTGGTCAATGGAAAGATATTGAGTGTGCAACCATTCCAAGGTTTTTGCAGAAGTTGTATTTCATGGAAGAGACAGATAATGTAGTTCCGCACAATCTAAAGATAGACTCAATACTGGACACTTTGATTGGTCGTACTGCCATCAATCAGGTGGACGGCTCTCCTACAGACTCTGTAGACAAGAAAGTGGATAATGCCCTAAGGAAGGGTTTGTAGCAGAGAACCTAAGCATAAAATTGGGAACCTATTTGTGCCTTATTGCTCAGTCTCCGATTGGAGATTTTGAAACTCTTTTGGTGGCAATTCAGGGAGACACCGATTGTTCGGATCTCCTGGCACAGATGGAGTAGGAAGCCAAATTGCTATCTGCTATGTCATCACATATATTGAGGGCAACTTCCGTTTCAGCTGCAGTAACGGTCTTGCTAGGTGAACTTTATGGATGAGAGAGTGGAAGGCAGCGGCTCTGAAAAATCACCCCGCCTGAAAATTCTCTTTGATAACATACAACTATTTGGCAATAAATTTAAAGCCACGATAATCAAGGTGTTTAAGACAGAAAGCACACCTACCCATACAAGGGGAAAAAGTCCAGCTCTTATAAAGGATAGAATATAGATGGCTATGATTTCTACAAAAAGGATTCAAAAGCTCGCTCAGCCAGAAGAAAGAAATGCTGCCCATGAAACCAGCAGGATGGTCCATGAGGAAGTCCTGCCCACTGCCTGCTAGCTAGGCCTGGGCGGAAAACTACGCTACGCTCGCGAATTGCACGTAGCACAGTGCAAAAACGCGTAGCATAGCATAGCGGGCACTTTTTGCTTGCTCGCGGTCCTCAACGTCAAGTTGGCAACCGCGAGCGAGCAAAATGACATCCCGGCGAGACTTTTTCCTCGTTCGCGATCAGCAACATCAAGTTGCCGATCGTGAGCGTGGAAAATAAATCTCCCGGCGAGATTCTCAACGTGGGGAGGTCAGGTTTCTCATTGCGAGTGGTCGCGTATGCTTGCGACTGCTCGCGATGAGAAACTACCAGTCCGCGTTGAGAAAACTGCCGCTCGAGTACACATCTACTCGAGCGGCAGAAAACGACCGCTTGCACTGTGCAAGATGCCGTTTGCAATGATTGCACAGTGCGGACAAGCATCCGGCACTGTGCAATCATTGCGAACAGCATTTCCTACCGCACTTCGCAGTTCGCGTAGTGCTACTGATAACGCTGATTCTTATCTTATCTCTTTTAAGAATCTTCAGGTCGCCAGGATCTTTTTACCTGCTGAATAGTGTAAAGGGAAGATAATCCTTTTCAGACATACGACGAATTTTAGACTCCAGTTTACCTTAAAAGACCACTGACTCCGAATTCAATTTTGTGGATTTATTATAGCCAAGAATAATTGCACATGCAAGTACCTCAACACGAGGTTAAAGAAATAGATGGGCACTAATACAAATAGCATCCTACGCAGGAGTCTCATCCGACTCAAGACAAGAAGAATCGTTAGCTCCAGAAGTATTAGACAAGCGATAACTGCTCCAATCTCTATATTATTCTTCATTACCTAAATAAGGAAAACCTATTAACTGTCCCTACTCTATCACTAAGGTGGCATACCTACTTAACGAATTTCCCCAGGCAAGAGTAAGTAAAAGGTGTCAGCTGTGAAGACTTCCTAAGAAGTACACTCACATAGTACCTATGCTCAGATTTTTAAGATGCTCCTTCACCAAATCCCTCTCTGTCCTCCTCTCTGGTCTCCCCTACCTCTTCTCTGCACTGCACCCTCGGGGCACTATCCCTAATACAAAACCCAATACAATTAAACACGCCTATTGTTACGCCTCTTTGGCCAGGTCTTCCTTCTTGTACTTTTCCATCGAAACGGTTACTTCATCCTGGACGGTTGTGATGACCTTGAGTCCCAGGCACCTTCTCTGCTGAAAGTATCATCCCTAAATTCCATTGTACTCCCATCTTCATGCCTCCCATCGCTCTAACTTATGAAACAAAGAGCCAGTCTTTACTAACGAGGCATGTGTCCTTGCACCTGCAACAAAAGATACGTTCAACAGAAACCTTCTGCTTGTGTTAATTAAATCTGATTTCGGTGCCCAGAGAGCCTTTCCAAGAGAACCTTTTCTGTCTGCAAAATAAGCTAACATAAAAACAAATAGGCCTTTCCCTGTCGTATATGCAGTAACGCCTTTACACAATTTAAACACACAATCTTAATCACGTTTATAAGCATTGATTCATTGTATTTCATATGCAAAAGTGAACTACACTTACAACTTATATAGTACACGTTTAAACTACTGCAGCTCGATTACACATGGGCTGATTCATTTTATGCATTGGTTTACTCATGATTCAATTAAGCGTTTCATTTGCATGATTAAGAATAGCACAATTACATTTCTTATTCATTCTGATAACTGGGTTATAACTTCATTTTGCTAGCAATTCATGGATATATAGCTGGATATATGCGGGTGCGAACTATCAGTGATTATGATGCACCCCTACAAATTTTACAAGAACATGGCGCTCTATCACTACGCGTAGATCGCGTAGTGTGAAGTGCACTTCGCGTAGCTACGCGTAGCGCTACTACGCGAACTACGCCCAGGGTTACTGCTAGCTTCTTCAGAAGCAGTGGGGAAAAGAGTCCCAGGTTTTTTCAGGTTTGGAAAAGTAACATTATGGATTTTTGGGTGCTAAGCATATTAAGAGATACATAGATGTCTCCGATTATCATCCAGATTCAAGTCACATTCTTACGCCTGTTCCCAAAACTCCAATCAAATGGAAGGCTCTGTGGGAGGGATTCTGGCATTGCTGGAAAAGAGACCCACCAACCCAGTCCCTCAAGAGCGAATCGCCAGGGAGTGGAGCCAATACTTTCTCTATTATAAAAGTCTTTAGGTCGTACAGGCCAATATTCGATCTAAATAGACTCAAATCATGATTAAAGGCTTTGCATTTCAAGATGGTGACACAAAAGAGCATCATTCCTCTAGTTCAAGCACAGGGCTATCTGACTTCCATAGATCTGCAAGAAGCTTACTTGCACATGCCAGTAATCAAAGATCTCCAAAGGATTTTGCATCGTGCAGTAGGACATCAGCATTATCAGTTCACAGTCCTACCCTTTGGACTGAAATTGGCACTTGGGGGCATATTATCAAGAAACAGCGTTAAAATTATCGCCGCTTTAGCGGCAGAAAACTGCCGCAAAAGCGGCGATAATGGGCTTGATAATATGCCCTTGAGAATTCCAAAAGAAGCC
This sequence comes from Calotriton arnoldi, assembly GCA_963921515.1. NCBI lineage: Eukaryota > Metazoa > Chordata > Amphibia > Caudata > Salamandridae > Calotriton > Calotriton arnoldi. The sequence continues at coordinate 216,616 of CAWUFW010003701.1, read as the reverse complement.
CATGTTCTGGTGTCAACATGGGCTTCTATTGGAATTCTCAAGGGCATATTATCAAGCCCATTATCGCCGCTTTAGCGGCAGTTTTCTGCCGCTAAAGCGGCGATAATTTTAACGCCGTTCTTGATAATATGCCCCCAAAGGTCTTCACAAATGTGTTGGCTCCAGGGTGGTGATACTACATCGGGATGGGATATCCCTTCATCTTTGCACAACTGGCTGGTTCTTGCTGGTTCGAGAGTCCAGTTGATCCAGCAGACAGAAAGTGTGCTTTTTGTTCTTAGGAGTCATGGTTTTCTGATAAACTGACAGAAATTATGGTTAATTTGGTGTCCGGACAAACTCTTTATTGAGACAAGGTTTTGCACAGACAAATGGTCCCTAACCTTGCCAATGGAAAGCAATGTCAGAACCCATGCTCACATTCTGAACATCCTGATTCCTGACCCAAACAAATCCAACAGCAGCATCATGGTTGCAGGTTCAGAGGCGTTTAGCGGCAACAATATTTCTGGTTCCTTGGTCCAGGTCCCATCTGCACAGAATTATGAGGCGCATTCTGAGCTGTTGGAGTTTGACATCACAGGATTTGCATATCTGGACTCCATTGTTCAATTCTGTCTGACAGAATTTGAGCTGATTGGTGAACACTCACAATCTTTTGAAGGTGGTGCTGTTATTGCCTCCTCCTCCAATGATAAAGACGACGGATGCCTTTCTAACAGGCGGGGGTGCATGGATGGAGTCCCGTCAGGTGCAGGGTTCTTGGGGGCATATTATCAAGGGCCGGCGATAAATATCGCAAAGCGCGCTTAGCGCTTACATATTTATCGCCGGCTATCTCTGTAATTTATCGCCCGGTTAGCGCGTTATTAACAACGCGCATCGCCGAGGCGATAAAAATTTCAGAGTTAGCGTGGATATCGCTGTTTTCCATGTGGAAACGGCGATATCCTAGATGATAGGGCCTGTGGTCTTAGCCACAGAATCCACCCCCCATGTTAAGTATGCCTTAGTCAGGAATTTAACAGACGTTAAATTCCTGCGTTAAGGCATACTTAACGCGATTAAAATAATCGCTTCCCCGCATTGTAAATATCGCGAAGCTGCCTTCGCGATATTTACCCATGTTGTTTCCACAGACACGCCTACTTTGCATCTCATTATCGATGCGATGTCAGGCGTGCTGGAAACGGGAGCAAAATCAGCAAAACACGCGATAGCGTGTCTTTGCTGATAAGGCGATATAATTATCGCCGCTTTTCCGCCGAAAACGGCCGCAAAAGCGGCGATAATTGTTTATCGCCGCCTTGTTAATATGCCCCTTGGTCTTTAATTCAGAATCTCAGGTCCTCCAACTGGTTTACCTCTGTTGGCTTTTCCCCCATTTCTGGAGGGAAGGATAGTTCTAGTAAGGACAGACAGCATAACAGCAAAGGCATATATTAACAGCTGAGGGGATAGATTGGGGGAGGGGACCTCCAGGATCTCAGATCTAATTTTTTCTTGGGCAGAAGTCAATCTGATCTTAGCTTTTGCAGTCCACATTCAGGGTGTGTTATAAATGTAGACAGACAGTCCGAGCTGGAACATACCTGTGTCACAAGAAGTCTGCTTACATTAGCAAGTGTTTGCTCAGATTTGTGGGGAATTGGTTCTGCTATTATCAGACTGGTTTGATTGTTCACTCAATGTTCAGGTAGAGCCATTGCTCGAGGTGAAGAGAGGAGGTGGCCTGGGGTATAGATGCTCTGTCATGCACACCTGGGAAGAGGTGTGGGGCAGCGGCCAGGGCGACTGACGCCGGAACACGGGGGCTCACGGTTCGATCGCTGGCGGCATATCAGCCCAGCACCATGTGACTCTGGGCAATAGCTTACTTAATCTTCCCGACGGCCCCCAGCGCCTTGACGCCCTCGGGTAATTGTTCGCGCTTTACAAAAAACAAAATACTGTATTTATTATTTACTTATGCCATGGTCTCGAGGGATGCTCTCTGATGTGCTTCCCTCCCCTCTGATTCAAATTCCTGTCCAGATAGAAGCAGAGGGCAGCAGTGATTTTGGAAGCCCCGACATGGCCCCACTCCAGTTGTTTTCCTCGCCTGGTCGCTATGAAGGTGGGCCAGGAGTTTCTCTTTCCCATGGTTGCATCTCCTCCAGCCTTTCACTATTGCATCAGGAGACCCTGGCAAGGCTCAGATTGGCAGCATGGAGGTTGAAAGGAAGGGGGTAGTGCCCAAATGTTTGTCAGAGCATGCAGCAATCACTCTTCAGGAACCCAGGAGACCGTCTGTGGTGAAGTCTGAAGTGAAGTGTCAGTAGGACACAGATGCAGCGTTGTCATGAGAGGCTGCATTCTGTGTGCCAGTCATCCCTGTGCCCCTGCTGTAAGGACTTAACTCTACTACTGCAATAAACTACTTGAACATCACCGTGGCTCCAGTGCATGATCACTTCACCATCCTCCTTAAAGTCCATTACCAAACATTGGGGATCTTTTAATAAATGGCTTATAGCAAAGTATTTCAATCCTACCTCAGTGGAGTTGGCTCAAGTCTTATCTTTTCTCCAGGATGGTTTTCACTTGGGACTGAAGGTGGCCACGTTAAAGATAGGGTGGGCAGCAACCAACACCTTGAGGGGAACATGGGGCAGCATTGCAGATGATGTGGGATTACTTCAGCATCTGTTCAGAGTGTTTAATAATCTCTGTCCTGTTTCAGGTCCTGCTCTTCTGTCTTGGGATCTGCCATTGGTTTTGGAGGCACTAAAAGATCCTCCATTTACACTAAAAGATCTTCCATTTAAGCCTCTGAAATTAGTAGACTTTACATCATTAACACCGGCACCTTTTTTCAGAAGCAGTCACCTCAGCTAAGAGGCTGGAGAGCTGGGCTCCCGATCAGGTAGACATCCGTTTTGCAGGATTCATGAGGACAGGTTTTTACTACAACGTTGTCCTTCTTTTATCCCGAAAGTGAATTCCTCTTCCCATAAGTAGCAGGAGGTGAATTTACCGCACTTCGTCCCTTTTTGTAAATTGAAGCAGCAGATTAGAAGACACACTTTAGATATAAGAACATCTCTTCTTGTTTATTTGGAGAGAGTTGCTTAAGAGTGACTGATTCAGGGTTTGTGAATTTTGGACCAGTAAGAAGAGGGGAGAAACTTTCGGTATACTCCCTTAGAAGATGGTTAGAACCCTAGGGTCAGATTTAGTAACATATCACGCAGAACAGCAACGCAACTAGCATGAAAGGGAGACATCAGAAATGTGTCATATTTACAAAGATATGGTGCATTTCTGCGCCTCCTTGCGCTGGTGCACTGTGCGCTGCGTAGTGCCAACACAGGCACCTTTGTACCATGGTGCAAGGGTGTCTGCGTTATGAGCAAGATTGTTTTTGTGCAGGAAGAGACACCTTCCTTCACAAAAACAATCCTTAACAGTATTTCCCTTTTTCTATGTGTGATGATGAATGCATTACAAATAGAGCAAGCATTGGCAAAGCCAATAGGTCTCACTTAATCAAGAGCTATTGGATTTGCTAATATGTTTTAGCCGTGCTGTACACCAGCATGGCTGCTCTTCAGCATGGCTAAAAGTTAGTGGCGTATAGAAGAGAGGCATGGTAAAGTGGAGTCTCATGAAGTAGAGTGGAGTGTTATGGAGTGGTGTAGAGTGGTGTGGAGTGGCGTGGCGTGGAGTGGCATAGAGGGGTGTAGAGTGGCGTAGTGGTGTAGATTGGAATTGAGTGGCATGAAGTTGAGTGTCATGGAGTGGCGTAGAGTGTTATGGAGGGTCGTGGAGTGAGTAGAGAGTTGTAGTTTGGTAGGGCATACAGTGGAGTAGAGCGTCAGAGTGAAGGAGAGTGTCATAGAGATGAATGGAATAGATTGTCATGTAGTGACGTAGAACAGAGTGGAGTGGCATAAATGGTGCTGCGTACAGTGGAGTGGAGTAGAGTGTTGTAGAGTAGATGGCATAGAGTGGAGTAGAGAGACATAGAGTGGAGTCGCATAGTGTGTAATGGGGAGGAGTGGCACAGAGTGGCGTTGAGTGGAGTGGAGTAGAGTGGAGTTGTGTCTCATAGAATACTGTGGTGTAAAGTGGCATGGAGTGGCGTAGAGGGAGTTGCCTTGAGTGGAGTAGAGTGAAAATGAGTGGAGTAGTGTTGTAGAGTGCATAGAGTGGAGTAGAGTGTTGTAGAGTAGAGTGGAATAGAGTTTAATGGAGCAGAGTGTCATAGAGTGGAGTTTCATGCATTGTACTGTTGTAGAGTGAAATAGAGTGGCCTAGAGTGAAGTGGCATAAAGTACAGTGGTGCAGAGTAGATTGGCATAGAGTGCAGTAGCGTAGAGGGCACTGTTTTTGAGTAAAGTAGTGTAAAATGCATTGGTGTGAAATGTAGTGATGTAAAGTGACATAGAGTGCAGTGGCGTAGAGTAGAGTGGTGCAGGGTAGAGTAGAGTTGAGTGGAGCAGCATAGATTGCAGTGGTGTAGAGTGCAATGGCGTAGAGTGGAGTGATACAGTGTGGAGTGGTGCAGGATGGAGCAGAGTAGCATAGAGTGGAGTTTCATGCATTGTACTGTTGTAGAGTGGAATAGAGTGGCCTAGAGTGAAGTGGCCTAAAGTACAGTGATGTAAAGTAGATTGGCATAGAGTACAGTGGCTTAGAGTGCATTGATTTTTAGAAAAGTGGTGTAGAATGCATTGGTGTGGAGTGCAGTGATGTAAAGTGGTGTAGAGTGCAATGGCATCGAGTAGAGTAGAGTGGAGTGGTGCAGCATAGATTGCAGTGGTGTAGAGTGCAATGGCATAGAGTGGAGTGATGCAGGGTGGAGTGACAGAGGGTGGAGTAGAGTGGCATAGAGTGGAGAGGCGTAGAGTGCAGTGGCATATAATAGATTGTTTCAGAGTAAATTGAAGTAGTGTAGAGTACAGTGGTGCAGGGTAGAGTAGAGTGGTGCAGGGTAGATTGCAGAGGTGTTGAGCAGAGTGGCGCTGAGTACAGTGGCATTGAGTAGAGTGGCATATTGTGCAGTGGTGTGGAGTGCAATGGTGAAGTGTAGATTAAAGTGACGTAGAATGCAGTGGCTTAGAGTGCAGTGGTGTAGAGTGGAGTAAAGTGCATTGGCATAGAGTGACGTAGAGTTGAGTGGTGTAGAGTAGAGTGCAATGGCATAGGGGATTTATGGCGCAGAGTGCAGTGTTGCAGAGTAGATTGATATAGAGTGGCAGAGTAGGGTGGAGTGGCCTAGACTGGAGTGGCGCAGAGTGCAGTAGTGAAGAGTGCAGTAGTGCATAGCAGAGTGTGGTAGAGTGCACAGGTAAAGAGTAGAGTGGTGCATAGTAGAGTGGAGAGGCATAGATTAATGGAGTGTAGAGTGCAGTGTCATAGAGTGCAGTGGTGCACAGTAGATTAGAGTGGCGTAGAATGGATTGGCGTATAGTGCAGTGGCAGAGAGTGGCGTGGCGTAAAGTGTTGTGGCATAGAGTGCAGTGGTGTAGAGTGCACTGGCAAAGACTGCAGTAGAGTGGCAAAGAGTAAAGTGGTATGGAGTACAGTGCAGTGGTATAGAGCGCAGTCGCGCAGAGTAGAGTGGTGCAGAGTAGAGTGGCATAGAATTCAGTGGCAGAGAGTGCAGTGTTGCAAAGTAAAGAGTTATAGAGTAGAGTAGAGTGGCATAGAGTGCATTGGTGTAGAGTGCAGTGGAGTTGAGTAGAGTGGTGCAGAGTAAATTGGCATAGTGAGCAGTGGCACAGAGTACAGTGGTGCAGAGTAGAATACAGTGGCATAGATTTCGGTGATGTATAGTGCAATGGTGTAGAGTTGAGTAGCATGAAGTGCAGTGGTGTAGAGTAGAGTGTTGCGGAGTAGAGTATAGTGGCATACACTGCAATGGGGTAGAGAGCATTGGGGAGAGTGCAGTAGCGTAGATGCATTGGTGTAGACCAGAGTGGCGTACAGTGCAGTAGCGTAGAGGGCACTGCAGAGTAGAGTGGAGTTAAGTGGCGCAGGGTAGACTGCAGTGGTGTTGAGTGAAGAGGCATAGAGTGGAATGGTGCCAAGTGGAATAGAGTGGTGTAGAGTGCATTGGCTTAGAGTAGATTGTTTCAGATTGGAGTGAAGTAGCATAGAGTGCAGTGTCATAGAGTGCAGTGATGCAGAGTACATTAGAGTGGTTTAGAGTGGATTGGTGTAAAATACAGTGGCGTAGAGTGGAGCAATGCAGAGAAGAGTGGTGTAGAGTGTACTGGCGTAAAGTGCATTGGAATAGAGTGCAGTCAATCAATCAGGGAATTGTCAAGCATGCTACTCACCTGTGAGGGTCTCAGGGTGCTGGGGGGGGGCGTAAGCAGCAACGGTCAGTCGAAGAGCCAGGTCTTGAGGGTCTTCCTGAAGATGTAGAGAGTGGGGGCGCGTCTGATGACGATCGGGACTTCGTTCCAGGTCTTGGCCACGATGAGGAGAAGGCCCTTCCACCCGTTCTAGCTGTGCGGATGTGTGGGGTTTCGGTGAGGGCGAGGTTGGCGGATCGGAGGTTTCTCTTGGGTACATGGAAGGAGATTCTCTCGTTGAGGTATTAGGGTCTGGTGTTGTTGAGGCATTTGTAGGCGTGGGTGAGTGTCTCGAAGGTTACTCTCTTCTTGACGGGGAGCCAGTGGAGGTCTCGCACGTGTTGGGTGATGTGTTCTTGTCGAGGGATGCCGCGGGCGAGTCTGGCTGCGGTGTTCTGTATGGTCTGGAGTTTGCGGAGCAGAGACTTGTTGATTCCGGCGCAGGGGGCGTTTCTGTAGTCCAGTCTGCTGGTTATGAGTGTGTGGGTGACAGTCTTTCTTGATTCAGGGGGATCCATTTGAAGGTCTTGCGAAGGATGCAGTGGGTATTGAAGCAGGTGGAGGCGACAGCCTTGACCTGTCAGGTCATGGAGAGGGAGGAGTCGAGTATGATGTTGATATTCCAGGTGTGGTCCAGGGGGGGCTGCCAAGGGCAGTTGGCCACCAGGTGTTGTCCCATGCGGTGGGGGAGGGTCCGAGGACGAGGACCTCTGTCTTCTCCGAGCTGAGCTTCAGGCAGCTGCTGCTCATCCAGGATGAGACATCCTTCATTCCTTCCTGGAAGCTGAGTCTGGTGGTGACGGGATCCTTGGTGAGGAAGAGGATGAGCTGGGTGTCGTCAGCATAGGAGACTATGTTGAGTCCATGCTGTCTGACGATGGGGCGAGGGGGGCCATGTAGATGTTGAAGAGCGTAGGGCTGAGTGACAATCCTTGAGGTACTCCGCAGTTGATCTCTGAGGGTTCGGAGAGGAAGGGTGACAGTCTGATTCTTTGGGTTCTGCCGGTGAGGAAAGAGCGGAGCCATTCGAGGGCGGTTCCTTGTATGCCAGCGTTGTGGAGTCTGGCGGTGAGTGTGCGGTGGGAGACAGTGTCGAAGGCTGCGGAGAGGTCAAGTAGGATCAGGGCCACGGTGTGGCCTTGGTCGAGGAGGGTGTGGATGTCATCTGTGGTAGCGAGTAGAGCGGTCTCGGTGCTGTGGTTGCTGCGGAATCCGGATTGGGAGGGGTCGGGGATGGAGTTCTCTTCGATGAATTTTGTTAGTTGGGCGTTGACTGTCTTCTCGGTCACTTTGGCCGTGAAGGGGAGAAGGGAGATGAGTCAGTGGTTTTTGAGGTCTGAAGGATCTGCGGTGGGCTTCTTGAGCAGGGTCTTGACTTCTGCGCATTTTCAGTCGTCGGGAAAAATGCCGGTTTTGAAGGTGGTGTTGATGGTGCGTCGTAGTTCCGGTGCGATGGCGGCTCTGTGTAAGATGTGCAGAGGGCAGGGGTCCATGGGTGCTCCTGGGTGGATGCCTTCCATGGTTGATTTGGTGTCTTCAGTGGTGGCTGGAGTCCAGGCAGAGATGGTGGGTTGGCTGGCGTTGTTGGAGGAGGGAGTGGTTTCGGAGTCCGGTGTCCGTTCGTTGAAGTTGTCGTAGAGGGACTTGATTTTTAGATGGAAGTAGGAGCTGGGCTTGTTGCAGAGGTCCTGGGAGGGGGTGATGTCCGTGGCCTCGCTGGGGGTTTGGTGGATTCTTGGATGATGCTGAAGAGTTCCTTTGAGTTGCTGGAGTTGGCGGTGATCTTGTTCGGGATGAAGGTCCTTTTGGTTGATCTGATGAGTTGGTGGTATTCTGTCATGGCGTTCGTGTATGTGGTGTGGTCTCCTGAAGTTTTTCTGTTTTGCCAATTCTTCTCGAAATGTCTGCTGGTGTGTCTGGATTCTTGGAGGTCGGCGGTGAACCAGATGGCCTTTCTGGGGGGCTACTTGTCGGGGTTGGGAAGGGCCTGCGAGTTTGTCTGCGCAGTTGGTGATCCATCTGTGTAGCTCTTTGGCTGCGGGGTTGACGTCGGTCAAGGTGGAGGGGGCATCGCGGTTGAGGGTGGAGTTGAGGTGCTCCTTGGTGACCTTGCTCCAGTTCCTTTGCAGTGGGCGAGGTGCAGGTTTGGGGGTGGTGGGTTTGTCGACGTGGAAGTGTACGCAGTGGTGGTCCTTGGTGTGGCTGAAGTGGATGTTGTTCCCTCCTGCGAAGATGGGGTCGAGGTGTGTCCTGCCATGTGGGTGGGGGTGGTGACGAGCTGTTTCAGTCCGAGGTTGGCGAGGTTGTCCAGGAGGGTGGAGGAGTTGGGTTCGTTGAGGTTGTCGAGGTGGAAGTTGAGGTCTCCGATGAGTATATAGTCCATGGAGGCGATGGTGTGGGGTGCGACGAGGTCGGCGATGGTAGTGGTGAATGCTGTTCGAGGTCCGGGGGGCCTGTAGGCGAGGGTGCCGGGTAGGGTGGTTCTGGGGCTGGTCTGTGTCTGGAAATGGAGGTGTTCGGTGGTGGACGGGGAGTCGCTTGTGCTGGAGGTGGTAAGTCGGAGGGAGCTCTTGTGTGCGATGGCAAGTCCTCCTACCGGGCGGTAGGGGCAGTCCTTCATCTGTATCTTGTATCCATCGGGGAGGGCTCTGCCGATGTTGGGAGTGGAGATGGAGTTGGTCCAGGTTTCTGTGAGGAAGGCGACGTCAGGTGAGATGGCGTCCCATATCTCTATGGCATGTCTGTGCAGGGAGTGCACATTGAGAAGGATGCACCTCAGGGCTTCAGGGGTGTTGGCGTTCGGCGTGGGGGCGACGGCCGTGGGGGTGTAGAGGATGGTGAAGGTTCTGCAGCAGTGTCAGCAGGAGAACTGGCCATTGGTGGATTTCAGTGTAGACAGATGGCAGTTGTTGTTCCTTCTGGGGTTGAGCGTGAGGAAAGCGGCTGAGTCGTAGCGGTGGGTGGTCGGAGATCCAGGGTTTCTGGTGCTGGTCACGGCCGGGTCGTGGACGGGTGCAGACTAAGCCTGGGCGTAGTTCGCGAAGTAGCGCTACGCGAAGCTACGTGAAGTGCAGTTCGCACTACGCGAGCTACGCGTAGCACTACGCGAACTGCGCAGTGCGCTGTTCGCGATGATTGCACAGTGCCGGATGCTTGTCCGCACTGTGCAATCATTGAAAAGGGCATCTTGCACAGTGCGAGCTGTCTTTTACTGCCGCTCGCGTAGATTTTTACTCGAGCGGCAGCTTTCTCAACGCGGACTGGTAGTTTCTCATCGCGAGCGGTCGCGAGCATACGCGACCACTCGCAATGAGAAACCTGACCTCCCCGCGTTGAGAATCTCGCCGGCAGGTTTATTTTCCACGCTCGCGATCAACAACTTGATGTTGCTGATCGCGAACGAGGAAAAAGTCTCGCCGGGATGTCATTTTGCTTGCTCGTGGTCGCCAACTTGACGTTGAGGACCGCGAGCAAGCAAAAAATGACCGCTGCGCTGCACTACGCTACGCTACGCTACGCGTGTTTGCACTGTGCTACGTGCAATTCGCGTTGTGCGAAGTAGCGCAAACTTCGCAAACTACGCGAGCGTAGCGTAGTGCTTTGCCCAGGGTTAGTGCAGACGGGCTTGCCTTTGGCGTGCTCTCGGTGCGCCAGCTGCACGGCCACTCAGCGGCCTCCATTAAATAGGGAAGGGGAGTGGGAAGCGCAGTTGGGAGGCGGGAGCGTGAACGGCAGGGGGGAGGGGCCGTGGGGGAGCAGTGGCGGAAAAAGGGCAGCGAGAAACGGGCACGGAGGAGAAAAGGAGGGCACAGCACAAAAAACGAAGGAAAAGGGCAGAAAACAGAGTCAGAGACTAACAGGCACAAAAATTACAATAAAATTACTATGAGAGACAGACAAAACAGGCACAACTATTCAGACAGACAACACTGGAACAGCAGAAGAGCAAGGCTCTCCCACTGGACCACCAGGGATGAGGCGCAGGCAGGAGCCTGCGGGTGGAGGAGGGCCTCAAACACTTACCTGAGAGAGAGGTGTCTGGGCAACGGCAGACGAGGCTACAGCGGAGCCTCTTGGGTGGAGAGCGGGACTCTGGCCAGGAGGTCAGAGGTCCTGCTCATACATCCGAGCAGTGGCCGCCATTAAATAGGGAAGGGGGAGGAAAGCACAGCTGGGAGGCAGGAGCGGGAACGGCAGGGGGGAGGGGCCGTGGGGGAGCAGCAGTGGGAAAAGGGCGGCGAGAAACAGGCACAAGGGAGAAAACAAGGGTACAGGCACAAAAAACGAATGAAAAGTGCAGAAAACAGTGTCACAGACAAACAGGCACAAAAATTACAATAAAATTACAATGAGAGACAGACAAAAGACACAAAGACAAAACGGGCACAACAACGCAGACAGACAATAGTGGAATAGCAGAAGAGCAAGGCTCTCCCACTGGACCACTAGGGATGAGTCGCAGGCAGGAGTCTGCGGGTGGAGGAGGGCCTCGAACACCTACCTGGGAGAGAGGTGTCTGGGGCTGCGGTAGGTGAGGCTACAGCGGAGCTGCTTGGGCAGAGAGCGGGACTCTGGCCAGGAGGTCAGAGGTCCTGCTCCTGCAGTAAAGTAGAGTGGTGCAGAGTAGAGTGCGGCGGCATAGAGTGCAGTGGTGCAGTGTAGAGTGGCGTAGGGTGTAGTGGCATTGAGTGTATTGGTGGAGAGTGGCGGAGAGTGGAGTGGTGGAAAGTAGAGTGCAGTGGCATAGAGTGCAGTAGCACAGAGTGCTGTGGAATAGAGTAGCGTGGCATAGAGTTCAGTGGCAGAGAGGTAAGTGTTGCAGAGTAGACAGTCACAGAGTGCAGTGTGTATAGTAGGGTGGCATAGAGTGCAGTTGCATAGAGTAGAGTGGTGTAGAGTAGAGTGGCATAGAGAGCAGTGGCATAGAGTACAGTGGTACTGGTTAGAACAGAGTGCCATAAAGTGAAGTGATATAGAGTACAATGGTGTAGACTGAAGTGGCATAAAGTGCAGTGGCGTAGAGTGCAGTTGCATAGAGTGTTGCAGAGTAGAGTATAGTGGCGTAGAGTGCAGTGGTGCAGAGTAGAATGGCATAAATTGCATTGGTTTTGAGTAAAGTGGTGTAGAGTGCATTGGCATAGGGTGCATTGGTTAGAGTAATGTATGTAACGTAATGTAAGGTGGATTTGTAGAGCGCTGCTTGTCATCCGTGAGGGTATCCAGGTGCTGAAGGTAGAGTAGAGAGTAGAGTGCAGTGGTGTAGAGTAGTGGTACAGAGTGGAGTACAGTGGCATAAAGTGCAGTGGCGTAGAGTGGAATGGTACAGAGTAGAGTGCATTGCTGCAGAGTGCAGTGGCATAGAGTGCAGTGTTGTAGAGTAGAATGGAATAGAGTGGAGTGGTGCAGATTAGAGTGGAGTGAACTAGACTGGAATGGTGTAAAGGTGCATTGGCGAAGAGTCCAATGGTGCATAGTAGAGTAGAGTGGGGTAGACTGCATTGGCATAGAGTAGAGTGCTTCAGAGTAGAATATAGAGGCGTAGAGTGAAGCGGTGCAGAGTGGAGTGGTGCAGAGTAGAATGCAGTGACAGTGTGAAGTGTCGTAGAGTGGAGTGGCGTAGTGGAGAGTAGAGTGCAGTGGCATGGAGTGGTATAGAGTAGAGTGGAATGGGGTAAAGTAGAGTATGCATGGTGTGGTGGTGGTTGTATTTCAGAACCGCGCAAGCGATTACAATGCATGGCTTTACAACACAGTCTTTACAACTACCTGTCTTTACCACTGCATTCCTTTACCACACAAATCTTTACAATGAACAACCACTTTGCCTTAGCGGAAAGCGCTGGACTTTGGAGAGGTATAAATTACTAATCCAACTCCAGTCTGCGCAGCAGTAGGGAAAGTTTTGGACTTTGGAGTCCAATGCTGCTTGCCCTGTGGCAAGTCGTTGTAAAGGCTCTGAACAAGACAAGGGAAGCAGCCTGGGATTGCAAAGTCATACTACCTGAAGTAGTCACAAATAGTATGCTCATATACCACACTGCCCACCTCAATGGTCAGCTGATCATTGACCAAACATAGACATAGAATATATACAAATAGAGAGGCAACTACAATCAGTTGTCAGTGTTAGATATACAAGACTTGCGTGGTGAATGAATGCAGTGGTAAAGGCGGGTTGTTGTAATGATCATGTTGTAAAGGCAGTAAGTGGTTTAGACTTCGTTGTAAATGCTGTTTCCCTGTAGTAGCTCACTCGCATTACAGACAACACATCTTCAAATGAAATGACCAAAACATTGGAACAGACATGCAGTTTTACTGGTAAAAGTATACAGCGTACAAACAATGTGTGGAAATGTCATCACCTAGTAGATTAATTTGTTTTGATCATATTAAAATATTTGGTTGCACCACACTTCAGAATTATGAAAAATGTGCTTCATTTCTGCTTTCCGAATTCTGATATGTTCTGAAATATCTGCACAGTTCATTTACAGATATTTATATTTTGTTGTGTGCTAGAAAAAAAAACATCATACAGCCCTCCTCCAGCACACCCCCAGTAGCCAGCATGATTGACAAATAAATCCTACTACTTTGAAGTATGAGAAAGAAAAGTAAATACAAAGCTCCCTCCGAAGATACAGCCTGACAATTTACCTCTGTCTTAGAATACACAGCAAATGTGACAAGATAAGAACAAGATTTAAAGGACTGTTTACAGAAAGCGAGCACTGGTGGAAGAATACAGCAAAAAGGGTATGGGCCGCAGAGGGACGAACTCAAGCTAGATGGCCTAAAACAAATAAATGCAGCAAATAAAAAGCAAGAAAACGTGAGTTACAAACTACAAAGCCAATGGAAAGCAATGGGTGCCCAGGGAAGCTTTCCGCATGTTCGTAAGATGTAAGCCTGGGTGGAGTTAGGGGAGTTCCGCTCCGCCAAGTGCAAAAAAAACTCTGCCGCGCTACATGGAGCTCCGCAAGCGGCGGAGTGCGTTAGATAAATGCTGTTCGCGATGATTTTCAGTGCCATATGCTTGTCCGCACTGTGCAATCATCATGAATGGCACAATGCACAGTGCAAGCGGGCGCTACTTCCTTTCTGCTGCTCGAGTAGATTTTTACTCGAGCCGCAGCTTTCTCAACGCAAACGGACAGTTTTTCAATGCGAGTGGTCGCGAGCATACGCGTCCACTCGCAATGAGAAATCTGACCGCCCGCGTTGAGAAATCTCGCCGGGAGGTTGGTTTTCCACGCTCGCTATCGTCAACTTGATGATGACGATCGCGAACGACGGAAAATCCTACCGGGAGGTGGATTTTCCTAGCTCTCGCTCACCAACTTGATGTTGACAATGGAGAACGAGGAAAAATCTAGCTGGGAGGTGGATTTTGCTCGCTCGCGCTCGCCAATTTGACGTTGACGAACGCTAGCAAGGAAAAAAACAGTTTTTCGGAACTCCGCGAGCTCCACGTAACGCGGAGTGCGGAAAACTCCGCAAACTCCGCGAGCGGAGCTTAACGCCCAGACTTTGTAAGATGTCATTAGCAAACCAGACAGCTGTGCTGTCTAGTAAGTTTCGACCGAAAAAGGAAGCAACAAGGAGAAATAAAGATATTTTTCCTTGTTATGCCTGAGTCTGGTAGGCTCACCATTTTTGCGCATTCCCAGGTTTACAACTCTTTGTATAAATCTAAGAATGCACCAAAATCCATGGGTGGGTGCATGGGTAATCCCACACTCCACCCATGAAATGCCTCTTCTCCACAAGGTAACGCAAGGCAGCGAAATGTGCTGCCTTGCTTTACCTTAGATTTACTAAACCACAGAGAGCTACACAAGGTGGCTTTGCGTTGCTTAGCTAACCCCAGTTAAGGGCTTATCCTGTCTTGCTTCACCTTGCGTGATACAAGGGCAAGAAATGTCCTTAGTAAATTTGGCCCCTAGTTTCCCTGGCTTATAGATAAATGGGTCATCAGGCAATTTTTGGTGTTCGGGGCAGGTCTACAAGGGGGATGTCAGCATCTGTTCTGGAGGTTCCACCACAACTGCGGAAATTTACAGAGCTATCACCTGGGCTACACCTTATACTTTTGTGAACCACTAAAGAGTGGTACAAGAATTAGATTTAGAGGACAATTTAGGTACAATGGTGCTTTCATCTATGAAGTAAAATAGAGGAAGTAAATTGCTTTTAATTTAATATAAAATAGTTTTTTTCTGAATGCAGCCTTGGCTGTCCTGGATTTTTGAGTTGGTCCATCTCAGGCTGTAAGGAATTTAAGCAAGGGAGGGATAAAAGGATAACGCTTCAGTTACTTACTGGCAATTGCACACTCTGGGCCTCATTTACAATGATTTGCCGTAGAGCAGCACCACAAGTGTTTTTGCTGCTCTGCCCTATGTCAAATTGAAAGGGCAGGAATGTACCATATTTATAAGATACAGTGCATTCCTGTCCTTTCAGGCAGCACCGGCGCACAATATGATGTCCAGCGCCAACGAAGGCACCTTGCACCAAGGTGCAAGGGTGTGTGCATTGTTGGCAGGATTGTTTTTGTGCAGGAAGGGACACCTTCCTGCACAAAAACATTCCATGGAGGTGTTTTCCTCTTTCTATGTGTACTGCAGAATGCAAAACACATAGAAAGAGGAAACAATGAGGAGAAATAAACATTTCTCCTCGTTAGGCCTGCCCTGTTTTGAAGCATTCCCAGGTTTACAGATCCTTGTAAATCTAGGAATGTGTTGCACCCCTGGGTGTTGCCTGGGAACACCCACCGCAACGCCCATGGAACGTCTCCCTGATGCAGTGTAAGGCAACGCAGCGACTTGCGCTGTGCTGCGTTGCCTTCCACCATAGCTACGAGGCCATGAAAAGCCATGCAAAGTGGCTTTGAGTGGCCTTGTAGATATGGGTCCACACTCAGCATCAATCAATCAATCAATCAATCAATCAATCAAGCATTTATAAAGCGCGCTACATACCCGTGAGGGTCCCAAGGTGCTGGGGGGGGTTGCAGCTAGAGGTCGAAGAGCCAGGTCTTGAGTAGTCTCCTGAAGGTCTGTGGGTCCTCTGTCTGCCGAAGGTGGAGGGGAGGGAGTTCCAAGTCTTGGCGGCGCGGTAGGAGAAGGATCTGCCTCCGGAGGTGGTTCTGTGGATGCGTGGGACGGCGGCCAGGGAGAGGTCGGCGGAGCGGAGTCTCCTGTTGGGTGCGTAGAATCATAGTCGGTTGTTGAGGAAGGCCGGGCCGGTGTTGTGGAGTGCCTTGTGTGCGTGGGTGAGGAGCTTGAAGGTGATTCTTCTGTCGATGGGAAGCCAGTGCAGGTTTCTCAGGTGGGGGTGATGTGGTCTCGGCGGGTGACGTTGGTGATCAGGCGGGCGGAGGCGTTCTGGATTCTTTGAAGTCTGCTGATGAGTTTGGCCGGGGCTCCGGCGTAGAGGGCGTTGCCATAGTCGAGTCTACTGCTGATGAGGGCGTGTGTGACGGTCTTTCGTGTGTCGGTGGGGATCCATTTGTAGATCTTGCGGAGCATGCGGAGGGTGTAGAAGCAGGTTGATGAGACGGCGTTGATCTGGTTGGCCATGGAGAGTTTCGAGTCGAGGATGACTCCCAGATTGCGTGCGTGGTTGGTTGGTGTGGGAGCGATGCCCAGGGAGGTGGGCCACCATGAGTCGTCCCAGGCTGATGGGTTGGGTCCGATGATGAGGATCTCTGTCTTGTCTGTGTTGAGTTTGAGCCGGCTTTCTTCCATCCAGTCGGCGACAGCCTTCATGCCGCGGTGGAGGTTGGCTTTGGCGGTGCGGGGCTCGTTGGTGAGGGAGAGGATCAGTTGGGTGTCGTCGGCGTAGGAGATAATGTTGAGGTCGTGGAGTCTGGCGATGCATGCGAGCGGGGCCATGTAGATGTTGAAGAGCGTCGGGCTGAGGGATGATCCTTGAGGGACACCGCAGATCGTCTTGGTGACTTCGGAGTGGAACGGGGGGAGGCGGACTCTTTGGGTTCTGTCGGAGAGGAAGGAGGTGATCCAGTTCAGGGCCTTGTCGTGAATCCCTGCGTTGTAGAGGCGTGTACGCAGTGTGTGGTGGCATACGGTGTCGAAGGCAGCGGAGAGGTCGAGGAGGATGAGGGCTGCTGTCTGCCCGTTGTCGAGCAGGAGTCTGATGTCGTCCGTGGCGGCGATGAGGGCGGTCTCGGTGCTGTGGTTCTTGCGGAAGCCTGACTGGGAGGGGTCGAGGATGTTGTTGTCTTCTAGGTAGCGGGTGAGCTGGGTGTTGGCGATCTTTTCGATGACCTTAGCTGGGAACGGAAGAAGGGAGATGGGCCGGAAATTCTTAAGGTCGCTCGGGTCCGCCTAGGGTTTCTTCAGTAGGGCGTTGATCTCGGCGTGTTTCCAGCTCTCAGGGAAGGTTGCGGTCTTGAAGGAGTGGTTGATGATGTTGCATAAGTGGGGTGCGATGGAGCTGTCGGCCTTGTTGATGACGTGGTGAGGAAGGGGGTCGGATGGGGCGCCTGAGTGGATGGAGTTCATCGTCTTGCTGGTGTCCTCGGTGGTAGTGCTGGTCCATACGGTGAGGTGCTCGTGGTCGGTGGGTATTGGAGGGGCCGGGGTGGTGAGGTTGGCGGGGTCTGAGCGTGGGTTGAAGCTGTCGTGAATGTCGGTGATCTTGTGGTGGAAGAAGGCAGCGAGGGCGTCGCAAAGGGCTTGTGACGGGGGGATGTCGTTGGTGCAGGAGCTGGGGTTGGAGAGTTCCCTCATGACGTTGAAGAGTTCCTTGCTATTGTGAGCGTTGTTGTCTAGGCGGTTCTTGAAGGCGGCTTTCTTGGTGGTCCTGATGAGGTGGTGGTGGTTCTGGATGGCGTCTTTGAGGGCAGCGTGGCTGTCGGGTGTTTTCTCCTTGTGCCAGGTGTTTTCCAGTCTCCGACAGGTGCGTTTGGAGGCTAGGAGCTCTGGGGTGAACCAGCTGGCTCTCTGGCTGGTGTCTCTGTGGGTGGTAAGTCTGATTGGGGCGAGGGTGTTGGCGCAGTCTTCCATCCAGAGTCTGAGGGTGCGGGCCCCTTCCTCTGGGTCGGTGGGGTTGGTCGGGGGTTGAGTGCGAGGTGTGTTTGCAGTGATTCCTTGGTAATTTTGCTCCAGTGGCGTCCGGGGGTCTGTAGGGTGCGGTGGTGTGAGACGGGTTTCTGGAAGGTGAAGTGGACGCAGCGGTGGTCGGTCCAGGTGAGTTCGGAGGCGTGGCTGAAGACAACGTGGGGACTGGAGGAGAAGATAGCATCGAGCGTGTGGCCGGCGATGTGGGTAGGCGTCGGGACGATCTGCGTCAGTCCTAGGGTGGAGAGGTTGTCGATCAGGGTGGAGGAGCTGCTGTCGTTGTTGTTTTCCAGGTGGCCAGAGCATCATGAAAAATTATGTACCCCCAGCACAAGGGGCTTGTAAATAAGCCCCTCTGAGTCCTACTCCCTCCATTTAATTCCTTGCTTCTCTCCTGCCAACCCCTTTCCAGGCTAACTGGGTGAGGTGTCTTTTTTTCTTGGTGTCAACAGGACAAGTGTGAGGGGAAGAGGTTTATTGTGCGCTGGCAAGTTCGGATTGGTGTCTGTGGAGGCAGAGTGGCCTCATACTGTAAGGAATTGAGGCCGTAGGACTCAGAGTAATGCAATTACCGGTAAGTAACTGAAGCATAACTGGCCTGACTAACATGTGTCTGACTGGCTGCCTCCGCTCCACATGCCACGGTTAAAGCAAGGCCAGACTGTGGAGAAAGCGTGATAACCGTGGTTTGTCACTGAACATGAGAGCGGCCGTTTCCCCTATAGATGCAGCCCGCCCCTCTGGGTGGACTGAAGAGTCCCTCAGACAAAGGAGGCTCTGTCACATTGCAAAGGCGTCCGCCCACCTCAATGAGGATGAGCTTAGCATGGAGACAGCATCCGCAGAGCGCGCGCCTCTTCACCGTGCCGCTTTCCCTCCATCAATGGATTCTGCGAAGTCCATTGTTTGCCCAGAAGTACATCTCTGAATAGGAAGCCATCCGCCTTCCATTAGAAAGGCAGCCATTCTCCCGTGACAATTATGGACTCCGCAGAGACGAGGTGAATCAATTAACGGGGCGCTGCGCGCCTTTCAGAGCCGAGAGCGCGCTTTGCTTCAGCGACGCACCGCCTGCACGACGCACAGGCGTGATGTGATTACTGCAGCTCGCGCAGTGCCAGGCGGCAGAGAACGTGTTGTGCAGATGAACCCCAAGAACCTACGCCTCATCACATGCCATCCTGGAGTAACCTGGCGCATGCGCAGAAAAACAGGGCCATCCCATTTTTCAACTGTTTTGCGATTTGTGTGTTCGGTATAGAACAAATAGATTTTGCTGGATTTCATAGGAATATTTGCACCAGAGCAAAAACGAAGGCAGGGTGTAATAAACTGGGATAAATTAGTTGGGTAATCTAGGCATATAAACCATTTTAAGTGCGTGTTTAGTGAATTGTTATAAAAAAAATCCTGATCTAAGAATAGCCATGGAAAAAATGTCGAAACATTTTTATTTTTTTTTGCCAAATTTGTGGCTAACGAACAAGGGAACTACATGGTTTTTTCCTCAAACTTACCCCCATCTTTCATATTTCAACAGAGGAGATTGTTTGCTCCAATCCGCATTTCCTTCTATAAAAGCACTCCCCCCACGACGGAAGCAGCATTAAAGAGGTGCTGGCTGGGCCTGCCCCTATTGTGAATCGCTTCATAGCAAGACCCACACATCACTGCAGCTACAATGCTCAAACAGCGAGAACCAACCATTCGGAAATATTTTTTGCTGATTGATGAATAGTGAATGAGTTGTACTCCCACAGCTGTGCACGAGGGAACTAAGGAGGACACTGACTTTACACTATTTTGAGCACTTAGGGGCTTGTTTATGAGAGCCCTGTGTCACCTTTGCACCACGTATAGTGGTACATGCGTGATGCAGGGCTCTGAATCAGATTTATGAAGCCACGCAAAGCCACACTGCGTAGCGCTGAGTGGCCTAATAAATCTTGAGCACGGTAAAGCAATGCAGCCTAAATCGCTGCGTCGCCTTACTCTGCGCCCGGGAGGCGTTCCCTGTGCGTTGCGGTGGGTTTTCCTATGCAACAACCATGGAATTTGACGCTGTCCCAGATTTACAAAATAATGTAAACCTGGGGAAGCGCCAAATCCTTATTCCTCCCGAGGTGAGGCGTAACGAGGAGAAATAACGTTATTTCTCCTCATTTTTTCCTCTTTCTACGTGTGCTGCATTATGCAGCATACATAGAAAGAGCAAAATGCCTCTTAAGATTGTTTTTGTGCAGGAAGGTGCCCCTTCTTGCCCAAAAAAGAATCCTGCATGCAATGGAGGCACCCTTGCACCATCGTGCAAGGGTGCCTCCGTTGGCGCTAGGCTGCTGAAGCGGCGCCAGCGCCAACGCAGGAGGAAAGGACAGGAATGCACTGCATAAATACGGTGTATTCCTGCCCTTTTACTTTGGCGTAGGGCAGCACAGCAAGGTGCCTTGCTGTGCTGCCCTACTCCAAAATCCCATAAACGAGGGCCTTAAAGAGAAAGCAAGAGTGAAAGATGAGAATACATTTAAGGAGAAACTGGTTTGAGCCATTCCCTTTTAAATAAAATATTTAATTTTGACTTTGAAACACATAATTATTGAAATAAAACATAGCCTATATGTACCACAAGCACATACTTTGTCTTCTTGCATACAATTGGCTCCTAGTGGAAAAATGACAAATTGTGCATATTAACAAGAAGATATAATCATTACTGTCAACAATATTGGCTGTAAACTCAGTATAATTTAGACCTAAACTGAAAATCATTACCACCTCCCACAGTGAAATGGGCACAGTTGAAAACCACTTAAAACCAAGTAATACTAAATAAATCGAGGGAGGGAAAGGAAATAGGAGGTTGACGCAAACACTGTGGGGAGACCATGAAATGCACCATTCTGAAAACAGCATTTCAGTTCAGACAAGAGGCAGAGGGGTATATTTACAAGCCCCTAACGCCTTTTTCTGACGCTCCAATGGCGTTGCTCTCAACCCCATATTTACAAGGCGCTGTTAAGCCACTTAACGTGGCCTAATGCCACCTTGTAAATATGCCCCTTACCGCAGCAGTCCGCTGTGGGAAAGGGGCTGGCAATGGGTGTTGCAGTGGGCATGCCCCTGCAACACCCATTGCTTTTGACACTGCCTCATAGTTACAAGGATGGGGCAGCGCCAAAAACGAAGACCAGGGAATACCTGATTTGAGGATGTGGATACGAGGAGAAATCATTAATTTCTTCTCGTATTCTGCTCTTTCTGTGTGTGCTGCATTAAGCAGCAAGCACAGAAAGAGCAAATCACTTCTAAAGATTGGTTATGTGCAGGAAGGTGTGCCTTCCTGCACATAAACAATCACCCCTGCAGCGCAGGCACCCTTGCAACATGGTGCTAGGGCGCCTGCGCTGTCGCTATACAGCTTTTTTAGTGCCAGCGCTAGGGGAAACGCAGGGGTGCACCGTATTATTTTAAATAAGGCGCATCCCTGCTTTTAAAAAATGTTGGAGCGTGGCATTAGCAATTTTAGAGTAACACCGTGCTTTGACATTTTAATGTAAATATACCCCAGACAGATTTAGAAAGATTTTCGAAAGTTTAGCAAATATAGCTCAGTTGTACTTAAAACAGTAGTTCAGGTTTTCGATGATAGAAAAGTTGCTCATGTATGAAATTCAAAGTTCAATTTTCAGATATGAAAATGTTTTTCAGTTCCAGAACAAGAATTTATTCACGATTCAGGTAGGTTTCTTAGGGAGATGCCACCATTATACAAAATTATTTCACTTCCAAACTTGAACTCAGAATTCACCATTAATAACATTCTGCCCAATACGTGTCTCCTTTTATGTTATACGGTTACATCCCACATTGTATGAAGTAAAACGAACCAACCACAGCCTGCCCTCAGACATTATCTATTCTCCCTTTCATATAACTTGTGAAACTCTCTTGGTGACCAGGGCAAGCAGAGAAGAAGGTGCTATTGGTTCGATCTACTTTTTAGTACTTTTACAAGTTGCTCAACCATGAAGAATTTGATATACGTTTTTCCAAAACGTCTCCTTAGATATAGGTTTAACCAAAACTTCTCCCTAATATCATTTGTTTTGCTGAGAAATATTAGGTAATCCTGGTGATCTCTTTGTAGATTTGTAATGCCGACTAAAGAGCATCTGTGCACAAGGAACCCTTAGTTGCACAAGTACACGTACAACTCACTCTTCAAGGCAGAACAATACTTCACAAAATAAGGGGCCTCATTTATGAGGCCCCTTGCGCCGCTGGAACGTCACTTTTTGTGACATTCTGTGGCGCAGGATCTTGCTCCATATTTACCAGGCCGCACTAAGCCACTTTTTTTGTCTTAATGCTACCTGATAAATATTGTTTCCTTTAACACAGTTTTCTCTGTTAAAGGGGCATACAATGGGTGTGGCTGAGGGCGTTCACAGCAACATCCATGGCTTTTTGACACTGCCCCAGATTTATGAGAAATCGTTAATCTGATGCAGCGCCATAAACTTACACCTCCCCATGGGAGGCGTAAGGGAGGAGTAACGAGGAGAAATATCTTTATTTCTCCTCATTTTTCTTTTTTCTATGTGTGCACAAAGAAAGAGGAAAAAGCCTCTTGTGATTGTTTTTTGTGCACAAAAACAATCATCCCCTAAACTCAGGCACCCTTGCACCATGGTGTAAAGGTGCCTGCGTTGGCGCACGGCAGCCCATTGTGCGCCGGCGCAGGTGAAAAGGGCAGGAATGCGCCGTCTCTTGTAGATACTGTGCATTCTTGTCCTTTTCTTTTGCCATAGGGTAGCGCAGCAGAAAGGTCTGCGGCTCTGCCTTACGGCAAAAACTAATAAATGAGGCCCAAAGTATTTATGACAACACGTAAGTAAAGTAAATCCGATAAAGCAGTACAAGTGTGGATAATCTGATAAAGCCAGTAGTAAGGGCAAGGTCTTGCACACATCTTTGGATGCCTACAGCCAAGATCCAGTCCTCGGAGCATGGAACGATGAGCCAGAATGCCTCAGGAGGCCTCTTTGCTCTGTACTCAGTTACATATAGTTGGGTAGATCAGAACAGACCTTTCAGAATCATCTTGAGGCTACCTCCTTCTGGAAGGCATAATATGCAGGCCTATTCACGCACAGAGAATCAGAGGCTGCAGGTGTCTCAAAGCTTGATATTGGAAAACCAGGTCCCTCTTGCACAACATGTACCAAAGTGCTGTCAGCTGGCCACACCCAACCATGATGAATCCATGAATCTACCTGCAGAAGGTCCCTCCTTGCTGCAGGCCGCCACACAGATCACCATGTCAAAACCAACCAATTTATGATTGTTGTGTGCAGTGGCTGCGATTAATTCAAGCCTTCCTTCCATCACTTTGGGCCAGATGTACGACCCGTTTGTGCATGCAAAAACCTACAGGGCCATGTACAAAGCCTATTTAGCAAGTTGCAATTTATTTGCGATTCGCTAAATAGGTTTTGCTACTTCGCAATTAGGAAGGGACGTTTCAAGGGCATCCCTTCCTATTTGCGACTCACAACCCTATGTAAGAATGTTTTGCGACCGCAAAGTTATAACATTTGCAATTTTACATTTTTCTTTTTTGTAAATATATACTTTATTAATCTTCTAATATTATTTAATTTTGTAAACTCTTGCAGGTCCCCAGGGGTCCATTGTCATCAGATTAAGAACCACTGCACTAGGCCATTGCACATTAGGGTTATATGTGGGTTGGATCAGGGATGTGAATGTCTTGAAGACATTTACTGGGCACTAGTAGGATCTCTCCAGGGGTCAGAGGTCATGCAGCGCACTGCCCTTACCCTTGGACTACCGTGGGCCGAGGTGACCCGGGTGATGTCGGCACTGGTTGCGCCACCTGCAGGGGCCGTGGGTGACCATGAAGCGCATTGTCCTCCTGTGGCTGATGGAGCCCAGTGGATACACCTGTTTCCATGGAAACCCCCAGCATCCTTGACATTTCAACGGAGAAAGACTATATCAACATAGGGAGGCTGTGCCAGCTCGGGAGATGGGGGCACGGGGAGGGGGGTGTGCAGGCGAGTGAAAAGGGTTTGTTCATTCCTCAGAAGCAATCTGCACCCAGCAGACCTCACAAGTCCCCCATCCATGTCCTTGCTGTTTGAGATTTGTGTGCTGCCCACCTCCGCAGCAGGACATGGTACAGCTCTTTGATGGACTCGGCATTGCAGAGGTAAACAGACATGCCCATATTTTTATTTGCTTTTTGGGTTGTGCATTTTTCGCCTCCTTGGCAGTTGATTAAATCTTTAGTCCTGCAAAAAAGAAAGAAGGCGGGATGAAATAACCACGCCGTCGGAGTCCGTATTGTTTCTGTTTACTAATAAAAATAGGCGCAATTATGGCCCGTCCTTCAGTACTACTTTTAATCAACGAAAACAGTTGAGTCTGTCCTGCCGACGATAAAATCTACGACTTGGAGGTTGAACACAGATTTCCGAAGCAGGTACATTAGCCCACCAAGATGTCTTGTGGTACATATTTTTGTGCTGCTTAGCTGCAAGCCTCTAGCAGCTTCCATGGAAAAGAAATCAAGAGAAAATTTTAAAAAATCAGTTCGTGGATGCTACACCGTGAACACAGCATCTTAAGTCCCCCTTACACAGCCCATCCGGTGGTGAGAAAATAATAGCTGTCTTCGTCCAGTAATAGGCGTTCTAGAATGTTGCTCTCTTGCATGACGTCATCTTGAGTTTTGAGATCTATTGTGACATCATTCACCGGACGGCCCCTTTAAAAGTTTGACAGTATATTCATAAATACATTTTTCTGTCTAGCGCACAATCTTCCTTCCAGAGCTATAGCCGCTTAGCAGTGTTTGTTAGAGAAATGTGGCAGTGACAATTGTAAGAGGATATATTCAATAGTATTTCCTCCGCTGGGCATTGCTCCGTTTCGCTTGACGAGAGAGGCTACCTGTGTCTACTCCACTGACGCCCACTACCACTTGCTTAAGAGAGCCCCTTGTTGCTCGTCGGGCATCTTTCAGTGATTCACTTTGAAAAAGAAGGCAGACAATTTTAGATCTTGCCTACACAGCAGCTTTTGGCTGTCTGTAGGCGAACCCTTCTTGTAGACTACCCAAAAAACATACATTGGGCATCAAGCCCCCATTCCATATCATTGGTTGACTTTATTGTCACTCTTATTTGCTTGCTTCTAATTTGGTGGTTTGGCTTCCTCTTGTGTTTGTCTCCCCCTTGGAACATAGCCTCTATAACATCGTTTTGATTGGCTGACTTGTACCCTTCCACTGCTCACATTTAGAGAACTACTTTTTTCTTTTTCTTAAAGCACTCCAGGAGAGTGCATGTTTTTTCAAGCTCTCTCCCTCGTGTGCTGCATACGCCCAAATACCCACCCTCTGCTCTCTGTGTTGCTCCCTCTACCTCACTTTCTCTCTCCCTTGTGTGCTGTTTTTCCCGTTATATATCCCCCACCCACTACCTATTTTGTCCTCCCAACCACTCTTGTTGCTAACCCACTAATCAGTACTTAATTAATATTTAATCTTTACATTTTATTGAGGGGTTGCTTATAGTTTCCATTTATTACTGGGCCCCTCTGCTTCACTTCCACAAATGTGCTTTTGTGAAAATGAAAATTAAATTTTGTATTTACCACTCCAAGTGGCATCTGTCATCTTGGATCTGAAAATACAAAATTAACTAAAATAGTGTCTGCATCATTCATTAGGTGTGCACATAAGTGACAATGGAAAGAACTATTGACTTTGTCAATGCTTGTTCGTCTTTAAATTGAACTGCCATTTGTCACTGCCTTTGAGAATTTTGTCCAAAGTAGAAAAAAGAAACTAAAAGAAACTATTTCAACACGATCATTCATTAGAATTAAATATTTCATTGCTGTTATCCTTGCGAGACATGTTTGGTCGCTGTAAGGAACTGGGTTTTAGTTGAGAGGGGTGGTACCCCCCTAAAATAATAAACACAATCCTTGTTAAGGTGAACCACAAAAGCAACTAAACAAATCTGTGCTTAACCCTCCGGTAGCATGCCACATAAGCAATCAAGCTTAACTTAGAGGTAATGTGTAAAGAATTTATGCAGGACTCAAACAGTAATAAAGTGAAAATACAACACAAGAAAAATCCCAAATGAATTTAGAAAAATAGAGTACATTTTAGTAACTAGAATGATAGCAAAATGACAAAAATCCAATCAGTAGAACCATAGGTAGAATCTTTCAAAGCTGCAGGTGAAAATAGTGCCAAGAAGCGCAAAGTGCCAATTGAGTTGTTATGGGCACGCTGGACCAGGAAAGGTCACTAGTTCAGGCCGACCATGATGGAGCACGGGTTAGATACAAGGACCACCTTCATCCTACCCAAGTACACATGAGGAGCCGCTGTTTGGTTGGCAGGGGACATGAGGGGGTCGTTGGCATCAGGAGAAGGTCAGGGATCACGGGCAGTCACTGCTATAACATGACGGTGGCCACTAGATCTTTGCATCGGTGGTCGATGCACGCTGTTGCTGTGGGCATGAAGTGCAGGTTCTTGCTGGAGCCTCACAATGTGGTCGTCACGGACGATCACTCTCGGTGTGAAGAGCAGGTCCCCGGGAGCTTCACGTTGGCAATAGTCATGGTTGGTCAGTTCTTGGCTGGAAATGGTCACTTTGTGGTCATGAGCAGCCCAAAACATCTCCATTTTCACCTATTCTTCAGTAGGAGTACATTCCGATGATGGCCATGGGTCCAGGACCCTAGAAGATCAGGACTCAGACCAGCAGAGGCCAGCAGCAGGGATCATGCAGGTCCAGGCAAGTCCAGGTGGTGCTGGTCAGCTGGGCAGTTGCAGGGAGGCCTCTGGAAGCTTGTTTTACCCCTGTAGCTCAACCAAGAAGTCAGCCAGCTACCCTGGGATTTGTTTCTGGGCATCCTGGGTTCAAGGAAAGCAGGTCCAATCTTTCTTCTTCAGACTGCAAAGTAGTTCTTCTGAACCTTCCACAGGTCCAGGAGTGTTTTGATGCAAGGTTCTGCAGGTACCCCTTTTTACCTGGTACCAGCCTTTGTGTGTGGAATTTCCTGCCCTACCCCCAAATCTGGTTCTGGTCAGTTCTTCCCCTTTCCCTGGCTCCAAACTGTGTAGGGTGGAAAAGGCAAGGACAGGCCTGGTATCAGGTTCCTCTGTGTGTGCTGTAGGTAGGGTCATTTGTAGTGTTATCAGTGTAGGGCAAAACTCCTTCCAGTCATCCAGCCAGGAAGACCCTCTCCCTTCACGCCTAGGCCTCCTTTTGTCTCTGCATCTGGAAGCAATACACCTACCATTACAGGAGAGCTGTTCACAGTCATGTTACTCTGGGCACAGGCAGAAAGGCGCATTTGGTTACTGCAGAAAAATGCCAACTTTCCAAAAGTTAAGTTTTCAGAATAGTAACTTAAAATCTGGCTTTGATGATTTTAAAGTAAAATTCATTTGAATGGAAACAGCATTCCTCCCAAACTGAAATTACCACTTACTGAGTGTAATAAAGTAACCTAATGTAGTCTTGGGGAGAGATAGGCCTTGCAGCAGTGAAAATGACTTAAGAAGTTTTTCCCTGCCAAGACATGTAAAACTGGTACACTGACATTATATCAAAACCATAAATATCGTGCTACAGAAATATTGTGTCAAAAATATCGATCACGAAAATATTGTTTTCCTATACATATAAAGGTAAGTACAAAAATATTGGAACAAAAAAATATTGTTTTAAACTAATATCAAAAGAATACATACAAAAATATCATTTTTATATATATATATATATATATATATATATAGTTAAAAATAGTAAATCTTAAATATTTAAACATGTAACATCAATATAATATAAATTAAATATGTTTAAAATATTTTTTAATATATATACTTATTTAAACAAACACATACATCTACTGAAGAGCGCACCTCAAGGAGCAGCAGGCCTCATCAGAGGTTTTTGCAAGCATGAAAAGTTCATACCAACAACTCAGAACTTTCCAAGTCCTAATTACAATCCATGCACCATGTTCATGACCTACTGCATTGTCTAAGAGGCTGTCCACTCTGGATCCTGTTCCTGGGGAGTAAGTTTAAGATTGTTAGTGAATGCCAGGTCCCAAGTAATCAGAGTCATGAGAACCCCTGATGTCCCTTAATCCCTGTGCAGAAGTCGATGGCACACCAGGTGGGGAAATGGGGGGGGAAATCACAAAAAAGGAAAGAGAAATCTAGGACTTGATTCACCCTCTAGGTGGATTCATTTTAACAGTGATTCTTGTGAGAACTTCCACCAAGAAACCTCTGGAAATTCAGGGATTATGGACTAGCTACAAGGGGTTGCATTACATCCAATATCCCAGGGGCGCAATGGGCATGTGCAACCATTTTGTGTGCTTGTGTACCCCTCCTGTAATACACATAGTGCTGCGGCACATATAGAGCCGGTGCTATCTCAAGGAGGTGTTCCCTCATTTGAATGGGGGTGTGGCCCCATGCAATTTAGAGAATCACTTTGACTCTGTCTCTTGCTGTATTATGGATGCAGGCGCAGAGGCAAAAAGGCCGTCAGGAGATGCAATGACTGTGCAGAACAAAGAGGTGGCACACAGTCAGTGCACCCCTCTTAATAGGGAAAAGGGTGTCCCATGGACCCCCAGACATTCCCATGCAGGCGGGTGCAGCCACTCACTGATATAGCACGAACTTGGGCAGCTGAGCCAGAGAAGAGCAATGGGTCTGTCTTGGATCTAAAAGCCCATGCACGAGCCGAGCCCTGGACATGTTTGGCAAGTAAATCATTCAACAAAGATCATGGCAAAATATGATAAAGTATCTTCAAAATTCAAAATATAATAATGTCTCTTCAACATTCAAGGAACTGTATTTATTTAGCACGCGGAAGCATTTTACCTTAGTACATCAGATTACTGCATTGAGGATTTATTAAAAGTGATTTTAAACATGAACTTGGAAACATTCCTGCCCACCCCTCCACCACCCTGACTACAATAGCATTAGTAAACTAAGATGCAAGTCAGTTGTCAAGAATACCCTAAAAGGGACCCAGATTCTTATAATAAATAGAGCAAAATTGTAGTCTGTTAAATCAAACAAGTGTTTTTGGAGCAGCGCACCACTTTAAACCTCGTATCCGAAAGGGTGCTACTATGTGGTGTATAAAGAAAAAGGAGGCCCTGTGAAGTAAATGTTTGCTTAGGGTCTCACAATTTGTGAACATGGCAGCCAAGATTGACCGCTGGTTTTTTTGTTGCATGTCGTGCAGTTTAGGCACTATATGAGTATCTTTTTCTGCCTCCTGCTTTACACCAACGGTTAATGCTTTGTCTTCAGAGGTCGGTGCACAAGTTTAGAGAGTGGGTGGCAGGCAGAAGCCACAAGAAGGTTTGGTTTGTGTTGGGCTTGAGGGCCCAAGAAGACCCGGATCTGAGCCAGAGCCAGGCATCTGGCTCGAGTCTGGCTTGAGCTTTCAGTGCCTTGCCCACCTCTACAAACCTGGTTACAAATTTGTTTTTTAAAGACACAAGGATGTTAAGTGAATTTCCCAGGCTCACAAGATGTCAAAGCCAGAATTCAAACTTGGTTGCATAGTTCTAAGGTTGTCAGCTCTAACCATTAGGTCACATTTCCTCACCACCTTGCTGATGGCTCGGAGCATGTTTTGGCTCTTAGGGAGCCAAGCCAGACCTCTGTGCAAATTTGCTGTTCTGCCCACTTCTAATTTTGCAGTCACTGTGGTGCATAGATTGCCTACGAGCTCCGACACATCCGGTCCCACCAAGATCCAGGCAGCAACTGGCATAACAGCCACTACTAGAACCGTAGCCAGACAAGTCCCCCTCAAGAACTCGTGATGTCACAAAACACATCCTCATGTTTGAATATACACCACATGCTACTAAACACCCCATTCAATACTACCTACAACAGTCACTAACTATAAACGTTCAGAACTGGGAATTGGTGCCCCTTGTGACATGGGTCATCTGGTAGTGGACAGAGGGGCAGGTTCATGTTTAGTGGCTGAGCTGGTCTTCTTCTCAACAGGTTAACACAGCTGTCCAGGAGGCATGTGTGACCAGTGGAGGCTCCTCCGCTAAGGCGGAGGAGTGTCGCCCCTCTGCTTTTCAGCAATGAAAAAAAAGGAAAAATAAAATGATAATAATGCAAAATTCTCATCATATTATTTGTTTCTGCTGCGGCAGCTTTGCGGGCGGGGAGGAACTGCTCTGCTGACAGAGGAGCAGGGGGAGTGGTGAGCACATTCTGTTAGTGCGCATGAATGTTTGGCTGGCTATCTCGGGCCGGCCAAGCAGTCATGAGCACTTTGCATGTTCTCCATCTAGGCTGTATTACAGTCTGGGTGGAGAACATGCCCAGGCTCCCACTGCCTGTCTGAGCGCCGAACCACGGCACTCAGACCAATCACAATGCTGCATTGCAGCGTTTTGATTGACTTAGGGGAGCCTGGGTGCTTCCTGTTCCAGCCTGACGCGGAGAGGAGACAAAGGAGAGACGTGGCGATAAGGTAAGTTTATTAATTTATTTCTTTATACCCCTTCCCACCCCCCAATCTGTGCCAGCCGCCACTGCGTGTGACATCATCACTCCAGCTAATACAGTTCACGATGGGATTTTCGAGCCTGTGCCTACAAACTTAAGAACAAAATGTCTGGAATGCAATATTTTATTGATTAAAAATAAAAGAGGAGCTGAGCGTGTCACCCATGTCATGGGTCCAGGTAACATTTATGTTATAACCAAAAACCAGAGCCACTGGAATGATGTGATTATGCGGAAGTGGTGCTTTACGCATAATTATCGATTTGCTGCATTTACCACGTAAACTATCATCTGTTGCACAATTTGCAGAATTTAACAAGAAAAATGTGTTTTTAGCTCAAACGGATGAAAAATGACATAAATTGCAGCAGCACATGTTGCCTTCACAGAGGTTGACTGTCCATCTTTCTGTTGCTTATGCCTGCATTTGGGCGCCAATCTGGCACTAACAAGGTGAAACCTTTATCCAGATGAGGTAATGCTAGCACAAAATGTGGCGCATTGTACTGCATAACTAGCCTTTTCTTGCCGCATAATTTCACCAACCCTGTTGCACACTTTGGTCCTTCCATGCCACATAATTCCAGCTGCCCTGGTTCTAACGCCGCTCTCCACAGCACTCGGTGGGTCTGCAGCACTCCGCATAATTCCAGCGGCCCTGGTTCTAACACCGCTCTCCATAGCACTCGGGTGGGTCTACAGCACTCCGCATAATTCCAGCGGCCCTGGTTCTAACACCGCTCTCCATAGCACTCGGGTGGGTCTACAGCACTCTGCATGCACAGACCCTTCATCCTGGCTGCCCTGCTGGTGCAGGCCCTTCGCTGAGAGATTAGCAGGGCCTGGGGGCCTCGTTATGTGTCCCTTATAATTGCCTCGGTGTTGAGTAGAAAGCGCCTTGCTTCATTTGTCTGGTTTAATGGCCTCCTGCGCAGCCACTCCTTTGTTTGGAAGCCTCACTTATTCGGGGAGGGATAATTACCTCTTCCGGTTCATTTCCAGCAGCGGTCTGAAGAGCGGACCGTGTGTAGGTTGCCGAGCTCTGCCTCAGTCACAAGGGGCAGGGGCTGGGTGCCTCTGAGCACCAGGTCAGCCCTCTCAGCACTCTGGAGGACTCGATGGAATATGGCAGCCACTCCTGTGGAATCCGCTGCCTACCCAGTGCTTAATTTGTAAAACAAAAAAGAAGTGCCAGGGCCCTTGTCAGTAGGCAACTGCATCTTGCACCACCTTTTTAATGTATAACTAATGATGAAACAACTGTTGTTGTGCTTATTTCCAAATTTGACAGACAGCACCACCATGTGGCAGCTGTCATAATTACTGGTGACGACAATTAAGTGCCGATGCCGAGCACCGGAAACCACAGGCTCAAATTAAGCACTGTGCCTAACCGAGTGCATTATGGGAGCTGCAGTCCGCCTGGAAGTGAGGTGCCACATGTGGCCTGTACTGAGTTGAGAGAAGGACATGCAGTCCCGCCAGAGATCAGCTGCAGCCTGTTACCAACTATCCTGAAACCAGAGGATGAACCGGAAGCAGGCCTGCTAGGCTGGCAGAATAGCTGCCAAGTTCCCCAGGTCCATGCGTAATGTTCTGCTCCAGTCCAGATTTTTCTCCTTTGAATTCTGGAACTTGAAGTCCTGTTTTATGATGGGATAAACAAGACTACAAGTCCCGGAATTCAAAGTCCCCTGGACTGGAGCAGCATATCACGCATGGACCTAGGGAACTTGGCAGGGGTGAGAGTAAATAGAGGAAAGCGCAGGGCTGGAGGGTTGGCACGGACCTGCATGATCATAAGAAATGAGGTGGAAACCGAAGAATTCACTGAGGGCACATTTGGAGGAGTGGCACAGACAGGCATGGTCTCAAGATCTAAGTTGTAGATACAGGAATGCACAGAGGGGTTGCACCGACGCATAATCGCAGGAACTGGGCTATAAAAGGAGGAATGCACTGAGGGCAGGGCTAGTATACAGGCTCAGACTGGAATGACCTCAAGAACTGGCAGAGAAATAGAAGAATGCACCAAGGGCATGACTGGCACAGAGCAGATTTGTATGATCACATGACCAGGCTGTAATCAGAGGAATGCACTGATGGCAGGGCTGGTGGGTTGGTGCTGGCCTCGAGATCTGGACTGGAGATACAGAAATGCACTGAGGGTAGGGCTAAAAGACTGGTGCAGGTCTGCATGGTTTCAATATATGGGCTGTAAATACAGGAATGCACTGAGAGCAGGGCTTCAAGGGTGGTGCAGGCCTGCCTGGTTTCAAGATCTGGACTGTAGGAACAGGAATGCACTGAGGACAGAGCAGGAAGGCTGGCTGAAGACTAGATTGTAAATAAGAATCATGGGATGCCAGGCTTGTGGGCTGGGATGTACCTCGGATGTACCTGCAGAACCCAAAGAAGAGAAATGCAAATAATGAAATAGGTTGAGGGCAGGTCTTGAGAGCCGACAGAAACCCGAATATTCACAAGAATTGGAAGATTTAGAATTGGACTATACCTCATGGAATGTATTGCAGACCAGGTCTGTGACTTTTCAGAAATTGCAGACACTCAATGACTGGAGAAGAGAATGAATGATGATTGAAGAACATGTTTGAGGGCATAAAGAGGGCTTCAGACAATCCTGGACTGAATTATAACCCTAGTAAATTTCTGATACAGTGCTGGTGACATGAATGGCGCTATACTATGACAAAGACTGCGTTATCACTTTGGTAATCCAGAAAAGGACTTAAGACATGGCTGTTTGAATGAACAGAGCACCGCGAAGCAGCTAACAACTCCAGCGCCTTGAGACCCTCATGGGTGATTAGCAGCGCTTTCCAATCAGATGACTTCTCAGGAGCCTGGCTGGTGGGCACAGATGGGGCTGCAGAACATCATGGACTCAGATGTGACACACATGACTACAGTCTGATGAATCCTTTGAGACAGGACTACAGAACATGAGGGCGCTGGGGCTTCGACTGGATTGGTCACAATGAGGCAGAGCACCAGAGACTGAAATCCAGATGTTCCACAGCAACATTCAGAGTTTGCCTACTTAAAAAGTAATTGGACCATGATAGTCCAGCACTGCATCTTCTCCTCTGGTCTGCAGATAAAGCTAACAAATGCAACTTCAAAATGCAGTCTGTCATCCGATAGCCTACAAAGGATGGGCTAAAATAATACTTGCATTGAATGGTACCAATAATACCTCTGATCATACCCTGAGATTGAAGATGACAACTATGTACTGGTAGTGTGTCAGTGTTCCAATGACAAGTTACTCTTTGTGTTGTAGAGTCACTACAACCTACAGCCTTACTTGGTCCCAGAAGGGGAAACACACTGTAGCATTCAAAAAGTGTTGGATGGAATGCTTGAATTAATCTCAGTCACTGATTATTGCTCGGGTCACATCCTAATACATCATACTGTGCCGCTGAAGACAAGCTATGCTCGGCTGATGAGCTCTAAGGAGGATGACACCCGTACTTGGTTGATTGTGTTCCGGGTCAGAGAGGACCTGGCAGTTTGGGCCGGACTGTTCCCATTGGAGTACGGTCAACACTGATTTGAATACAACTGGGTCCAAACTCAGGTGTCCTAGTGGCCCAAGAATGAGTGATTGGGATGTGACCCGAGCAATTGCCAGTGGCTGAGATTAATTCAAGCATTCTGTCCATCACTTTGTTTTTGATCCCAGAAAGGACGAGGCGGAGTATGGCGTTCTATGCTTTTGTTTGCTCTCTTATCCCATTGGCCTTTCCCCGCTTCTTCAGCTCTAGTATAGGTGGTCACTGGTGGGGATTGAGAGAGACAAAAAGAGCATTGCTTCTACTGAATCTCGTGCACAAAGTTAGTGGACATTCTGACACCTTGAAATGCCTATATTACACAGTCTGTCTTGACACTGGGTTTTATAAGGTTGCCTTTTCTTCTTTACAACAATTAGGAACTGTTGAGCTGTGTCATGCTTTGTTAAATTTTATTAAACATTGTTTGCGTACTAGGAAGAGACACTGGGCCTGATTCACAGAACTAACTTACGTCAAAAACGTAAAGTTAGTACCTTTTGGTATTCACAGAATACACTTACTCATTTTGTATTCACAGAATACACTTACTCATTTTGGTATTCACAGAATACACTTACTCATACTAACTTTATGTCCGCACTCGGGCCGGAGATTCCGGCCCGGAGGTGGAGATTCCGGCCGTTTGTGGAGATTCCGGCCCGGAGGTGGAGATTCCGGCCCGGAGGTGGAGATTCCGGCCGTTTGTGGAGATTCCGGCCGGAGATTCCGGCCGCTTGTGGAGATTCCGGCCATTTGTGGAGATTCCGCCGGTTGGAGATTCCGGCCGGTGGCGGAATCTCCACAAACGGCCGGAATCTCCACAAACGGCCGGAATCTCCACCTCCGGGCCGGAATCTCCACAAACGGCCGGAATCTCCGGCCCGAGTGCGGACATAAAGTTAGTATGAGTAAGTGTATTCTGTGAATACCAAAATGAGTAAGTGTATTCTGTGAATACCAAAATGAGTAAGTGTATTCTGTGAATACTAAAAGGTACTAACTTTACGTTTTTGACGTAAGTTAGTTCTGTGAATCGGGCCCACTGAGTGTGGAGTAATGAGATGCTCTGTTTTTATTCTCTCTCTATGCATATATGTATTTTACGTTTGCTATCTTGCTGAATGAATTGACTGTTTAAGTGTTTTTAATGTACATTGGCATTTTATATGCATGAAGATGCACTTTTATGGCTGCTGATGGAGCAGAATAAAGTATTTTTGACTGACTGACTGCCACCTTGCAATGCACATTACTGACTGATAGGCTGTCTCTGCTCTTCATTCTGTGCACTGACAAGGGAGGTGCAGCATGCTGAATGCTGCTTACCAACCACACTTGCCTCGTGCCAAATAAGAGCAAGATGTTGTCTCGCAGTCGTTCACGTGACTTGATAAATATAGCACAGCGAGTTATCGATGAGCCAGCCTTGAAGAGGGCTTCTTGACGTCATCTCGCTCACGTAGACCAAATAGACCAGGAGTTCAATGAAGACACACAGAGCACTTAACTCCTGCTTTTCTGCGAGTCTGAATGCGTCACCCTGCCTGCACGTGCTGTCTTTGTTGTGGCCAAGGATTTTTGGTGCAGCTCCAAGATGCGTGGTGATGCGTGTATTGTTTTCATGCTAGAACTGTGGCGCACTGCGGTGCTCAACGTCGCGCAGCAATGAACGCACCATCCAAAAAGCATTATCAATGCATCATTGGTGCCCATGCTCAAAGGCAATCTCTGGTTGAAAAGCACAATATGGTATTGAAAATGGCTCTGGTAATCAATTCCCCGTTCGAGGAAGAGTAATCTATAAGGATATTGGCAGATTCGCTGACAGGCCCTTGAGTTTAAAAAGGTGCTAGGAGCAGGGCATTCGTCAGGCACAGCTAGGGTCAGACGGCGACAGAAATAGGCCTGCGCACCAAAAGAAAGTGGCCTCCATCAGTGAATCCAGAGGCGCATTTATTCATCTTTCACGCAACACAGGGAAACAAGAAAAGTCGCTGCACTGCATTGTGTAGAAGGGTGAGAGAAGAAGTGCTCCAGTTTTACAAAGATATGAAGCATCTCTGCTCTCTCCTCGCGCACTGTGCATAGCCTGGTGCCAAGGCATAGTGCAAGGGGGCCTGCGTTACAGGCAGGATTGTTATTACACAGGAAGAGAGACTTTCCTCTTTCTGTGTGTGCCTCAGAATGCAAGTAGAAAGAGAAAATAATGAGGAGAAATGAAGATATTTGTCCTTGTTGCTTCTCACTGTGGAAGGCGCAGCATTTTGACACATTCCCAGGTTTAATATCTTTAGTGAATCTGGGAGTGCACCAAAACCCATGGGTGCATGGATGGGAGCACCCCCGCCCCACCCCTGGAACGCCTCCCAAGCTGAAATGTAGCGTGAGAGCAAGCAGCTGTATTGCATTACGTGTCTCTGCAAAGCGAGGCAAAGCAGAGCAAATCGCCCCTTGCGTGGCTTTGGACATGTCACTGAAGCCTTGCACGATGCAAAGACAACACAAAGGCTTGATAAAACTGGGCCAAGAAAGCTAACAAAGAGGCCCACGTTTCAGATAGGGGCAGTTTGGAACAAGTAAAGGCACCCAGTATGAGGGTTTTGCAAGGTATGGGAGACTGCACGCATTGGTGCTTGCTGCAGGCAATGTTTGTGGACATATCAGGGAGGTCAACTGTAAAAACCGGCCCACCAGACCTCAAACGAGCCCACAAACTTCCAGAAAATGGCCTACACACTGACCTGTCAGACCCGCCGTTCGGGCACTGCCAAGTTGCCAGACAGGCCAGTCCGACCCTGGGCATCGTTCTGAGTAAAATCTCAAATTCCTCATAGGCCAGCTTGCTTATGAATCAAAAAAGTGAAAATACCGCAGATGGAAGGAATGAATAAATTTGGACTATATGGATTTGTCAAATTCACATCATCTGTTTTACGTGACAAAACATCAACACAAAAAAAGACAATTTTGAGTTTAAAAAAAGAATTTGAATATGTTGTGCTCCAAATAAAAAAACGGAAAGAACTTTTAAAGTCAATTCACTTATACAAAGTAGAACATCTACAAATACTTCTTGTTATACCGCTTTGCTTTAGTTTAGATTTCAGATTTTCTTCTGACTCAGAACCCACAGTTGCAGAATTTTTCACAGAATATCATGAAGTGTGGAGGCATGGACAAGTAAAGTCACATAGGGGCGTATTTATCAAAGGTTTTGCGTTCCCTGCAAGGGGACGCAATGAAATGCAAAACCTAGAATGAGATTTACCAAACCACGCAAGACCACCTTGCGTGGCTTGCTAAATCTGGAGTGATGCAGCGCGGCGCAAGTCACTGCCTTGCATTACTGGGCACCAGCGAGGTGTTCCATGAGTGGAGCCTGGGTGTTCCACACATCCACCCTTGCATTTTGGCGCAGTCCCACATTTACCATGAGTGGTAGACCTGGGAATGTGTCAAAATTCTACACCTTCCCAATGATGCATTAGGAAGAGAAATATATGTATTTGTCCTTGTGTTTTCCTCGTTCTACGGGCGCTGTGGAATGCATTCTGCAGCACACATGGAAAGAGAAAAAAGCCTCAAAGCAATGTTTTTGTGAAGGTAGGTGTCCCTTTCTGCCCTTAAACAATACTGCCTGCATGCTAGGCAGCATATAGTGCGCCAGTACAAGGACAGAACAGGAATATGCGATATAATGTTATTATGGAGCATTCCTGCCCTCTCCCTGTAACGCATCGTAGCACAGCAAGGTGACTTGCTGCGCTGCATTGCATGACATTTTGACAGATCTGCTCTCCAATTTTTATAAACCTCTAGTGTGCATCCATTATTTTTTACACTAAGGAGGCAAGTGGGTGGTGAGGGTGACTGAAACATCCACCATGGCATCCTCCTGTCGTATCAAGCTGTTCTAGGGACCAGACCTGATAGAAACAGGGTATGAGGCACTATACAAATTCAACTACAAACCCACAGCGTGCCATTATCAGCCAGTGGTGACCTTTTAGCCAGCAGATCAGGGCTAGCACTTTATTAAGGAGAAAAGGCAGCAGTCTTAGACCTCCATATAGCAGCAGTCCCAAATTAATGCACAGTGCCACAAAAATGTCATTTTACAATGTTTGGGAAGCGCTCTAGAAAGCAAAATTCAATTTTGTATGACGCACTGAATATCTTTACACCACTCTTGCAACAGACCTTTGCATTCTGGAATTTGTCGTTATGCCTTTAGCTTCACAAGTATTGATTTAGAAACCCAGGAATGCTTAATGTGCTTGACCAAAAACCCAGACCTGGCTGAAGGTGTCACTCATGAAATGGGGCACTTGGGTGCTATGGGTAAAAGAGGCCTGTGGGGTTCCTGCCGAGGACAACCATACCGTGTGCAGAGAGGATTTCCCATGTGATAAGTCGAGGCCTCTGTCTTCCATCAAAGACCAGCGTCCTTGGCTTGCCCTTGGCCTTGCCCTGTGTTGCAATGCCCCTGAAGCTGGATTATTAGAGTCCTTGTAAACAGCCACATAAAATGAAAAATAAGGAACTTTACAGAAAAAATTTCAGAAAATAAGTATGCTAAAATAATTCTGCTTTTCCTTCGAGAACATATTACTGTAGTTTTCCTTTCACTGAATTCTCTCTCATGCAGAAAACAGAGCTATTTTTGAAACATGTGGCGTGCCCTACAACAGGTGTAATAAGACAGCAGCAGTAGATGTCACCATATCTAACTCCCCCAGGGCGCCTAGAAGCAGGAACGTTGGTTAAGGTTTTACGTATTTAAAATGAGAAAGTGCCTGATATTCGACTTGAGACGCTTGAGCAGAGTCAGGGAATTGTGCTGCGCGAAGGTCTGCACCGACACTGCTGGACCAATCAACCGCCTTCTGTATCACTGTCACGAGCTACGGAATCGAATAAGCCCCAAAATTCAATCAGCGACTATGAGTGGCGTCGCGCTTTATGAGATTATCTTCCTACCTAGTTAGCTGACTTTCCGCTAACTGGATTATCTTCTCTCCACTAAAGATTCGATTCTTATTAAGTTAAGTGATCGACGCACGAATGAATATTGCAATTACGGCCCACGTTAGGAGGCGGCTGGCGCTGCGCTCCAGGGGGCGTATTATACATGCAGCGCATTTTCCTTCATTGCGGTGATCCTATTTTCCCCCCTCTAGAGGGCTGCTCTCAGGGGGCACACTGGCAGTGCACCACCTTTCAGGTGGCGCACTGTAGGTGCGCCTTCTGAGAGCTTCTTTGCACCCACGTCTGTAATACAGCGCAGAGGCAAAGGGATTCCTTCATCTGCATGGGGTACGCCCCCATGCAAATGAGGGAACGCCCCCTGAAGATAGCGCTAGTGCTTTACGTGCACCAGAGCTATCGGTATTACAGAAAGGACCGCACAAGCAGCTGCGGCCCCTTCTGTAACATCAAAGTGCCCCCAGGGCGCGCAAAGCGGGCACAAACACCGTTGCTCCACAGGGCTTTTGGTGTAATAGGGCCTCTGGCATCGAGTTTGCATAATACGTGAGTGCCCACTGCTGGGCACATATAAAGCGAGGTGTCTGGCATTATCTGGTGTTCTCCATGCAAAAAGAGGCCATTTGGGGTAGTCAGGGGTAGCAGTTGCTAGTCCCGGCTTGCATTTGGTCCCCCTGGTGCTGTCATATATGTCGCTGGTCTTAGGGGCCACAGTGACAGCTTTCCAGTCCTTGCCCTTCCCACACTTCACAACAGCAAACAGGAGGCTGCCACATGGTTAAAATGGGATGTGGCATCAACCCAGTGACGTAATCGAGGAGAGAGCCTTCAGGACGTCTCTTCTGGTACCCTTGGCATTTTGGTGAATTGACATCTTTGCTCTTTTGATTGGGGAGACCATATGCTCCTCTTTAAAAAATAAGGGACCCTCAGCTCTGTTTTTAACAACTACACATCCGTCACCATGACTGCAGTGAGGGACTCACACTAGGAAAGGTCGTGCTGGACAAACCTGATTCACTGCAGTCGCTTATTTTACTAGGGAAATGTATGACTGGAAAGTCACGATTGTACTACTGAATATTGACTTGAAGAATATCGACACACAAGAAGATCGACACACAAGAATATCGACACACAAGAAGATTGACACACAAGAAGATTGACACACAAGAAGATCGACACACAAGAAGATCGACACACAAGAAGATCGACACACAAGAAGATCGACACAAGAAGATCGACACACAAGAAGATCGACACACAAGAATATCGACACACAAGAAGATCGACACATAAGAATATCGACACACAAGAATATCGACACACAAGAATATCGACACACAAGAATATCGACACATAAGAATATCGACACACAAGAATATTGAGGACAGAATACTGAGGGACTCAATATCAAAAGATAAGTACATTTAGGGTGACTATAGATTTACTATTCCTAACTCAACATCTACATACCTTGAACATATATGCACCCAATAGCTCTATATATATATATATATATATATATATATATATATATATATATATATATATATATATATATATATATATATATATATATATATATATATATATATAGTTAGGTATAAAACATCTAGACCTGCCTCTATTTTTTGTTCTCGATATTTAGTACCCTCTATACTGTGACCTCATTCTTTAGTATGCACTGAAAGCAACAGATTGACACCATAAGAATATAGGAGGGTGTGTGACACTGTACTTAAGGGG
This sequence comes from Calotriton arnoldi, assembly GCA_963921515.1. Lineage (NCBI taxonomy): Eukaryota > Metazoa > Chordata > Amphibia > Caudata > Salamandridae > Calotriton > Calotriton arnoldi. Next base: position 176,232 of record CAWUFW010003701.1, on the reverse strand, counting down.
TGTAGAACTAGGCGAGGGCGGAGCACGCGGAGGTTCACTCTGCAGTATTCCGCGGAGTTCCGCCAACGGGTGGAGTTAAAATGCATTGCTTGCTTAGACGCAAGTGCTGTCAAATCAATAGAATCTCGTTCTAATTTTAAGCCTTTTCTGCCATCTAGCAAATCTTTTGGGCAACAGCAACTCTGGCCTCTCTCTGCAACATGGCAATTTAAGGGTTATTAATTGTTAAGGGATGCTCGGTTTGGCTGCTGTCAAGCCCCGTTTCTGTGGCATGTCCATGATTGTGACCATGGCCAGATCGCCATAGAAGGACTAAGGGGCATATTAGCAATAGTCGGCGATAAATATCGCAAAGCGCGCTTAGCGCTTTTTTATTTATCGCCGTCTATCGCTGGAATTTTTCGCCCGGTTAACGCGTAATTAACAACGCGTATCACATAGGCGATAAAAATTCCAGCGATAGAGGGGATATCGCCGTTTTCCATGGAACATCGCTGGTTTTCCAGTGATGTTCAATGGAAAACGGCGATATCCTTGATGATAGGGCCTGTGGTCTTAGCCACACAATCCACCCCCCATGTAAGGTATGCCTTAGTCTGGAATTTAACAAACGTTAAATTCCAGCGTTAAGGCCCAGTTAGCGCGAAAAAAATCAGTGCTAAACCGGACGGGGCTTCGTTGTAAATACAGCGAAGCACCGTTACTGATATTTTATGATGTAGTTGTGAGGGGCACGCCTACCTTGCATCTCATTAGCGATGCGAGGTGAGGCGATAGGGAACCGGGCGTTAAGGCAAGGAAACACACGCTAGCGTGTCCTTGCTAATAGTGCGATGCCATTATCGCCGCATTTCGGCCGAAAACGGGGGCTAATGCGGCGATAATGGGCTTGATAATATGCCCCTAAATAGCATAATTTCCAACCCCTACAAGAACATACTTCCCACTATCTCTCAAAAAGCTTTTCCAATCTCACCAAACCACAATGAACACAACAACACCGGCATCAACCCAATCCATAGCAGAACCACTGACTAACTTTCAAAGCTTAGGAGTAGGACCCTTTGTTCCTGGCATACTCTTTCCTGGTGAGAGGCTCCGGACCTAAACCCTCATTAATTTCTACATGAGGCCTCCTCCCTACGACACAGCACTTACCTGTATCCGCCTCCAGCCTGCTGCCGACCGTGCCCTAGGCTCCCTCCGTGCTGGCACTGGTAGTGGTAGGGCAGGGAAGAGCTGGTATGGTGCTGCAGGTGTCCGTGCAGGCTATATGGGTAGCCCAGGACCTGGCCCCCATAGGCCGGGCCCTGGGCAGGGGTGTGGAAGCTGTGCAGGGAATAGTGGCCCTGTGGCAAGGGGGCACTCGCTCCGAACTCCAGAAAGGCGGCCTTGGAGTGGTTCGAGCCCAGCAGGCTCTCGGCCATGCGGCCGCTCATGATGAGCAGAGGCCTGAGAGGCTGACAGGCTCCATAGGGCACTCTACATGCAGGCTGCAGCAGCTTCGTGCCTACCAGGGAACCCTCTGAAGCAGTCCTGGGCACGCGCCGCTAACAATAGTACAAGTCCAAAGAACAGAATGGCACGCCCTGCGCTGCACTCATTGGCCGAAGCACCTCTTGTCCCCGGCTGAGAGCCACGCCCGAGTTTTTGTTATCATGGAGAAGCGACGCCACTCACATTGCGTATCGACTGGTGGGCAGTAAAAAGAGAGGGAGCCCTTTAACCCACTTTTACTATTTCCCTCAAACTAATTTTCTGAAAGGGACGTTTTACCCCTCCCCCCTCACAAAAAAGCTGTGCCCATCCTCCCCATTTGCCCCCTCGCTTCTGGCCGCTATGCCCTCTTTCCTCCCTTCTTTGGGGCAGATTTACAAGCCCCTTGCGCCACTTTTGCGTCACTTTTAACATGGGAAAAGTGACGCAAAAGTGGCGCTAGGGCTTGTAAATCTGCCCTCTATGTTTTTGCTAGCTCCACCCCCATTTGACTTCTTTACCTCTGATTTTGTATTGTTTTTCCCTCAATAGCCATTTCCGTTCCCTCTCATTCCTGTCTGGACCGTGATAAGCATTAAAGAAAGAACACAGTAACCCTTTTTATCATTACACCCCTTTCTTTCTTTTAATTTATTTCTTAAATGCCATTTAATTTCTTAAATCACCATTGATTTAGGACTTGTAGACATTAGACGTTTTAATTACAACCTAGGTAGAGTATATTTTTTATTCTGGATAAATCGCTGTATAGGCTTGGAAAAGGTATTTTGCCAGTAAGAAAATTGTCAAAAATGGAGCCTGGTTTTACTGGCTGACCTTTGACATTTTTAAACTTTGCTCACAATCTGCTGGACCTCGAGAAGCTAATCTTAAACCTGCAGAGAGTAGCCGAACAAGCACTTCAAGCGTGTCTCAAACCCAGGAAGGGGGACCATTCATACTGAAGGAGCATGTATGTGTGTTTACATGTGTGACCTCTCTTGCTAATACTAACTTGCCATTACCGGATGTGCATTACCGGATGTCACCGTCAAAGCTTCAAAGGTGCTGTGAAAAGTAAACCTTTGACAACCGTTTTGCTCAGCTGAACTGTTTACAATTTGTTTCCTGGTGAAGGCCACTCCCTCCATCCCAGGAGCTCAGCGGGGCGCCTGCTGGCTCTCTTGATGGTGATTCTATTCTGCAACCGATGCTAAAAAATATGTGTTTGGTAGAGTATATAAACTTTGAGGCAGCCAGAAGGCAACAAATCCAGTACATTACGGAACATTAAATAAATAATTAAAATACGCCTCTTTTTGGAATAACTGGCACACGGGAAACAGCCCGTACAACGCGGTTATAACCACGCGATACCGTTACTACGAAGCTATTACCACGCATAAACCTTTAACACGCATGCCTTTACCATGCATGCCTTTACGACGAATATGCCTTTACCACGCAAAGAAATTCATTCTAAAGGCATTAATGATAAAGGCATATGCGTGTTAATAGCTATATAGGAACAGTATCACTAAAAAAACGCCAGTCACAATAATAATAATGCAGGTAACAGCAGTAGCGGTCGGTGGTGGGAGTGCCGCCGGGCGCTGACGTGGGGCGGGAGAGGGGCAGGGTGGGGGGTAGTAAACTACGGATTACAGCCGATTACAGGTAAGTACCCTCCCACCCCATCCCTCTTACGCATCTTACACGAATCAATAGTCCCATTATCAGCTGGAGATCTCAACAAGTTTCCATGATGGTTAGAACCCTCCCTTCAGTTCTCTTACCTGGAACCAAGAAACTCACGAAGATAATAACGTTTACTTTCTAACGTTTATTTAAATGTTTTGCTTAATAGGAAAGCTTGGAGACTGGTGTTTTCTGGCATAGATTGATATTGCATAGTCAGAGAACCTATATAGTCCTTTGGCCGGACCACGTACTCAGGTCACCACGCCTGGAGGGTTCCTATTGGCCATTTGTAAATAAACATAGCCTTGTACAGTTTGCTATAAATTGCAACATGAAAGACATTATTTGCATCTAGGAACCAGAGAGCTATAAAGAATCTTTACGAATGGGAAGGCTACATAAAAAAGAGAATGGCAGGTGATCTTAGAATGGCTGAACTGTTTGGACGCAATACCTTGAAAACCTGTTGCTCTTGCTCAAAGAAACCAAGGCCCATGTGTCTCTAGATGCTTTAGTCCAGTTTTTCTCTGTGCATTCTGGGGCTTGTAGTCCTGGATATATAATAGGGCCAAGAAGACTACAAACCATAGAATGCCAAGAAGGCCCTGGACTGGAGCAGCTGGTCACATATGGCAACATTGGCAGGGCAACCTGCACTTCACAGACACCTTGAATGCATCTCAGCTTCCACCCTTCCAACCTCAGGTAACCCTCTTTCCTTCTCACTCCATCTAGAGTGAAGGTGACCCTCTACAGATCAGCAGGGGGGCATGCCAGGACCTCTGTGAGGTCACGGCTGTATGATGGAACCACGCATCCAATTACCATGCATGCATTTACTACGCTGTCAGTATAACGCATGCGTTATTACCACACAGGCCTTTACTACGATTTGTTTTACAATGCATATCTCTGTACCACGCATGCCTTTACCTCAAACTTTTCATTGTAAAGCCATGGTTGGTAAAGGCATATACGTGCTCCTAATTCGGCATGCGTGGTATGGTCGGGTTGGGCCACAGAGTGAATTTTGGATTGTTGTTCTTTGCTTCGCAGGTCATCTTAGGAAATTGGGCAGCGGGGGTTATTAGTAGTAATGAACACCACCAACAGGGCTCCACGGGCAGAGTGTACAGTCATACCTTGTTAGTGGCAGGGTGGTGCACATCCGGTGTCCTCCATGATCCCCCCAGTGCTCCACGTTGCAAGGGGCCTGTGAGCAGAGGATGCAGGTGGGGGGAAAGTAGCACCATCAGGAATGTGGAGGCTGGTCGTGGGTTCTCCCAGTCCAGCTCCAACAGGCAAACACACAGTCCGGGACCAGGAAATTCCACACCAGGTGTCGGGATGGGATTAAATGCTGCACAGTATCTCCACGTATCTCAGGAGCCCGTTGGCAGCCCATCACCACACGAACCAAAAGGTCGGCTGCTGAGCCCAGGACACGCCCTCCTTGGCTCAGCTGCTGGTGCGCACCAGCTCTGTAACACCAGTAGCGGTCGGTGGTGGGAGTGCCGCCGGGCCAAATGCCAAATGCCAAATGCGATGCAACGCGAGAAACGAAATTCGTTTTATTTATTTATATGCATCAATGCTGTCTTTAACCGATACCAGAATAACATGCATCCTGTCTTGGTGTTTCAACCAATACTGGGACTTGTAGCCCCATACGTACCTAATGTGAAACTACAAGGACCAGCATCCTCAGCTCTGGTGACTGGAAAACCAGGACTGACTCGAAGCCATACTCATAACATGGGCCATTTGACAGTTATGTACCAGGGGCGGCTGGTGGAATTTGAAACTGGTGGGCTGTATGCTGAACGAATCAACGTATGCGAGCGAGCGCAGCGAGCGAGCCCGACGGCAATAAGGGGCGGTCGGGGGGGTTCTCCCCCGTGAAGAATTTTTTAAAAAATTGGCTTCTTTTTGGTGCGATTTTCAGCACTATTTCTGTGATAAATGGACTAAAAATTCAGTTCTTCTAGGCATTCATAAAAGAAAACTCATACATTATTTCAGAGAATTTCTGGGTTGCCAAGCAAGTCTGACTTCTGAAGAGGGCTAGGGTACTAAGCAAGACTGCTTTGGCTCTACCCTTTCCAATAGAAAACACTAGTTAGTGATGTGAACAAGTTCAATGGACAAACCTGGGGTCTAGGGAGAGTCCCTCTCCTGAGAAAGAAATTTAAAAAAGATTGGCAAATTGTGCATTGTAAAGCAAATGAATGCAGCGATAAAGCAAGGCTTATTAAGTAGTGGGAACGTATAGTCTTGAAATATTAAACACATTAAAAACTGCCCCGTATCTTCTTGCATTAATTTGTTCAACAGTTACTGTAATATGTAAATTGTTCTGCATGACAACTTTAGCCCTTTAAAATGTATGCTTGCCCAGTGTCTTGCACTGCAAGCAGCATTAACTTTGGAAAAATATGCTCTAACCAGACTTCGGGAAGCACCCACAGCTGCTGGCTGTAACCAGTCATATAGAAATATGTGCAGACAGGTCTTTAAGTGAGATGAAAAAGTGGGTGCTCCCTATAAAGGAACATGCCAAATACATTTCTGTGAGTCCCATAGTGTGCCATCAGACCGGTATTTTGGTTTCTCTCTGAGATGTAATTTTATCCTGATAAATGGCACAACAACTGACATACGCCTAAAGCCTGTCAGTATGATTGGCTTTGTCACTGGGTGTTAGCTGGTTAAGATAAATGAGGCAGAGGAAAAGGAAGAAGTCACACCCTCAGAGGTTCAGGACGTTCCAAGTGGCATTTAACATATGCAGATAATAGGAAACACAATAGACCCAACAAAACAGCATGTATTAAACAAACATCAGCAAATAAACAAACAAAACCAGGCAGAAGATATCATGTACGTAACACAAATACACAGAACAAAAAAACAACAGAACAAGGGAAACTGTGGGTACATCACAGACAGAAAAACTCACGGAAGCAGCCGGGGACAGAGAAGTGTGTGTGTATAACACAGACATCAGCAAAAATCAACAAACCCGGACAGGAGGGACTGTGTCCACTATCAGGAGCTAACAAAAAACAACAGAACTTTGGGAATTGTGCTTGTAGCACAAAACAGGACATGCCATGCACAGCGCCTCACAAAAAAGAAAACAAAGAGTTCCCAGAAAGTGAGCATACGTGGAAGAATACAAGGAGCAAGTCAGAGAGGTGGTTAACAGGCTATGCTCTACAGGAGGGACAAAGACATGCCGGGCAGCCTAAAACAAATAAAGCCAGCAAAAAGAAAGCAAGCAAATGCAAGTTAAAAATACTAAGCCAATAGTACGCAATGTGTGGACTGCATTGCCAGGGAAACTTTCAGAATGTCCCCAAGAAGTCTTTTAAAACCACACAGCTGCGCTGTCTGGTAGGCTTCTGCCTTAAAAGACGTCTCAGAGTGCCTTACAGAAATTAAACTCTGGATGGCCCAATGATCTCCAATGTTTGAGTTTCCCGATCCCACTCTTCCTGCAACATTGCCTTCCACATTCTTCTTTACCTGCCACCAGAACCCACGTTAAAATGTATCTTTTTCATGAGATATAAATGTATTATCTCCTCCACTGTTACAGCTGCTGTGTTCCAATTGCTTAGCGTTAGAAATGTCCCACCACCCAGTCTTGAGGACAAATTATTAACACTTGAGTGATGCACAGACTTGACTAATGCAACTATCTAGTTGTGGACCTTCCATGCACAGCTTGCTTTTTCACATTTTGCCACTAGATCCTTGGTATTTGTACCCAGACCAAGGCATTCCCCTCGTTAAAGCAGTTGAAGGCATCCAACGGAGAACCCCCTATACAAAGGGGCACCAGATTTCACAAAAGGTCTAAAAATGCCTACAACCTTTAAAGATTTCCCTGCTCTTTTTGAAACTCAGGAGCAGCAACATTGTCGTGGTGTCACCAGGGCTTTAAGTGGAAGCTTTTTCAATATTATATACAATACAAGGCATAGTTGCTACTTATTTATCTTATGCAACTAACAACCATTGACAAAGCCAATAGTCCTGGCTTTTTATAGGTGTAATGTTACTTGTATCATATATCTGGATGCAATGACAGAAACAGCAAAATACAAGTTGGGCGGCACACTATGCTAAGCACAGATTTTTAGCTTGTGTTTTTAAGCCACGCCCTTAATTACGTCCCTTTGAGAGACCCCCTAGTTTTTTCATCCCACTTAAAGCCCTGGGTACCCCAAAGGCAAGATGAAAATGCTGTCAATATCCGCATTTCACTTAGCATCACATCCATGCTGAAATTTTGCTAAAATGTAGAAAACTATTGGGGACCCTATTCGTCTGCGACTTTCTGTCACGGGAACATCATTCGGCAAAGATTCTGATGAAGGTGGCACAAGTAGGCGAAATGCAGAGTAAGAGATAAGAATTTAAAGACACTGTTCATCTTTTGTAATTCCTCCTGTCGCTCTCCTCTCCCTACCTTCCTCCCTCCCCATCGGCTTTGTGGTTCCTACAGTTCAAATCTCATCTGTTCTTTCTCACTGTCTCTCGTCACGTTTTGGATAAAAACTGTCGTATTTGAAACCTATACTCTAATTTCACAATGTAGCTTTCTTCCCCCTCCTGACCCCATGTACTATATTATCAGTCGCTCAAATTCTCTCTTTTCCATTTACCCCTCTCACGCGCTCGCCTACTGCATCTCCCATCGCACTATCTGCTCTCTCTCTTTTCTCTAGCAATCTGACCTTCTCTCACTCCCTGTCCTTCCTCTGACACCTTACCTCTCTTTGCACCGACCACAATTCTCCTTTCACTTTCTCGCCCTTTCTCCCAACATTTTCTTTCACTTCCTTCCTCCTGCCCACCCCTTTCAATCAGTTCTTCTCCATCCCTTCTGCGTACTCCTCACAGCCCTCCCTCCTTTCCATCTCTTCTCTCTGCGCCTTCATCCTTCACTTTCTGTGCGCTGTCCTTCTCCCCCTTACAGTCACTACCTCTCTGCTCCTTATTATTTATCTCCCTTTCTCGCTGCCTCTCCTAACTTTTCTCCCTCCTTCACCTTCCCGCTTTTTCTCTCCTCTCTCCAACCTTCCCTTCCCCTGATCCGATCGCTCAGTTTCGCACTCCCTCGTCTGCCGCTCTACTTTGCAACTCTTTCCCTCACCGGACACTCTCTTCCGCCACCCTCCTGAGTCCTGTTGTTACTCCAGCAGCTCACTCGCTGTGCTGCCCTGCTCTTCCCTAGACTCGCTTCCTGTACTGTCCCTTCTCCTCCTCACACCCTTTCCCACTCTCTCCTGCCTCTCCCCCACTTCACTGGTCTCTTTGACGTCTCTCCCTTACCGCACTCCATCTTCTCGTGCCCACTCTTCTGCCCCCTCTCTCTCGCTGCATTCCCTCTGCTGTCCATTTCTCCAACCCTTAATTCCCCCTTCTCTCTTCTACTCCGTTGCCTCTTTCTGCCCCTCTTCTTCAGTTTAATTCACTTGCTGCTCCCTTCCTGTCCCTTTCTCTTCCCCGCCTCCTCACCCACTTCTCCGGTCACTGTCCTGCTCCAGCAGATGTCCGGGAATGTCCCCCGAGGGTTTGGCCCATTCCTTTCTCTTCACCTAGAAGCGCGTCGCCCCCGCCCCCTCCCGAGGAGAAGGTATTCATTATTCAGCAGCTCCACGGAGGGGGCAGCAGAAGGTTGTCTGAATGTAACGGACTCTGATCTGTCACAGATGTCAGCGCAGCTGCCCAGCTAAGGACTGCCTTAGACTCAGGTGACCCCCGTCAACCCCCTATCTCTTGTCACCGGAGGCTCTGCTCATAACTCTCCCCTACCTACCACCAGTTGCGGCTTGCAATACGCACGGGGGGTCGTGCGAGGGGGAGGGGGGGCGGGGGTTTAAAAATAAAGTTAATAAAAAAAAAAAACATGAAAACTTACCTGACCGCCGCCGGGGGTCCGCGCCGCATCTGCTGTGTGTTCCTGTGCCGGGGTGGTCCGCCACAGCCTCTCAACCAATCAGTGGCCGCCGCCTCTCAACCAATCCAGACGCCAGGATTGGCTAGAGCACGGTCTGTCTCCGCCCATAGGAGACCGGGGGGCTGCGGCCACTGGCCAGTAGCAGCCCTCGCCCTAGCTCGCTCGCCTAATGCAGGGCACTGCAGGCTACTAGTGCGCATGTTCGGGCTGGTCAGAAAAATGATCAGCCCAAACCTGAACATGCGCACTGGGCCTGCCCTGCTGTCACTCAGTGAAGTCAACAACAAACCCAACCCTCCAGTGCTGCCCCACCCCCTTCAGTGACGCGTCCTCCTGACTGACTCGGATTTCGAGTCAGGACGCGCCCGGCGGTGAAGTTCTTTCTCCGTGGCCATGTGGTTAGTGGGCCAACGCCCCTACGCCCCAATGGACGCACCGCGCCTGTTGGTACTAAGTAAGAAGAGTTTTCTTTGTGTAGAGGAAACACCCTCTAAATTCATGGGCATGTAGGTACAGCGATTTTTCCACATGGAGAAAAAAAAGAATTGTGCCACACACAATCAAGCATTGGCATAGCCAATAGGTCTCGCCTTTGGGACCTTGTATGTATTTAGCCATGCAGCACATTATCCTGGGCGCTACAACATATACTGTCACTGTACTGTTCATGTTGTTCATTTTATTGATGTAGACAAAACAGTGTCTAAATGTCAGGTTTCTCTTGAGCCTGCAAATTTTAATACACGTGTTAACTAAAAAACTAATGATTTGACTGTACAATTTTAGAGTGCATGCCAATATACAAAGTTCTAATCGGTCTACTACAAAGTTTTTTGCTGTTGGCACCACGGGTACCATCGGTCTCCAATAAAGTAAATTCATTTGTACACGAGGCGCGAAGGGCCTTTATTTACATAAAGAAAATTTATGAATTTACAGTATGCAGCTATGCTGTTTAGATACCACACGCTCTAATCATTTTATCTATAAGTTTAGCCTTTAGGTGCACTTTCCTCAGCATCCAGCTACTAGTGTCCATAAAAGACAGCCATAACCCACACAGTGGCACTCAAGATGAGCACTGTGGCTTTTCACTATGCTGTTAGTTAAGTGATATTTCCATTGGCTCTCTCTAAGCCTAGTTACTTATCCTTAACCCCAAAGCAGTGGGGAAGGACGTATGCTCGTATGCTCTGCATTTATTTTTAATGGTGTGGGTTTTGAACTCTATGGACTTAATTGTGGTGAATAGCGGAAGTATTGTGCAGCTGTGTCCGCCGACTCTGTGGTGCGCTGGAAGAACAATGCGCATGTGCAAAATATTCAACAATTTTAAAATATGCTAAATGCATCATATATGCATGATTTCAGTAGGTGTGCTCACTGTAGTTTGAAGACTTGGGGAATATATATATGTGTGGCTACTCGCCAGACTAATAGCATTCTGTGGTTTAAAGTGTGATCAGTGAGATGTATGTGTTCTTGCCGGGTAACATGTGCTGGAACCACTTTGTGTGTGTGTGAGGTGTGCATGTTGCAGTTGCACAATGCTGTGCTCCCCACATGGACAGTGTTAATGAACACCCACTATGTAAGCGGCAAGCTGTAATGGTTGTCTGGCGAACAATTTCTTCCAAAAATCAAAATGTTTTATTGTTTACTCAGATTTCCTAGTGACTGGCTTCAATAGTCTACGGTTGTGTACATGCAGTCCCAGAAGTGTACACAGTGCTGGAATGGACGGGGGTTACCAGCTCTTTAGTTCACGGAGCTGGGCCTCTACAGTGTCCCTGGACTGCAAATCTTGAGAAGTTCATTAGAGACAGGCTAACAATAACATTTTGACAAGCACATGCCCTGGGGTCCGCTCTGGAAGGGTCTGCATGTAAACGTGGGAGATGGGAGAATGTTTAGCAACAAAACTAGTACAACATTACTACATGCAAAGTGGCAGCTTTGTCACTGCTACAGTAACTCCGGGACTGCACTTCCCAGTCAAGGTGTACTATAACATAAAAACAAACTGTGAGAAGTTGGCCTGGTATATGCTGTTCACTAGTTAATGTGGACACCTTGCACCAGTCCAATTCGACTCTTATGGTAGGTAGGTTTAAGACAACCTTTATAGAAAGCTATCCTAGTGGTAGCTGTGGAGAGCAGCCTTCAGGCTAAGTCTTGGAGGAATGTAAAGCAGCTTGTTTTACCACGCAATCTCTTGAATCACCAAATGAAAAGACACCACACAGGTATATATATCAAATATATATGTATTTATTAATAAACAACTCTCTACTAATCTCTTTATGAGATTAGAAGTCAGGAACATATGTACAAATCAAATGTTATCAAAAATAAGTTAGCACAAGTAAATATCACAATCTGGCTAGACCGTGGTCTAGAGCACATAGAATCGAGGGACCCCCAAGAACCACCCCAGGTAGTTGTAGGAGACCCACAGGGGACGGACGCGGTGTTCAGACACTGGTGCGAGTCCTGTACGAGTCTATGCGAGAGGGACTTCGGGCTCCGGCGGGAGCGGCGTAGTTTGCGACCGTCGTTGTAGTTTTTGGTGCCTGCCAAGCAGGGGAGTCACTCCTTGACTCCAAGGGAGATTCTTCAGGCTTCCAGAGGTAGTGGAACGTCGAAGGTCCAGGATTCTTCTTAAGAGCGTCGTCCAGGGAGATCTGGGTTGCAATGCACAGGTTCCCCCTCTTATACTAAAAAGAAGGGAGGGACTATCTCTATGACCCCACCTATGGGAGGGTCAGGGGAGGGGGTGGCTACACCCACTTCCCTTTGTCCAGTTTCGCGCCAGAGCAGGGGCAGGTAGCCCCTGAGCTGGTTTGAACTGGCATATGCACAGAGGAGCCTCCCAGTGCAGGACTTCAAAGCACTCTAGGAGTGCACCCACCCAGCCCCAATACACTAAACCCTGTCTGGGAGGTGGTCACACCTCCTTGGGACAGGATACCTATTGTTGGGCCTCCTCCACTGCGAGTGTTGGTCATCAGCAGGAGGGCAGCCCAGTGTCTGTGACTGGTGGCATCCATTTTGTGATGCCAGGGCTCTTCAGGATTCTACCGCGTTTCCACAGTAGGTATATGTCTATCCCTCTAGAAGGGTGGAATGCTACCCCCGCCGCCAGAACTGGCGGGGGGGTAGTATTCCAAGATGTTTGACACCAAACACGACATGTTTCCGTGCAGCCATCCCAAAGTTAGCATTTAATGCGAGGTTATAAGGCGCTTAAGAGTATATGGTCAGGCTGCACCTCAAACAGCCTCAGAGAAGGGTCTCCGAATGCTGCAGAGGGGCTCCGCTCACGCAGGGGCACCCTCTCACATAGGAACCAAGCACTCTGCCTTCAGGATTGATAAGGCCTGCCATAGGAGTGACTTATAGGTTTATATGTGTGTATCTATGTAGTGATATAGGTAGCCTATATCACAGTAAGGGGTGCATGCACCACCTTACCCAGGCTGCAGTAGCAGACCTGTGGTGTCAGATTTAGTCTGCTTCCCAGGGGTGGCATAATACATGCTTCAGCCCCTGGTAGGCCTGTGAAGTACCTATGCCCTTGGTACCTAAGGTACCATATACTAGGGACTCATAAGGTACCACAGTATCCAATCACTAGTGCACCTAGAGTGCACTCCAAGTCGTTAGAGAGAACAGAGAGGCTGGGGCCCTGATTGGCAGGGTCCCAGCCAGACTATAGCCAGAAACCAGTGTAAACATCAGAAAAAAAGTGGGGGCAACATAAGAGGCAGATCCTACTCTCCTACACAACCCCCCAAACGCAGGGACACTAAACTAACCTTGACCAGTTGAGTCTTCGTGTTCTAAGTGGAAATACCTTGAGAGTCCATCTGCATTGGCATGTTGGGTCCCAGGTCTATGTTCCACTGTATAGTCCATCCCCTGTAGGAAATGGACCACCTCAAAAGTTTTGGGTTTTCACCTTTCATCTGTTTAAGCCATAGGAGGGGCTTGTGGTCAGTCTGAACTATGAAGTGAGTGCCAAACAAGTATGGCCTCAGCTTCTTCAGGGCCCACACCACAGCAAAGGCCTCCTCTCTATAGCTGACCAACGTTTCTCTCTAGGGGTCAGCCTTCTGCTAATGAAAGCTACTGGCTGGTCTTGACCTTCATCATTCAGTTGAGACAGTACAGCTCCCACACCCAGCTCAGAAGCATCTGTTTGGACAATGAACTTTTTGGTGTAGTCTGGACTCTGTAAGATGGGGGCAGTGCACATGGCCTGCTTTAGGTCTTCAAATGCCTTCTGACATGTGTAGGAGAGTAGGATCTGCTTCACATGGGTACCCCCACTTTTTGCTGATGCTTCACTGTTTTTCGACATTAGTCTGGCTGGGGCCCTGCTAATCAGAACCCCAGCCTAGCTGCTTCCTCTCTAAAATGGTTTCCATGTGCCTTAGGCACATCAATGATTGGGATCTGGAGTGCCCTTATAAGTCCCTAGTATATGGTATACTATGTACCAAGGGCATAGGTACCTCAGAGGCCTGCCAGGGGCTGCAGCATGTATTATGCCACCCCTGGAAGGCCACCCAAACTGACACCACAGGTCTGCTACTGCAGCCTGGGTAAGGTGGTGCATGCACCCCTTACTGTGATATAGGTTACCTATATCACGAAATACATACACACATATAAACCTATAAGTCACTCCTAAGGCAGGCCTTATCAATCCTAAAGGCAGAGTGCGTGGTTCCTATGTGAGAGGGTGCCCCTGCATGAGCAGGGCCCCTCTGCAGCGTTCGGAGACCATCTCTGATGCTGTTTGTAGTGCAGCCTGACCATATACTCTTAAGCGCATTATATCCTCGCGGTAAAATGCTAACTTTGGAATGGCTGCACCTAAACATGTCGTGTTTGGTGTCAAACATCTTGGAATACTACCCCCCACCAATACTGGCGGCGGGGTAGCATTCCACCCTTCTAGAGGGAAAGACATGTTAACTCTGACTAGTCCGGTAACTTCTTTCCAGAGCCCTGGCATCACAAAATGGATGCTGCTGCCACAGACACGAGTCTGGCCTCCTGCTGCTGGACGAAACTCCGGCAGGGGAGGCCTGGACAATAGGTTTCCTGTCCCAGGGAGGTGTGACCACCTCCCCAGACAGGATAATGTGTATTGGGGCTGGGCGGGAGCACTTTCGGGTGCTTTGAAGTCCTGCACTGGGGGCACATTTGGTGTCCTCTGTGCATACCCCAGTTCAAACCGGATCAGGGGCTTGCAGCCCCTGCTTTGGTGCGAACTGGACAAAGGAAAGGGGTGTAGCCACCCTCTGCCCTGACCCACCCATAGGTGGGGCCACAGAGTAGTCCAACCCCTATTTTTAGAATAAAGGTAGGAACCCAGTCCTTAGGACTTTAGATTATACCTGGATGAAACTCTGAAACTGAATCCTGGACCTTCGACGCTCTACGACAAGATTAGAGGACTGAAGAATCTCCCTTGGGGTCAAGGAGTGACTCCCCTGCTTGGCAGGCACCAAAGAAGCATCTGTCCGGTTCGCATTTCTGAAGCTCCCGTTGGACGCCGAAGTCATCGCATCACCAGAGGTGGATTCTCAGACTTCCCGAGGCTACCCTGAGTCCCCAGCAAAGCTGAGGCCCGTGGCTATCGTGGGTGACTTGAGACCGTGACCCCTGGACACCGAGCACATTTGCAAGTGCACCATCTTCTGGGTCTCTCAAGAAGTCGTGCTTTAGGCTCCGAGTAGCCCTAGCCTCCAGCACCACCTGCACCGAAGATCACTGGCCCCCACTCCAGAGTGTCCGGTAAGCCAGCTCCACGTGCGGCATCACGAGGCTCCTTCGCGGTCGCTAGCCCGTTGGCTAGTAGCCCTAACGAAGGCCAATCCTTTTCTTACTTGGCATCCTGGTTGCTCCAGGCCTGCCCTCACTTACCCTTGCTGGGTGAGTTCCACAGACCTTGCTGGTCTGCACCATCGACGATCTACATCTTCCTCGAGACTTGCTGTTGCCAAGGCTTGTTGGGTCCAATCTGGTCGCCGACACCTCAGCACTCGACAAACATCGTGTACCAGCCCGAATCCTGCTCCTGGTTGCCGACAACGCCTCCTGGACCTCGTGGCTGAAGAGTCAAGACGACCGTCAACGCACCTGAAGCACTCGACATCGGTGGGCATCTGTCCATCGCCTTCCTGGTCACTGGCTAGTGACCCATACTCTGTCCCCTCTGCTTTCAGGTTCTTCAGAACTCCGATCCACTCTTGGATCCACCCGGACACTTTTCTCTTGGCCGCCAGCAGCACTTTGCAGCAGATCGCCATTCGAATCGACGACGAAACCCGACCCCGAAAGGCACCTATGCACCCGGCTTCCCTGGGTGAGGTAACACGAGTACTCCGGTGCTCCCGTGGGTAGAGACTCTTCAAAGTCCTAGATCTCAAAGGGTTTTGTCCTAGTCCTCTTTTAAGTGTCCCTTTTCTATACTTTCCCGATCCCGACTTTCTCCATAGAAGTCAACGGCGTATCGCGGTTGTGTATTTACACTGCACGCGTCTCCCGTAGGTCCCCTGTGTCACTACCTTGGGTGGTTCCTCGTGGTCCAAGCACTTCTAGAGGCTCTAGGCCTAGTGTCTAGTTCAGTCGTGGTTCGCATACCACTTTATTGGTATATGGTTTGGTACGCCCCTAGGGCCCAAACGTGTATTTGTGCTATTACTGTGATTTGATAACTTATAACTTATGTACTTCGAACTCTGGCCTCATAAAGAGACTAGAGGGGTGTGTTTAGCAATAAATACATATATTTTGAATATATACCTGGTGTGGTGCTCTTTCATTTGGTCACTCAAGAGATTATAGACTGGTAAAACAAGCTGCTTTACATTCCTTCAAGACTTAGCCTGAAGGCTGCTCTCCATAGCTACCACTAGGATAGCTTTCAATAAGGTTGTCTTTAACCTATCTCCAATAAGGGGTTGTTTGGACTGGTGCAAGGTGCCCACTATAATTAGTGGACAGCATATGCCAGGCCAACTTCTCACATTGGTGTGCAGCGTGTGGGATTCCAGCTTGCTATTGTTTTACCAGATAATCTCAATTGAATTGATCAACTGAAAACCACTAAAGGTACCTAAGGTCCATATAATTTAAGCTTAGAATACAGTAAGTTCTACTGAACTTAGAGTTGTGTGTTAAGGGATAGCACAACCCTTTCTACAACTCAAGAGAGTTTAGTAGGCCACACTAGAGTAGGTAGTGCATACACCACACCACACTAGTAATGTCTTTAAGGGCAGGATCCAAAGAATCCTTGCAGGAAGCCATTGAGCTTCCACCCTCCAAGTATGATACACTCCCATTCTTGGAATTGAGAGCTTTATGTAACTTGAGAAAAATAAGGACAGGCCAAAGCCCCACCACCCAACACCTCAAGGAGTTGTTGGTGGCTTATGACCTTAGTAAGCCTGTAGGGACTGAAGGGGTAGGAGCTGAGGGTGGGGCAGAAGAAGAGGACGAGGCCAGGGGTACCAATACCCCCAGCCCCCCCTCTGAAACTGGCCAGGAGGGTGACAATGACCCTGACCTGGAAAACCCAAACCCTCCTGTGGATGATGATGAGGATGATCAAGATGATGCCCTCTTTGTCCCCCAGGAAGGATTAAGAGTGTGCCCAGGAAGTCTAGATCTCCTTCTCAGGAGTCTAACCACTCTGGCACCTCTATAGGGAGCTCTGTCTCCTCTCACAGGAGGGAATCCTCTCATGAGAGGAGAGCCAGGCTGGTCCAGTATGAGGAAACTCAGCTGGAAATCAGAAAAAAGCAACTGGCTTTAGATAGGGAATCCCTAGATCTCCTTAGAGAGAGAAGAAAGTTGGGACTAGAGTCCCATGGTGGCAGCCATGTCCCTAGAGATAGGGAAAGGTCCTATGACCATAGGAACCTGAGCAAGATTGTCCCTCCCTATCAGAATGGGGATGACATCCACAAGTGGATAACTGCTCTAGAGAGGGCCTGTAAGGTACAGAAGGTCCCTCAGGAGCAGTGGGCAGCAATCTTGTGGCTCTACTTTGCTGACAAAGGTAGAGATAAGCTCCTCACTGTTAGAGAGGAGGATGCTGATAATTACAAGGTCTTGAAGAGTGCTCTTATTGATGGGTTTGGCCTAACCACTGAACAGTACAGGTTGAAGTTCAGAGACACCCAAAAGCACAGACTCAAGACTGGGTAGACTATGTGGATTGTTCTGCCAAGGCTCTGGAAGGCTGGTTGATGGGCAGTAAGGTGTGTGACTTCTCAGGATTGTACAATCTGATAATGAGGGAGCAGATTCTTAATAACTGTCAAAATCAGCTGTTGCATCAATACCTGGTAGACTCTGATCTGACCTCTCCCCAAGAATTGGGAAAGAAGGCAGACAAATGGGTCAGAACCAGGGTGAAGCAGAAGGTACAGAACCAAGGTGGGGAAACCAAGAAGCAAGATGCTAAGAACTCTGAAAAGGTGGGGAGAAGGGTAAAGATCAAAAGTCTTCATCAGGCCCCCAAAAATCTTCTTCTGGTGGGGATTCACAGTCTACCAAAGGGAAAGGCCAAAGAAAACCATGGTGCAAGGTCTGTAAGCAAAAGACCCACTGGACCAGTGATTGCACCAAGTCCAAAGACTCCAGTCCAGCACCCACTAATGCCCCTAAGGCACCTGTTCCCCCTAGTACAGTTGGTGGGAGTGCTCCAGCCAAGGGTTTAGTAGGGTTCACCCTGGGTACTGAGTTGGGCTCTGACCTAGTCAGAGAACTGACTCAGGCTGTGTTAGTCTGTGATGGAGGCATGGATGTGCCCTCCTCTATGAGTCCCAGTAATCTGGGCAAGTACAGACAACAGCCTTTAATCAATGGACGTGAGGCTTTGGCATTTAGGGACACAGGGGCAAGTGTCACAATGGTGACACAAGACCTTGTGCTTCCTGGGCAAGTTATGCTTGGTGAGATGTACCAAGTGACCAATGCTAGCAATGTCAGAACAGACCATACTCTGGCAGTTGTTAACTTCTCCTGGGGAGGGGTAACTGGCCTTAAGAAGGTTGTGGTAAGTGCAAACCTACCAGTCGAATGCTTGCTTGGCAATGACTTAGAGACTTCTGCTTGGGCAGAAGTGGAGCTCAGGACCCATGCAGAAATGCTGGGGATCCCTGCAGATGTGTTTGCTGTGACCAGGTCACAAGCCAAAATGTCTAGCACTGAACAGGCCTTGGATTCTGGAAGAATGGACCAAGTGCCTTCCAAGAGGAGGAGTAGTAGGGTTAAGGCAGTGCCTTCCCCTTGGCTCAGGAGGAAGATCAGTCCCTTGAGGGGGATGATCTCAGCCCTGAAGAAGGAACTGTCCCAGAGGAACTTGAACCTGACCAGGTTGAGTTCTTGGGGACAGGGGGACCTTCTAGGGCAGATCTGAGCCAGGAGCAGCAGAGCTGCCCCTCCCTTGAACCCCTCAGACAGCAAGCTGCTGCTGAGGCTGCTGGGAAAGCTAGTGGTCCCCATACAGTGTATTGGGATGATGGACTCCTGTACTCAGAGAGTAGAGACCCCAAGCCTGGTGCTACCAGGAGGTTGGTAATACCTTTGAAGTTCAGGGGCTTCCTATTGACCCTAGCCCATGATATTCCCTTAGCAGGTCACCTGGGCCAGAACAAGACTTGGGACAGAATTGTCCCTCACTTTCACTGGCCCCACATGTCTGAAGACAGCAAGGAGTTTTGTCGCTCCTGTGTAACCTGCCAAGCCAGTGGCAAAGCAGGTGGCACTACAAAGGCCCCCTGATACCACTACCTGTGGTGGGGGTGCCCTTTGAAAGGGTAGGGATTGACATTGTTGGTCCCATGGATCCCCAAACAGCCTCTGGGCACAGGTTTATCCTGGTGGTAGTGGATCATGCCACCAGGTACCCAGAAGCTATTCCCCTCAGGACCACTACAGCACCTGTGGTGGCAAGGGCCCTCCTGGGAATCTTCTCAAGAGTGGGCTTTCCTAAGGAGGTAGTCTCAGACAGGGGTGCTAACTTCATGTCTGGGTACTTAAAAGCAATGTGGAAGGAGTGTGGAGTGACTTATAAGTTCACCACACCCTATCACCCACAATGCAATGGTTTAGTTGAGAGATTCAACAAAACCTTGAAGGGCATGATTAAAGGGCTCCCAGAAAAGCTTAGGCGAAGATGGGACATACTCTTGCCCTGCCTTTTATTCGCATATAGGGAGGTGCCTCAGAAGGGGTTGGTTACAGCCCTTTTGAACTTCTGTTTGGCCACCCTGTGAGGGGTCCACTGTGCTTGGTGAAGGAAGGATGGGAGTTACCTCTCAAGCCCCCAAAGCAAGATATAGTGGACTATGTACTTGGTCTCCGCTCCAGGATGGCTGAGTACATGAAAAAGGCAACCAAAAACCTTGAGGCTAGCCAGGAACTTCAAAAGGCCTGGCATGACCAAAGAGCTGTTCTGACTGTTTACCAGCCAGGACAGAAGGTGTGGGTGTTGGAGCCAGTGGCCCCAGCAGCTCTCCAAGATAAATGGAGTGGACCCCACACTATTGTTGAGCAGAAGGGTGAGGTCACTTACTTAGTGGACCTAGGAACACCCAGGAGTCCCCACAGGGTTCTCCATGTCAACAGGTTAAAACCATATGTGGACAGGGCAGACATGGGCTTGCTCATGGCTACTGATGAAGGGCAGGAGGAAGAGAGTGACCCACTCCCTGACCTGCTCTCACAGAACCCTGATGATGGGTCAGTTGATGGTGTAGCCTTGGCAGGCAGCCTCACTACCCAGCAACAAACTGATTGCAGGCAAGTCCTCAATCAGTTTAGACATATGTTTTCACTGACACCCAGTCAGACCACCTGGTGCACTCATGAAGTGGACACTGGGGACAGTCTGCCTATTAAAAACAAGATTTATAGGCAACCTGACCATGTCAGGGACTGTATCAGGACTGAAGTCCAGAAAATGTTGGAGTTGGGAGTTATTGAACCCTCAGATAGCCCTTGAGCTAGTCCAGTGGTCCTTGTACCAAAACCTCACACCAGTGGTGGAAAAAGAGAGATGAGGTTTTGTGTGGACTACAGGGGTCTCAATGCAGTCACTAGGACTGATGCCCATCCAATACCCAGGGCAGATGAGCTCATAGATACTTTGGCCTCTGCCAAATATCTCAGCACATTTGACCTAACAGCTGGCTACTGGCAGATCAGACTAGCTGATACTGCAAAATCCAAAACAGCATTCTCAACCCCTAGTGGGCATTATCAATTTGTGGTAATGCCCTTTGGTCTGAAGAATGCACCTGCCACTTTCCAGAGGTTGGTGAATACAGTTCTCACAGGTCTGGAAGCCTATAGTGCAGCATATCTAGATGATATTGCTGTCTTTAGCTCCACCTGGGAGGATCACCTGGTCCACCTCAGGAATGTTTTACAGGCCCTGCAAAAGCAGGCCTGACTATCAAGGCCACTAAGTGCCAGATAGGGCAGAGTCAGGTTGTGTACCTGGGCCACCTTGTGGGTGGAGGCCAGGTTCAACCTTTGCAGAGCAAGATCCAGACCATTATGGACTGGACTGCTCCCACTACCCAGACTCAGGTGAGAGCCTTCTTAGGCCTGACTGGGTACTATAGGAGATTTGTCAAGGGGTATGGATCAATAGTGACACCCCTGAATGACTTAACTTCTAAGAAAATGCCCAAAAGGTTCAGTGGACAGCTAGCTGTCAAAAGGCATTTGATGACCTCAAGCAGGCCATGTGCACTGCTCCAATTCTGCAGAGTCCTGATTACTCCAAGAAGTTCATTGTTCAAACTGATGCATCTGATTTGGGGGTAGGGGCTGTACTGTCACAATTGAATGAAGAAGGTCAGGATCAGCCAGTAGCTTTCATTAGCAGAAGGCTGACCCCTAGAGAGAAACGTTGGTCAGCCATAGAGAGGGAGGCCTTTGCTGTGGTCTGGGCTCTGAAGAAGTTGAGGCCATACTTGTTTGGTACACACTTCCTGGTTCAGACAGACCATAAGCCCCTCTTATGGCTAAAACAAATGAAGGGTGAAAACCCCAAACTGCTTAGGTGGTCCATTTCCCTACAGGGGATGGACTTTACAGTGGAACATAGGCCTGGGAGTAACCATGCGAATGCAGATGGACTCTCTAGGTATTTCCACTTAGAACATGACGACTTAACTGGGCAAGGTTAGTTTAATGTCCCTACGTTTGGGGGGTTGTGTAGGAGAGTAGGATCTGCTTCACATGGGTACCCCCACTTTTTGCTGATGCTTCACTGTTTTTCGACATTAGTCTGGCTGGGGCCCTGCTAATCAGAACCCCAGCCTAGCTGCTTCCTCTCTAAAATGGTTTCCATGTGCCTTAGGCACATCACTGATTGGGATCTGGAGTGCCCTTATAAGTCCCTAGTATATGGTATACTATGTACCAAGGGCATAGGTACCTCAGAGGCCTGCCAGGGGCTGCAGCATGTATTATGCCACCCCTGGAAGGCCACCCAAACTGACACCACAGGTCTGCTACTGCAGCCTGGGTAAGGTGGTGCATGCACCCCTTACTGTGATATAGGTTACCTATATCACGAAATACATACACACATATAAACCTATAAGTCACTCCTAAGGCAGGCCTTATCAATCCTAAAGGCAGAGTGCGTGGTTCCTATGTGAGAGGGTGCCCCTGCATGAGCAGGGCCCCTCTGCAGCGTTCGGAGACCATCTCTGATGCTGTTTGTAGTGCAGCCTGACCATATACTCTTAAGCGCATTATATCCTCGCGGTAAAATGCTAACTTTGGAATGGCTGCACCTAAACATGTCGTGTTTGGTGTCAAACATCTTGGAATACTACCCCCCACCAATCCTGGCGGCGGGGGTAGCATTCCACCCTTCTAGAGGGAAAGACATGTTAACTCTGACTAGTCCGGTAACTTCTTTCCAGAGCCCTGGCATCACAAAATGGATGCTGCTGCCACAGACACGAGTCTGGCCTCCTGCTGCTGGACGAAACTCCGGCAGGGGAGGCCTGGACAATAGGTTTCCTGTCCCAGGGAGGTGTGACCACCTCCCCAGACAGGATAATGTGTATTGGGGCTGGGCGGGAGCACTTTCGGGTGCTTTGAAGTCCTGCACTGGGGGCACATTTGGTGTCCCTGTGCATACCCCAGTTCAAACCGGATCAGGGGCTTGCAGCCCCTGCTTTGGCGCGAACTGGACAAAGAGAAAGGGGTGTAGCCACCCTCTGCCCTGACCCACCCATAGGTGGGGCCCCAGAGTAGTCCAACCCCTATTTTTAGAATAAAGGTAGGAACCCAGTCCTTAGGACTTTAGATTATACCTGGACGAAACTCTGAAACTGAATCCTGGACCTTCGACGCTCTACGACAAGATTAGAGGACTGAAGAATCTCCCTTGGGGTCAAGGAGTGACTCCCCTGCTTGGCAGGCACCAAAGAAGCATCTGTCCGGTTCGCATTTCTGAAGCTCCCGTCGGACGCCGAAGTCATAGCATCACCAGAGGTGGATTTTCAGACTTCCCCGAGGCTACCCTGAGTCCCCAGCAAAGCTGAGGCCCGTGGCTATCGTGGGTGACTTGAGACCTTGACCCCTGGACACCGAGCACATTTGCAAGTGCACCATCTTCTAGGTCTCCCAAGAAGTCGTGCTTTGGGCTCCGAGTAGCCCTAGCCTCCAGCACCACCTGCACCGAAGATCACTGGCCTCCACTCCATGAGTGTCCTGTAAGCCAGCTCCACGTGCGGCGTCATGAGGCTCCTTTGCGGTCGCTAGCCCGTTGGCTAGTAGCCCTTAACGAAGGCCAATCCTTTTCTTACTTGGCATCCTGGTTGCTCCAGGCCTGCCCTCACTTACCTTCGCTGGGTGAGTTCCACAGACCTTGCTGGTCTGCACCATCGACGATCTACATCTTCCTCGAGACTTGCCGTTGCCAAGGCTTGTTGGGTCCAATCCGGTCGCCGACACCTCAGCACTCGACAAACATTGTGTACCAGCCCGAATCCTGCTCCTGGTTGCCGACAACGCCTCCTGGACCTCGTGGCTGAAGAGTCAAGACGACCGTCAATGCACCTGAAGCACTCGACATCGGTGGGCATCTGTCCATCGCCTTCCTGGTCACTGGCTAGTGACCCAGACTCTGTCCCCTCTGCTTTCAGGTTCTTCAGAACTCCGATCCACTCTTGGATCCACCCGGACACTTTTCTCTTGGCCGCCAGCAGCACTTTGCAGCAGATCGCCATTCGAATCGACGACGAAACCCGACCCCGAAAGGCACCTATGCACCCGGCTTCCCTGGGTGAGGTAACACGAGTACTCCGGTGCTCCCGTGGGTAGAGACTCTTCAAAGTCCTAGATCTCAAAGGGTTTTGTCCTAGTCCTCTTTTAAGTGTCCCTTTTCTATACTTTCCCGATCCCGACTTTCTCCATAGAAGTCAACGGAGTATCGCGGTTGTGTATTTACACTGCACGCGTCTCCCGTAGGTCCCCTGTGTCACTACCTTGGGTGGTTCCTCGTGGTCCAAGCACTTCTAGAGGCTCTAGGCCTAGTGTCTAGTTCAGTCGTGGTTCGCATACCACTTTATTGGTATATGGTTTGGTACGCCCCTAGGGCCCAAACGTGTATTTGTGCTATTACTGTGATTTGATAACTTATAACTTATGTACTTCGAACTCTGGCCTCATAAAGAGACTAGAGGGGTGTGTTTAGCAATAAATACATATATTTTGAATATATACCTGGTGTGGTGCTCTTTCATTTGGTCACTCAAGAGATTATAGACTGGTAAAACAAGCTGCTTTACATTCCTTCAAGACTTAGCCTGAAGGCTGCTCTCCATAGCTACCACTAGGATAGCTTTCAATAAGGTTGTCTTTAACCTATCTCCAATAAGGGGTTGTTTGGACTGGTGCACGGTGCCCACTATAATTAGTGGACAGCATATGCCAGGCCAACTTCTCACAACAGCTAGCTGTCCACTGAACCTTTTTTTGGCATTTTCTTTGAGGTTAGATCATTCAAGGGGGTCACTATAGATCCATATCCCTTCACAAACCTCCTATAGTACCCAGTCAGGCCTAAGAAGGCTCTCACCTGTGTCTGGGTGGTTGGAGCAACCCATTCCATTATGGTTTGGATATTACTCTGTAAAGGCTGAACCTGGCCTCCACCCACAAGGTGGCCCAGGTATACAACCTGACTCTGCCCTATCTGGCACTTAGTGGCCTTGATAGTGAGGCCTGCTTTTTGCAGAGCCTCCAAAACATTTCTGAGGTGGACCAGGTGATCCTGCCAGGAGGAACTAAAGACAGCAATATAATCTAGATAAGCTGAGCAATAAGTTTCCATCCCTGCCAGAACTTTGTTCACCAACCTCTGAAAAGTGGCAGGTGCATTTTTCAATCCAAAGGGCATCACCACAAAGTGGTAGTGCCCACCAGGGGTTGAAAATGCTGTTTTGGCTTTTGCATCATCAGCTAATCTGATCTGCTAGTAGCCAGCTGTTAGGTCAAATGTACTTAGATACTTGGCTGAGGCCAAAGTATCAATCAGCTCATCTGCCCTTGGTATGGGATAGGCATCAGTCCTAGTGACTGCATTGAGGCCTCTGTAGTCTACACAAAACCTCATTTCTTTCTTACCACCCTGGGTATGAGGCTTGGGTACTAGGACTACTGGGCTAGCCCAAGGGCTATCTGAAAGCTCAATCACACCTAACTCCAACATTTTCTGGACTTCAGTCCTGATACAGTCCCTGACACGGTCAGGTTGCCTGTAGATTTTACTCTTGACAGGCAGACTGTCTCCAGTGTCCACCTCATGGGTGCACCAGGTAGTCTGACTAGGGGTCAGGCTAAACATATGTCTGTACTGCTGCAGAACTTGTCTGCACTCAGTTTGCTGATGGTCAGTGAGGCTGCTTGCCAAAGCAACACCATCTGCTGACCCATCATCAGGGTTCTGTGAGAGCAGGTCAGGGAGAGGGTCACTCTCCTCCTCCTGTTCCTCATCAGTTGCCATGAGCAAGCCCATGTCAGCCCTGTCAACATATGGTTTCAATCTGTTGACATGGAGCACCCTCAGGGGGATCCTGGGATTTCCAAGATTCACCAGATAGGTGACTTCTCCCTTTTGCTCAACTATTGTATGGGGGCCACTCCATTTGTCTTGGAGGGCTGCTGGGGCCACAGGCTCCAACACCCACACTTTCTGCCCTGGCTGGTACACAGTCAGCACAGCCTTTTGGTCATGCCAAGCTTTTTGTAATTCTTGGCTGGCCTCCAGGTTTTTGGTTGCCTTTTTCATGTATTCAGCCATCCTGGAGCGGAGACCAAGTACATAGTCCATCACATCCTGTTTGGGGGCTTGAGAGGTAACTCCCAGCCCTCTTTTACCAAACATAATGGACCTCTTACAGGATGCCCAAACAGAAGCTCAAATGGGCTGTAACCAACCCCTTCTGTGGAACTTATCTGTATGCAAACAACAGGCAGGGAAGAAGAAGGTCCCATTTCCGCCTAAGCTTCTCTGGGAGTCCTTTAATCATTCCCTTAAGGGTTTTGTTGAAGCGTTCAACCAACCCATTGCATTGTGGGTGATAGGGGTGGTGAACTTATAAGTTACACCACACTCCTTCCACATTGCCTTCAGATATCCTGACATGAAGTTTGTTTCTCTGTCAGAGATGACCTCCTTTGGAAAACCCACTCTGGAGAAAACTCCAATGAGGGCTCTTGCCACCACAGGGGCTGTGGTGGTCCTCAGGGGAATTGCCTCTGGGTACCTGGAGGCATGATCCACTACCACCAGAATAAATCTGTGCCCAGATGCAGTTTGAGGGTCAAGGGGACCAACAATGTCAATCCCTACCCTTTCAAAGGGTACCCCCACCACAGGTAGTGGTATCAGGGGGGGCTTTGTTGTGCCACCTGCCTTGCCACTGGCTTGGCATGTGACACAGGAGCGACAAAACTCCTTTGTGTCCTCTGACATATGTGGCCAATGAAAATGTGGAACAAGCCTGTCCCAGGTCTTGTTTTGGCCCAAGTGACCTGCTAAAGGGATATCATGTGCTAGGGTCAAGAGGAACCTCCTAAACTTCTGAGGTATTACCAACCTCCTGGTGGCTCCAGGGGCTGGATCTCTACCTTCAGAATATAGGAGTCCATCATCCCAATAAACTTTATGGGACCCACTAGCACTCCCAGCAGCCTCAGCAGCAGCCTGCTGTCTGAGGGGTTCAAGAGAGGGGCAGCACTGTTGCTCCTTACTCAGATCTTCCCTAGAAGGGCCCCTTGCCCCCAAGAACTCAACCTGATCAGGCGCAAGTCCCTCTGGGGCAGTTCCTTCTTCAGGATCTGCTTCTCCTCCCTCAAGAGGGGAATCTGTGATCTGAGACAGAGGGGAAGGCACTGCCTTAACCCTACTGCTCCTCTTCTTGGGAAGCACCTGGTCCATAATTTCAGGATCCAGAGCTTGTTCAGTGTCATGCATTTTGGCTTGTGACCTGGTCACAGCAAATACCTCTGCAGGGATGCCCAACATCTCAGCATGAGTCCATAACTCTACTTCAGACCAGGCTGAAGTTTCTAGATCATTGCCCAATAGACATTCTACAGGGAGGTCTGCACTGACTACAACCTTCTTGAGGCCAGTTACCCCTCCCCAGGAGAAATTCACAACTGCCAGACTATGGTTGGTCCTGGTGTTGCTTGCATTGGTCACCTGGTACATTTCACCCAGGATGATCTGTCCAGGGTCCACAAGATCCTCTGCCACCATGGTGACACTAGCACCTGTGTCCCTAAATGCCAAAGCCTGCTGTTTGTATTTGCCCAGATTACTGGGGCTTACTAGGAAGGACATGTCAATGTCTCCATCACAAATCAGCATTGCCTGAGTGGGTACTCTGACTAGGCCAGAGTCCACTTCAGAACCCAGGGTCAACCCTACTACACCCTTATTCTGAGTACCACCTCCACCAGTAGCTGAACTAGGGGGAACAGTTGCCTTAGGGGCAGGAGTGGTGGTGGTTTGGTCTTTGGACTTGTTACAATCAGAAGTCCAGTGCCCTTTCTGTTTACAGAATTTGCACCAGGGCTTCTTTTGGCCTTTTCCCTTGTTGGATTGTGACTCCCCACCAGATGCAGATTTTGGGGCCCTTGTGAAGACTTCTGGTCTTTTGACTTATCCCCACCTTTCTCAGGGCCCTTAGAATCCTGCTTCCTTGTGTCAGCCCCCTGGTTCTGGGTTTTCTGCCTCATCCTGGTTCTGACCCATTTGTCTGCCTTCTTTCCCAATTCTTGGGGAGAGGTCAGATCTGAGTCCACCAGGTATTGATGCAACAACTGGTTCTGGCAATTATTAAGGATCTGTTCTCTCATCATTAGATTATACAATCCCTTGAAATCAGTAACCCTACTGCCAACCAGCCAACCCTCCAGAGCCTTGGTTGCACAATCTACAAAGTCAGTCCAGTCCTGAGTCTGTGCCTTCTGGGTGTCTCTGAACTTCAACCTGTACTGCTCAGTGGTTAAGCTAAACCCATCTATCAGTGCACTCTTCAGGACTTCATAGTCATCAGCATCCTCTTCTCTAACAGTGAGGAGCTTGTCTCTACCTTTATCTGAAAAGGAGAGCCACAAGATTGCTGCCCACTGCTTTTGGGGGGACCTGTTGTACTCTACAGGCCCTTTCCATAGCAGTTATCCACTTATGGATATCATCCCCACTCTGGTAGGGAGGAACAACCTTGCTCAGGTTCCTATGGTCTGGAATATATTCTCTGCCTCTAGGGACACTGTTGCTGCCACCAGGGGGTTCTAACCCCTCTTTTCTAGAAGCTCTCTGGAGCTCAAAGGCTTTTCTATCTAATGCCAACTGCTTGGTTTTGAGGGCAAATCTTGCTTCCTCATACTGCAGCAGTTTGCACAGTCTTTCAGAGGAGGTCTCTCTTCTTGGGAAGTAGGAGTTCCTCTGCTGGACAAATTCTCTGCCAGAGTGATAGGAGCGGTCAGAGTCCCTAGAAAGGGACCTATGCCTCTCCTCCACTGTGTCAGTTCTTTTAGGGAGAATTCCTCTGTCCTTTTCAGACCCCTTGGGGCCTGGCCCTACAATCACAGAGTCTTGGTCAACTTGATGTTCATCATCTGACCCAGATACTGTAATTGACCCACCCCCTGATTCAGACCCATTAGCTCCTAGAGCTAATCTAAGATCATCTGCTGTCAGCAGATCTATCAGGTGTAGTGTGGAGGGACTCTGTCCTATCTTCAGGTGCCTCTCAGCACACATGGCTTTCAAGTCAAAGAAAGTCATGTCCTTAAACTGAAGCTGGGTGGATCCACTGGGTCCATCCCTTAAGGACATTCTAGTGTTGTGCAGTGTTGTACTACCTACACTAGTTTGTGGCCTACTGATCCTAGCTTGAGCTGTAGAAAGGGTGTGCTATCCCTTGGCACACAGCTCTAAGTTCAGTAGAACTTATTGATACTAAGCTTGACTTTATATGTACCTTGAGTACCTATAGTGGTTTTCAGTTAGTAATTCAAATAGAGATTTTCTGGTAAAACAATAGCAAGCTGGAATCCCACACGCTGCCACCAATGTGAGAAGTTGGCCTGGTATATGCTGTTCACTAGTTAAAGTGGACACCTTGCACCAGTCCAATTCGACTCTTATGGTAGGTAGGTTTAAGACAACCTTTATAGAAAGCTATCCTAGTGGTAGCTGTGGAGAGCAGCCTTCAGGCTAAGTCTTGGAGGAATGTAAAGCAGCTTGTTTTACCACACAATCTCTTGAATCACCAAATGAAAAGGCACCACACAGGTATATATATCAAATATATATGTATTTATTAATAAACAACTCTCTACTAATCTCTTTATGAGATTAGAAGTCAGGAACATATGTACAAATCAAATGTTATCAAAAATAAGTTAGCACAAGTAAATATCACAATCTTATCTTGGCTAGACCGTGGTCTAGAGCACATAAAATCGAGGGACCCCCAAGAACCACCCCAGGTAGTTATAGGAGACCCACAGGGGACGGACGCGGTGTTCAGACACTGGTGCGAGTCCTGTACGAGTCTATGCGAGAGAACGCGATTGAGTTATCAAAGTTACAGGTCTCTGGCGTGTTCGAGGCGATCACACCGATCGGTCAGTACGAGTCGAAGGACGCGGATACTGATAGAGTTACAAGGGAGTTGGACGCGATGTGTCTAACACAGACGCGAGCCCTGTACGAGCCAGTGCGATAATCGCACGGGGAGAATAGGAGTTTTAGGGCACTTCTAGGGTAGCTACAAGCAAGCCACTTACAGGGTAAGTAGTTCTAGGGCCCACACCCACAGGAGCACCGTAGTGCTGAAGTTACCTCACCCAGGGGAGCCGGGTGCATAGGTGTCCTTTGGTGTCGGGTCGCGGCGTCGTTCTCAATGGGAACCAATGAAGACTTGCTGCTTGCGACGACAGAAGAAGTGTCCGTTGGAATCCAAGCCTGGATTCGGAGGGAGGAAGACCTGAAAGCAGAGGGGACAGTGTTCACAGTCACTTGGCAGTGACTCTGGGCAAGGAAGATGAATGCCCACCGTCGTCGACAGCTTTGGGTCGTTCCCGGGTGTCTTGACTCTTCGACCACGTGGTCCTGGCAGCATCGGTGATGACCAGGAGCTGGATTCGGTGTGTCCCACGACGTCTGCAGCTTACTGAGGTGTCGGCGACTCGATTGGAGCCAACAAGCCTTGGTAGCAGCAAGTCTTGTGGAAAGCGTAAAGAGTCAATGGTGCAGACCAGCAAGGTCTGGGGGACTTACCCAGCAAAGGTAGGTCAGGGCAGGCCGGGAACAACCAGGGGAGCCCTTTGGTTTCATTGGAAAGTCTTCTGGGGACCCACAAGCCGGCTGGCAAGGGATTGCGAAGACACCTCGGGAGGATCCACTCAACAGGGGCCCACGGTCACTCGGGATGGTGTAGGCCTCTGAATTCGGGAGGGATCTCTGCTAGAGGCTGGGACCACACGTGGTCCAAAGCACAAGTTCGTAGAACGTCGTGAAGGGGTTGCACTTGACAATAGTGCACGGTACCCAGGGGCTGCGGTTCCTCGTTGCTCGTGGGGTCCACTTGCCTCAGCTTCACTGGGGACTCACGATGGCCTTGGAGAAGTCAGGAAATCCTCTTCCTGGGCTGCAGGAACTTCGGGCTCCGGCGGGAGTGGCGTAGTTTGCAACCGTCGTTGTAGTTTTTGGTGCCTGCCAAGCAGGGGAGTCACTCCTTGACTCCAAGGGAGATTCTTCAGTCTTCCAGAGGTAGTGGAACATCGAAGGTCCAGGATTCTTCTTAAGAGCGTCATCCAGGGAGATCTGGGTTGCAATGCACATGTTCCCCCTCTTATACTAAAAAGAAGGGAGGGACTAGCTCTATGACCCCACCTATGGGAGGGTCAGGGGAGGGGTTGGCTACACCCACTTCCCTTTGTCCAGTTTCGTGCCAGAGCAGGGGCAGGTAGCCCCTGAGCTGGTTTGAACTGGCATATGCACAGAGGAGCCTTCTGCTCCCCCAGTGCAGGACTTCAAAGCACTCTAGGAGTGCACCCACCCAGCCCCAATACACTAAACCCTGTCTGGGAAGTGGTCACACCTCCTTGGGACAGGATACCTATTGTTGGGCCTCCTCCACTGCGAGTGTTGGTCATCAGCAGGAGGGCAGCCCAGTGTCTGTGACTGGTGGCATCCATTTTGTGATGCCAGGGCTCTTCAGGATTCTACCGCGTTTCCACAGTAGGTACATGTCTATCCCTCTAGAAGGGTGGAATGCTACCCCCGCCGCCAAAACTGGCGGGGGGGTAGTATTCCAAGATGTTTGACACCAAACACGACATGTTTCCGTGCAGTCATCCCAAAGTTAGCATTTAACGCGAGGTTATAAGGCGCTTAAGAGTATATGGTCAGGCTGCACTACAAACAGCCTCAGAGAAGGGTCTCCGAATGCTGCAGAGGGGCTCCGCTCATGCAGGGGCACCCTCTCACATAGGAACCAAGCACTCTGCCTTCAGGATTGATAAGGCCTGCCCATAGGAGTGACTTATAGGTTTATATGTGTGTATCTATGTAGTGATATAGGTAGCCTATATCACAGTAAGAGGTGCATGCACCACCTTACCCAGGCTGCAGTAGCAGACCTGTGGTGTCAGATTTAGTCTGTTTCCCAGGGGTGGCATAATACATGCTTCAGCCCCTGGTAGGCCTGTGAAGTACCTATGCCCTTGGTACCTAAGGTACCATATACTAGGGACTCATAAGGTACCACAGTATCCAATCACTAGTGCACCTAGAGTGCACTCCAAGTCGTTTAGAGAGAACAGAGAGGCTGGGGCCCTGATTGTCAGGGTCCCAGCCAGACTATAGCCAGAAACCAGTGTAAACATCAGAAAAAAAGTGGGGGCAACATAAGAGGCAGATCCTACTCTCCTACACAAACCCAGTAAATTTGAAATTTAAAGTTAACCCAACTTATGTCGACTACCTGCGATTACGGTGGCAGGGTATATGATGCTGCACCAACTACCAGTGTTTGTTATAGTTGATTCAAACAATGCTTCGTATGAAACCTAGCGACCAATGCCCACCTCCCAAAACCTGCCACCGACTAAGGTTTCAAATACATCAAGAAAACACACAAGATGAGAGAGGCATCGTTATTAAGAAAAAGTTCATCGGGTTCAAATCCCACACATAATGGAGGACAATGATGACAGAAAAGGACAGTCTTTCAAATAGTTGATTCTGTAGATTCTTTTATTCACAATTAAATACACAGCAGCCAATGCTTTTCACCCTTGCGGGCTTCTTCAGGGCAAGCAATTTGTGTTCATACTGTTGAGAAGGATGTCCTACGGGCGATGGCCCAGTTCGATCGGCACTATTAAATTTTGTCGAATCTAAAAGTTTGGTAACCCAAGTGGTTTACAGGAGGGAGGTTACCAGGTTGGTGCAAGCTTCTCACTTACCTCTCGTAAGCACCGCTGTCACACACAGCTCCAGCTTCAGCCACAAAGAGAGCAGGCTGGCATGACGCCGCCCCATCGGGGGGCAACTCTACTCCAGTTTCTTTCCTCAGGGATGCACTGATCCGCGGCGAACTGGCCGCATGCAGCCATCCGGCCCGCTCCCAAGGTTGGGGAGGAATGCAGTGCTCAGTGCTCGCCTGCCTGTTTAGTCGGCAGCATGGGGAGTACTATGGGGAAACCCTCTGGCTCCTGAACACTACACGAGTCCGCGATGCAGCTCTATGCTGCCACACTGACGTTATAATGTAAAAGATGAGGAACACAAAAAAAAAACAATAAAGTGTGGCAGACATGAAGCATACACTGCACTGATCCAGGGAAACAAAACACAAATAATGTGCTCTATCAAATGTAAAAAAAAGTTACAAAGACACGAAATACAATGGCACAAGTGGAAGAGGACAAGTCCTGTGGCGATACTCCATGGGAGTCAAAAAGTGTGAAAAAGTTGGGAGAAACAAGGCGCATTAACCACTTAGAAGCAATGTTTTTTAAAGGACGCTAGCATAAGCCAATCAAAAGCTGTGGATGGGCTGTAAGCCCTCAGAGTAAATACAGCATGTTTTGAATGCAGCACATGCGGGCTGCCTAGGCACGACATAAAAACTAGCATTTCAGCAGCAGTAATTGTACACAACACCGGACCGGCATACCTCAACAGATGGCTCACCTTCTACACCCCGAACCGCCAGCTCCGCTCCGCCGACCTCGCCCTCGCCACCGTCCCCCGCATCCGAAGAGCGACCACCGGCGGCAGATCGTTCTCCCACCTCGCCGCCAAGACCTGGAACACCCTCTCCATCCTCCTGCGACAGACCCAGGATCTACTAACCTTCAGGAGGCTACTCAAGACCTGGCTATTCGAGCAGTAGCAGCACCCCCCCAGCGCCTTGAGACCCTCACGGGTGAGTAGTGCGCTTTACAAATGACTGATTGATTGATTGATTCATAATTACACTGGTGGAAATGCCAGTGAATAGGGGTTGACAATAATGTTTCCTGGAGAAGGCTCGATGTAACCTGGAAATGTTTTGGAAAAATGCAGTGACATAAATGTCAACCCAGGCAAGATCGTCAAACTGCTGAATCAGAGCTTTGAAATTCATTTGTGCCTCAAGCCCAGAGAAAGTGGGTGAAAGAGAGTGAGAAAGTAGTTAGAGATATAAAGCAAATGAGAGAGAGAGAGATACAGTGACAGTGAGAGAGAATGAGATAATGAAAGCATTATATAGAGAAAGGGGTCAAAACACAGAGCAAGAGAACAAGAGAGCGAGAGAGGAATTGTGTTAAAGAAATAACTTTGAGGCAGATTTACAAGAAAGTGCTGCAGCGCGGTACTGCAAGCCCTTTGGCTGCACCATGCTGCGGCACTTTCAGAGCACAGGAATGCGACATATTTACAATGATATGTCTCATTCCTGTGCTCTCCTCTGCGCTAGCGCACAAACAGCTGCCATGCGCTCGCGAAGGCACCCTTGCACCATGGTGCAAGGATGCCTGCGTCATGGGGAGATTGTTTTTCTGCAGGAAGGGGCATCTTCCTGCACGAAAACAATCACTACAGGCATTTTCCTCTTTCAATGCGTGCTGTAGAATGCAGAGGAAAAAAACGAGGAGAAATGAAAACATTTCTTCTCGTTGCGCCTCGCTACGCCCCTAGGGTGGCGTAGCATACTGACACATTTCTAGGTTTACGATTCCTCGTAAATCTGGAAATGTGTCTGGTTCCAAGGGTGTTGTGTGGGAACACCCACAGCAACACCCATGGCACGCCCCTTTCACGCAAAGTGCTGCGTGTAAAGGGGCCGTATTTACAAGGATAGGAAAAGTTACGCAGGGTGGCTTTTCCTGTCCTTGTAAATATGGGGAAGAGAAATGCGCTGCCAGTGTGTCACAAAAAGAAACGTACGGGCAGCGCAAGGGGCTTGTAAATCTGCCCCTATATATTTATAGACAGTTTAAGATAAAGAAAGAAGAAAGAGGGAACAATTCTGCAGAAGAGGATCTTTTGGGTTTTTGGCTTCACAGCATTGATGGATTAACTCAGATCTGCGTCTTCATCAGAGATGACCCCGAGATGTCAGAGGAGAGGGCAGAGGCGGAGCAGCCTGTAAAACCAAAAGAGGCCTCAGTACTTCTAGGTAAAACTGTGCTGTAATATTACAGTACAGTAATACTCTAGTAGTTACAGCCTGCAAAGCCCGGCTATAATCATTAATCAGTACTTCATGTCAATAAAGTATGATTGGACCGAACTGATTGCAGAGACAGAAAAAGAAACAGAAAGAGAGAACGTGAGATAATAAAAGATATATCTATTTGGATTGAGAGAGATACAGCGAAAGAAAGAACATGATAGAGGGAAAGACAGACACGAAGGAAAGAGGGTGAGATGATGAAATGATACATGTCTAAAGAACAGAAATGGCGACAGCTACAGAGCCACATAATACAAGAGTACAGAGGGAAAGAGAGCAAAAGACAGAGAGTGAGAGATTGAGACAGACGCAGTGGGATTATAAAAAAAATTATATAGAAAGCAAGATAGGTAGACAGAGATAAACAAGAAAGAATCTTGATAGTGAACGAGGTGCATATTTAGCTAGAGAACAGGGAAAAAGAGAACAGGGAGAAGAACGAAATCAGAAAGAGAGGAAGAGGGGAAGGGACAGAAAAAGAGACAGAGTGAGAGATAGCACGTGATCTGATTGTTTGTATTCATTATTTGTGGAGCACGTGCACATGTAAAGGCACTGGGTGCGAAAAACAAACCAATAACTTAACAATCACGTCAAAGTTCTTACAACAGAATTGCTAAGAAGCTGTAAAAGGGCAGAATTTCCAGGTTTAAAGCTTTCTTGGAAGTCAACTAATCCGAGTGTGAGTGAACTGGAAATGGAGAGAGAAAGAGAGAGGGGAGAGAAGAAAAGAGGGGCTGAGAGGAAGAGAGAGAAGAGGGGGAGAAAGTGAGAGGCAAAGAGAGAGAGGAAAAGAACAGATAATGGGGAGAGAAAGAGAGAGGAGAGAGAAGAAAAGAGGGGGAGAGAGGAAGAGAGAGAGAAGAGGGGAGAGAGAGACAAAGAGAGAGGGAAGAAGAAGAGAGAAAAGAGGAAGTAGAAGAGAGAGTGAGGAAGAGAAACAGAGAGAGAAGAACTAAAAGAAGGCATACACGAGGGGAGAAAGAATGGAGGAAGAGAGGAAGAGAGAGTGTGAGAGAGAGAAGAGAGAGAGGCAGAGAACCGAAGAAAGAAAGTGTTATAGAAGAAAGAGAAAAAATGAGAGAAAGAGAGAGAGAGGAAGGGAAGGAGAAGAAGAAAAGAGAGCGATAGTGACTGAGGAAGACAGAGAGAGACGATAGAGGCAGAGAAGATAACAGAGAGAGAGAGTGAAGGAGAAAGGGGGGAATAGGGGAGAAAAAATAGGGGAAAAAGAGAGTGCGAGAGCAGTAGGAAGAGCCATTCAGTGAGGGAGAGAAAAAGAAGTGAGAGAGAGAGGGGAGGAAAGCTAGGGAGAGGAAGAGACAGAAGGAAAAAAACAAGAGAGAGTGAGAGAGAAAGAGAGAGAGAGAAAAAGAGAGAGAGAACAACGTACAGTGAGTAGACAGTGAGTAGAAGAGAGAGTGCAGAAAGAAAGTGCGGTAGAAGAGCAGAGAGGGACGGCAAGAGATGGAGAGAGGCTTGAATGTTGAAGTAAATTGACCATCAGATGCTGTAGTTTTTCTTTGAGTCTTTGAAGAGGTGACTTTCCCTGATAAATCAAGACTACCGATAATGAATGGATTATATGACAAGCACTGCACAAAACCAGGTCAATGTTCTCAAGGTGATCACAACACCCAGTGAAAAGTAACTGCATTCTGTAGGAAAGAGACACGTGTCATGCTGTTGGTGACCATGAACACATGCCGCTGCAAAGTGACCCTGTCCCAGCCCACCCTTCCCACAGACTGTAGACAGATCCTTGCTTTCTTGGTACCTAGAAATTTACTCCCGCTGTTCATGTGTGTTGAAAAGGGACTCTATGCTAAAGCAGATGAAAATGCTGCAAACTAATTGCCCAGGGCTTATTGATGGGGTCTTTTTAGTAAATTAAACACCAGTTTGCTGCTGTGGCCCTCCATACTTTATTCCATACTGCCTGCACACCCCTTGCTTACTCTAGGGCAGAGGTCTTCAAACTTTTTGATGCCGAGACCCCCCTGTCAAAACATTTTAGACGTAAGGACCCCCTCCTGACAAAAACTTCTGGAACCTGGTACAACCATCCTCGACAACCATAAAAGTCCCAAATTCCCATGGCCAATCATTTTTATGGTGGGGAAACAATATTAAACCGTATTTAGCAAACCAAAAGTTTGTGGGTGACTGTGGATTGGTATCAGAGGCTTACTACACAGTTCAAACAAAAAGTCTCCAAAAAGAACTACCCAAAAATTCACAATGATACTTTTTCACAAATAAAACATATTTTGGCAAAACGTATTTGGATTTTAACACCTTTCTGAACTAAAGTGATGAGTGTGCTTGTTTTTCTCCAGAGAGACGGTCAATCTGTGTTTGCACCTTATAAATACCAGTTTAACACCCAAATATAGCAATAAGCAACAAAACGGTGACCAGTCCAGCTTTGCAATTAGCCCTTACTGTGCAGCAACATGTGTCGCTGCTTTTTAGTAACTAGTGAACTGGTTGAGCTGTAAACACATTTTTTTTGTTACAATCAGCAGCTTATGTGGCAGATGATTGACTATGTGGCAAATCTATAATTATGTGACAATCACTGCGGTTGCACAATCGCATAATCCCAGTGGCCCTGGGTATAATGGCTGTAATGCATGGGCTGCAACTTTAGTGCAAGGCATCCGAGGAGAACCATACTATATTTCATGGGATGCTGGTGGCTTGGCTTTTACAGCTGCATGAAACTGGAGGTAGCTCAACATCATTCATCATCACTGAAACATACCATTTACAGTCATTAATGATGAACTGTAAGGTCCAAGTAGGATGCTTTCTTTAATTCCAGGGGAGGAAGTCATCCCTTATTCTTCTTTCACACTGTTTTTCTAAAAAGGTTTTATTTTTAACATTATGAAAACAGACTCTTCTATTTTAGCAAAAACTGACTCCTGGTTATATTAGTTTGCAGCTGTTGTTGATTTCAGTCATGTTTGGGGGCGGCTGGAGGGCCTTGAGAGTGTAAGCGCTTTGGTGGGTCAAAGGTTTGGCTAAAAACTAAATATTCTGTACGTTTTTAGGTCCTTCACCATCAGGTAGCTACATATAAATTAAGGGTCAGCTTAAATAAAAAATAAAAATAAAAAAAGTGCTACTCAGTGAGCAATGCAATATAGTACATTATTAAACCTCTAGTAGTTAATCCACCTTAATAAACGGTCTGTGTGTAACTAGCGAGCCACAGAATTCAATCTTGGTTGGTGCAGTGGAGAATAGTGATTTGTGTATTTTTAGTGCTACTAGGTCACAGCCTGTGACAGAAAGCACTGTGAATATGTAAATCATTATTATACTAGTATTACACACAGTATAAGATAAAGTGCTACAAAAAGTGCAAACTGTTTTACGATGAAATGGTGCTTCCAAAATATAGATTTTAGTAATACCCAGACCATACGCAATACAATTTTTGTACATAACTGTCCTTTCAACACCTCCTATGGGATAGTAAGCGCTATGTAAATACAATTACAATTAAAAGCATGCACTTCAGAGCTCAGTTGTCCATTCAGAAACACGTTTTCTAGTAAGGTCTTTCAGTACATTGATACTTTCTGTGAAAATGTATTTGAAAATGAAACTGAAGTACCCCAACATTTTAACTTATTGTCAGCTCCCATAAAATGCATCAGGGCTACTGATCTGCTGATAAAAAAGTCAGCTACAGGAAGTCTGAATAGGAATTCGCAATGTGCCTGCCAGGTAAGTGACAGTTTACAGAAGTAATCTGTAATGCATATTACCAGGTGTTAATTTTTTGTACTTGGCCACTGGCAGAACAAGCATTTGCAATGCAATAGGTTGCGCAATTGAGAGATTTTGACCTATTGGCATTGTAAATGACAATGCCATTTATTTATGTGTTTACAAAACACCTGTAATAATAAAAGGCATTGTCGTTTTCAATACCAATAGGTCAACGTTTCTAAAATGCGAGACCTATTGCATTGCAAATGCTTGTTTTTCTTGCTCCTTACTGGCCTTCAACACCTCCTCCGGGATAGTAAGCACTATGTAAATATATTTACAATTAGAAACATGCACTTCACAGCTCATCACAAAACTTCCAGTGATTGGATCAATGAAAGCCAGTACCGGCTCCCAATCATTCTTTACAGCTGCAAATTGCCCTTTACATTTTCAGATTAACTGGTAGCACATCTTTCCATTCCATTCAGACAAGCTGGCATCCTGGACGGAAACCTTGTTTAGCTGTCTGATCAGCTCTGGTTTCACAAGTGAACACTCCCAGAATGGCATTACAGCTTTGAAAACTTTAATTTCGTAATGAACTGTACGGGGACGTTTGTTTTTTTCAAGAGTCTCGGCAGAAATGAGGCCCGGGAATGCGCGACCCCCTTCCCATGACTCCACGGCCCCCATGGGGGTCGCGCCCCACAGATTGAAGACCTCTGCTCTAGGGGGTGGCGGTAAACTCCATTCCTCCGGTGGAGTTTGCAGAGTTTTGCCCACTTCGTGCTCCACTTGGAGCGCAGAGTTCCTGATAAACTCTGGCAACCACCGCATGGTGGAAGTTTTTTTCATGTGTGGCTCGCCAACATTAAGTTGGCAAACGCGAGCTAGAAAATCAAGCGCTAGACCGACTCCCGGTGACATTTCTCAATGTGGGCAGTTGCGGCAGGTCGCTAGGCTTGCGCTGAGAAAGCTGCCACTTGAATATAAATTTTTTTTGAGCGGCAGAAAGAAGCAGCACCCTGTGGCACACTGCGTGGTGCTGTTCATTCTGATTGTACAGTGCAGGACAAGCTCCCGGCTCTAAAAATCAGTGTGAACAGCTCAACGTACCGAAATCTGTCACCCGCATCTCGCGGAGTTTTTAGGTAACTCCGCAGAATTCCTCAGCGCGAAACTCCGCAAGTTCCACCGTCCCCTAGCTTACACCTAGACAGACCAAACTGGAGCATCATTTCCAATGCGAACTTGTCAATGGATCCTGAGCACAAATTTTAGAGCTTGGCACATGGGCTAGCATTGCTTGATCTTAGAGCAGCGCTGCATGATATTGATCCAGAACTTTATGATTTTCGCCCAGCTCTGTGTGATTTTTAGTCAAGTGTTGTTTGATCTTGCCCAATCTCTACTTGATCTTGGGTGAGTGTTGTTTCACTTGGGCCCATTTTGGGCAGGATCATTTGCTACTGGCCCATCACTGTGTGATACTAAACATTTATTATTTGATGTTGTCTCACTATCACGTCATACTGAGCAAGCACCGCATGATGCTGAATTGTGACATTGGGCTACCAGTATGATCTCGGACTAGCAGTACACATTCTAGGAAGACCATGTACTGTGAAAGAGTCACAGCGAGCTAAAGATAAATGAAAGCAGGGACGATCACGAGGGGTGGTATGCAGGGACCACAATCCTCTTGCAACTTCCTACAAGAAAATGCCTCTTTTTGCATGATCACCCCTGTTTTTTGGACTGTTGCTGATTATATGTACTGGGACTATGCTAACGAGGCGCCGGTGCATGTGCTCTGAACCATAAAACATGTAGAAATTGGCTGTACTCCTAATTGGCATATTTAACTTACCTATAAAGCCCTAGTATATGGTACAGAGTGTACCCAGGGCCTGCAGGTTAAATGTCATTAGTGGACTGCAGCACATATTGTGTCACCATTTCACCACTAAAGTGACAATGCAAAACATGACTGCATGCCTGCCATCAGTAACTGGCTGTGCAGGATTAATCTGCAA
Source organism: Calotriton arnoldi (assembly GCA_963921515.1). Classification (NCBI taxonomy): domain Eukaryota; kingdom Metazoa; phylum Chordata; class Amphibia; order Caudata; family Salamandridae; genus Calotriton; species Calotriton arnoldi. The sequence goes on along the minus strand of CAWUFW010003701.1, from coordinate 136,006 downwards.
ATTCAACCTCTCAAAATAACCCTTTTTGACAAGACTAAACCTTCCTTCCAAATATTAATAAGTCACCCCTAAGCAGTCCTTTATGCCCAATAAGGCATGGTGCATGATATTTAAAAGTAGGACATGTCAAAAGTTAAATTTAAAACATGTCTTTATAGTGACAAAGCCCTAGAAACTTTTTTTCACTGTAGCAGGGTTAGCTGTTCCATAGGAAGCATTTAAAAGGTTCATTCTTAGACTTTTAAACTTTGGATTATAAATCCAATTCATAGGTAAAGTCGGATTTGCACTAAATATTTCACAAAAGTTGCTTTTAAAAAGTCACCTTTTTTCTGCCTAAAGCCTCTGGAAGTACATTTGCATGAACTTCCAACTGTCACCCAGGAGATGACTAGCTCATTGATGAGGTGTGACAAAGGTCTTGTATGTGGGGAGGTATCCTGTTTCCCTGACAGGATGACCATCTGGGCAGTGCCCAGGAAATTCATTATCTTCAAAGAGGCCTACCTTGTCAGAGGCAGATGTAGCTAACACCCGCGCCTGCCTCGTCTTTTTTCCTGTTAGCTAGCCAGGCATGAATCGGAAAGGAGCTGCTCCCATTACCAGTTTTGATTGACCATAGAGGGGGGGTTTCTCATTTCCCTGGGCACACTTCTAGGGTTGACACAGGAGCTGTGCACAAGGGAAGAAAGGTTTGGCCACCTTCATTTCAGGTAGAGAAGGCCCTGCTGGATTGTTTGCAATAGTCTGGCCAGGAGTCACCGACAGCCATAGGCTAGTACCAGGCATACATGTGGCACCCCTGGGTACCCTCTTCAGATCACTTCTGAACCTATGGAAGGCAGATGGAGGGCTGCCCCTGCTGTTGAGACCTGTGAGGAGAACTCTAAGGGCTGGACCTGCTCCAACTTGTGCCCAGTACTAAAAAGTGGACTCCAAGGGTCAGTTGGCTGACCTCCTGTTAAGCTACAGGACACAAAAGCTGCAAGTAGGCCACTTTGCTGGAAGAATACAGCTGACCAGTTTCATCTGGACCTGCCCTGGACCCTGCTGTTGACTTCCTATTGTCATTGAACTCTTGGCTGGTGTGTCAGAGTGCACCTCTCTTGCCTAACTGTAAAAGCTGGGTCTTGGAATCGTTTTGCTAAATTTCTGCCTGGAGAACCATCGTGGGACTGGCACCAACTTGCCAGTCGATCTGCTGAGGGTGTGCCATTGGTGGGCCTGATTTAGCCGCAGCTCCGGCTACATTCTCCTCCACAGCAACTAATCCGATTCAGCGTGCCCAACACCGACTGGCATCCGATGATGTCGAACCCTCTTCAGCTACAGCCTGTAGCCATGTCCCTCAGACCAAATCAGATTTTTAGAAAAGAGCCTGGGGGCCTCATTTATGAGGTTTTACTGTAGGGCAGCGCTGCAGGCCTCCCTGCTGCGCTGCCCTACGGTAAAAGAAAAGGGCAGGAATGCGCCATATCTATGGGATACGGCGCATTCCTGTCCTTTTCCCCTGCACCGGTGCACAATGGACTGTCGTGCGCCAACACAGGCACTTTTGCCCCATGGCGCTGCCTCAGATTTAAGATTTCTCGCAAATCTGGTGCAGTGTCAAAATGCCATGGATGTTGCAGGGAATGCTCCCAGCAACACCCATTGCCCGAGGTGTGGTGCAGCGGCCAGGGCGGATGACTCGGGAACACAGGGGCTCATGGTTCAATCCCCGGTGCCAGTGGCAGGTTAGCCCAGCACCTTGTGACTCTGGGCAATAGCTCGCTTGATCTTCCCGACAGCCCCCAGCGCCGGGGCACCTCTCCGGAGGTAGCTGTGAGCTTTACAAATGCTGGTATTTAGCGCAGAAAACTGCGTTAAAGGGGACAATATTTACGAGGCAGCATTACATCAAAAAAAGTGGCTTAGTGCTGCCTTTTAAATATGGAGCAGGCTCCTGCATTATGGCGATGGCACGAGGGGCCTCATAAATGAGGCCCTAAGTTCGAAAGTAGAAATCTTCACTAGACCCGATGAAAAGCAGCACGCAAACGATGCCAACGACTTTCTGGCTACAAACTCTGGACCTTTCCTGCTCTGAGGCTTTCCTACCTTCATCAATGGCTTCACTGAGACCTTGTCCTTAACAATCTGTCATCACTGAGCCTAACTTCACATCCAGTCTGCAGTCTTGCCCCGCAGAGGACTCTATCTTAATGAAAAATTTCTAAATCTGAAGATAACTCTTTGAGACCAAGCTGGTCCTTGTATCCAACCCCGGCTGCATTGCGGTCAGTCTCAAACCTTACCCTAGTGCCACCAGTTGCCCATGGTTGGCACTTTGTCCTTTTGGCAGTATTTTTACTTAAAACTTTACAAATTCATGTAGCTGGTTCCCCTGGTTTGATTTATGTTATTTTGGTGTTGTTTTGTTTATTAAAATAGTTTCTATTTGTATATATTCACATGGGATTTTCATTGTGGTGTGTTTTAGTACTTGTAACTGCTTTACACACTTTCTTAAATTAAGCTTGTCTGCTCTGTGCCATATCTACCAAAAGGTGAGCTCAGGTTTAAATTGCTGAAGACCTACTGGACCTAACAGGAAGCGTGCCATTAATGCTTGAGGTGGACTACCAGGCATGGAAGTCGCCCCATATAATCTCAGGCGTATTCAACCTCAGCGGTTTCTCTTGTTTCTCATTGCTAAAACAAGTAACAACAATCAATATCTGTGCAGTTCTGGGAAGTCCTCTTCCCTACCAGCACAGGTATACAGGTGAGCGAAGTGCTCTTTTGCAAGCAACATTTTCTGAAGGTTGGAATGTTTGCCCCTTTGTCACTTTCCTGTTTTACTTCCTCCTTCGCCTGGAAGACTTTTTTTCATATTGCCAGATAGTTTCCACTCTAATCAAACTCAGCCAAGCTAGAGCATGTATTGAGATTTGCTCTCCGAAAGCCTACATTTCACAGAGCTTTTTGATGCAAAATGGCATTGCACAGGAAAATAACACTAAGGGGCAGATTTACAACTTCTGGCGCATCCCTGCAAATCAGCAGGGATGCGCCAGAATAGTTGCGACACGCAATTCTCTCCTTGCGCCACCACGGATGCGCCGCATTTACAATGCGGCGCACCGTGGCGCAAGGAAAGGCCGATGCGTGTCGCATCCTGTGGCGCAAGGGCGGCGCATTGCTGGAGTCGTGTCGCAAGCGCGACGCATCTCCAGCAATGCTCGTGGGCTGCCCATACCTAACGTGGTGCGCCACTCCTTACGCCTGCTTGAAACAGGCGTAAGGATTCGTCGCAGCGCAGTCGGAAAAGTGACTCAGTGAAATCTTGTAGATTTCACTGCGTCACTTTTACGAGGCTTTCCTTCGACGGAACGCCCACCCTGCGGAGGAACGCCCACGTGAAACCTGACGCAGGTTTCATGTGGCGCAGGGCTTTACAACGTGACGCATCTCCCTAGATGCGTCACGTTGTAAATAATGCGCAACGTGGCGCATGGTTTACGTCGCCGCTGCGTCACAAAAGTGACGCAACGGCGGCGCAAAAGTGGCGCAAGGGGCTTGTAAATCTGCCCCTAACTCTTTACTGCAAAGTGTATCTTCTGCAGAACCGTTTAGTTAGGGTGAAAATAAGGCTATGGACCACAATTTTTACAAAAGTTACAAATTTCATGTGGAACTGACATTGAGTAAATCTTTGCAACCTTCACAAATGTGTCCACGGAAGATCACAAAGTTGTTTTGAAACTTTGTGACTCTACCAACCTGTACACTGAAACTTCTATTGCTTTTATTCCCTTAGTAACCACTTTTTGTGACGAACCGACAGCACATTTTTCTGCCCCATATTTACAAGGACAGGAAAAGCCACCCTGTGTGGCTTTTCCTGTCCTTGTAAATATGGCCCCTTTACATGCACCACTTTGCATGAAAGGGGAGTTCCATGGGTGTTGCTGTGGGTGTTCCCACGAAACACCCATGGAACCAGACACATTTCCAGATTTACAAGACATCGTAAATCTGGAAAAGCGTCTGAATGCTACGCCTCCCCAGGGGAGGTGTAGGGAGCCGCAACTAGGAGAAATGTATTCATTTCTTCTCGTTTTTTTTGTCCTCTTTCTATGCATGCTTGTTAGAAGCGGGGTCACCGATTCCGACACGGTAGCTTGGCGCGAGGCAGGAAGGCACCCGAAGGCAATGTGTTAAGCACCTGTGCAGCACACACTCACAATGACTCAGTAATGCGCAAAAATAAAGGAGACACCACACCAGGCTTTTATGTAAAAACAAGATCCTTTATCTAATTTTAGATCAGCAATAGATGAGGCAGATAATCTTAGGCGACATTACAGTTCATTTAGCTCCTCAAAACCAGTGCGTAAATTCATTCAAGCACATTATAACATTAAAACGTTACGCCACTAGAAAGGCAGTAGCATTAACCTCGTTGACAAGTAGGTAAAACGATAGGTCATAGGTTGCAGGTCAAAACATAGACTTCAATGCACTTAGCGACATTCAATTAGCAAGACTTTAGATGCACATAACCCTGTAGATGAGGAAGAACCTACATCAACCTAGGCGCAACCACATTCAGTACAGTGGGTGTCGCAAAGTAGGTAGGCCTACAACATAGGAACACTTCAACTCTTGGCAGGTGAACACAGAGGCTCAATTCATGTAGGTACATTCAATTCATTGGAGGCCGTGATGTAGATAAATCACACAACATTGGAAACATTTCCCTCATTAGGAGACTTAATGCAAGTACTTCCACTCCCTTAGGCACATAGTAGGAGCATTAGCCTAGGCAGGTGTCGAAATACATTCCTGGACACTCCCACCGTGCATCTGGAACCCACCCGTGTAACTAGGCTCCACAGGGCAGGTAATGGCAGGCAGCAAACAGGCCACGTTCAGCTTTACTCCCTGGCCCGGCCACCTGCACCAAAACATAAAGGGAACAATCCTCGAGGGCCATGTGCTGGGGCCTCCGCCTCCCCCTTCAGTATGTCTAATGGCAGAGAGTTCTACGCGGGGGTGGCGCCGTGGGAGCTGGTCTCCGCGGTGTCCGGAAATTCCCCCAGTCCTCCCCGACTCACCGCTCTATCTTTTTACCTCCTTGCTGGCACTCGCAGCGCCGGACGCCTCCTTCACGCGGCAGGCCCAGCGCGGCCTGGATCCAGCCGCGGCTTCGACTTCACGCGGCGCCCGGGCGGCGGCGGTGATCCTGGGCTCAGCGCTTCTTCTCCAGACAGCGCGGGGGCCGCGGCGGTGAGTTTTAATTCTAGCGCTTCTTGGGCGATGAACACAGGGGCTGCGGCGGTGATTCCCAGACCCAGCAGGCACACGTGGGAGCGCGCTGCACAGCGCTCAGGGGAGCAGTCCCCTTCTTTAGAGGAGTAGCCTCGTGGGCAATAGGTTATCAAAGTACAGTGCTAGGGGTGCGCACAGGACTGGTGGCAGGACGCAGGCTATGGGGGGCCCAGCGCTTAGAAGCACAGCGCTCTCCAGTCACAGCGCTTCTTCAGGGCACAGCATACAGCGCTTTACCTGGTGATCCCCAGCAGTAGCGTAGTTGGAGTTGTCTAGTTTGGTTGCAGTTTCTTGGTTGATGGTTTCTGTAACGCAGTTTCTGGCTTGTGGTTTCTGGGTTGCTGTATCAGCACTTGCAGTTGCTTGGTTGCATTAACTTGGGGGAAAGCGGGGTTTAGTTGGTGGGCACAAGAGGCGAGTAGGTACCCTTCAGGCACACTGGAGGTGGTTCCCTGGGTCCCCTCACGCTGGGCCAGGTCAGTAGGTGGAAGGTGTTCCTCAGCTAGCTTAGCACAGCAGCGCCTAAGCCCAGTCAGTACCAGTAGTGTAGGTCTCCCCCCTAGGCCCGACAGCCTGTTCTCCGGCAGAGGTTCCCCCAGGTCCAGTGGTGCCCCAACTGACTAACTAGGTTTCCCTCCAAACCTCTTATACCCCTAGGTCAGGTGACCCTCCTGAAAGGCGGCAAAACATAACTCCTCCCTGGGCTGGAAGGTTCTAGAAGCTTCCCTCATGTCTGACTATGAGGCCCAGAGGCGGGGACGGCATGGATACTGTATCATTATGTCCCAGCCTGATCCTGACTACTATTATGTGCATGCGCAATGGCCACTCCGCAGTAGCAGGGGCCTGTGGCAGCCATCTTATTAGGAGAGAGCACCTGCACCTCAGCACTGTTTGGCAGTGGTAAGGCGCCCAGAGACCTAGGTCCAACAAAAGTGTAGTGGCAAAAAATGAGGCGCAAAGAGAAAAAAAATGGGGTAAGACCACCCTAAGGCTGACAGGTCTAACACGCGTCCCCCCCAGCGGAAAGTGGGGAGAGCTTCCCAACCTCTAGGGAGTTCTCATCGCTAAGGCGGAAAAACCGGGAGAGACCGCCAGCGTTGGCGTGGTCTACTCCGGGTCGATGTTCCACCCGAAAGTCCATCCCCTGGAGGGAAATGGACCACCTCAACAATTTGGGGTTTTCGCCTCTCATCTGCATGAGCCAGCGAAGGGGTCGGTGGTCGGTTTGAATAAGAAAGTGAGAGCCAAAGAGGTATGGCCTCAGCTTCTTCAAAGCCCAAACCACGGCAAAGGCTTCTCGCTCTATAGTACTCCACCGCTGTTCCCGGGGGAGTAGCCTTCGAGAAATAAAGGCCACTGGCTGGTCTTGGCCGTTATCATTCAGTTGGGAGAGCACAGCTCCAATGCCATGCTCAGAGGCGTCTGTCTGCACGATGAATTCCTTCCCAAAGTCTGGAGTCCAAAGCACCAGAGCGGTGCACATCGCGTGCTTCAGAGTGTCAAACGCTTCTTGACAGGCAGCCGTCCAGATGACTTTGCATGGCTGCTTCTTGGACGTCAATTCAGTCAGGGGGGCTACGATGGTCCCATAGCCCTTAACAAACCGGCGGTAGTAACCCGTGAGGCCAAGGAAGGCCCGGACCTCCATTTGGGTTTTGGGGGGCTCCCAGGCCAAGATGGTCTCAATTTTGGCCTGGAGGGGTTGCACCTTACACCCGCCCACCAGGTGCCCCAGGTAGACGACAGATCCCTGTCCAATCTGGCACTTGCTAGCCTTGATGGTTAGGCCAGCCCGCTGTAGAGCCTGTAGCACCTCCTGGAGATGCTCCAGATGGTCCTCCCAGCTGCTGCTGAAGACAGCTATGTCATCCAGGTAGGCAGCAGAGAAGGCCTCTAGGCCAGACAGTACCTGGTTAACCAACCGCTGGAAAGTGGCCGGAGCATTTTTCAGCCCGAAGGGCATCACCCGAAATTGAAATTGGCCCTCGGGGGTGGAGAACGCAGTCTTCTCCTTTTCTCCGTCCGTCATGGCAATCTGCCAATATCCTGATGTCAGGTCAATTGTACTTAAGTACCGAGCTGCTCCCAGCCGGTCAATGAGCTCATCCGCCCGAGGGATCGGGTGAGCATCGGTCTTGGTCACGGAATTCAGACCACGGTAGTCCACACAGAACCGAAGTTCTGGTGTGGTGCCCGGTGGGGCCGCTTTCGGCACCAACACCACCGGACTAGCCCAAGGGCTGCTGGAAGGCTCAATCACCCCCAGCTCCAACATTTTGGCCACCTCACTCTGGATGCTGGTTCTGACTTTGTCGGACAGCCGGTAAGACTTGGTTTTCACTGGCGGGCTGTCCCCTGTGTCCACATCATGGGTACACAGGTGCGTAATCCCAGGAGTGAGGGAAAACAACGTGGAGTACCGCTCCAATACCTGGCGGCAGTCCCCCTGTTGCTCAAGGGTCAAGGATGGGGAGAGAACCACTCCCTCCACCGATCCATCGTTCTCTTTGGCCGCCAGAAGGTCCGGAAGAGGCTCGCTCTCCTCCTCTTCACTCCCATCCGTCACCATCAGGAGAGTAAGTTCTGACCGCTCCTGGTGTGGCTTAAGGCGGTTGATGTGGAACACCCTGTGGGGTTGTCGGGGGTCTTGAGGTCTACTACATAGGTGGTCTGGCCTCTCCTCTCCAAAATTTCATACGGTCCAGTCCACCGGTCCTGGAGGGCACTAAGCTCTCCGGGCTCCATGACCCACACCTTCTGTCCCGCATCCAACCCTCCAATGCCTTACGGGCATAATCAAAAAAATCCACCCAGTTCTGTGTGGGAAGCTTGTGGCTGTTGCGGAATTTCTGGCGATACTTCTCTGGAGTGAGGCCAAACTTTTTAAGCAGTGCCTCTTTCATGACAGGGTAATTTGTCTGATCCCCTTTGTCTAACGTCAAGAGTGTGTCCCTTGCCAACGGAGGTATGTACCTATACAGGCCTCCCCCCCAGTACTTCTCAGGCACACCATGGGCTATCAAAGACACCTCATACGCCGCCAACCACTTAGCAATGTCATCCCCTACACTGAAACTGGCCATCACCTCCTTAGGTAGGTAAAACTTAGGCTCTCGTGGAACCTCAGCGGGTACGCTGCCACCATTCAAGTTGCCCTGCGTCTCCATCTGCAAGGCTCAGAGCTCTAATTCTTTCAGGCTAAGCTCATGCGCAAGCTTCCTCTCTTCCATGGCTAGCCTCGCCTCTTCTCGCTCCTTATCCATTTTAGCAAGCTCTAGCTTCAATTGCCTCTCCTCCCTCCTGTCCTCGTACTCCTCCACAGACACACTGCTCGCTGACACACTACTGCCTGCCCTGGAACGTCTCCCTGGCAACACATTCTCACTGATGTCTATGTGCAGTAGGTCTAGCTCTCCTGGAGCCTCCAGCTCTCCCTGTTCCTCGCCCACTCTCCCTTCCGGGTGGGCCAATACCCATGCCCTCAAGACTTTCAGAAGCTCCTCTCTCTTGGCGCCTCGCTTGACGGGCACCCCCATCCCCCGACAGAACTCCCTCAGCTGCGCCACCGTATACATTTCAAGGTTGGCCAGCTCGAACTCCATCCTGACAGGTGGGGCCCTAGACACTTAAGGGAAAACTCCTAGGACGTAGGCAACAGGTTAACACAGGAGCATGTACATTCGGGAAATGAAGGGTGAATTGCTAGGCTTGCGTATAAATAGGTGTCCAATTGCGGCGCACACTGAATCCCTGTAGGGTGCTGCACAAGTCCTTATCCCACCGCTGAACACCAATGTTAGAAGCGGGGTCACCGATTCCGACACGGTAGCTTGGCGCGAGGCAGGAAGGCACCCGAAGGCAATGTGTTAAGCACCTGTGCAGCACACACTCACACTGACTCAGTAATGCGCAACAATAAAGGAGACACCACACCAGGCTTTTATGTAAAAACAAGATCCTTTATCTAATTTTAGATCAGCAATAGATGAGGCAGATAATCTTAGGCGACATTACAGTTCATTTAGCTCCTCAAAACCAGTGCGTAAATTCATTCAAGCACATTATAACATTAAAACGTTACGCCAGTAAAAGGCAGTAGCATTAACCTCGTTGACAAGTAGGTAAAACGATAGGTCATAGGTTGCAGGTCAAAACATAGACTTCAATGCACTTAGCGACATTCAATTAGCAAGACTTTAGATGCACATAACCCTGTAGATGAGGAAGAACCTACATCAACCTAGGCGCAACCACATTCAGTACAGTGGGTGTCGCAAAGTAGGTAGGCCTACAACATAGGAACACTTCAACTCTTGGCAGGTGAACACAGAGGCTCAATTCATGTAGGTACATTCAATTCATTGGAGGCCGTGATGTAGATAAATCACACAACATTGGAAACATTTCCCTCATTAGGAGACTTAATGCAAGTACTTCCACTCCCTTAGGCACATAGTAGGAGCATTAGCCTAGGCAGGTGTCGAAATACATTCCTGGACACTCCCACCGTGCATCTGGAACCCACCCGTGTAACTAGGCTCCACAGGGCAGGTAATGGCAGGCAGCAAACAGGCCACGTTCAGCTTTACTCCTGGCCCGGCCACCTGCACCAAAACATAAAGGGAACAATCCTCGAGGGCCGTGTGCTGGGGCCTCCGCCTCCCCTTCAGTATGTCTAATGGCAGAGAGTTCTACGCTGGGGGTGGCGCCGCGGGAGCTGGTCTCCGCGGTGTCCGGAAATTCCCCCAGTCCTCCCCGACTCACCGCTCTATCTTTTTACCTCCTTGCTGGCACTCGCAGCGCCGGACGCCTCCTTCACGCGGCAGGCCCAGCGCGGCCTGGATCCAGCCGCGGCTTCGACTTCACGCGGCGCCCGGGCGGCGGCGGTGATCCTGGGCTCAGCGCTTCTTCTCCAGACAGCGCGGGGGCCGCGGCGGTGAGTTTTAATTCTAGCGCTTCTTGGGCGATGAACACAGGGGCTGCGGCGGTGATTCCCAGACCCAGCAGGCACACGTGGGAGCGCGCTGCACAGCGCTCAGGGGAGCAGTCCCCTTCTTTAGAGGAGTAGCCTCGTGGGCAGCAGGTTATCAAAGTACAGTGCTAGGGGCGCGCACAGGACTGGTGGCAGGACGCAGGCTATGGGGGGCCCAGCGCTTAGAAGCACAGCGCTCTCCAGTCACAGCGCTTCTTCAGGGCACAGCATACAGCGCTTTACCTGGTGATCCCCAGCAGTAGCGTAGTTGGAGTTGTCTAGTTTGGTTGCAGTTTCTTGGTTGATGGTTTCTGTAACGCAGTTTCTGGCTTGTGGTTTCTGGGTTGCTGTATCAGCACTTGCAGTTGCTTGGTTGCATTAACTTGGGGGAAAGGGGTGTTGAGTTGGTGGGCACAAGAGGCGAGTAGGTACCCTTCAGGCACACTGGAGGTGGTTCCCTGGGTCCCCTCACGCTGGGCCAGGTCAGTAGGTGGAAGGTGTTCCTCAGCTAGCTTAGCACAGCAGCGCCTAAGCCCAGTCAGTACCAGTAGTGTAGGTCTCCACCCTAGGCCCGACAGCCTGTAGTCCGGCAGAGGTTCCCCCAGGTCCAGTGGTGCCCCAACTGACTAACTAGGTTTCCCTCCAAACCTCTTATACCCCTAGGTCATACTGAAAGGCGGCAAAACATAACTCCTCCCTGGGCTGGAAGGTTCTAGAAGCTTCCCTCATGTCTGACTATGAGGCCCAGAGGCAGGGACGGCATGGATACTGTATCATTATGTCCCAGCCTGATCCTGACTACTAGTATGTGCGTGCGCAATGGCCACTCCGCAGTAGCAGGGGCCTGTGGAAGCCATCTTATTAGGAGAGAGCACCTGCACCTCAGCACTGTTTGGCAGTGGTAAGGCACCCAGAGACCTAGGTCCAACAAAAGTGTAGTGGCAAAAAATGAGGCGCTAAGAGAAACAAAACGGGGTAAGACCACCCTAGGGCTGACAGGTCTAACAGTGCTGCATTCTGCAGCACACATAGAAAGAGGAAATCACATCTGGTGATTGTTTTTGTGCAGGAAGGTGTCTCTTCCTGCACATAAACAATCGTTTAAATAAAGAAGTTTTACAAGTTCCAGGTGTGCTATTGCAGCACACATAGAAGTTGTAAAATGTAATTTCTGATTGTTTATGTGCAGGAAGGGAGCCCTTCTATTTTTTGGCGGTCATACATTTGCGAACAGATGCGATCAATGACAAATAGTTATAGAAAATCTTCAGCCCTTTCCTAATACCACTTAGTGGTCCTCTAAGAACTGATGTATGACGAGCCATCTTCGCCCTGGAAGCAGGGTTTGGAAAAAAGACTGAAGGGGCAATCATATGATTAAAGTGGACATCTGGGATCATTTTAGAAAGCAATGAGGGGCAAGTTCTTATGGGTTTATCACTGCAGTGAAACACTTCCCAGACGAAGTAAGGGGCTCTTGGAAAGCTGCTTTCAGAACAAATGGTGGAGATCTGATTAATGCTTGGGCTCAAGTAGCCAGTATTTTAGAGCAGATAATGCTCAGTTCCCAGCAAGAGAAACCCATCTTTCAGAGGAGCTAGGGGTTGATGCTCAGCATGTCCCTTACCACGAAATCCCTTTCAGGTGAGGCAGCGGCTGGTGTCTCTCTCCAGAGTGCTGAAATCCCTTTCAGGGGAGGCAGAGGCTGGTGTCTCTCTTCACACTGTGGAAATCTCTTTCAGGGAAGGCAGGGGAAGGTGTCGCTCTCATGAGTGCTTAAATCCCTTTCTGGGGAGACAGGGGCTGCTGTCTCTCTTCACAGTGCCAAAATCTCTTTCAGAGGATGCAGAGGCTGATGTCTCTTATCACAATGCTGAAATTCCTTCCAGGGGAGGCAGAGACTGGTGTCTCTCCTTAGAGTGCCAAAAACCCTTTCAGGGAGGCAGGGCTGGTGTCTCTTTTCACAATGCTGAAATACCTTTCAGAGGGGTCAGGGGTTGTTGTCTCACTTCACAGCGCTGAAATCCCTTTTTATGGGAGGCAAGGGCCGGTGTCTCACTTCCCAGTGCCAAAATCCCATTCAGGGGAGGCAGGTGGTTGTGTCTCTCTTCACAGTGCTGGAATCTATTTCAGGGGAGCAAGGGCCTGGTGACTCTCTCCAGAGTACAGACATCTATTTTAGGGGAGGAAGGGCATGGTGTCTCTCTAGAGTGCTGCAATCTCTTTATTGGAGGCAGGGCCTAGTGTCTCTCTAGAGTACTGAAATCTCTTTTAGAAGAACCATGGCCTGGTGTCTCTCTCCAGAGCCCTGAAAACCCTTTTAGCGGAGCCAGGGACTGGTATCTCTTTCCGAGATGCAGGAATCTCTGTCAGAGGAGCCCTGGCTGCTCCATATGTCTCACTCAAGAGGACTGATATCTAAAATAGGGAACCCAGGGGCTGCTGTCTCTTTCCAGAGTGCTGAAATTCTTTTTAAGGGAGCCAGGTTCCAGAGCACACGTCAATCCGAGGTGCTGAAATCCCTGCCAGGGGTTGCTGCATGTGTCTCTCTCCAGGGTGCTGACATCCCATTCAGAGGAGACAGGCCTGTCCCTTGTGTCTCCTTCCGAGGTGCTGATATCCCTTTCAGAGGAGGTGGACCACGACCGGCTCCAGGATTTGGGTGCAGGGAGTGCCATGAAGAAGCATGCTTGGGCCTTAAAGATAAATGGGGTTGAAGAGAGACTTCCAGTTGTCTGAGAGCTGGGTCTAGGCATATTGGATGGTGTTGTATGAGTATGACCTGCATACCATTCCTACTGCCAGCTTCTGTCTACTAGTTTAAACTGTATATTTTTAGAGGCTTACACCTATGGGCTTGATCTTTGCTGCTCTCACCACCTCACCCTCCTATCTATCTGTCTCACCTTCCTCTCTCCCAACTTCACCATCCTTTCTCTCCATTTCACCTTGCTTATCTCACCCTCTTATTCCTTTCACTTCACTCTCTTCACATCATCCTTATCTCTCTCCACCTTATCCACCTGTTTCTGTGCTGTGCCCTTCTCTTTCTCCACTTCATCCTCATATTTCTCTCACCTCACCCTCCTCTCTTTCTGCCTTCTCCTAATTTCTATCTCTCCTGACCTCGCCATACTCTCACTGTGTCAACTTACTCTTGTTCCACTACTCCTTCTATTTCCACTGCATCCTTCTCTCTCTACCTCACCCTTTTCTCTCTTCCTCACCCTTCTCTCTATTCCTCCCATCTTCTCTGTCCTTCACCCTCCTCTGTCTTTCCAACTCACCCTCCCTCTCTCCATCTCTCCACCCTCCCTTCTGCCTCAGTCTCCTCTATTTACCCTCCCAACCCTCTCCTTCACCCTCCCCATTTCTACACCTCACCCTTCTCTCTCTTCCTCGCCCTTCTCTCCATTCCTCCCCCTCTTCTCTGTCCTTCACCCTCCTCTGTATTTCCAACTCGTCCTCCTTCTCTCTCTCCCTCCATCCCCTCTTCTGCTGCAGCCTCCTCCCATTTACCCTTCCCTGCCTCTGCTTCACCCTCCCCTCTCTCCACCTCACCCTTCTCACTCTTATCAGTTTAGGACCCGAGGACTAACAGCCGCACTACAACCAGGGCCACTGGAGTTATGCATCGTGGAAGGAACACATTATGCAGCGTGATGCGAGGTAGTATTACTTTATTATTTTGACATTTTTTACACCTTAACACTGTCTGGAAAAAGGTTTTACCTCATTAGTACTAGTATAATGCAGCTGAAATGTGGCAAGTAAATCGATGCAAAGGGCCTCAAACTGTGTAGCAAACACGTGACAGCATTTTTAGTAACTTTTGATCTATTTAAGATGGCTTTTGTTAAAATCTGCAGCAGATGGTGAAAGTGAAAAAAACATAATTACACATAAAACACTGTGGCCCCCAAATCACATAATTCCATTAGCACTGACTATAATCCATTTCTTTCTATTGATGTCACAAAATGAGAGAATATGTTGGGAGAGGATAAATGCACAGTCTCCGGTGCCCCAAGGTGGGGTGTCTCTTCTTTAAAATCCTTCGAATTATATTAGCAAGCTCCGCCTTCTGCGAGCACGTCAGAACTTTGAGAGTAGTCTGGACAACGTCAACACATGTTGTCTGTGCTGTCATATAATTGATGACTTTGATTTTCTTTGTATAATAAGCACTTGCATGGCTCCTTCCCATTCTGTATCTGTGTTGTATTAGTAAAACTTGACATGATTACAGATTTGCCACATTTGTTACATAATCCATCATCTGCTGCATAATTTGCAGATTTTAGCAAAACAAATTGTTTAGAGCTCAAATGGCTCAAAAGTTCTACAAAAGCGTCACAGCAGCAAGGAAATACCATAAACCACTACTAAGATCAGGGGTTGGTACCTCTGTCCAGAGTGCTGAAATTCATTTTAGGAGAGCCAGGGTCCAATGCACAAGTCAATCCGAGGTGCTGAAACCCCTGTTAGGGGTTGCTGCACATGTCTCTCTTCAGAATGCTGAAATCCTTTTCAGGGGAGCCAGAGTCCAGTGCACAAATCTCTCTCTGAGGTGCTGAAATCACTCTCAGAGGAGCCAGGGGTTGGTGCAGGTGTCTCGCTCCATAGTGCTGAAATATCTCTCGAGGAGCCAGGGGTTGGTGCAAGTGTCCCTCTGAGGTGCAGAAATCCCTTAAGAGGAGCCAGTGTCTGGTGCCTCTCTTCAGAGCTTTGAAATCCATGTCACAGGAGACAGGGTTTGGTGCATGTGTCTCCCTCTGAGGTGCTGAAATACCTGTCAGAGGAGCCAGGGGTTTGTGCATGTGTCTCTCTTTGAGGTGCTGAAATCCCTGAATGAAGAGCCAGACGCTGATGCCTCTATCCAGAGTGCTGAAATCTCTGTCAGAGGAGCCAGGGGTTTGTGCACGTGTCTCTCTTTGAGGTGCTGAAATCCCTCTCAGAGGATCCAGGGGTTGGTGCCTCTCTCCAGAGTGCTGAAATCCCTGTCAGAGGACCCGTGGGTTGGTGCCGCTCTCCAGAGTGCTGAATTTCCTGTCAGAGGACCCAGGGGTCGGTGCCTCTCTCCAGAGTGCTGTAATCTCGGTCAGAGGAGCCAGGGGTTTGTGCACGTGTCTCTCTCTGAGGTGCCGAAATCCCTGTCAGAGGACCTAGCTGTTGGTGCACGTGTCTCTCTCCAGAGTGCTGAAAAGCCTGTTAGAGGAGCCAGGGATTGGCACCTCTCTCCAGAGTGCTGAAATCCCTGTTAGAAAAGCCATGGGGTTGATGCCTCTCTCCAGAGTGCTCAAATCTCTGTCAGAGGAACCAGCGGTCTCTCTCTCTCTCTGAGCTGCTGAAATCCCTGTCAGAGGAGGTAGGGTTCGACGCACGTACCTCTCTACAGACTACAGAAATCCCTGTCAGAGGAGCCAGCGGTTGGTGCATGTGTCTCTCTCTGAGGTGCTGAAATCCCTTTCAGGAAAGCCAGGTGGTGCACGTGTCCCTCCAGAGTACAGAATTCCCTGTGAGAGGAGTGAGGAGTTGCTGCATATGTCTCCATCCAGAGTATAGAAATCCTCGTCAGAGGAGCCAGGAGTTGGTGCACGTGTCTCTCCCCAATGTGCTGAAATCCCTGTCAGAGAAGCCAGGTGCTGGTGCCTCTCTCCAGACTGGTGAAATCCCAGTCAGAGCAGTCTGGGTTGGTGCAAGTGTCTCTCCAGAGTGCTGAAATTTCTGTCAAGGGAGCCAGGGGTTGGTGTACATGTCTAACTCTGCTCTGAGATGCTGAAATCCCTGTCAGAGGAGCCAGGGGTTGATGCCTCCTTCCAAAGTGCTGAATTCACTGTAAGAGGAGCCAGGTGCATGTCTCTTTCCAGAGTACAGACATTCCTGTCAGAGGAGTGATGGGTTGCTGCACGTGTCTCGCTACAAAGTACAGAGATCCCTGTCAGAGAAGCCAGGGGTTGGTGACTCTCTCCAGAGTGTTGAAATTTTAGGAGAGCCAGGATCTGGAGCACACATCATTCTGAGGTGCTGAAATCCCTGCCAGGGGTTGCTGCACGTGTCTCTCTCAAGAGTGCTAAGATCCCTGTCAGAGGAGCCAGCAGAAGATGCACATCTCTCTTTCCAGAGTGCTGAAATCTTTTTTTCAGAGAGCCAGAGTAACGCAAAGAGCCAGAGTCACGCACACATGTCTCTCTCTGAGGTGCTGAAATAGCTGACAGACACAGGGTGTGCAGTTCCTAAGGGTGGAAGGGGAAAGAAGGTCTTTTCTAAAAAGTGCCCTCACACACACCGAAGGATGTCATGCTTCATCATTGGGCCTGCTCCTCGTCGGACCGGCGCTGCAATGCCCGACGGGCACCAGCGAAGGGGCTCTTTGGCGGAGATCTTTTATTGATGAAGCCATAGGGTGAGTGCGGGTGTGTGGGCTAGGTAGTGCAGTGAGTGTGAAAGTTAAAATAGGTCTAGGGAACCCTAACTACTGTATTTATTCTCAAGGGGTGCTAGCCTAACTAAAAAGGTGGACCCCAACTGGATATAATGATCCTATAGGGCTGGTGTGGTGCAAAGGGTTGACATGTTTCATGCCTAGTTAGCCCCTAACGGGTCTAGTGGCACTTCATCAGGACCAAAGAAAATATAGAGGGACTCTGGCACTACCGCAATACTGGTTCAGTAATTACCAGCTATTAACCAGATGCAGTTGAGACCCCCGGGTCAAGGGATCCCGAGGAGAAAGACCTAAGGGAGAGGGAGAAAATAAAAACAAGAACACCAAGATCTAGTTTAGACATTGCTCATGAACAACCGTAGTTCTGACTCTGGTGAATGGTGTGAGGGTGGGTGGAATGCCGGTGAGTACGGAAGTGACTATATAGTGCATTAGGTACTAATATATGTGCCTACATGGTCAGTGTGGTAGCATAGCTTGCAACCTTAACTTGAACAATACTCGGAGAGGCTCCATTCGTGCAGGAGACTATGATAAGCAGTATTAACATTATACCCCAAAACATGTGTGCATTGAAAGCCGTACTCATATACGTGCCTACATAGTCAGTGTGGTAGCATAGTTTTCAACCTTAACTTGAACAATACTCGGAGAGGCTCCGTTCGTGAAGGAGACTAGGATAAGCAGTATTAGCATTATGCCGCAATCCATGTGGGCATTGGAAGCCGTCGTTAAAATAGTAATGAGTACATCAGGAGTGGCTATCACAAGCACACAGACATTCGTGCAACACAAACACAGTGGTTACCGGTATCCGTAAATGCAGCGAGTGATGCTAGGAAAGCAATCGCTGAAATAACTGTCAGAGGAGCCAGGGGTCACCACATGTGCCTCTTTCCAGAGTGATGAAATCCCTGTCAGAGGAGCCAGGGGTCGCCACATGTGCCTCTTTCCAGAGTGAGTATATCCCTGTCAGAGGAGCCATGAGTCGCCAAATGTGCCTCTCTGCTGAGTAGGGAAATCTCTGTCAGAGGAGTGAGGGGTCGGTGCATGTGTCTCTCTTTGAGGGGCTGAAATCGCTGTCAGAGGACCCAGGGGTTGGTGCATGCGTCTCTCTCCATAGTGCTGAAATCCCTGTCAGAGGAGACAGGTGTTGATGCCTCTCTCCAAAGTGCTGAAATTTCTGTCAGCATTGCCAGGGATTGGTGAACGTGTCTCTCTCTGAATTGCTAAACTCCCTGTCAGAGGAGACAGGGGTTGGTGCCTCTCTCCAGAGTGCTCAAATCCCTGTCATCGAACCAGGGGTTGGTGCAAGTGTCTCTCCAGACTGCTTACATTCCTGGAAAAGGAGCCAGGGGTTGTTGCAAGTGTTTATCTCTGAGGTGCACAAATCCCTGTCAGAGGGGTCAGGGGGTGGTACATGTCTCTCTCCAGAGTACAGACTTCCCTGTCAGAGGAGCCAGGGGTCACTGCACATGCCTTAGACCAGAGTCCTGAAACCCCTATAAGAGGAGCCAGGGGTTGATGCCTCTCTCCCCACTGCTGAAATCCCTGTCACAGGAGACAGGGGTTGGTGCACATGTCTCTCTCTCTGAGGTGCTGAAATCCCTGTTAGAGGACCCAGGAGTCTACGCATGTGAATTTTTCCAGACTGAGGAAATCCCTGACAGAGGAGCCATGGTTCGGAGCATTTCCTCTCTCCAGAGTACAGAAATCCCTGTCAGAGGAGTGAGGGGTTGGTGCACTTGTTTCTCTTTGAGGTGCTGAAATCCCTGTCATCGGTCCCAGAGGTTGGTGCACGTGACGTCACGTGCCTCTCTCCAGAGTGTTAAAATCTCTGTCAGAGCAGCCAGGGATTGGCGCCTCTCTCCAGAGTGCTGAAACCTCTGTCAGAGGAGCCAGGGTTTTGTGCACGTGTCTCTCTCTGAGGTGCTGAAATCCCTGTCAGAGGAGCCAGGGGTCACCACATGTGCCTTTCTCCAGTCTACAGAAATCCCGGTCAGAGGAGCCAGAGATTGGTGCCTCTCTCCGGAGTACTGAAATCCCCGTCAAAAGACCCAGGGGTTGGTGACCTATCTATCTAAAGAGTCCTGAAATCCCTGTCAGAGGACCCAGAGCTCGGTGCTCGCGTCTCTCTCTCCATAGTGCTGAAATCCCTGTCAAAAGAGTCAGGGGTTGATGCATCACGCCAGAGTGCTGAAATGTCTGTCAGAGGAGCCAGAGGTTTGTGCACATGTGTTTCTCCGAGGTGCTGAAATCTCTGTCAGAAGAGCCAGGGGTCGGTGCCTCTCTCCAGACTGCTTGCTGAAATCCCTGTCAGAGGACCCAGTAGTTGGTGCAATTGTCTCTCCTCCAGAGTGCTGAAATTCCTGGCAGAGAGGCCAGGGGTTGGCAGATGTGTCTCCCTCTGAGGTGCTGACCTCCCTGTAAGAGGAGCCAAGGATTGCCACATGCGCCTCCTTGCCGTTCTCCTCCAAGCAAACCCCTATGTTGTACGTCTTGCAAGGACTGCGCATGCACGTGTGCGCTCATGCGCAGTCCTCGCAAGACATACAACATAGGGGTTTACGTAGACGAGGACAGAGAGGACGACAAGGAGGAGAGACCATGGCGTGGATGAGGGCAGCCCCAAGACGACACAGCAGGTATGTGACTTTTTTTGTACTGCTTTTTAGCTTAGTGGAGGGTGGAGGGGAGTGGAGCGGAGTTCCACAGAGTTTTTTCCAGCTCCATGGAACTCCACATAGTGGCACTCTGCCAACTCCGCACGGGCTTAAATCCCTCTCAGAAGAGCCTGGGTTTGGTGTAACCCTGGGCATTATACTTTGCTACGCTCACGAAGCATGCAAAGTTTGTGCTACTACGCACTACGCAAATTGCACGTAGCAGAGTGAATAACTTTGGTGCCTCTCTTCATGGTGCTGAAATCCCTCTCAGTGAAGCCAGGGGCTGGCGCACATGTCTCTCCAGAGTTATGAAATCCCTGTTAGAGGAGCCTGGGGTTGGTGCAAGTGTCTCTCCAGAGTGCTGAAATCCGTGTCAGAGGAGCGATGGGTTGGGGCACATGTCTCTCTCCAAGGTGTTAAAATCCCTGTCAGAGAAGTCAGGGGTTGGTGTGCGTGTCTCTCTCAGGGGTGCTGAAATCCCTGTCAGAGTACCCAGGAGTCTCTGCGTGTGCCTCTTGCCAGAGTGAGGAAATCCCTGTCAGGGGAGCCATGGTTCGCAGCATATGCCGCGCTCCAGATTACAGAAATCCCTGCCAGAGGAGTGAGCGTTTGCGGCACTTGTCTCTCTCTGAGGTGCTGAAATCCCTGTCAGAAGAGCCAATGGCTGGTGACTCTTTCCAGAGTGCTAAAATCTCTGTCAGAGGAGCCAGGGGTTTGTGCACGTGTCTCTCTTTGAGGTGCTGAAATCCCTCTCAGAGGACCCAGGGGTTGGTGCACGTATGTCTCTCCAGGGTGCTGAAATCTCTGTCAGAGGACCCAGGGGTGGGTGCCTCTCTCCAGAGTGCTGAAATCTCTGTCAGAGGAGGCAGAGGTTTGTGCACATATCTCTCTCTGAGGTGCTGAAATCCCTGTCAGAGGAGCCAGGAGTCGCCTCACATGCCTTTCTCCAGACTACAGAAATCCCTGTCAGAGGAGCCAGAGGTTGGTGCCGCTCTGCAGGGTGCTTGCTGAAACCACTGTCAGAGGACCCAGGGTTTGGTGCAATTTTCTCTCCAGAGTGCTGAAATTCATGGCAGAGAAGCAAGGGTTTTTGCAAGTGTCTATCTCTGAGCTGCAGAAATCTCTGTCAGAGGAGCCAGGGATCGCCACAAGCGCCTCTCTCCAGAGTGCTGAAATCCCTGCCAGTGGAGCCAGGGGTTGATGACTCTTTGCAGAGTGCTGAAATTCCTGGCAGAGAGGCCAGGGGTTGGTAGATGTGTCTCCCTCTGAGGTGCTGACATCCCTGTAAGAGGAGCCAAGGATTGCCACATGCGCCTCCTTGCCGTCCTCCTCCACGCAAACTCCTATGTTGTACGTCTTGCAAGGACTGCGCATGCGCGTGTGCCCTCATGCGCAGTCCTCGCAAGACATACAACATAGGGGTTTACGTAGACGAGGACAGCGAGGAGGATGAGGATGAGAGACCATGGCGTGGATGAGGGCAGCCCCGTGACGACACAGCAGGTATGTGACTTTTTTTTTTAATGCTTTTTAGCTTTATGGAGGGTGGAGGGGAGTGGGGCGGAGTTCCACAGAGTTTTTTTCTAGCTCCATGGAACTCCACATAGTGGCAGTCCGCCAACTCCGCCCGGGCTTAAATCCCTCTCAGAAGAGCC
Source organism: Calotriton arnoldi (assembly GCA_963921515.1). Taxonomy (NCBI): domain Eukaryota; kingdom Metazoa; phylum Chordata; class Amphibia; order Caudata; family Salamandridae; genus Calotriton; species Calotriton arnoldi. The sequence goes on along the minus strand of CAWUFW010003701.1, from coordinate 114,946 downwards.
TGGGTTTGGTGCCTCTCTTCATGGTGCTGAAATCACTCTCAGTGAAGCCAGGGGCTGGCGCACATGTCTCTCCAGAGTTATGAAATCCCTGTCAGAGGAGCCTGGGGTTGGTGCAAGTGTCTCTCCAGAGTGCTGAAATCCGTGTCAGAGGAGCGATGGGTTGGGGCACATGTCTCTCTCCAAGGTGTTAAAATCCCTGTCAGAGAAGTCAGGGGTTGGTGTGCGTGTCTCTCTCAGGGGTGCTGAAATCCCTGTCAGAGTACCCAGGAGTCTCTGCGTGTGCCTCTTGCCAGAGTGAGGAAATCCCTGTCAGGGGAGCCATGGTTCGCAGCATATGCCGCTCTCCAGATTACAGAAATCCCTGCCAGAGGAGTGAGCGATTGCGGCACTTGTCTCTCTCTGAGGTGCTGAAATCCCTGTCAGAAGAGCCAAGGGCTGGTGACTCTTTCCAGAGTGCTAAAATCTCTGTCAGAGGAGCCAGGGGTTTGTGCACGTGTCTCTCTTTGAGGTGCTGAAATCCCTCTCAGAGGACCCAGGGGTTGGTGCACGTATGTCTCTCCAGGGTGCTGAAATCCCTGTCAGAGGACCCAGGGGTGGGTGCCTCTCTCCAGAGTGCTGAAATCTCTGTCAGAGGAGGCAGAGGTTTGTGCACATATCTCTCTCTGAGGTGCTGAAATCCCTGTCAGAGGAGCCAGGGGTCGCCTCACATGCCTTTCTCCAGACTACAGAAATCCCTGTCAGAGGAGCCAGAGGTTGGTGCCGCTCTGCAGGGTGCTTGCTGAAACCACTGTCAGAGGACCCAGGGTTTGGTGCAATTTTCTCTCCAGAGTGCTGAAATTCATGGCAGAGAAGCAAGGGTTTTTGCAAGTGTCTATCTCTGAGCTGCAGAAATCTCTGTCAGAGGAGCCAGGGATCGCCACAAGCGCCTCTCTCCAGAGTGCTGAAATCCCTGCCAGTGGAGCCAGGGGTTGATGACTCTTTGCAGAGTGCTGAAATTCCTGGCAGAGAGGCCAGGGGTTGGTAGATGTGTCTCCCTCTGAGGTGCTGACATCCCTGTAAGAGGAGCCAAGGATTGCCACATGCGCCTCCTTGCCGTCCTCCTCCACGCAAACTCCTATGTTGTACGTCTTGCAAGGACTGCGCATGCGTGTGTGCCCTCATGCGCAGTCCTCGCAAGACATACAACATAGGGGTTTACGTAGACGAGGACAGCAAGGAGGATGAGGATGAGAGACCATGGTGTGGATGAGGGCAGCCCCGTGACGACACAGCAGGTATGTGACTTTTTTTTTTTAATGCTTTTAGCTTTATGGAGGGTGGAGGGGAGTGGGGCGGAGTTCCACAGAGTTTTTTCTAGCTCCATGGAACTCCACATAGTGGCAGTCCGCCAACTCCGCCCGGGCTTAAATCCCTCTCAGAAGAGCCTGGGTTTGGTGCCTCTCTTCATGGTGCTGAAATCACTCTCAGTGAAGCCAGGGGCTGGCGCACATGTCTCTCCAGAGTTATGAAATCCCTGTCAGAGGAGCCTGGGGTTGGTGCAAGTGTCTCTCCAGAGTGCTGAAATCCGTGTCAGAGGAGCGATGGGTTGGGGCACATGTCTCTCTCCAAGGTGTTAAAATCCCTGTCAGAGAAGTCAGGGGTTGGTGTGCGTGTCTCTCTCTGGGGTGCTGAAATCCCTGTCAGAGTACCCAGGAATCTCTGTGTGTGCCTCTTGCCAGAGTGAGGAAATCCCTGTCAGGGGAGCCATGGTTCGCAGCATATGCCGCTCTCCAGATTACAGAAATCCCTGCCAGAGGAGTGAGCGATTGCGGCACTTGTCTCTCTCTGAGGTGCTGAAATCCCTGCCAGAAGAGCCAAGGGCTGGTGACTCTTTCCAGAGTGCTAAAATCTCTGTCAGAGGAGCCAGGGGTTTGTGCACGTGTCTCTCTTTGAGGTGCTGAAATCCCTCTCAGAGGACCCAGGGGTTGGTGCACTTATGTCTCTCCAGGGTGCTGAAATCCCTGCCAGAGGACCCAGGGGTGGGTGCCTCTCTCCAGAGTGCTGACATCTCTGTCAGAGGAGGCAGAGGTTTGTGCACATATCTCTCTCTCTGAGGTGCTGAAATCCCTGTCAGGGAGCCAGGGGTCGCCACACATGCCTTTCTCCAGACTACAGAAATCCCTGTCAGAGGAGCCAGAGGTTGGTGCCGCTCTGCAGAGTGCTTGCTGAAACCACTGTCCGAGGACCCAGGTTATGGTGCAATTTTCTCTTCAGAGTGCTGAAATTCCTGGCAGAGAAGCAAGGTTTTTTTGCAAGTGTCTATCTCTGAGCTGCAGAAATCTCTGTCAGATGAGCCAGGGATCGCCACACGCGCCTCTCTCCAGAGTGCTGAAATCCCTGCCAGTGGAGCCAGGGGTTGATGGCTCTTTGCAGAGTGCTGAAATCCCAGTCAGAGGATCCTGGGGTTGGTGTAAGTGTCTCTCTGAGGTGCAGAAATCCCTGTCAGAGGAGCCAGGTTGTGGTGCACATCTCTCTCCAGAGAACAGAAATCCACATGAGAGGAGGCAGGGCTTGGTGCACGTGCCTCTCTCCATGGTGCTGAAATCCCTATTAGAAGAGCCTGGGTTCGGTGCCTCTCTCCACGGTGCTGAAATCCCTGTAAGTGAAGCCAGGGGCTGGTGCACATGTCTCTCCAGGGTGCTGAAATTCCTGTCAGAGGAGCCAGGGGTTGGTGCATGTGTGTACCTGTGCTTAGAGATGCTGAAATCCCTGTCAGAGGAGCCAGGGGTTGATGCCTCCCTCCAGTAGGCTGAAACCACTGTCAGAGGAGCTAAAGTTTGATGAAAGTGTCTCTCTGAGGTGCAGAAATCCCTTTCAGAGGTGCAAGGGTGGGGCACGTGTCTCTCTCCAGAGTACAGAAATCCCTGTCAGAGTAGCCATGGGTTGCGGCACGTGCCTCGAACTAGAGCGCTGAAATCCCTCTCAGAAGAGCCTGGGTTTGGTGCGTCTCTCCACGGTGCTGAAATCCCAGTCAGTGGAGCCAGGAGCTGGCGCACATGTCTCTCCAGAGTGAGGAAATCCCTATCAGAGGAGCCTGGGGTTGGTGCAAATGTCTCACCAGAGTGCTGAAATCCGTGTCAGAGGAGCCTGGGGTTGGTGTGCGTGTCTCTCTCTGGGGTGCTGAAATCCCTGTCAGAGTACCCAGGAATCTCTGTGTGTGCCTCTTGCCAGAGTGAGGAAATCCCTGTCAGGGGAGCCATGGTTCGCAGCATATGCCGCTCTCCAGATTACAGAAATCCCTGTCAGGGGAGTGAGCGATTGCGGCACTTGTCTCTCTCTGAGGTGCTGAAATCCCTGTCAGAAGAGCCAAGGGCTGGTGACTCTTTCCAGAGTGCTAAAATCTCTGTCAGAGGAGCCAGGGGTTTGTGCACTTGTTTCTCTTTGAGGTGCTGAAATCCCTGTCATCGGTCCCAGAGGTTGGTGCACGTGACGTCACGTGTCTCTCTCCAGAGTGTTGAAATCTCTGTCAGAGCAGCCAGGGATTGGCGCCTCTCTCCAGAGTGCTGAAACCTCTGTCAGAGGAGCCAGGGTTTTGTGCACGTGTCTCTCTCTGAGGTGCTGAAATCCCTGTCAGAGGAGCCAGGGGTCACCACATGTGCCTTTCTCCAGTCTACAGAAATCCCTGTCAGAGGAGCCAGAGATTGGTGCCTCTCTCCGGAGTACTGAAATCCCCGTCAAAAGACCCAGGGGTTGGTGCACCTATCTATCTAAAGAGTGCTGAAATCCATGTCAGAGGACCCAGAGCTCGGTGCTCGCGTCTCTCTCCATAGTGCTGAAATCCCTGTCAAAAGAGTCAGGGGTTGATGCCTCACGCCAGAGTGCTGAAATGTCTGTCAGAGGAGCCAGAGGTTTGTGCACATGTGTTTCTCTGAGGTGCTGAAATCTCTGTCAGAAGAGCCAGGGGTCGGTGCCTCTCTCCAGACTGCTTGCTGAAATCCCTGTCAGAGGACCCAGTAGTTGGTGCAATTGTCTCTCCTCCAGAGTGCTGAAATTCCTGGCAGAGAGGCCAGGGGTTGGCAGATGTGTCTCCCTCTGAGGTGCTGACCTCCCTGTAAGAGGAGCCAAGGATTGCCACATGCGCCTCCTTGCCGTCCTCCTCCACGCAAACCCCTATGTTGTACGTCTTGCAAGGACTGCGCATGCACGTGTGCGCTCATGCGCAGTCCTCGCAAGACATACAACATAGGGGTTTACGTAGACGAGGACAAGGAGGAGAGACCATGGCGTGGATGAGGGCAGCCCCAAGACGACACAGCAGGTATGTGACTTTTTTTTGTACTGCTTTTTAGATTAATGGAGAGTGGAGGGGAGTGGAGCGGAGTTCCACAGAGTTTTTTTCCAGCTCCATGGAACTCCACATAGTGGCACTCTGCCAACTCCGCCCAGGCTTAAATCCCTCTCAGAAGAGCCTGGGTTTGGTGCCTCTCTTCATGGTGCTGAAATCCCTCTCAGTAAAGCCAGGGGCTGGCGCACATGTCTCTCCAGAGTTATGAAATCCCTGTTAGAGGAGCCTGGGGTTGGTGCAAGTGTCTCTCCAGAGTGCTGAAATCCGTGTCAGAGGAGCGATGGGTTGGGGCACATGTCTCTCTCCAAGGTGTTAAAATCCCTGTCAGAGAAGTCAGGGGTTGGTGTGCGTGTCTCTCTCAGGGGTGCTGAAATCCCTGTCAGAGTACCCAGGAGTCTCTGCGTGTGCCTCTTGCCAGAGTGAGGAAATCCCTGTCAGGGGAGCCATGGTTCTGCAGCATATGCCGCTCTCCAGATTACAGAAATCCCTGCCAGAGGAGTGAGCGATTGCGGCACTTGTCTCTCTCTGAGGTGCTGAAATCCCTGTCAGAAGAGCCAATGGCTGGTGACTCTTTCCAGAGTGCTAAAATCTCTGTCAGAGGAGCCAGGGGTTTGTGCACGTGTCTCTCTTTGAGGTGCTGAAATCCCTCTCAGAGGACCCAGGGGTTGGTGCACGTATGTCTCTCCAGGGTGCTGAAATCTCTGTCAGAGGACCCAGGGGTGGGTGCCTCTCTCCAGAGTGCTGAAATCTCTGTCAGAGGAGGCAGAGGTTTGTGCACATATCTCTCTCTGAGGTGCTGAAATCCCTGTCAGAGGAGCCAGGAGTCGCCTCACATGCCTTTCTCCAGACTACAGAAATCCCTGTCAGAGGAGCCAGAGGTTGGTGCCGCTCTGCAGGGTGCTTGCTGAAACCACTGTCAGAGGACCCAGGGTTTGGTGCAATTTTCTCTCCAGAGTGCTGAAATTCATGGCAGAGAAGCAAGGGTTTTTGCAAGTGTCTATCTCTGAGCTGCAGAAATCTCTGTCAGAGGAGCCAGGGATCGCCACAAGCGCCTCTCTCCAGAGTGCTGAAATCCCTGCCAGTGGAGCCAGGGGTTGATGACTCTTTGCAGAGTGCTGAAATTCCTGGCAGAGAGGCCAGGGGTTGGTAGATGTGTCTCCCTCTGAGGTGCTGACATCCCTGTAAGAGGAGCCAAGGATTGCCACATGCGCCTCCTCTGCCGTCCTCCTCCACGCAAACTCCTATGTTGTACGTCTTGCAAGGACTGCGCATGCGCGTGTGCCCTCATGCGCAGTCCTCGCAAGACATACAACATAGGGGTTTACGTAGACGAGGACAGCAAGGAGGATGAGGATGAGAGACCATGGTGTGGATGAGGGCAGCCCCGTGACGACACAGCAGGTATGTGATTTTTTTTAATGCTTTTTAGCTTTATGGAGGGTGGAGGGGAGTGGGGCGGAGTTCCACAGAGTTTTTTCTAGCTCCATGGAACTCCACATAGTGGCAGTCCGCCAACTCCGCCCGGGCTTAAATCCCTCTCAGAAGAGCCTGGGTTTGGTGCCTCTCTTCATGGTGCTGAAATCACTCTCAGTGAAGCCAGGGGCTGGCGCACATGTCTCTCCAGAGTTATGAAATCCCTGTCAGAGGAGCCTGGGGTTGGTGCAAGTGTCTCTCCAGAGTGCTGAAATCCGTGTCAGAGGAGCGATGGGTTGGGGCACATGTCTCTCTCCAAGGTGTTAAAATCCCTGTCAGAGAAGTCAGGGGTTGGTGTGCGTGTCTCTCTCAGGGGTGCTGAAATCCCTGTCAGAGTACCCAGGAGTCTCTGCGTGTGCCTCTTGCCAGAGTGAGGAAATCCCTGTCAGGGGAGCCATGGTTCGCAGCATATGCCGCTCTCCAGATTACAGAAATCCCTGCCAGAGGAGTGAGCGATTGCGGCACTTGTCTCTCTCTGAGGTGCTGAAATCCCTGTCAGAAGAGCCAATGGCTGGTGACTCTTTCCAGAGTGCTAAAATCTCTGTCAGAGGAGCCAGGGGTTTGTGCACGTGTCTCTCTTTGAGGTGCTGAAATCCCTCTCAGAGGACCCAGGGGTTGGTGCACGTATGTCTCTCCAGGGTGCTGAAATCCCTGTCAGAGGACCCAGGGGTGGGTGCCTCTCTCCAGAGTGCTGAAATCTCTGTCAGAGGAGGCAGAGGTTTGTGCACATATCTCTCTCTGAGGTGCTGAAATCCCTGTCAGAGGAGCCAGGGGTCGCCTCACATGCCTTTCTCCAGACTACAGAAATCCCTGTCAGAGGAGCCAGAGGTTGGTGCCGCTCTGCAGAGTGCTTGCTGAAACCACTGTCAGAGGACCCAGGGTTTGGTGCAATTTTCTCTCCAGAGTGCTGAAATTCATGGCAGAGAAGCAAGGGTTTTTTGCAAGTGTCTATCTCTGAGCTGCAGAAATCTCTGCCAGTGGAGCCAGGGGTTGATGACTCTTTGCAGAGTGCTGAAATTCCTGGCAGAGAGGCCAGGGGTTGGTAGATGTGTCTCCCTCTGAGGTGCTGACATCCCTGTAAGAGGAGCCAAGGATTGCCACATGCGCCTCCTTGCCGTCCTCCTCCACGCAAACTCCTATGTTGTACGTCTTGCAAGGACTGCGCATGCGCGTGTGCCCTCATGCGCAGTCCTCGCAAGACATACAACATAGGGGTTTACGTAGACGAGGACAGCAAGGAGGATGAGGATGAGAGACCATGGTGTGGATGAGGGCAGCCCCGTGACGACACAGCAGGTATGTGACTTTTTTTTTAATGCTTTTTAGCTTTATGGAGGGTGGAGGGGAGTGGGGCGGAGTTCCACAGAGTTTTTCTAGCTCCATGGAACTCCACATAGTGGCAGTCCGCCAACTCCGCCCGGGCTTAAATCCCTCTCAGAAGAGCCTGGGTTTGGTGCCTCTCTTCATGGTGCTGAAATCACTCTCAGTGAAGCCAGGGGCTGGCGCACATGTCTCTCCAGAGTTATGAAATCCCTGTCAGAGGAGCCTGGGGTTGGTGCAAGTGTCTCTCCAGAGTGCTGAAATCCGTGTCAGAGGAGCGATGGGTTGGGGCACATGTCTCTCTCCAAGGTGTTAAAATCCCTGTCAGAGAAGTCAGGGGTTGGTGTGCGTGTCTCTCTCTGGGGTGCTGAAATCCCTGTCAGAGTACCCAGGAATCTCTGTGTGTGCCTCTTGCCAGAGTGAGGAAATCCCTGTCAGGGGAGCCATGGTTCTGCAGCATATGCCGCTCTCCAGATTACAGAAATCCCTGCCAGAGGAGTGAGCGATTGCGGCACTTGTCTCTCTCTGAGGTGCTGAAATCCCTGCCAGAAGAGCCAAGGGCTGGTGACTCTTTCCAGAGTGCTAAAATCTCTGTCAGAGGAGCCAGGGGTTTGTGCACGTGTCTCTCTTTGAGGTGCTGAAATCCCTCTCAGAGGACCCAGGGGTTGGTGCACTTATGTCTCTCCAGGGTGCTGAAATCCCTGCCAGAGGACCCAGGGGTGGGTGCCTCTCTCCAGAGTGCTGACATCTCTGTCAGAGGAGGCAGAGGTTTGTGCACATATCTCTCTCTCTGAGGTGCTGAAATCCCTGTCAGGGGAGCCAGGGGTCGCCACACATGCCTTTCTCCAGACTACAGAAATCCCTGTCAGAGGAGCCAGAGGTTGGTGCCGCTCTGCAGAGTGCTTGCTGAAACCACTGTCCGAGGACCCAGGTTATGGTGCAATTTTCTCTTCAGAGTGCTGAAATTCCTGGCAGAGAAGCAAGGTTTTTTTGCAAGTGTCTATCTCTGAGCTGCAGAAATCTCTGTCAGATGAGCCAGGGATCGCCACACGCGCCTCTCTCCAGAGTGCTGAAATCCCTGCCAGTGGAGCCAGGGGTTGATGGCTCTTTGCAGAGTGCTGAAATCCCAGTCAGAGGATCCTGGGGTTGGTGTAAGTGTCTCTCTGAGGTGCAGAAATCCCTGTCAGAGGAGCCAGGTTGTGGTGCACATCTCTCTCCAGAGAACAGAAATCCACATGAGAGGAGGCAGGGCTTGGTGCACGTGCCTCTCTCCATGGTGCTGAAATCCCTATTAGAAGAGCCTGGGTTCGGTGCCTCTCTCCACGGTGCTGAAATCCCTGTAAGTGAAGCCAGGGGCTGGTGCACATGTCTCTCCAGGGTGCTGAAATTCCTGTCAGAGGAGCCAGGGGTTGGTGCATGTGTGTACCTGTGCTTAGAGATGCTGAAATCCCTGTCAGAGGAGCCAGGGGTTGATGCCTCCCTCCAGTAGGCTGAAACCACTGTCAGAGGAGCTAAAGTTTGATGAAAGTGTCTCTCTGAGGTGCAGAAATCCCTTTCAGAGGTGCAAGGGGTGGGGCACGTGTCTCTCTCCAGAGTACAGAAATCCCTGTCAGAGTAGCCATGGGTTGCGGCACGTGCCTCGAACTAGAGCGCTGAAATCCCTCTCAGAAGAGCCTGGGTTTGGTGCGTCTCTCCACGGTGCTGAAATCCCAGTCAGTGGAGCCAGGAGCTGGCGCACATGTCTCTCCAGAGTGAGGAAATCCCTATCAGAGGAGCCTGGGGTTGGTGCAAATGTCTCACCAGAGTGCTGAAATCCGTGTCAGAGGAGCCTGGGGTTGGTGTGCGTGTCTCTCTCTGAGGTGCTGAAATCCCTGTCAGAGTACCCAGGAATCTCTGTGTGTGCCTCTTGCCAGAGTGAGGAAATCCCTGTCAGGGGAGCCATGGTTCGCAGCATATGCCGCTCTCCAGATTACAGAAATCCCTGTCAGGGGAGTGAGCGATTGCGGCACTTGTCTCTCTCTGAGGTGCTGAAATCCCTGTCAGAAGAGCCAAGGGCTGGTGACTCTTTCCAGAGTGCTAAAATCTCTGTCAGAGGAGCCAGGGGTTTGTGCACTTGTTTCTCTTTGAGGTGCTGAAATCCCTGTCATCGGTCCCAGAGGTTGGTGCACGTGACGTCACGTGTCTCTCTCCAGAGTGTTGAAATCTCTGTCAGAGCAGCCAGGGATTGGCGCCTCTCTCCAGAGTGCTGAAACCTCTGTCAGAGGAGCCAGGGTTTTGTGCACGTGTCTCTCTCTGAGGTGCTGAAATCCCTGTCAGAGGAGCCAGGGGTCACCACATGTGCCTTTCTCCAGTCTACAGAAATCCCTGTCAGAGGAGCCAGAGATTGGTGCCTCTCTCCGGAGTACTGAAATCCCCGTCAAAAGACCCAGGGGTTGGTGCACCTATCTATCTAAAGAGTGCTGAAATCCATGTCAGAGGACCCAGAGCTCGGTGCTCGCGTCTCTCTCCATAGTGCTGAAATCCCTGTCAAAAGAGTCAGGGGTTGATGCCTCACGCCAGAGTGCTGAAATGTCTGTCAGAGGAGCCAGAGGTTTGTGCACATGTGTTTCTCTGAGGTGCTGAAATCTCTGTCAGAAGAGCCAGGGGTCGGTGCCTCTCTCCAGACTGCTTGCTGAAATCCCTGTCAGAGGACCCAGTAGTTGGTGCAATTGTCTCTCCTCCAGAGTGCTGAAATTCCTGGCAGAGAGGCCAGGGGTTGGCAGATGTGTCTCCCTCTGAGGTGCTGACCTCCCTGTAAGAGGAGCCAAGGATTGCCACATGCGCCTCCTTGCCGTCCTCCTCCACGCAAACCCCTATGTTGTACGTCTTGCAAGGACTGCGCATGCACGTGTGCGCTCATGCGCAGTCCTCGCAAGACATACAACATAGGGGTTTACGTAGACGAGGACAAGGAGGAGAGACCATGGCGTGGATGAGGGCAGCCCCAAGACGACACAGCAGGTATGTGACTTTTTTTGTACTGCTTTTTAGATTAATGGAGAGTGGAGGGAGTGGAGCGGAGTTCCACAGAGTTTTTTCCAGCTCCATGGAACTCCACATAGTGGCACTCTGCCAACTCCGCCCAGGCTTAAATCCCTCTCAGAAGAGCCTGGGTTTGGTGCCTCTCTTCATGGTGCTGAAATCCCTCTCAGTGAAGCCAGGGGCTGGCGCACATGTCTCTCCAGAGTTATGAAATCCCTGTTAGAGGAGCCTGGGGTTGGTGCAAGTGTCTCTCCAGAGTGCTGAAATCCGTGTCAGAGGAGCGATGGGTTGGGGCACATGTCTCTCTCCAAGGTGTTAAAATCCCTGTCAGAGAAGTCAGGGGTTGGTGTGCGTGTCTCTCTCAGGGGTGCTGAAATCCCTGTCAGAGTACCCAGGAGTCTCTGCGTGTGCCTCTTGCCAGAGTGAGGAAATCCCTGTCAGGGGAGCCATGGTTCGCAGCATATGCCTCTCTCCAAATTACAGAAATCCCTGCCAGAGGAGTGAGCGATTGCGGCACTTGTCTCTCTCTGAGGTGCTGAAATCCCTGTCAGAAGAGCCAATGGCTGGTGACTCTTTCCAGAGTGCTAAAATCTCTGTCAGAGGAGCCAGGGGTTTGTGCACGTGTCTCTCTTTGAGGTGCTGATATCCCTCTCAGAGGACCCAGGGGTTGGTGCACGTATGTCTCTCCAGGGTGCTGAAATCCCTGTCAGAGGACCCAGGGGTGGGTGCCTCTCTCCAGAGTGCTGAAATCTCTGTCAGAGGAGGCAGAGGTTTGTGCACATATCTCTCTCTGAGGTGCTGAAATCCCTGTCAGAGGAGCCAGGGGTCGCCTCACATGCCTTTCTCCAGACTACAGAAATCCCTGTCAGAGGAGCCAGAGGTTGGTGCCGCTCTGCAGAGTGCTTGCTGAAACCACTGTCAGAGGACCCAGGGTTTGGTGCAATTTTCTCTCCAGAGTGCTGAAATTCATGGCAGAGAAGCAAGGGTTTTTTGCAAGTGTCTATCTCTGAGCTGCAGAAATCTCTGTCAGAGGAGCCAGGGATCGCCACCCGCGCCTCTCTCCAGAGTGCTGAAATCCCTGCCAGTGGAGCCAGGGGTTGATGACTCTTTGCAGAGTGCTGAAATTCCTGGCAGAGAGGCCAGGGGTTGGTAGATGTGTCTCCCTCTGAGGTGCTGACATCCCTGTAAGAGGAGCCAAGGATTGCCACATGCGCCTCCTTGCCGTCCTCCTCCACGCAAACCCCTATGTTGTACGTCTTGCAAGGACTGCGCATGCGCGTGTGCCCTCATGCGCAGTCCTCGCAAGACATACAACATAGGGGTTTACGTAGACGAGGACAGCGAGGAGGACGAGGATGAGAGACCATGGCGTGGATGAGGGCAGCCCCGTGACGACACAGCAGGTATTTGACTTTTTTTTTTACTGCTTTTTAGCTTTATGGAGGGTGGAGGGGAGTGGAGCGGAGTTCCACAGAGTTTTTTTCTAGCTCCATGGAACTCCACATAGTGGCAGTCCGCCAACTCCGCCCGGCTTAAATCCCTCTCAGAAGAGCCTGGGTTTGGTGCCTCTCTTCATGGTGCTGAAATCACTCTCAGTGAAGCCAGGGGCTGGCGCACATGTCTCTCCAGAGTTATGAAATCCCTGTCAGAGGAGCCTGGGGTTGGTGCACGTGACGTCACGTGTCTCTCTCCAGAGTGTTGAAATCTCTGTCAGAAGAGCCTGGGTTTGGTGCCTCTCTCCACGGTGCTGAAATCCCAGTCAGTGGAGCCAGGAGCTGGCGAACATGTCACTCCAGAGTGAGGAAATCCCTGTCAGAGGAGCCTGGGGTTGGTGCAAATGTCTCACCAGAGTGCTGAAATCCGTGTCAGAGAAGAGCGATGGGTTGGGGCACATGTCTCTCTCCAAGGTGTTGAAATCCCTGTCAGAGAGGTCAGGTGTTGGTGCACGAGTCTCTCTCAAGAGTGTTAATATCCCTATCAGAGGATCAGGAGGTTGGTGCATGTACCTCTCTTCATGGCGCTGAAATCCTTGTCAGGTGAACCAGTGTCTAATGCCGCTCTCCAAGCTGTAAAATCCCTGTTACAGGAGACTGGGGTTGGTGCACGTGTCTCTCTCTGGGGTGCTGAAATCCCTGTCATCGGTCCCAGAGGTTGGTGCACGTGACGTCACGTGTCTCTCTCCAGAGTGTTGAAATCTCTGTCAGAAGAGCCTGGGTTTGGTGCCTCTCTCCACGGTGCTGAAATCCCAGTCAGTGGAGCCAGGAGCTGGCGCACATGTCACTCCAGAGTGAGGAAATCCCTGTCAGAGGAGCCTGGGGTTGGTGCAAATGTCTCACCAGAGTGCTGAAATCCGTGTCAGAGAAGAGCGATGGGTTGGGGCACATGTCTCTCTCCAAGGTGTTGAAATCCCTGTCAGAGAGGTCAGGGGTTGGTGCACGAGTCTCTCTCAAGAGTGTTAATATCCCTATCAGAGGATCAGGAGGTTGGTGCATGTACCTCTCTTCAGAGCGCTGAAATCCTTGTCAGGTGAACCAGTGTCTAATGCCGCTCTCCAAGCTGTAAAATCCCTGTTACAGGAGACTGGGGTTGGTGCACGTGTCTCTCTCTGGGGTGCTGAAATCCCTGTCAGAGTACCCAGGAGTCTCTGCGTGTGCCTCTTGCCAGAGTGAGGAAATCCCTGTCAGGGGAGCCATGGTTCGCAGTTTATGCCTCTCTCCAGATTACAGAAATCCCTGTCAGAGGAGTGAGCGATTGCTGCACTTGTCTCTCTCTGAGGTGCCGAAATCCCTACCAGAAGAGCCAGGGGCTGGTGCCTCTCTCCAGAGTGCTGAAATCTCTGTCAGAGGAGCCAGGGGTTTGTGCACGTGTCTCTCTTTGAGGTGCTGAAATCCATCTCAGAGGACCCAGGGGTTGGTGCACGTATGTCTCTCCAGGGTGCTGAAATTCCTGTCAGAGGACCCAGGAGTGGGTGCCTCTCTCCAGAGTGCTGAAATCTCTGTCAGAGGAGGCAGAGGTTTGTGTAGATGTCAGGTTTGTGCAGATGTCTCTCTCTGAGGTGCTGAAATCACTGTCAGAGGAGCCAGCGGTCGTCCCACATGCCTTTCCCCAGACCACAGAAATCCCTGTCAGGGAAGCCAGAGGTTGGTGCCTCTCTCCAGAGTGCTTGCTGAACTCCCTGTCAGACGACCCGGGGTTTGGTGCAATTTTCTCTCCAGAGTGCTGAAATTCCTGGCAGAGAAGCAAGGGTTTTTTGCAAGTGTCTATCTCTGAGCTGCAGAAATCTCTGTCAGAGGAGCACGTGCCTCTCTCCAGAGTGCAGAAATCCTAGTCAGTGGAGCCAGGGGTTGATGACTCTTTGCAGAGTGCTGAAATCCCAGTAAGAGGAGCCAAGGGTTGAAGCATGTGTCTCTCTCCAGATTGCTGAAATCCCTGTCAGAGAAGACTGGAATTGGTGTAAGTGTCTCTCTGAGGTGCAGAAATCCCTGTCGGAGGAGCCAGGGGGGTGGTGCACGTCTCTCTCCAGAGAACAGAAATCCCTGTGAGAAGAGTGTGGGGTTGCTGCATGTGTCTCTCTCCAGAGTTCAGAAATCACTGTCAGAGGAGCCTGGGGTTGGTACATGTGTCTCCCCCATAGTGCTGAAAACCTTGTCAGAGTAGGCAGGGGTTGGTGACTCTCTCGGAGGTGCTGAAATTTGTTTTAGGAGAGACATGGTCTGGTGCTCACGTCAGTCCGAGATGCTGAAATCCCTGTCAGGGGTTTGCTTCATGTGCCTTAATTCAGAGAACTGAGATCCCTGTCAGAGGAGCCAGCGGTTGGCTCACATATCTCTCTACAGAGTGCTGAAATCCTTTACAGGAGAGGCAGGATCTTGTTCACACATCTCTCTCTGAGGTCCTGAAATCCCTGTCAGAGGAGCCAGGGGTGGAAGCACGTTTCTCTTTCAGAGGTGCCGAAATCCCTGTCAGAGGACAGAGGGGTTGGTGCATGTGTCTCACTTAAGAGTGCTGAAATCTCTTTCAGAGGAGCCAGAGGTTGGTGCCTCCCTTCAAAGTGCTCAAATCCCTGTCAGAGCAGCCAGGGGTTGGGCACGTGCTCTCTCCAGAGTGTTTAAATCCGTGTCAGCGGAGCCAAGGCTTATGCCTCTATCCAGAGTGCTGAAATCTCCGTCATAAGAGTAAGGAGATGGTGCAGGTCTCTCTCCCAGAGTGCTAAATTCCCTTTCAAAGGAAAGGGGAGTTGGTGCAGGTGCCTCTCTGAGGTGCAGAAATTCATTACAGAGGAGCCAGGGGTTGATGCACGTCTCTCTCCAGAGTACAAAAAATCCCTGTCAGAGGAGTGAGGTGTTGCTGCATGTGTCTCTCTCCAGAGTACAGAAATCCACTTCTGAGGAGAAGTCAAAGTAGCGATGGGTTGGTTCACGTGCCTCTCTCCAAAGTTCTGAAATCCCTGTCAGAGAAACCTGGGGTTGTTGCCTCTCGTCAAGGTGCTGAAATCCCTGTCACTGCAGCCAGGGGGTGGTGCAAGTGTCTCGCCAGAGTGCTGACATTCCTGGCGTAACAAATTCCTGTCAGAGGAGCCAGGGGTTGGTGCACGTGTCTACCTCTCTCTTAGATAATGAAATCCCTGTCAAAGGAGCCTAGGGTTGGTGCCTCTCTCCACGGTGCTGAAATCCCTGTCAGTGGAACTAGGGGCTGGTATACATGCCTCTCCAGAGTGCTGAAATCCCTGTCATATTAGCCAAGGGTTGCCTGGCGGGCATCTCACCAGAGTGCTGAAATCCCTTTCAGATGAGCCAGGGGTTGAAGCATGTGTCTCTCTCCAGAGTACAGAAATTGCTGTCAGAGGAGCCAGGTGTTGGTGCATGTGTCATCCCCCACAGTGCTGAAATCGCTGTCAGAGAAGTCAGGGGTTGGTGACTCTCTCCAGCGAGCTGAGATTTGTTTTAGTAGAGCCAGGATCTGGTGCATACGTCAATCCAAGATGCTAAAATCCTTGTCAGGGGTTGATGCACGTGCCTCTCTCCAGGGTGCTGAGATCCCTCTTAGAGGAATGATCCGCTGTTGCACGTGTCTCTCTCCAGAGTGCTGAAATCCCTTTAAGGGGAGCCAGGGGTTGGTGGCTCTCTCCAGAGTGCGGAAATTCGTTTTAGGTGATCAAGGGTCTGGTACATACGTCAATCTGAGGCGCTGAAATCCTTGTCAGGGGTTGCACCACATGTCTCTCTCTAGAGTGAAAATCCTTTTCAGGGGAGCCAGGGTCTGGTGAACACGTCTCTCTCTGGGGCGCTGAAATCACTGTCAGAGTAGCCAGGGGCTGGTGCCTCTCTCCAGAGTGCTGAACTTCGTTTTAGGATAGCCAGTGCTCACGTCTATAAGAGTTTCTGAAATCCCTGTCAGGAGTTGCTATACATATATCTCTCTGAGGTGCTGAAATACCTGCCAGAGGAGCCAGGGGTTGAAGCCTCTCTCCAGAGTGCTGAAAACATGTCAGAGGAACTAGTGGCTGGAGCCACTCTCCACAATGATGACATCTCTGTCAAAGGAGCCAGGGCAGGTACATATGTCTCTCCAGAGTGCTGAAATCCCTGTCAGAGGAAACCAGGGTCCCGGGCACATGTCTCTCTCTGAGGTGCTAAAATCACCATCAGAGGAGGCAGGGGTTTTGCACGTGTCTCTCTGTAAAGTGTTGAAATCACTGTCGGAGGAGCCAGGGGTTGGTGCACGTGTCTTTACCAAAAGCACTGCAACCCCTGTCAGAGAAGCCAGGGGTTGGTGCCACACTCAAGAGTGCTGACATTCGTTTTAGGAGTGCCAGGGTCAAGTGCACACGTCAATCCTAGGTTCTGAAATCCCTGTCAGGGGTTGCTCCATGTGCCTCTCTCCAGAATGCTGAAATTCTTTTTCAGGAGAGCTGGGTTGCATGCATATGTCTCTCCCTGAGGTGCTAAAATAACTGTGAGAGAGGAGCCAGGGGGTGGTTAACGTGTCGCTCGCCAGGGTGCTGAAATCCCTGACAGAGGATCCAGGGGTGGGTGCTCGTGTCTCTCTCCAGAGTTCTGAAATCACTGTCAGAGGAGCCTGGGGTTGGTGCACGTGTCTTTCTGCTGAGTGCTAAAATAGCTGTCAAAGAGCCAGAGGTTGGGGTCTCTCTGAGTGCATAAATCCCTATCAGAGGAACCAGGGGTAGCACGTGTCTATCCAGAGTACAGAAATCCCTGTCAGAGGAGCCTAGGGTTGGTGCATGTGTCTCTCCCCAATGTGCTGAAATCCCTGTCATAGAATCCAGGGGATGGTGCCTCTTTCCAGAGTGCTGAAATTCGTTTTAGGAGATCCAGGGACCAGTGCAGACATGACTCCGAGGTGCTGAAATCCCTGTCAGGATTTGCTACACATGACTCTCTCCTGAGTGCTGAGATCCCTGTCAGAGGAGCCAGCGGCTGCTGCACATGTCTCTCTCTAGAGTACTGACATCCTTTTCAGGGGAACCAGGGTCCTCCTGTGCACACATCTCTCTATGAGAGCAGAAATCACTGTTGGAGAAGCCAGGGGTTGGTGCACATGGAGCTTCAGAGTGCTGAAATTCCTGTCTGAGAAGCCAGGGGTTGGTGCAAGTGTCTATACAGAGTGCTAAAATCCCTGTCAGAGTAGCCAGGGGTTAGTGCAAATGTCTCTCTCTCTCTCTGAGGTGCACAAATCCCTGTCAGAGCAGCCAGGGGTTGCTGCACGTGTCTCCCTCCAAAGTGCTGTAATCTGTGTCAGAGGAGCCAGGGGTGGGTGCACGTGCCTCTATCCAGAGTGCTAAAATCCCTGTAAGACTAGCCAGGGGCTGATGCACATGTCGCTCAAGAGTACTGAAATCCCTGTCAGAGGAGCCTGGGGTTTGGTTCAAGTGTCGATCCAGGGTGCTTAAATTCCTGTCAGAGGAGTCAGGGGTTGGTGCACATGTCTACCTCTGCTCTAAGATGCTGAAATCCTTGTCAGAGAAGCCAGGGGTCGCTGCACGTGCCTCTAACCAGAGTGCTGACACCGCTGTGAGTGTGTGAGTGTGTGATGTTTATGTGAGTTAAAACAGGGTTGGGAGTACCAGCAAAAATAACTTTAATTGTGGGGTCTCCTACCCTGATTAAAATAAAGAGGAAAGGCGCAATGCTAAGTTAATGTCTTAGGTGTGGCGCTCTTCCGTGTGGTTGGTCAACATGTTTCTTCGCATGTTGACCTAATCAGGGTAGGAGACCCCACAATAAAAGTTATTTTTGCTGGTACTCCCAACCGTGTTTTAACTCACATAAACATCACAAACCACTTATTCATCTACACTCACTAAATCTCTCACACCCACGGCACCAAACGGCTATTTGGAAAAAGATCTCCACCAAAGTGCCCCTCATCGGGAGCCCGTCAGGCATTGCAGTGCCGGCCAGACGAGGAGCAGCCCGATGATGAAGCATGACACCCAACTGGGTGTGTGAGGGCATTGTAGGAGAGTAGGATCTGCTTCACATGGGTACCCCCACTTTTTGCTGATGCTTCACTGTTTTTCGACTTTAGTCTGGCTGGGGCCCTGCTAATCAGACCCCAGCCTAGCTGCTTCCTCTCTAAAATGGTTTCCATGTGCCTTAGGCACATCTCTGATTGGAATCTGGAGTGCCCTTATAAGTCCCTAGTATATGGTATACTATGTACCCAGGGCATAGGTACCTCAGAGACCTATGACAGCATGTATTGTGCCACCCCTGGAAGGCCATCCAAAATGACACCACAGGTCTGCTACTGCAGCCTGGGTAAGGTGGTGCATGCACCCCTTACTGTGATATAGGTTACCTATATCACTACATATGTACACACATACAAACCTATAAGTCACTCCTATGGCAGGCCTTATCAATCCTGAAGGCAGAGTGCTTGGTTCTTATGTGAGAGGGTGCCCCTGCATGAGCAGAGCCCCTCTGCAGCGTTCGGAGACCCTTCTCTGATGCTGTTTGTAGTGCAGCCTGACCATTTACTCTTAAGTGCATTATATCCTCGCGGTACAATGCTAACTTTGGACTGGCTGCACCAAAACATGTCGTGTTTGGTGTCAAACATCTTGGAATACTACCCCCCGCCAGTTCTGGCGGCGGGGGTAGCATTCCACCCTTCTAGAGGGAGAGACATGTACACACCGGCCTGCCCGGTAACTTCTTTCCAGAGCCCTGGCATCACAAAATGGATGCCGCTGCCACAGACACGGGTCTGGCCTCCTGCTGCTGACTGAAACTCCGGCAGGGGAGGCCTGGACAATAGGTTTCCTGTCGCAGGGAGGTGTAACCACCTCCCCAGACAGGATAATGTGTATTGGGGCTGGGCGGGAGCACTCTCTGGTGCTCAGAAGTCCTGCACTGGGGGCACACTTGGTGTCCCTGTGCATATGCCAGTTCAAACTGGTTGCAGGGGCTACCTGCCCCTGCTCTGGTGCGAAACTGGACAAAGGGAATGGGTGTAACCACCCCTCTTCCCTGACCCTCCCATAGGTGGGTCCCCAGAGTATGTCCAACCCCCTAACTTGGTATAAGTATGGGACCCCAGTCCTTAGGACTTTAGATTTACCTGGACGAAACTCTGATATAGAATCCTGGACCTTCGACGCTCTACTTTAAGATTAGAGGACTGAAGAATCTCCCTTGGGGTCAAGGAGTGACTCCCCTGCTTGGCAGGCACCTAAGAAGCAATTGTCTGGTCTGCATCGCTGAAGCTCCCACCGGGTGCTGAAGTCTTTGCATCACCAGAGGTGGATTTCCAGACTTCCGCAAGGCTGCCCTGAGTTCCCAGCAAAGCTGAGGCCCGTAGCTGTCGTGGGTAACGTGGAACCGTGACCCCTGGACACCGAGTACGTTTGCAACTGCATCCTCTTCCTGGTATCCCACAAAGTTGTGCTTTGAGCTCCGAGTAGCCCCCGCCTCCAGCACCGACTGCACCGAATATCACTGGCCTCCACTCCACGAGTGTCCTGTAAGCCAGCTCCAAGTGCGTCCACTCAAGGCTCCTTCGCGGTCGCTAGTCCGTTGGCTAGTGGCCCTCCCGAAGGCAACTCTTCTTTTGCTTGGGCTTTCCTGGTTGCTCCAGATGTGCCCTGACTTACCCTCACTGGGTGAGTCCCTCCGACCTTGCTGGAATGTACCACTGTCCTTCTTCTATTTCCATGTGACTTGCGGTTGCCAAGGCTTGTTGGGTCGAATCCAGTCGCCGACACCCCTGCAATCGACAGACGTTGTGGGCAGCTCGAATCCAGCACCTAGTTGTCGTCGACGCCTCCTGGACCTCGTGGCTGAAGAGTCAAGATGACCGTCAACCTAACTGAAGCACCCGACATCGGTGGGCATCTGCTCATCGCCTTCCTGGTCACTGGCTAGTGACCCAGACTCTGTCCCCTCTGCTTTCAGGTTCTTCAAATCTTCGATCCACCTTTGGATCCACCCGAACACTTTCGACTTGGTCGCCAGCAGCACTTTGCAGCAGATCGCCATTGAAAACGACGACGAAACCCGACCCCGAAAGACACCTATGCACCCGGCTTCCCTGGGTGAGGTAACTCGAGTACTCCGGTGCTCGCATGGGTATAGACTCTAGAACAACCTAGTTCTAAAGGGGTTTGCTCCAAGTCCTCCTCTAAGTGTCCTTTTTCTTTAAAACTCCAACCGCGACAATCCCCATAGAAGTCAACTGCGGCTTGTGGCTGTGTTCTCACACTGCACGCGTCCCCCGTGGGTCCCCTGTGTCACTACCTTGGGTG
Source organism: Calotriton arnoldi (assembly GCA_963921515.1). Taxonomy (NCBI): domain Eukaryota; kingdom Metazoa; phylum Chordata; class Amphibia; order Caudata; family Salamandridae; genus Calotriton; species Calotriton arnoldi. Next base: position 95,039 of record CAWUFW010003701.1, on the reverse strand, counting down.
GTTCCTTGAGGGCCAAGCACTTCTACAGGCTCTAGGCCTTGTGTCTAGCTCAGTCGTGGTTCTTGTACCACTTTATTGGTATATGGTTTGGTACGCCCCTAGGGCTCAAACGTGTATTTGTGCTATTACTGTTGATAACTGACTTGTAACTTATGTACTTCAAACTCTAGCCTCATAAAGAGACTAGAGTGGTGTGTTTAAGACTAAATACATATATTTTAAATATATACCTGGTGTGGTCCTCTTTCATTTGGTCACTCAAGAGATTATAGACTGGTAAAACAAGCTGCTTTACATTCCTTCAAGACTTAGCCTGAAGGCTGCTCTCCATAGCTACCACTAGGATAGCTTTCAATAAAGGTTGTCTTTAACCTATCTCCAATAAGGGGTTGTTTGGACTGGTGCAAGGTGCCCACTATAATTAGTGGACAGCATATACCAGGCCAACTTCTCACATTGGTGTGCAGCGTGTGGGATTCCAGCTTGCTATTGTTTTACCAGATAATCTCAATTGAATTGATCAACTGAAAACCACTAAGGGTACCTTAGGTACATATAAAACAAGCTTAGGATACAGTAAGTTCTACTGAACTTAGAGTTGTGTGTTAAGGGATAGCACACCCTTTCTACAACTCAAGAGAGTTTAGTAGGCCACACTAGAGTAGGTAGTGCATACACCACACCACACTAGTAATGTCTTTAGGGCCAGGAACCAGTGGGTCCCAGCCAGAAGCCAATGGGCTTCTTCCCTCCAAGTATGATAATCTCCCATTCTTGGAATTGAGAGCATTAAGCACTGCTAGGAACCTAAAGACAGGCAAAAGTGCCAACACCCAGCGCCTCATAGAGGTACTCCTGCTAGATGATCTCAGAAGACTACCAGGGTCTGAAGGGGTAGGCAGACAGGGTGGGGCAGAAGATGAGGAAGGGGCCAGGGGTGAAAGCACCCAGGACCCCCCCTCTGAAACTGGCCAGGAAGGTGAAAATGACCTTGACCTGGAAAACCCAGCTATTCCTGTGGAGGAAGAGGAGGATCAGACTGACCTCCCCTTTGTCCCCCAGGAAGAGTTGTGAGTGTGCCCAGAAGGCCTAGATCTCCTTCTCAGGAGTCTAACCACTCTGACACCTCAATAGGGACCTCTGTTTCCTCTCATCGGAGGGAATCCTCTCATGAAAGGAAGAGAGACTGCTCAAGTATGGAGAAGCTCAGTTGAGACTCAGAAGAGAGCAGTTGGCTATAGACAGGGAGTCCCTAGAGCTTGAAAAGCAAAGAAAAAAGATGGAACTAGAGTCCCATGGTGGCAGCAATTTCCCCAGAGATAGGGAAAGGTCTTATGACCATAGAAACCTGAGCAAGATTGTCCCTCCCTACCAGAGTGGGGATGACATCCACAAATGGATAACTACACTGGAGAGGGCCTGTAAAGTACAGAGAGTCCCTCAGGAGCAGTGGGCAGCAATCTTGTGGCTCTCCTTTGCAGACAAAGGTAGAGACAAGCTCCTCACTGTTAGAGAAGAGGATGCTGACAATTACAAAGTCTTGAAGAGTGCTCTGATTGATGGGTTTGGCCTAACAACTGAACAATACAGGTTAAAGTTCAGAGATACCCAAAAAGCACAGACTCAAGACTGGGTGGACTATGTGGATTGTTCTGCTAAGGCTCTGGAAGGTTGGTTGATGGGCAGTAAGGTATGTGACTTCACAGGATTGTACAATCTTATCATGAGGGAGCAGATTCTTAATAACTGTCAAAATCAGCTGTTGCATCAGTACCTGGTGGACTCTGATCTGACCTCTCCCCAAGAATTGGGAAAGAAGGCAGACAAATGGGTCAGAACCAGGGTGAGGCAGAAGGTACAGAACCAAGGTGGTGACCCAAAGAAGCAAGATTCTAAGAACTCTGATAAGGGTGGGGAGAAGGGTAAAGACCAGAAGTCTTCACAAGGCCCCCAAAAATCTTCTTCAGGTGGGGATTCACAGTCTAACAAAGGGAAAGGCCAAAAGAAACCATGGTGCAAAGTCTGTAAGCAAAAGACACACTGGACCAGTGATTGCACCAAGTCCAAAGACTCTATTCCAGCCCCCACCAATGCCCCTAAGGCACCTGTTCCCCCTAGTGCAGTTACAAATGGTGGTGGGAGTACACAGGCCAAGGGTTTAGTAGGGTTGACCCTGGTTAATGAGATGAGCTCTGGCCTAGTCAGAGAATTCACTCAGGCTGTCCTAGTCTGTGATGGATGCATGGATGTGACCTCCTCTATGAGTCCCAGTAATCTGGGCAAGTACAGGCAACAGCCCTTAATCAATGGAAAAGAGGCTTTGGCATTTAGGGACACAGGGGCAAGTGTCACCATGGTGACACAAGACCTTGTGGATCCTGGGCAGATTATACTTGGTGAAATGTACCAAGTGACCAATGCTAGCAATGTCAGAACAGACCATGCTCTGGCAGTTGTTAACTTCTCCTGGGGAGGGGTAACTGGCCTTAAGAAGGTTGTGGTGAGTGCAAACCTACCAGTGGAATGCTTGCTTGGCAATGATCTTGAAACTTCAGCTTGGGCAGAAGTGGAGCTCAGGACCCATGGAGAAATGCTGGGGATCCCTGCAGATGTGTTTGCTGTGACCAGGTCACAGAGCAAAATGTCTAACACTGAACAGGCCTTGGATTCTGAAATAATGGACCAAGTGCCATCCAAGAGGCGGAGTAGTAGGGTAAAGGCAGTGCCTTCCCCCTTGGCTCAGAAGGAAGATCAGTCTCTTCAGGGAGATGATCTCAGTCCTGAGGAAGGAACTGTCCCAGAGGAGCTTGAGCCTGATCAGGTTGAGTTCTTAGGGACAGGGGGCCCTTCCAGGGCAGATCTGAGCCAGGAGCAGCAGAGCTGCCCCTCTCTTGAACCCCTCAGACAGCAAGCTGCTGCTGAGGCTGCTGGGAATGCTAGTGGTCCCCATAAAGTATATTGGGATGATGGACTCTTGTACTCAGAGTGTAGAGACCCCAAGCCTGGTGCCACCAGGAGGTTGGTTATACCTCTGAAGTTCAGGGGCTTCCTATTGACCCTAGCCCATGATATTCCCCTAGCAGGTCACCTGGGCCAGAACAAGACTTGGGACAGACTTGTCCCTCACTTTCACTGGCCCCACATGTCTGAAGACACCAAGGAGTTTTGCAGCTCCTGTGTAACCTGCCAAGCCAGTGGGAAGGCAGGTGGCACCACAAAGGCCCCCCTGATACCACTACCTGTGGTGGGGGTTCCCTTTGAGAGAGTGGGGATTGATATTGTTGGTCCTATGGATCCCCAAACAGCATATGGGCACAGGTTTATCCTGGTGGTAGTGGACCATGCCATTAGGTACCCAGAGGCTATTCCCCTTAGGACCACTACAGCACCTGTGGTGGCAAGAGCCCTCCTGGGAATTTTCTCAAGAGTGGGCTTCCCTAAGGAGGTTGTATCAGACAGGGATGCAAACTTTATGTCTGGATACTTGAAGGCAATGTGGAAGGAGTGTGGAGTGACTTAAAAGTTCACTACACCCTATCACCCACAATGCAATGGTTTAGTTGAGAGATTCAACAAAACCTTAAAGGGCATGATTAAAGGGCTCCCAGAAAAGCTCAGGCAAAGATGGGACATACTCTTGCCCTGCCTTTTATTTGCATACAGGGAGGTGCCTCAAAAGGGGGTTGGCTACAGCCCTTTTGAACTTTTGTTTGGTCACCCTGTCAGGGGTCCATTGTGCTTGGTAAAAGAAGGATGGGAGTTACCTCTCAAGCCCCCAAAGCATGACATAGTGGACTATGTACTTGGTCTCCGCTCCAGGATGGCTGAATACATGAAAAAGGCAACTAAAAACCTTGAGGCTAGCCAGGAACTGCAAAAAGCCTGGCATGACCAAAAGGCTGTGCTAACTGTTTACCAGCCAGGACAGAAGGTGTGGGTGATGGAGCCAGTGGCCCCAGCAGCTCTCCAAGACAAGTGGAGTGGACCCCATACCATTGTTGAACAGAAGGGTGAGGTCACCTATTTAGTAGACCTAGGAACACCCAGGAGTCCCCACAGGGTTCTCCATGTCAACAGACTGAAACCATATGTGGACAGGGCAGACATGGGCTTGCTCATGGCTACTGATGAGGGACAGGAGGAAGAGAGTGACCCACTCCCTGACCTGCTCTCACAGAACCCTGATGATGGGTCAGTGGATGGTGTAGCCTTGGCAGGCAGCCTCACTGCTCAGCAGCAAACTGATTGTAGACAAGTGCTCAATCAGTACAGACATATGTTCTCTCTGACTCCAAGTCAGACCACCTGGTGCACTCATGAAGTGGACACTGGGGACAGTCTGCCTATTAAAAATAAGATTTATAGGCAACCTGACCATGTCAGGGACTGTACCAGGACAGAAGTCCAGAAAATGTTGGATTTGGGAGTTATTGAACCCTCAGATAGCCCTTGGGCTAGTCCAGTGGTCCTTGTGCCAAAACCTCACACCAGTGGTGGGAATAGAGAGATGAGGTTTTGTGTGGACTACAGGGGTCTCAATGCAGTCACTAGGACTGATGCCCATCCAATACCCAGGGCAGATGAGCTAATAGACACTTTGGCCTCAGCCAAGTATCTAAGCACATTTGACCTGACAGCTGGCTACTGGCAGATCAGACTAGCTGATGATGCAAAGCCAAAAACAGCATTCTCAACCCCTAGTGGACATTATCAATTTGTGGTAATGCCCTTTGGTCTGAAGAATGCACCTGCCACTTTTCAGAGGTTGGTGAATACAGTCCTTACAGGTCTGGAGGCCTACAGTGCAGCATATCTACATGATATTGCTGTCTTTAGCTCCACCTGGGAGGATCACCTGGTCCACCTCAGAAATGTTTTGGAGGCCCTGCAAAAGGCAGACCTCACTATCAAGGCCACCAAGTGCCAGATAGGGCAGAGTCAGGTTGTGTACCTGGGCCACCTTGTGGGTGGAGGCCAGGTTCAACCATTGCAGAGCAAAATCCAGACCATCATGGACTGGGTTGCTCCCACTACCCAGACTCAGGTGAGAGCCTTCTTAGGCCTGACTGGGTACTATAGGAGATTTGTCAAGGGGTATGGATCAATAGTGACACCCCTGAATGACTTAACTTCCAAGAAAATGCCCAAAAAGATTCAGTGGACAGCTAGCTGTCAAAAGGCATTTGGTGACCTGAAGCAGGCCATGTGCACTGCTCCCATTCTCCAGAGTCCTGATTACTCCAAGAAGTTCATTGTCCAAACAGATGCATCTGAATTGGGGGTAGGGGCTTTACTGTCACAATTGAATGATGAAGGTCAGGATCAGCCAGTAGCTTTTATTAGCAGAAGGCTGACCCCTAGAGAGAAACGTTGGTCAGCCATTGAGAGGGAGGCCTTTGCTGTGATTTGGGCTCTGAAGAAGTTGAGGCCATACTTGTTTGGTACTCACTTCCTTGTTCAAACAGACCACAAGCCCCTCCTATGGCTAAACCAAATAAAGGGTGAAAACCCCAAACTGCTTAGGTGGTCCATTTCCCTACAGGGGATGGACTTTACAGTGGAACATAGACATGGGAGTAACCATGCCAATGCAGATGGACTCCCTGACCTTGACTGGTAGGTCGCTCCCCCACCACACAGCTCCGTCTGTGTGCCCTGCTGCTGCCCCTGATTGTGCTCGTTTTTTTCCTTTCTGTGCCCCCTTGCTGCCCCTGATTGTGATCGTTTTTCCTTTCTGTGCCCCCTTGCTGCCCCTGATTGTGATCGTTTTTTCCTTTCTGTGCCCCCTTGCTGCCCCTGATTGTGATCGTTTTTCCTTTCTGTGCCCCCTTGCTGCCCCTGATTGTGATCGTTTTTTTCTGTGCCTGTTTCCCGCCGCTGCGCCCTGCGGCCCCGCCCCCTCACTGCCCATTCGCTGCCCCATTCCCTGCTCCTCCCTCCCAACTCCCCATTTATGGCGGCCGCTGCGTGGTGAAGAGAGCGACCCCTGACCTTGACTGGTAGGTCGCTCCCCCACCACACAGCTCCGTCTGTGTGCCCTGCCGCTGCCCCTGATTGTGCTCGTTTTTTTTCCTTTCTGTGCCCCCTTGCTGCCCCTGATTGTGATCGTTTTTTCCTTTCTGTGCCCCCTGCTGCCCCTGATTGTGATCGTTTTTTCCTTTCTGTGCCCCCTTGCTGCCCCTGATTGTGATCGTTTTTTCCTTTCTGTGCCCCCTTGCTGCCCCTGATTGTGATCGTTTTTTCCTTTCTGTGCCCCCTTGCTGCCCCTGATTGTGATCGTTTTTCCTTTCTGTGCCCCTTGCTGCCCCTGATTGTGATCGCTTTTTCCTTTCTGTGCCCCCTTGCTGCCCCTGATTGTGATCGTTTTTCCTTTCTGTGCCTGTTTCCCGCCGCTGCGCCCTTGCGGCCCCGCCCCCTCACTGCCCATTCGCTGCCCCATTCCCTACTCCTCCCTCCCACCTCCCCATTTATGGCGGCCGCTGCGTGGTGAAGAGAGCGACCCCTGACCTTGACTGGTAGGACGCTCCCCCACCACACAGCTCCGTCTTTGTGCCCTGCTGCTGCCCCTGATTGTGATCGTTTTTTCCTTTCTGTGCCCCCTTGCTGCCCCTGACTGTGATCGTTTTTTCCTTTCTGTGCCCCCTTGCTGCCCCTGATTGTGATCGTTTTTCCTTTCTGTGCCCCCTTGCTGCCCCTGATTGTGATCGTTTTTTCCTTTCTGTGCCCCTTGCTGCCCCTGATTGTGATCGTTTTTTCCTTTCTGTGCCCCTTGCTGCCCCTAATTGTGATCGTTTTTCCTTTCTGTGCCTGTTTCCCGCCGCTGCGCCCTGCGGCCCCGCCCCTCACTGCCCATTCGCTGCCCCATTCCCTGCTCCTCCCTCCCACCTCCCCATTTATGGCGGCCGCTGCGTGGTGAAGAGAGCGACCCCTGACCTTGACTGGTAGGTCGCTCCCCACCACACAGCTCCGTCTGTGTGCCCTGCTGCTGTCCCTGATTGTGCTCGCTTTTTTCCTTTCTGTGCCCCCTTGCTGCCCCTGATTGTGATCGTTTTTTCCTTTCTGTGCCCCCTTGCTGCCCCTGATTGTGATCGTTTTTTCCTTTCTGTGCCCCCTTGCTGCCCCTGATTGTGATCGTTTTTTCCTTTCTGTGCCCCCTTGCTGCCCCTGATTGTGATCGTTTTTTCCTTTCTGTGCCTGTTTCCCGCTGCTGCGCCCCTGCGGCCCCGCCCTCTCACTGCCCATTCGCTGCCCCATTCCCTGCTCCTCCCTCCCACCTCCGCATTTATGGCGGCCGCTACGCGGCCGCGCCGCTGGCGCGCCGAAGGCGCGCCTAAGGCAAGCCCGTCTGCGCCCGTCCGCGCCGTGACCGCGCCCAGCGCCAGACCCCCTGGTCCGGGCATCCCCCGCGCCCGCCACATCAACAGACGCCGATACGACGCCAGCACCCTCCACGCACTCAACCCCGGAAAAGATCACGCCTGCTACCAGGCCACCCCGAAGCGCACCCAAGGGCCCTTCACCTGCCGGAACTGCAGCTTCGCCAGCACCCGCCCCGCCAAACCACCGCCCAGGAAAGAACCCAACTACCTCAGATGCATCCTCCTCAACACCCGCTCCGCCCGCAAACACGCCATCAAACTCTGGGACCTTCTCGACTCAACCTCCCCAGACGTCGCATTCCTGACGGAGACCTGGCTGAATCCCGCTTCAGCCCCCGACATCGCCATTGCCATCCCGGACGGATACAAGATCACCCGCAGGGACCGCACCAACGGAGTCGGAGGAGGCATCGCCATCGTCCACAGGAACACCCTCAGAGTCTCAACCAACACCGACGACACCCTCAGCACCGCCGAACACATGCACTTCCAGATCCACACCGATCCCAACACCACCCTCAGAGGAACCCTCATCTACAGACCCCCGGACCCCGACCACAGTTCAGCGATTCCATCGCTGTCTTCGTCAGCACACACGCCATCGCCTCCACAGACTACATCCTCCTCGGGGACCTGAACTTCCACCTCGAGAACAACAAGGACACCAACTCCACCACCCTGATCGACAACCTCGCCACCCTCGGACTCAGACAGCTCGTGACTACACCCACCCAAGCCGCCGGCCACACGCTAGACTCCATCTTTTCCGCAAGCCCACACGTCTCCTTCAACCACACCTCCGAACCCCACTGGACTGACCACCACTGCATCCACTTCACCTACAGGAAGCCCACCACGCACCACCGCACCGAACAAATGCCTCGCCGCTGCTGGAGCAGAGTCACGGAAGACCAGCTAACCACAACCCTCGCCCTGAGCCCACCCGCCGAACCCTCCGACCCCGACACCGCCGCCCGCAACCTCAGACAGTGGATCAACGACTGCGCCAACACCCTCGCCCCGCTCAAGAATCCGCCCAACAGCCACACCAGCAAGAAAGCCACCTGGTTCACCGAAGACCTCCAGGCCTCCAAACGAACATGCCGAAAACTGGAGAAGATCTGGCTCCACGAACGGACAGCGGACAGCTACGCCGCCCACAAGAGTGCCACCCGCAATCACCATCACCTCATCAGATCCGCCAAAAGGGCCTCACTCAAAGACCGCCTAGACAACAACGCACACAACAGCAAAGAGCTCTTCAACATCGTGAAGGAACTCTCCAACCCCAGCTCCAACACCAACGACATCCAGCCGTCGCAAGACCTGTGCGACTCACTGGCCACCTCCTTCCACCGCAAAATCGCCGACATCCACGACAGCTTCAACACCACGACCGCCCCGGCAACCACCGAGACCACTGCCCCCACAACCACCAACCGCCTGCTCTCCTGGACCAACATCAACGACGAGGACACCAGCGAGATCATGAACACCATCCACTCCGGTTCACCGCTAGACCCGTGCCCTCACCACATCTTCAACAAAGCCAGTACAGCCATCGCGCCCCATCTCCGGAAAATAATCAACATCTCCTTCGAGACAGCAACCTTCCCGGAAAGCTGGAAGCACGCCGAGATCACCGCCTTACTCAAGAAACCCAAGGCAGACCCCAAGGACCTCAAGAACTTCCGACCCATCTCTCTGCTCCCGTTCCCCGCAAAGGTCACCGAGAAAATCGTCAACAAACAACTGACCCGCTACCTCGAGGAGAACAACATCCTGGACCCTTCCCAGTCCGGCTTCCGCAGCAACCACAGCACCGAAACCGCCCTCATCGCCGCCACCGATGACATCAGGACCCTGCTAGACAACGGAGAAACAGCAGCCCTCATCCTCCTGGACCTATCAGCCGCCTTCGACACGGTCTGCCACCACACACTACGAACACGCCTTCACGACGCCGGGATCCAAGAGAAGGCCCTGGACTGGACCACATCCTTCCTTTCCGGCAGAACACAAAGCGTCCGCCTCGCCCCCTTCCGATCCAAGGCCACCAAGATCATCTGCGGCGTACCCCAAGGCTCCTCCCTCAGCCCAACGCTGTTCAACATCTACATGGCACCCCTCACCCACGTCGCCCGACAGCACAACCTCAACATCATCTCCTACGCCGACAACACCCAGCTGATCCTCTCCCTCACCAAAGACCCTCACACCGCCAAAGCCCACCTCCACGAAGGAATGAAGGCCGTCGCCGAATGGATGAGGACCAGCCGCCTGAAGCTGAACTCGGACAAGACGGAGGTCCTCATCCTTGGTTCCAACCCTTCAGCCTGGGACGACTCCTGGTGGCCAACATCACTGGGAACAGCCCCGCCACCCACCGACCACGTACGCAACCTAGGGGTCATCCTCGACCCCACCCTCTCCATGACTAAGCAGGTCAACGCCGTTTCCTCCTCCTGCTTCAACATCCTCCGAATGCTCCGCAGGATCTTCAAGTGGATCCCCACCGAAACAAGAAAAACAGTCACCCAGGCCCTCGTCACCAGCAGGCTGGACTACGGAAACGCCCTCTACGCAGGAACGACGGCTAAGCTCCTGAGACGGCTGCAACGCATCCAGAACGCCTCTGCACGTCTTATCCTCGACATCCCCCGACGCAGCCACATCACACCCCACCTGAGAGACCTGCACTGGCTCCCTGTCAACAAGAGGATAACCTTCAAGCTCCTCACCCACGCACACAAAGCACTCCACAACTCCGGACCAGCCTACCTCAACAGACGACTCAGCTTCTACACCCCCACCCGCCAGCTCCGCTCGACCAGCCTCGCCCTCGCCACAGTCCCCCGCATCTGGAAAACGACCGCCGGCGGCAGATCCTTCTCCCACCTCGCTGCCAAGACCTGGAACACCCTCCCCACCAACCTCCGACAGACCCAAGACCTACTGGCCTTCAGAAGACTCCTCAAGACCTGGCTCTTCGATCAGTAGCAGCACCACCCCCCTCTTCCCCCAGCGCCTTGAGACCCTCACGGGTATGTAGTGCGCTTTATAAGTGACATGATTGATTGATTGATTGATAGGTACTTCCACTTAGAACATGAAGACTCAACTGGTCAAGGTTAGTTTAATGTCCCTACGTTTGGGGGGGGGGGTTGTGTAGGAGAGTTGGATCTGCTTCATATGGGTACCCCCACTTTTTGCTGATGCTTCACTGTTTTTCGACTTTAGTCTGGCTGGGGCCCTGCTAATCAGAACCCCAGTCTAGCTGCTTCCTCTCTAAAATGGTTTCCATGTGCCTTAGGCACATCTCTGATTGGAATCTGAGTGCCCTTATAAGTCCCTAGTATATGGTATACTATGTACCCAGGGCATAGGTACCTCAGAGACCTACCAGGGGCTGCAGCATGTATTGTGCCACCCCTGGAAGGCCATCCAAAATGACACCACAGGTCTGCTACTGCAGCCTGGGTAAGGTGGTGCATGCACCCCTTACTGTGATATAGGTTACCTATATCACTACATATGTACACACATACAAACCTATAAGTCACTCCTATGGCAGGCCTTATCAATACTGAAGGCAGAGTGCTTGGTTCTTATGTGAGAGGGTGCCCCTGCATGAGCAGAGCCCCTCTGCAGCGTTCGGAGACCCTTCTCTGATGCTGTTTGTAGTGCAGCCTGACCATATACTCTTAAGTGCATTATATCCTCGCGGTACAATGCTAACTTTGGACTGGCTGCACCAAAACATGTCGTGTTTGGTGTCAAACATCTTGGAATACTACCCCCCCCGCCAGTTCTGGCGGCGGGGGTAGCATTCCACCCTTCTAGAGGGAGAGACATGTACACTCTTCTTTCCAGAGCCCTGGCATCACAAAATGGATGCCGCTGCCACAGACACGGGTCTGGCCTCCTGCTGCTGACTGAAACTCCGGCAGGGGAGGCCTGGACAATATGTTTCCTGTCGCAGGGAGGTGTAACCACCTCCCCAGACAGGATAATGTGTATTGGGGCTGGGCGGGAGCACTCTCTGGTGCTCAGAAGTCCTGCACTGGGGGCACACTTGGTGTCCCTGTGCATATGCCAGTTCAAACCGGTTGCAGGGGCTACCTGCCCCTGCTCTGGTGTGAAACTGGACAAAGGGAATGGGTGTAACCACCCTCTTCCCTGACCCTCCCATAGGTGGGTCCCCAGAGTATGTCCAACCCCTAACTTGGTATAAGTATGGGACCCCAGTCCTTAGGACTTTAGATTTACCTGGACGAAACTCTGATACAGAATCCTGGACCTTCGACGCTCTACTTTAAGATTAGAGGACTGAAGAATCTCCCTTGGGGTCAAGGAGTGACTCCCCTGCTTGGCAGGCACCTAAGAAGCAATTGTCCAGTCTGCATCGTTGAAGCTCCCGCCGGACGCTGAAGTCTTTCCATCACCAGAGGTGGATTTCCAGACTTCCCCGCGGCTGCCCTGAGTCCCCAGCAAAGCTGAGGCCCGTAGCTGTCATGGGTAACGTGGAACCGTGACCCCTGGACACCGAGTACTTTTGCAAGTGCATCCTCTTCCTGGTCTCCCACAAAATTGTGCTTTGGGCTCCGAGTAGCCCCCGCCTCCAGCACCGACCGCACCGAAGATCACTGGCCTCCACTCCACGAGTGTCCTGTAAGCCAGCTCCAAGTGCGTCCACTTGAGGCTCCTTTGCGGTCGCTAGTCCATTGGCTAGTGGGCCCTCCCGAAGGCAACTCTTCTTTTGCTTGGGCTTTCCTGGTTGCTCCAGACGTGCCCTGACTTACCTTCGCTGGGTGAGTCCCTCAGACCTTGCTGGACTGTACCACCGTCCTTCTTTATTTCCACGTGACTTGCCGTTGCCAAGGCTTGTTGGGTCCAATCCGGTCGCCGACACCCCTGCAATCGACAGACGTCATGGGACAGCTCGAATCCAGCTCCTGGTTGTCATCAATGCCTCCTGGACCTCGTGGCTGAAGAGTCAAGACGACCGTCAACCTACCTGAAGCACCCGACATCGGTGGGCATCTGCTCATCGCCTTCCTGGTCACTGGCTAGTGACCCAGACTCTGTCCCCTCTGCTTTCAGGTTCTTCAAATCTTCGCTCCACCTTTGGATCCACCCGAACACTTTCGACTTGGTCGCCAGCAGCACTTTGCAGCAGATTCCCATTGAAAACGACGACGAAACCCGACCCCGAAAGACACCTATGCACCCGGCTTCCCTGGGTGAGGTAACTCGAGTAATCCGGTGCTCCCGTGGGTATAGACTCTAGAACAACCTAGTTCTAAAGGGGTTTGCTCCAAGTCCTCCTCTAAGTGTCCTTTTTCTTTAAAACTCCAACCGCGACAATCCCCATAGAAGTCAACGGCGGCTCGCGGCTGTGTTCTTACACTGCACGCGTCCCCCGTGGGTCCCCTGTGTCACTACCTTGGGTGATTCCTTGAGGGCCAAGCACTTCTACAGGCTCTAGGCCTTGTGTCTAGCTCAGTCGTGGTTCTTATACCACTTTATTGGTATATGGTTTGGTATGCCCCTAGGGCTCAAACGTGTATTTGTGCTATTACTGTTGATAACTGACTTGTAACTTATGTACTTCAAACTCTAGCCTCATAAAGAGACTCGAAGGGTGTGTTTAAGACTAAATACATATATTTTAAATATATACCTGGTGTGGTCCTCTTTCATTTGGTCACTCAAGAGATTATAGACTGGTAAAACAAGCTGCTTTACATTCCTTCAAGACTTAGCCTGAAAGCTGCTCTCCATAGCTACCACTAGGATAGCTTTCAATAAAGGTTGTCTTTAACCTATCTCCAATAAGGGGTTGTTTGGACTGGTGCAAGGTGCCCACTATAATTAGTGGACAGCATATACCAGGCCAACTTCTCACAGGCATTACATTCCAAAGAAATGGATTCCCATCTCTTTTGACACTGTAGCCTACTGTCCCTTGTATACTGCTAAATTCTAGATCATTCAGGAACAGCACAACTTTAATTTTCATATTGCATTTGGGCAACTGTGCTGGACCTTATGTATAAAAGCCCGTTGTCCCTCTATTTGTGAATACTTCCTCTCAGTGTCTCAGACTGGACCCTGGCTCCTTTCACCTCTGGTTCTCGTGGTTCAAATCTTTCCTCTCTGGGTGATTTCAATATCTCACACAGGGATCCCTTCTTCACTTGCCCGGTCAGGTCTTATCTGGGGTCCGAAGTACAATCCTGATGTCACTTGTTTCCTTAAGCATGTACCTCTGCTATCTTCTTTTATATTAGGTTACTTTACTCTTGTGTAGCTCATACCTGCCACTGCCAGAACTCATAGCACTATTAGCTGTTGGGACTGTCTGTTTCCACATGCTCGTGTCTGGGAAGCTAGGGAAGTGGATCAACAGTTAAATGAAGTTGTGTGATGGAGTGTTTGTTGTCTCCTTGTGTGGCCTGCGTATACCTGAACCAGTATCAGTGCTTCTCATTCTCAGTGACCCATGTCTTTCTGCACTGCTATCTGTGTCTCCCAGTGGCAATCCCTCCCTGTCCTATGGTACATGTTTCTCTGTTCCTCGATCACTGTCTCCCTGTCCCATAAACCAAGTATCCCTGTCCACTGCACCATGTTACTTCAACTTCTCAGTGTCAATGTCTCTCTGTAGTGCCAGTGTCTCCAGGCATCAGTCTCTCTCATTGATAGTGGCAGTCTCTCCACCTCAGTATCTCCTTGTACCACCATCCATATAACCAGTGCTTAATTTGTGCCAGTGTTTTCCAGTGTTCGTCACCAGCAGCTATTTTTAAACACCATTACCTATTTATGAGAACCCTCCAAATGGTGGTGCTGTGTGTATAATTTTAAGGAAAGTTTATTAGTGGAGCATTTAATTGTTTAATTTAGCTTAAAAATGATAAACACTAGGAGTTAAACCTGAAGTTTAAAGTAGCATGTAGGTTGTACAGCTGCACTGGACCTGTGTGAAATACCTTGGCCCACGACACTAAACGTTTGACAAACTAAGCACTGCATATACCCCCACTCCAGCGGCTGCATCTTCCTGTACCACAAGCACTCTTTCCAAGAGTTATTCTGCCTCAGCCCCAAGATGGTCTTGTCACATGGCCATAGTGTCTCCATGTCGCCGTGGCTCCTATTTTAGAGTCTTCCAGTCCCAGACTAGGGGACTGATTTAGAGTTTGCCATGCTTGTACATGTTTCTATTTGTCTATCTATATGCCTTGGTCTACGTCTTCCTCTCCATGGGCCTATATGTTCATGGGTCTCCCTGCCCAAATGAGCACCTTGTTATTCCCAATTGAATAATATGTCATGTTGTGAGATATTGGATGTGAATCCCATCTTTGAACTCACCAAGAAGATTAATGGTCTGCTGAAAAAATGGGATGATAACTGCCTGCTTAATGTAGATGAATACTTCTACTTTTGTATAGATCGCCCCAGGTACCCGTGTCGATATACCCTCCCTAAAATCCACAAGAACTTTCCCTTTCCAACAGGGAAGCCCATCGTCTCAGGTATTGGTGGGCCCACTGAATGACCATCAGAGTTTGTAGATATATTTCTACAGCCATTCGTAACTAACTTTCCTTCACATATACGTTACAGTAAACATTTTAAATCTGTTAAATTATGTAGTGTGGGAGTCTGGAATGCTAACGGTGATGCTTGTTGTGGTGTCTTTGAATACTAGTATGAGAAATGACAAGGGGATAACAGCACTTAGGCGTACACTAAATACAAGACCTATAACGTTATTTGAAGACACAGAGATGTTGTTGTCGATGATGGAACTGATTCTTGATAACAATGTATTTCTGTTCAATAATATACGGAACAGGCAACTACAAGGGACTGCGATGGGTACCAGGTTTGCCCCCTCTTAGGCAAACCTCTTCATGTGTTGGTTTGAGGAAGGGCATATCTGGGGCCCATGGGGCGCACAATGGACGAGCATATTTTGTACCGGGGACGATACATAGATGATTGTTTTATGATATGGACTGGTGATGTGGTACAACTTGATCACTTTTGTGAAAATATAAACAACAATGATTCTAATATACGCTTCACATATCAATTTAGTAAAGAGAAGATTGTCTTTCTTGATGTTGAACTGTATGTCAGGGATAATATGATACACAGCAGTCTTTTCCACAGGCCAACTTCCTGTACTGCAACCTTACATGCCACTGGTTCACACCCCAATTGCCAGATTAATGCAATCTCCTTTGGGGGAATGATGCGGGCTAGATGCAATTGTAGTGAAAACAGGAGTTTCAGAAATATCTGCAAAACATGGAGACTAGATTCCTGCAGAGAGGTTACAGTGCACACATTATTAGATCAGCCAGAAATAGGATAATGTGGGTTGACCGGAGAAGCACCCTGAGTGCGAGCACACATGACAGGGGCAAACCAAAGTCATTTCGGCTCATCACTGAATACAGCCAGACATCACATAGGTTCCTCAAATGTTTACGGAGGCACTGTCACCTTCTGCAGGCTGACAAGATGCTGAATGGATGTCTGTCAACTAGACCTGATATGACCTTCCATAGAGGCAGGTCTCTAAGGGCTTTATTGAGCCCCAGCTATTCAAAGCAGCAGCCTAATTAGCTTAAACAGCGATCATTGGGCTTTTATAAGTGCGGCCACTGTGGGATGTACAGATGGGCATTGGATAAAACCAAGAGTGTCAGAAATGGGGATACAGAAGAGTACACTATGAGCTTTACCTTCAATTGCAGCACAAAATTTGTGGTATATGTCATCGTATATAAGTGTAACGGCATCAATGTAGGGAGTACTTTTAGAGCTCTGAGTGACAGGGTTGGCAAAGACATGAGGGTCGTAAAATCCAGTGATGCTAAATACCCGGTAGCGGTTCATGCAAGTGAGTGCCAAGCACAGGTACTACATAGGAGCCTTATGTTTTTTGGCATTGATCATGTGATCAGGTACCCCAGAGGTAGGAACAGGGAATTGTACTTAAGGTGGCATGAAGCAATTTGGATAAAGAAACTAAGGGCGGTGGAAAGTGGTCTAAATATAGACCACAAACGACAGCATTTTTTGGGAGGCTGCATTACTGTGAATTACTATGCACTGATTGTAATGTGACAGGTGCGTTATTGCCTCTCCATCTAGGTAACATTGGTGCCAGTGTGGAAACTACATGAGTCTACAACTATGAGACTAAACAATAGGAGGGTTAAGTGCAAACTTACAGAATTATATGAGTGCCTGATATATACTGCATTGTCAGGCTGTGACACTGATCTCTCACTCTGGCCCACCTCCTCTAACAACATAAAAGGTAACAATTAGGTTGTTCATATTAACGTGTACTTTTTTGCTGACACATGGATCTGGTGTTGATAGGCTAAAGAGATGTATCGCCAGCACATAAGTACTGTACCTGCTAAATTTGGAAGGTGACTGTGATTATTACAAATAGAAAGTCCTTACTTTAATGCACTTCCTGAAATTGAGGTTGTTCTGATGCAGTGATTGCACATTTAAAGTGGCGGCTGGCTGGACCTCCTCAGTGTTGAGACATATGGGAACTAGATGACTAGTATTTATGTACGTAATGCAAGGGCGGTGGGGTTCCATCTTCCATTTTACGATCATGTACTTTGGATTATTGATTTTATCAGATGATATACAAAAAGGTGGTAGTCCTTTTTTAATTTTTGATAGTGAGACTATTAGAATGTGGAGGAATAGAGTTTACACATGTTGACCAAACCATAAACAGACAGGGAGTCCGTCTTTATTTCACGATTGTGCAGAGACAATAGTATTAAGATGATGTTTGTTTATGTTACTTATTTTATGTACATGGTTGGTTGATTTTTGTTGGGAATATATGCTTTAAGATGGCAACCGTATCAGGCCCGAATAGGAAGTATGTTTCCTGATGTGCCACTAGTTCACGAGATAGGGACATTGCGAGATAGGGACATTGTTCAAATACAGAGTTTTCACACTTAAAGATGGTGGCTGAACTAGCATTAGAACGGGAGCCCAGCTTAATTAAATACGATTGTGCCAGGCAGCGGCAATTATATGACTTCTGCTTATGTCATTTACATTCAATGTTTATATTATTTGCCATTATGAGCAGATATAAGGCGGGCAGTAAATACATATTGAAAGATGGTGGACATGTGTACATGAGCTGATGAATCCGTCTTTGATGATGCTTCACATTTTGGACTGAAATATTGCTGATAAAAATAGCACCAAGATGGCGCCCGACAAGGACGCCAGTTGCCTGGGTGCACACACCCTAGGCTGTTTGCACATATTGAGCGCGGTGTATATACGTATGACTGGAGACCCATCACGGGGAACTTACTTTAACTAAAGGGGGACTGGGAACAAGATAGTCCTGTTTAAAATGCTGATCTGATTTAGTATATGTATATTTTCTTTTAGATATGGCCCTTCATGATATGCAGTACATGCTGATTATACTAGCAGGTTTCGAGTGCGGTTTATTTGAAGTAAGCATTGTGATCGACCACGGAGGAATTATTTCTTTTTAAGGAGGGACTTTGGCCAAGACCATTCTGATATACAGTGATGCCTGATACTATGTAACAATACCTTTCTTTAGATATGGTCATTTGTGATTAGATGATAACAGTCAGGTCCACACGCTGACTTCCCGCATGGCTGGAGTGCGCTTTTAATTGTGGTGAGTAGGCGGTTACTTATGTGAGGGCTCACAGACAAAGATGAGTTGCCCGAAATACAGAGCTGTGGTATACAGTGAATAGATTTTACTTTCCTTTTCTCTGATATAGAAATATATACGCTAAGGAAATCTGGATGTTTCACCAGGGACAAGAGGTTGTCCCTGATTTGAGGTACTCATTTGGAGGGGGTGGTAGACACATTACCCTGGGTTTTAATATTTGATTTTGGTTTGATTATAGTGTCAGAGGATACAAGCAAGGTATTTGTTACACTATACTGGAGTTTTGGTGATTTTGGGCTTTGGAATGAGGTGGTATTGTGTATAAGGTCACTAATGTGTGCCCTTCTCTTGTAGATAAATGCCTCACTTATAAGGTATTGGTATACACCACTGTGCACTAGATTTGGCTTCTCTCTGGGTATTAATTCTGGTTTCACTTTGGGCCTATAGTGAGCGCAATGGGCTTTTTTATTGGATCGAGGGGCAATTGACATGTGACACAAGGGGCTGCATGTGTATATTTATGCCAATGATGTTTGTTTACTTATTGATGTTTTCTGTGACTTAAAGGGTTATCAACGGGTAAGAAATTATTCTGTATGATGTTGATATTAAGCGTGGGTGGTAAACTTCCCTCCGCCGGCGGAGTTCACAGAGTTTTTGTCACTCCGCACTCTGCTTGGAGGGCGGAGTTTAGCAAAAACTCAGCCTATGCCACGGAGCATAGTTTACCGGCACCCAAGTGGCCTCAGACTGCTAAGAAGAGAACGTGGCCACTGTATCGTAGCACTGCGCATGCCAGAAGGGGAGATTCTATTCATAAATGCATGCCCAGACAGTGGAAAAACAGTGAGGCTGGCGTCCTACTACTGCGCGTGCGCATTATATGCAAGACTAAGCATCATGGGGGCTGAGCTGACATGGATGTGAGCATCAGGAGCCTAGGAGGTTGAAGTGGAGGCTGCTGGTTTGGCGGCGCTGTGCTGGAGCCGGTGCAGATGGCAGGCTCAGAGCCTGAGGTATGGAGCAACGGAGGGCACGGCCTGACAACGGCCCTATGCCTCCCTGTTTGCCGTGCAGTGTCGTACAGTGGTGCAGTGACCCTCGAGTTGGCTTCCCTCGCCTGTGCTGGTGCTGTCGGTGCAGCAGTCGGGAGGTATAGGTAGGCCCTCTGACTTTAGAGGTATGCCCTGCTCTGGAAGACTGCAGGGAAGTGCTCTCTCACAGGCGCTTGTGAGGGATGCACCACCCTGTGGAATTTCTGCATAGTGCAACTTTGCGAGCTCCACCCACCCCTAGTTGGTATTAGACCCTAACTCTGCATCTGATTTTTGCTCCACCATATAAAGTATGAATCATAACATGAGGTTAATGTTTTGAGCACTTGCATGAAAGCTACTGATGCCTGGGTTTCCACCATACTTTGATGACGTAGCCTATGTATCAAGGCCAAGGTGTATTAAGTCACAGGGTGATTGCTGTGCATGCTGTGGACATATCTTTTATTTATGTGAAATGGAGGCATTCTGTTTTGTTTTAGCCCCCATGAAGTCGTGGGGTGAGACGCCCATCGACGAAACTTGTGTTGGTTAAGGGAACAGGACCAATAAAGAATTAACTTTTGATACGAATGAACTTTTGGAGAATATTTATGATAAATGTGCATTTATTTTGTGTGCGCTTAACGGCTCCGGGCCACATGTACGATCATTTCCTTTTGCAACTCGCAATTTGCGTATTCTAGTGACTCGCAATTTGCGAGTCGCAAAGGAACTGTACTAATGTGTCTGAGACACATTTGGCAATTCCGAATGGGGTTGCAAATTACCTGCCTCATCAATATTTATCAGGCAGCTCGCAATTTGCGACCCATTTAGAATGGGCAATAACACAGGAATGGTGGCTTGCTGGGAACAGCAGACCCCCATGTCTATGTTTGCGTTTTAAATAAAGCAACTTTTTTTTGATGCAGCCGGTTTTCCTCAAAGGAAAATGGGATGCATTTCAAAAACAAAAATGAAACGTTTCAGTTTCATTTTTTAAGAGCAGGCAGTAATCTATGGGATCAGTGACTGCTCTTAAAAAAGTTTTCGCTGCCAAACACAAAGGGACCCTGGTGACCCTTTCTCGTTTGTGACTGGCTTACCACCTACTTGACGTAAGCTGTAAACTGCGATTGTTTTGTGACCACATTCACAAAACAATCGTACATCCCCCTGTGACTCTCTATTAGGAAGGGACGACCTTGGCCCAACCCTTCCTAATAGCAACTCACAAACCCTATTTTTCGAAAAATAGGGTTGATACATGCTACAATCCTTTTTAGCGGTCACAAACGGCCCGAATCTCCGTTTGCAACCACTAAAAATGGTCGTACATGTCGCCCTCTGTTATTTGTTTATAAAACCCTAGTGTTTGTTAGGAGATGCAGGGTTGACATCTTCCCTTTTTAAAGCACCGCTGGAATATATCTATTGTAGCAGATACTTGTGTACTATCAGTGAGCGCCAGGATTCCTTAATCACCTCTGTTTACAGTCACCAAATGAGTCCCTGTCCACCTGTCTGAATCTATTTGTCCCAGTGTCTGAGTCTCCCTGTCCTGTTGTCAAAGGCTCCCTTACCCAGTTTCCATGTGTCTCTCTGCCACTGTGCATTTCTTATTTTTCCAGGGTTGGTGTCTCCACCCCATTGTTCATGTCTCTTTGCCCCAGGGCCCTCCTTTTTAAGGGTCCTTCTTGTCCCAGTGTCTCCCAGCCCCTGTCTATGAATCTCCTACTGCCAATGTCAGTGTGACTCCCAGCCCCAGTGTTAGTGTCTCCTTGTGCCAGTGATTCTCTGCCCCCATGTCCACGTCTCTGTCCCAATGTCAGTGTGTCCCCCTGCACCAGCGTCAGTTTCTCCCTGTGCTTGTGTTTCCCTGACACAATGTCAACGTCTCTGTCCCAGTGTCAGTGTGTCCCCCTGCCCCAGTGTGTCTCCTGGTGCCAGTGTTTCCCTGTCCCCATGTCCACATCGTCCCAGTGTCGGTGTGTCTCCCTGCCCCTATGTGTCTCCTGGTGCGAGTGTTTCCCTGTCCTCATGTCCACGTCTCTGTCCCAGTGTCCATGTGTCCCCCTGCTCCAGCGTCAGTGCCTCCTTGTGCCAGTGTTTCCTTGTCCCAAGGTCCACGTCTCTGTCCCAGTGTCAGTGTGTCCCCCTGCACCAGCGTCAGTGTCTCCTTGTGTTTGTGTTTCCCTGTCCCAATGTCCATGTCTCTGTCCCAGTGCCGGTGTGTCCCCCTGTCCCAGCGTCAGTGTCTCCTTGTGCTTGTGTTTCCCTATCCCACTGTCCACATCTCTGTCCTAGTGTCGGTGTGTCTCTCGAGCCCAGCGTGTCTCCTTATGTCAGTGTTTCTCTGTCCTCATGTCTACGTCTCTGTCCCATTGTCTGTATGTCGCTCTTCCCTGGTGTCAGTGCCTCCTTGTGCCAGCGTTTCTCTGTCCCAGTGTCCGTGTGTCTCCCTGCCCCGGCGTCATCCCTGACTCTTTCTGTGTAAGATGCACAGAGCACAGCACCTGATACAAGCTGGGTCGCCTCCTCCATGCTGAGCTCCAGCGGAAGGAAACTCTTGGACGCCCCCATGGGGAAAAGGAAAGTTCTAGTAATGGGGACAGCAGGGATTTTACAGGTAAGAGTCTGGGTGCTTCTCTTCCTGACAGGGATGCAGGTAGCACGGCTGGTGCAAGGGCTACCGGGGTACTGATAGTATGGGTGCAGGGGGGTGCAGGTAGCACGGCTCGGGCAATGGTTACAGGGGTACTGGTAGTATGGGTGCCGGGGGTGCAGAGGGTGCAGGTAACACAGCTGGTGGAATGGCTACAGGGGTTCTGGTAGTATGGGTTCAGGGGGTGAAGGTGACACAGCTGGTGGAATGGCTACAGGGGTACTGGTGGTATGGATGCAGGGGGTGCAGGGGGGTGCAGGTAACACTGCTTGTTTAACGGTTACAGGGGTATTGGTAGTATGGGTGCAGGCAGCACGGCTGGTGCAAGGGCTACCGTGGTACTGGTAGTATGGGTGCAGGGGGGTGCAGGCAGCATGGCTCGGGAAATGGTTACAGGGGTACTGGTAGTATGGGTGCAGAGGGTGCAGGTAGCACGGCTCGGGCACTGGTTACAGGGGTACTGGTAGTATGGGTGCAGGGGGTGCAGGTAACACAGCTGGTGGAATGGCTACAGGGGTACTGGTAGTATGGGTGCAGGGGGGTGCAGGTAGCATGGCTCGGGCAATGGTTACCAGGGTACTGGTAGTATGGGTGCAGAGGGTGCAGAGGGTGCAGGTAACACAGCTGGTGCAAGGGCTACCGGGGTACTGGTAGTATGGGTGCAGGGGAGTGCAGGTAGCACGGCTGGTGCAAGGGTTACAGGAGTACTGGTAGTATGGGCACAGGGGGATGCAGGTAGCACGGCTCGGCAATGGTTACCGGGGTACTGGTAGTATGGGTGCAGAGGGTGCAGGTAACACAGCTGGTGCAACGGCTACCGGGGTACTGGTAGTATGGGTGCAGAGGGTGCAGGTAACACAGCTGGTGCAACGGCTACAGGGGTACTGGTAGTATGGGTGCAGAGGGTGCAGGTAACACAGCTGGTGCAACGGCTACTGGGGTACTGGTAGTATGGGTGCAGAGGGTGCAGGTAACACGGCTGGTGCAAGGGCTACAGGGGTACTGGTAGTATGGGTGCAGCAGGGTGCAGGTAACACAGCTTGTGCAACGGTTACAGGGGTATTGGTAGTATGGGTGCAGGCAGCACAGCTGGTGCAAGGGTTACAGGAGTACTGGTAGTATGGCTGCAGAGGGTGCAGGTAGCACGGCTCGGGCAATGGTTGCAGGGGTACTGGTACTATGGGTGCAGAGGGTGTAGGTAACACAGCTGGTGCAACGGTTACAGGGGTCCTGGTAGTATGGGTGCAGGTAGCACGGCTGGTGCTAGGGCTACCGGGGTACTGGTAGTATGGGTGCAGGTAACACAGCTGGTGCAAGGGGTACAGGGGTACTGGTAGTACGGGTACAGTGGTACCGATTGCACGGATGGTGTCCTGGAACTAGAACTGCTCGGCCACCATCAGCCTCCCCATAGCCTGGTGTGTGGGGGTCAGCCAGCCTTGACTATGGCTTGGAGTAGAGTGAACCTGTGCTGCTCTTCCAAACCAAGAGAACCTCGGCTCATACATCATCACAAGAAGAGGGAGCACTTCCGCTGGAGGCATGGATGACAAACCCACCCGGAAGAGAACACGGCAGGCCACAACCAGACAACCCGAACACCCGGCGGCACGGCCTCCACCCAGCCAGGGAGTCTGTCCCTACACCCGCAGCTGGAGTCGGGCGGGCTGTTGACAGAAATCATGCCAAGCTGCCTTTGGATTCAGGGCAGCCATGGAACAGCGCCCTGTGGCCATCCGCGTGACCCAGGGCACAAGTGCTAAAAAAATAAGTGGGGGGACTAACCTAGTTAATCAGTATGCAAGTGGCATCGCAGCGCGTGACATCACGGTGCATGACATCGCAGCGCGTGACATCACAGCGCGTGACATCACAGCGCGTGACATCACAGCGCGTGACATCACAGGAACTGTCATCACAAGAAGTGACATCAGATCTTAAGCCCTCACATATATGTTTAGCAGGTGTATCATGAGTACATTTGAGCACATTTCGAGCATACTTGCAAACCCTCCTGATTTAGGCAGAAGATTCACACTTTTGTACGCTACACATAAAACAATGTTACCTTATATCATCGTTAAGTTTTCTCTACCCATAGTGCTTTAAAAGAAATAGTGATATTTATATTATTACAACGCCTCCTCAGGGGTAGCAAGCGTTATATAAATGCTATTTATTTTGTGCAAATGCTGGGAAACATCAACACATCTGAAGTTTTTACCGTGCATGCATATCGCCTAAACAGAGCCTGAACAAAGTTAAAAGCTGCCTCTCTTCAGTATGTGTGAAGTGCTAACAAGGTGTGAGCCTTTGTTTCCCCTCTGCTGCATTTGCTTCTAGGTGTGAGGCTCCTGACTGCTGCCAGCCAGGAAACTCCAACACAAGGAGGCCTGATGACCCCTCAAATTCGGCCTTTGTTATGAGCCCAGCAGGAGTCAGAACTAAGAGAGCCCGGTCCCGCCTGCACGTTGTTGCAGATAGAAACCAGATAACAACGTGCATGCGCTGCAGGATGTGTCCCGGTGTTTGTAATTTACACCGGGACGAATTCAGCATATTTTACAGTGGGGTCACTCTTCTTTTCAGGGTGGACGGCGTCCACCCTGTGAAAAAAGTGGGGGGACACCGTCCACCCGCGTGTACCCCCGACTCGTGCCCTGGCGCGATCCCACATTGCACGTTTCCTCGGCTCACCCACTCCTTACAGCTAGAAGCTCATTGGGTGAATACAGTGTGCAGGGCCATGCCGCACAGCTCCATTCACACGATCATTCTGAGATGCAGGGAGCGTGTGTTATTTGTGCAGTTCCTGAGACCTTGGTTCTTTCCGGGGATGGATACAGCGCATCTATTATACCTCGCCACTGTTGAACTGTACTTAAAACGACCACCGAGACTCCATTTTGTGTTGCCATGCTCTCAGCAACCTGGTAAAGAATTGCTTTTTGTGTCTCTGTTGGAGCTTGCTTAACCTTCCCCGCTCCTTGTGGTTGAGCCTGAGAAGCTGCTTGTGTACCCCGCCCCCGGTTGCGCCAGAGACTTAGCCGCATCCTGTCCACTGTTGATAATTCAGCCTCCCACGACCAACAACTGTGCTTCGTGACCACGCCATCTGGGCACGGAAGTCAGAGGCTGTGTGTATTGTGCAATCAGAGACAGATGCTCTGTGACCACGCCATCTGGGCACGGAAGTCAGACCCGATGAACATTGTGCAACCAGAGGCAGAAGCTCCCTGGCTACGATTGCGCCACCCGAGGCTGATGAGGAACTTGTATTGTGTAACGAGTGTGGCTAGTGCTATAATTATGTGTGCGCTGCGGAGTGAAGCAGCAGTCTCCGTAGAATTGTCTTTGTGCCATTCTGGGACCCTGTCCTTAGCTCGAGCTAATAAAATAACTTACTTCCCTCCATAGCTAAGTTGTCCTGGTCTCTTTGGTAACATAAGATTGAGAAGGAGAACCCGTAGATTCCAGGTGTTCCCTGCACCGCTGGCTTTGACCCTCCAGTGGGGAGGGGTCTCCATAAAGCCGGTTCTACAATTTGGCGCCCAAACGTGGGGCGTCTTCGGTGGTCGTCATCGAGCCTGGTGGTCGTGAGGGGTCCGTGATCGAATTCCAAGGGAGGCGCGCCACTACATCGGCTGAAAATTGTCCTTGTGGGCCCGAGGTCTCCGATTGCGTGATTCCTCCCTCCTATGGGCTATCCGACTGCGGCCCCGACTGACGCCCCAGTTCCGGTTCCTAGTTTTGAGAGATCGAGACCTTTGTGACACTTGCCGTGTGAGGGAAGATTAAAGGTCAGGTAAGAGTGGGAGTGACCCACTTCTTTGGTGAATTGTATTTTGTTTTTGGTATTGTTCGACTTTTGCAAAAGCCGAAGCCAAGGGGTAGGTACAGTTATATGCTGTAAATATTTGACTATACCCCTTGATGTTTGGAACCAGGATACGCGTCTAGAGATGCCTGGATTTAGTAAATTTCGGAAATGGTGCTGTTGTTATTGTGCACAGGACTCCGCATTGGAGGAATCTTGTCCGATTCCTCGCCTGGGGACCCCTAATCATGAAGTCTATGCTAAACATGGTATCGGCCCGATTGCGTTTTCCTCACTCTGGCACAAGTATACAAAAGGTAATGCTGAGTTACAATGGCCAATGCACGGTAGTTTTGAACCTCCTGTATTAGACAAACTGGAGGAGAAATTGTTTCAGAGAAAAGTTAGACCTGCGATGCTTGATTCCTTTCGGGTTTGGCGCAAGGAGTCCAAGCAGAAGGAAATCAAATTCAAAAAGAGCGAAGCTAAAACAATGCGTATGAGTGTGATTCAGAAGGCCCAGAATCATGATGATCAGAAAATAGAAGAGGGTATAGTAATACATGATAGATTACATCGAATGCAGGTAGACGGATGTTACGTTACAAAAAAGGTTCCCGAAAAGGCCCGGGACAAGGAGGATGACCCTCTCATGTCCTCCATGTTAGACACCCCTCCACCTTATGCTCCCGCCATGTATCCGGCCCTTGATCCCACACAGTTGGCCCTCGCTGCCGCTCCAGTTGTTGCCACTGCCCCTGCCCTGGTTCATCCGATACCTCAGCCACTCGTTCTCAATGCCCCCACTGTTCAGGCCACTGTACCGGTTCAGGTCCACCCTTCCCTTTCCCTTGTTGCTCCTTCCACTGGTCCCGTACCTGTCCAACCCAATGTGCCTTTAACTCCCGTCACAACTAACCCGTTTCTTGTTGACAGTCATCCGACACCTTCCCCCAGTGCAGGGCTATTGGCAAATGCTTGGTCAGTGGTCCGTGATTATATCCCTTATGTAACTCCGCATAGACCACCCACTCCCAGATGACGTACTTTGCGCAGACAGATAGGTAATACGCAGGAACAACTCGTTATGGGTCAGCAAGCTCGTATGTGGGTGGAAAATGGCACTATGTACACCGCTCAGGATATATGGATGACCATGGATCAGTGGACGCGCATCCAACAGGTTGACATTTTTTGTGATATGTGTGACATACTGATCCAAATGTGGGAAGATTCTGTAGAATCAGGACCACCCCCAGGTCTGTCTGACCTTCGCAATCAGGTTTCGAAGGGGGACATTCAGGGCCCCGCACTATTCTGCGATTTGGTAACGTTAGTAGCCTATAGGGACTCTTTATCTGGTGTCACGCTAAATAAGGGTTTTCCAATGAGGGAGGGACAGCCTGTTTGGAGGGACGGCGTTGTTGGCGTGGATAGCCAGCCTGACATACCAGCGGGTTTTAGGCAAATGTGGGTCCATGTCCCTTGGAAAAGGTCTGATGTCCTCCAACTTAAAAGCCAATTGCCTGACCCGCGTAAAAATCCAGCAGGTTATTACAAGGAATTGACTCAGACCCTCCAGTCTTGCGTGATGACTTTAGCAGATATCGATATGTTAATGGGACAGGTAGTACCGACTGAAGTATGGTCTAGAATACGTCATAATGATCAGGCAGAATTTGGCCACACTTGGAAACAATTTGAGGAGGCCGACAGAGCTCGAACTGGCGGTGAGAAACCTGATCCCATGATCTTGGCCCTTCCGGCCCAGATACTCACTGCCATGAAAAAGATGTTAACACCTCACCGTATTAATTGGGACAAATTAGCTTCTTGCAGGCAAAAGAAAGATGAAAGTGTCTCAGACTTTTTCACACGATTTGAAAGCACGTTCACCGACTATAGTGGACAGGATATGACTTCAGAGGGGGGACAGCGACTGTTTGTGGATAAATTTGTGTCCAATTTGTTACCAGAACTTGGGACTAAGCTCAAAATGTCGGAAAGTGCCTGGCCCATTTCCACCCCGTCTGGCATTTTGACAATGACCCAGTATTATGAGAATAGGGAGAATGAAGAGCGAGACAAAACAGATAAGAAGACTAAAGATCTCAAAACAAAGGTATTACTCCAACAGGCATACCCGGCCCAGACTCAAAACAGGGGTGCCCCGAAGTTCCAACGAATTGTTCAGAAACCCGCCCCCATAACTCCCCGCACACCACTGGGGCCCAATCAATGCGCTTATTGTCGCCAGGAAGGTCATTGGCGCGATGAGTGTCCCTTGTTGGTCCAGAATTACTCTGCTCCTGCTGATCGCTTCACAGGGAAACGGCCCCAGAGAGGACGAGGACGAGGCGGACTTACAACGCAGTCACAGGACAGGCGATCCCTCATGCATGAGAATAGATTTGATACAGCCAATTATGAAGATCGCAATTATTTTACTGAGGATTATGAGCCTGAAGAAGGGACGGGGTTTCTGTCCCACTAGGATTGCCAAGGACAAGAGAAGGGATCCGTGCCTATTCCTGTTGACCAGAAGGGACCGTATGTTCACGTTACAACACTGGGCTCTACGGAACAATTCTTGGTCGACACTGGTGCAACAAAAAGTTCTATTGCTCGGTCTAAAGGACCTGGGGCCCCCTTGTCTGGCGCAAATAACATTTCTGTGGGGTTTTCTGGTACCCCAGTGTTTAGCCCCGTCTCACAACCACTGGAACTAACGATAGGACCCTACACGGTTAATTCCCCTTTGGTTTTGACTTCCACATGTGGCGAAAATTTGTTGGGTTTAGATCTATTAAAAAGATTACATGCCACCATATACTGTTCTCCTGATGGTGTTTACATCTCTATGGGCCCCCCTACCACACACCCAGTATATTTAGCCTCCTCAGATCCCATTCCCCAGGAACTTCAAAATGTCCCTCCTACCCTTTGGGCCCAAGGTGATACTGATGTCGGCCTTTTGTCCATACCCCCTTTTCTGTTACCCTGAAGGAAAATGCTCGCCCTCCCCGACTTCCCCAATACAAAATACCCAAGGAAGGGGAAAGGGCATTACTCCAGATCATTTCTGAACTTATTGACAAGGGCGTGGTTAAAGAGACAAGAGGCAATGTGTGTAATAGCCCAATTTTGCTTGTCCTCAAACGCACCGACCCTTCCAAGCCCCCTGTTTATCGTTTTGTCATTGATTGACGCGAAATAAATAAAATAGTAGTTCCCCAGTTTCCTGTGGTCCCAGATATCACTGCCTTACTCACTATGGTCCCCCCGTCGGCATGTTTCTTTTCTGTCATTGATTTGAAGAATGCCTTCTTTAGTATACCCGTTGATGAACAGAGTAGGGATCTTTTTGGATTCTCATTGGCCGGTCGAAGTTTCCGGTTCTGTAGAGCTCCACAAGGATATACAGAGAGCCCTTCCATTTATAGTCAGGCCCTCAAGGGCCAACTTGATTCTCTGTCCCTACCTCAAGGTACTGCATTACTCCAGTACGTTGATGATTTGCTCATAGCGGCAGACACCGAGGCGCTATGTAAAGAAGCTACGATGAAATTGCTCCTGCATTTGGCACAGTTCAATCACAAAGTTTCCCTCTCTAAACTCCAATATTGTCGACATGAGGTTACCTACTTAGGTCATCTCCTGTCGAAGGAGGGACGCTGCCTCACCCCTGAACGAATACAGACTATCAGTAAAATGCCCCCACCAAAAACGCAGAAAGAGGTCCGTGCTTTCATTGGAATCACCTCCTACTGCCGCCAATGGATACCCAATTTTTCTCTACTCATTAAACCTTTGTTGGCCCTCACACTTAAAGATGTTCCTCACCCGCTACCTTGGACAAATGAGTGCCAGCGTGCATTTGAAGAACTAAAAACCGCCTTGTGTTCAGCCCCGGTACTAGGCACCCCAAGTTATCAGAAGCCCTTTACTCTTTTCATACATGAGCATGATGGTTGCGCATTGTCAGTATTAACACAGCGTTTTGGTGACAGACAACGCCCCTGTGCATATTTTCCTGCAGTTTTAGATCCCGTGGCACGCGCGTTGCCCAGTTGCTTGAGAGCAGCAGCCGCAGCTGCCATATCCATTCGCCAATCTGCTGGTCTGGTTCTTGATACTGCACTTACAGTTATGGTTCCTCATGCAGTTGATACTTTATTGAATAGGACAAAAACTCAACACCTTACTAGTGCACGTTTGTCCGGATATGAGTTGACTCTCTTAGCCAGTCATATCACCATCCGCCGCTGCACTACACTGAATCCAGCCACATTGTTACCCTTTGTTGATGGTGACACTAGTTCTGATCCACATGATTGTGTCCTCCGGACGGAGGAAGAGACTAAAGGCCGTGTGGACTTGACTGACACACCCCTTGCTGGTCCTGATGGTACCCTGTATGTGGATGGTTCTTGTTTCAAACTTCCTGATGGTAGCACAACTACCGCCTATGCTATCACCACGTTACAGACAGTGGTGGAGAGTGAGAGGATACCTTACCAATCAGCACAGGCCACTGAGTTAGTGGCGCTGATAAGAGCGTGTGAATTGAGTGCGGGATGGCCGTCAACATCTACACCGACAGCCAGTATGCTTTCGGAGTGGCCCATAATTTTGGGCGACTGTGGGCTGAGAGGGGATTTTTAACCTCTCACGGTACTAAGATACAACATGGTCAACTGGTCAGCAGGCTGTTAGAAGCATTGACTCTCCCTTCAAAGATAGCTGTGGTTAAATGTAGCGCCCACAAGAAAGTAACAGATGACATAGGAAGAGGTAATGCATTTGCTGACCAGACTGCGAAGGAAACAGCCAAAGATGCCTCCTCCCGTATGTATGTAGCTGGCCCCCCAAATTGGGTACTGGAGGGAGGGATGCATAAGGACACTCTTGAAAATGTGAAGGAAATACAGGCAGAGGCAACTAGAGAGGAAAAGGCTCTCTGGGAAGAGCAAACAGGCCTATTAGATGAGAATGGCTGCTGGACGGATCTGTCTGAACAACAGCGGTGGTTGTTACCCGATGCCTATGTTCTGCCAGTGGTCACTATGGCTCATGGCCCAGCTCATATTAGTGCAAAAGGTATTTGCAAATTGCTAGCTCCAGTATGGCAAAACAAGCATATCCCAAAATATGCTGAGAGGCTAGTCAGGAATTGCATGATTTGTTTGATGCACAACCCAGGTAAGGGCACACCAACACCTGCTGGGAATTTTGCGCCCCCATCTTGCCCCTTCGAGGTGCTCCAAATAGATTATATTCAGATGGAAAGATGCAGCAACCTCCGATATGTCCTGGTGGTTGTGTGTGCCTTTAGTAAGTGGATTGAGGCATACCCTCTTAAGGACAACACTGCTATCAGCACTGCTAAGATCTTGTTGAAGGAATTTTTTCCCAGATTCGGAATGCCTAGAATTATCTGGAGCGACAACGGAAGCCACTTTACAGGGGAAATAATGAAGAAAGTGTGTGTAGGGATGGGGATCAAACAGAAATTCCATGCCGCCAATCACCCCCAGTCAGCGGGTTTGGTTGAGCGCCACAATGGGACATTAAAATTAAAAATGGCTAAAATACAGGCTGCCACAGGACTATCTTGGCCGGACGCCCTGCCTCTTGCCCTTTTATCCACTAGAGCCACGGCACATTCCCGCACCGGACTATCGCCTTATGAAATAGTATTTGGTCGACCAGCAAATGTTTGGGGAGTGCCCCGCCCAAAGAAATATTCTGATATTGAATACCCATTATTGATTGATTATTTACATGAATTGACCACTAACCTGCGTCTTATTCATCATCAGGTACAAGACATCCTGCCACCCAAACCCGAGGGCCCTGGCCACACCATCCAGCCAGGTGATTGGGTCTGCATCCGCAACTTCCAGAGGACCAAGAACCTGGAGCCAAGGTGGAAAGCGCCCCAACAAGTGTTGTTGGCTACCAGATCTGCAGTGAAAGTGGCAGGAAGAAAGAATTGGGTACACGCGACGCACTGCAAACGAGTGCCTCTGCCACTGCCATACGACCAGTGGGTCAAGGAGGGCCTGGGAGACAACGAATGTGAGCAAGTCCCACGCCTTGTACCCTTCAGTGACGCTAATGTTGCCTGGGCTTCATCTGAGCGAGAGGACGACGACATCCTGCAAGCTGCTGTTCCTCCTCGTTTGAGGCTACGGGACACTCAACAGCCGGAGCCTTTGTTTCCTGATCAAACAACGCCCGGATCCACTAGGTACAACCTTCGACCCAGAAAAAGGACTGAAGAGACAAAGGTCTCTGCCCTCTACCTCACCTGGCCTGACGTACGCTGCAAGGCTGTGATATTTGCCGGCGGATATATCTGACCGGTGCCGGTACAGCGGACCAGAGCGGGTCAATAGGACTGCTGGAATCACTGTCCGGTGAAGCAACCACCAATCACAGGCAGCAACTAGGGAAGACCAGGTGAGGCATGACGGTGACAAAAAATGAACACTGAAAGCATGAAGGACAGGAAAATGAAGAAGAGAATGTACATAAAGATAATACATGGCCGGCACATGATCTGTTTACTTGTACTCATAGTTATTTCACTCATACTGGCCTGCCTCGGGTGGATAACACATGCTGCCCTTGCATCACCTGAGTCTCCTACCTCTACAGAATCGCCTCATCAGCATGTGTCATTGCCCCCCCACGTGAAAACCAGGAGGGCAGAATTTTTTAACAATACTTTCATTCAGATGTTACACCAGCACCAGCTCGTGGTGAATACAACAAACCGTTGGGTATGTGGGTTGCTGCCCCATACTGCGGGCACAGGGATGCCCCTGATTCCTGCTCCCTTTTCTCGAGTCGGTTCAGCCTACGGATGGTACATGGTATTCTTTGACGCCTTCTATTCAGGTAACACATCTCCGCGATCCCTAGGGAAGATTAGTAGCAAGCAAGCATTCACCCACATTATGGCTACGGAGTGGCCAAATATGACTAAGGCTTCACCCGAAAAGGATGAATATGAGAACAACCACGGGTCTTTCTATCCGTCGAGCCTCATCGGCAGTGGAGAAAGACGACGGCTGCCGCCCCTCAGGGACCTCCCTGTCTATCCACATTCCGGGCGATACTGCATCGAGAGCAGTGGAACAGTATGGGTGGGGGAGAGTGACTGCGCCTACACGCTCCAGCTTAATGGCTCGACTCGCCCAGCTCTGGTGGCTTCGCTCAATACCTATTTTGTGTGTGGGAGCAAGGCCTACACCTGGCTCCCCAAGTCATGGGCTGGCACCTGTTATATCGCTTGGTTGCTTCCCCCGACCTACACAGCCGATGCAACACACCACATCCAGAAGAGAGGTGTAGTTGACGCTGAAGACACAGCCGGGCAAGAATTTGGAGACTTTGCTAAAGGGGTCCTCCCCTTTTGGGGCCCTATGGTCAATGGTCGCGATATTCGACACCTCACAAGACTGGTAGAGGCCACCATCAACGTGACTGCTGGTGCTCTCAGTAACATCACTGCTGAACTTCAAGCGGACCGCCTGATGACTTTGCAGAACCGGATGGTTCTTGACATAATCCTAGCGGACCGTGGAGGAGTCTGTACATTGATCAAAACAAGCTGCTGTGTATACATACCTGATAATGCACCGACAGTTTATCAAGCAATCCAGAAGCTCCATAAGATTGCTTCCGACATCCATCAGGATGAGGGTTCATGGTCCCTAACCGGTTGGTTTTCGGGCCTGGTCTCTCAGTGGGGATGGAACATATTGATTTTCGTTGCCATCATTGCATCCGCATTCTTTTCTTGCTGTCTCTGTGTTCAATGTATGCCCGCTCTATGTGGCCTCTGTGCCACCTCCTTAGCGCCCAAACCAGTGAATTCACACCACCAGAATGCCATGATGATGCTTCAGAAGGAGGTCCAGAATATGATGGACATTGACCTAGGTGTTGACTATTAGTTGCCTCTGCATGGCAAAAGGAGGGACTGTTGAACTGTACTTAAAACGACCACCGAGACTCCATTTTGTGTTGCCATGCTCTCAGCAACCTGGTAAAGAATTGCTTTCTGTGTCTCTGTTGGAGCTTGCTTAACCTTCCCCGCTCCTTGTGGTTGAGCCTGAGAAGCTGCTTGTGTACCCCGCCCCCGGTTGCGCCAGAGACTTAGCCGCATCCTGTCCACTGTTGATAATTCAGCCTCCCACGACCAACAACTGTGCTTCGTGACCACGCCATCTGGGCACGGAAGTCAGAGGCTGTGTGTATTGTGCAATCAGAAACAGATGCTCTGTGACCACGCCATCTGGGCAAGGAAGTCAGACCCGATGAACATTGTGCAACCAGAGGCAGATGCTCCCTGGCTACGATTGCGCCACCCGAGGCTGATGAGGAACTTGTATTGTGTAACGAGTGTGGCTAGTGCTATAATTATGTGTGCGCTGCGGAGTGAAGCAGCAGTCTCCGTAGAATTGTCTTTGTGCCATTCTGGGACCCTGTCCTTAGCTCAAGCTAATAAAATAACTTACTTCCCTCCATAGCTAAGTTGTCCTGGTCTCTTTGGTAACATAAGATTGAGAAGGAGAACCCGTAGATTCCAGGTGTTCCCTGCACCGCTGGCTTTGACCCTCCAGTGGGGAGGGGTCTCCATAAAGCCGGTTCTACACCATCTGAACAGCTCCACTTGGTACGCTTGGAAGACCAGGGGTTCATAGCGCTATGTGAGGGTCACGAGCTACATTCCCAGCCCAGGCGCTGGTTCTCGCATCTCTGTCCAAGGTGCTGAAATCTGATCAAGCGAGGGCTGCCCATGAGACTCCCAGCTCAGTGTGTGTCACTCTGCGAGGCACTGCCGCCCCCAGAGGACCCCCGTGAGCAGGACCAGCGCTCAGGGGTAGCCCTGGCCTGTTCCCGAGGGAAGCCCGCTCTCTCCCTCCCCAGTGAAACAAATGGCCAGGGCAGGGCCCGCCCTCAGGGGCAGCGTCTGTGCCACCCCCAGTGATAGTGATAAAGGAAGTCACGGGCGAGGTGACGGGGAGGGAGGAAGCAGAAATGGAGGTGAATGGGGCAGCCACAGCAGGGTTCAGGAGAGCTTCCGGAGCTAGTGAAGGGGTCACTTGTAACCCTGGGCGTAGTTCACGTAGTAGCGCTACGCGTAGCTACGCGAAGTGCACTTCGCACTACGCGAGCTACGCGTAGCTACGCGAACTGCGTAGTGCACTGTGCAAAATGCTGTTCGCACTGATTGCACAGTGCCGGATGCTTGTCCACACTGTGCAATCAGTGCAAACCGCATCTTGCACAGTGCAAGCGGTCGTTTTCTGCCGCTCGAGTAGATTTCTACTCGAGCGGCAGCTTTCTCAACGCGGACTGGTAGTTTTTCATCGCGAGCGGGCGCGAGCATACGCGAACACTCGCAATGAGAAACCTGACCTCCCCGCGTTGAGAATCTCGCGAACGAGGAAAAAGTCTCGCCGGGATGTCATTTTGCTTGCTCGCGGTCGCCAACTTGACGTTGAGGACCGCGAGCAAGCAAAAAATGACCGCTACGCTACGCGTGTTTGCACTGTGCTACGTGCAATTCGCGTAGTGCGAAGTAGCGCAAACTTCGCAAACTACGCAAGCGTAGCGTAGTACTTCACCCAGGGTTAGTCACTTGTCCTTTCGAGGTGCGAAGCAAGGCTTGACTGTAAGCCAACAGCAGCCCGCCAAGAACAGTTTTAATGGGGTTAGACGATTCAATCTACAGGCCCGTTTTCTAATGTGTGACCTAAAAGTCAAACATGAACTGGGAGTTTCAAAAGATACGCCAGGATTCAGGGTTTGATGGAGTACTTGGGAGCTCAGCAATCTTTACCTGCTGCAGCAAATTACGTTTTCAGCTGTAAGAAAATCGTCTTTTGACCCTCGGTGCTGCTTCCCCCGCTCGATGGACCGAGGACCCTTCAGTCCACCCAGACCTACAACGAACCCCGCCCTGTGCGTCCCAGAATGTCATCCTCTCCTCCGATGGTCCTTTCTGCTCTGATGCAAGAGCGTCTTAGCGTCCTGAGGAGGGGGAGCTGTGGGGAGGGGGTCTCTGAGGGATGGGGGTTGCAGTCACGGGCTGCTGGTGAGGGGGGGCTGTGGGGAGTGGGTCTCCCCCATGGGTTGCTGGTGAGGGGTCATTTTGGGGAGGGGTACGCTATTACGTGCTGCTGGTGAGGGGGAGCTCCAGGGAGGGAGTCTCTGAGGGAAGGGGTCGCCATCACGTGTCGCTGATGAGGGGGAGGGCTGCGGGGAGGGGGTCTCTGAGGGAAGGGGGTCGCCATCACGTGTTGCTGATGGGGTGGGGCTGTGCGGAGGGAGTCTCTGAGGGGAGGGGGGTCTCCATCATATGTTGTTTATAGTGAGGGGGGCCTGTGGGAAGGGGTTAACTGAGGGGTGGTGGTCACCATCATGTGCTGCTGGTGAGGGGGAAATGTTGGGAGGGAGTCTCTGAGGGGAGGGGGTAGCTGGGTTGTTCGTCCATCTAAAACTGGTTCACCTGCTGATGGAGCTGTTAGACGTCAGGGTCAGCATGATTTGGGGTGGTCATGTTTCTTCCTACCTTTGTACTGTTTGATTGGGTGTTTGAGGAGGGTGCAGGGAGTAGTGGTTTACATACCCCTACTATG
This sequence comes from Calotriton arnoldi, assembly GCA_963921515.1. Lineage (NCBI taxonomy): Eukaryota > Metazoa > Chordata > Amphibia > Caudata > Salamandridae > Calotriton > Calotriton arnoldi. The sequence continues at coordinate 58,742 of CAWUFW010003701.1, read as the reverse complement.
TTGATGGCGTGGGGGCGTCAGAGGGAGTCCTCCATACCTTTATGTGGATGGACGCAGGTTTTTGCAGTGGGGTGCGGAGTTTTCTTCCACATCCTGTCAGAGTTCCTCTCCTAACACCCCAAAGTTGGTGGCTTTGGGTGTGAGAGCTCCTCCTTGCTATCCTAGGAGTTGGTGGGCAGGGTGCCAGGAGTGCCTCTTCTACAACTCCAATGTTGGTGGGCAGGAGTGCACATAAATGTAGGAATATAGCACAAATTTATCTCAGGAGCAACCAAGTGCTCAACGGTGGGACAGAAGCATGGAATATGCTTCAGGATTCCGTACCTAGTAGCTGTAGGTTCCTACTGCTTAGAGTGGAGGCGCTCTTTGATGGCCTTCAGTTTCTTTCTGAAATGCAGGAGGGCTGCGTAGTTCTGATGTCCATGGGTTGGTTTTCCAGATCCTGTGCATAGCTTGAGAAGACCTGCCTTATGGCCTTTTCCTTCTTGCAATTCTTTATCCCCAGTGTGGCGATGTCCTGACTCCTGGTGCTGCACAGTCTGCCTGAGGGGGTTAATATCTCAGCCACAATCTTTATCCCTAGTGTGGCGATGTCCTGACTCCTGGTGCTGCACAGTCTACCTGAGGGGGTTAATATCTCAGCCACAATCTTTATCTTCAGTCTGTCGATGTCCTGGCTCCTGGTGTCGCGCAGTCTGCCTGAGGGGTTAATATCGCAGCCACAATCTTCATAGGTGATTTGGAGAAAGAGTTAAGTGTCCTCTGCATATTGATGGATCTTGACGCTGTAATTGAATATGGATCCAAATTGATCCATGTGGAAGTAGAAGATGATGGGGGAGAGGTGGGGCACTGTGATGTTCCACAGTAGATGGAGAGTTTGTGGGATCTTGAGGTTCCCATCTGGACCAGGTGATGGTGCTTGGGGAGGGAGGACCTGAAGCATTTCAAGAACATGCTAGAGAAACCCATATGTGTTTCCAGGGTGTGGATCCACGTCTGGTGGTCAACAATGTCAAGGAAAGCTGAGAGGTCAATGAGGAATAACAGGCACAGGCTACCCTTGCCATTTATGAGGAGAGGATCATTGATAACTTGAAGGTTAGCGGTCTACCTCCAGCAGCATCGTCTAAAATGGGACTGGATGCATGTAGGTTATTTTGGTCAATCTGAATGAAGAGATTGAAAGGTAAAATAGTGTATTAGTTAATAAAGACCATAAGCGTACAGCATACATTTGATTTAACTCGAATATCATGACCATATAAAAAGTAAAAAAGCAGAATACAAGCATAGACTTAAACAGACATAAAGGCAAATTAACCAAAACAGCAGATGAGGAACACAACATTTAGGCCTTGCCAACTTCAGAAAATCATATGGTAACATATAAACAGCACTTATGTTTTGACGTATCTCCTATAGAATCCTCCCCCCACGGTAGAAGCAAATTTTGAGACCTAGAACCAGGGCCGGAATGGCTGTAGCAGGCAACAGGCATTTCCCTGGTGGGCCGCCAGGGTGGGGGCCGTTTTTGTTACCGGGGGGCCGGTTTTCCAGCATAGCTGCAATATCAGCCCCCAGCAACAAACGCAACCCAAAGTTTCTGCTTGCCACTCCACCCCCCCTACCCATGGGGCCAGCCAAGCTCTTTCCAGGGCCTGTTTCGGTACCCAGTCCGGCTCTGCCTAGTAGCCATATAAATATACTATAAAGTGCATAGTGCACAGAGCAAGATAACATAATAAAACTACAGACGTAAACAGATATAGAATCAGTATGATGATAGCAGCATTTCATGTCATTCATGTAACTTCAGGAACTTTGCATCATACTTGTTATCTCAAAATTCCCAAATTTAGCCTTTAACTGACTTTGTGTAGTAACACGGCATTTGCAGTAAAGGTTTACAGAGAACGCACTGAAACAACAGAACGCGAGCAACTCTTGCTCATGGTGCTCTTGTTTTCTGCACAATTTTTGCACAAAATGGTCTCTTGCATTTAGAAAATGATGCAAGGATACATTGCACACTAAAATATAGCCCCAAATGATGGATTAGCATCAAATTGTTATGTGTAATTTCACGTAATTTTGGACAACATTTTGTGTAGTTACTTGAAAGCAAATAATGTGAATTTCACACACCCCTATTCCCAATGGTATTTCTAATGAATGGTAGGTGGGTGAGGGGTTGGTAGTAGGCACGATCATCTGGGTCCAAGGTAGGGTGTCAAGGTCTTCTCTAAACCCTATGTTGGTGGGCTGGGTGCCTGGGGGCTTCTTGTCCTTGACATCGCTGTGTGTCCTCTCCCGTCTTTGCACACGTGACAGGGCTAGACTTGCCTAGTGCACTGTAACAAGCATATGTTTAGAGCACCTTTTCCAGAGTTTGCAAACATCTTTTTATTGACAATGATGTCGAAGGTCTGTTCCTTCATTGAACACATGGGTGGGATCTGTGGAGGGAGCCCAGAGGGTTCAGGGAATTGGCTTGTTAGTCTAAACATTACCTAGGAAGAGGGTGTTCATGGAAAACCTCTCTATCCAGACAAAAAAGGCACATGATTATATAGTTACCACTTAATATAACCCCCACGTACACAAGTGTGTGTTCTTCAAGGGATATGCCTGATCTACAAAAGCAATGAGTCACGGAATAGTGATGTCATAGCTTGCTCTGTTTCACCAGTGGGGACAAGTGTGCAAACTTCTGAGATGCTCAGCACTGGAGATCCTATTCTCACCTATGCAGCATGTTCCTCTTCTCACCTGTGCAGCAGGTAATTTTCTCACCTGTCCAGAATGGTCATCTTCTCACGTATGCAGCATTGCTTTCTTCTCACCAGTGCAGCATGGTACTCTTCTCACTTGTCCAGCAGCAGCATGTTCCTCTTCTCACCTGTGCAGCAGGTAATTTTCTCACCTGTCCAGAATGGTCATCTTCTCACGTATGCAGCATTGCTTTCTTCTCACCAGTGCAGCATGGTACTCTTCTCACTTGTCCAGCAGGTCCTCTTCTCACCTGTGCAGCATGGTGCTCTTCTCACCTATGCAGCATGGACCTCTTCTCACCTGTGCAGCATAGTTCTCTTCTCACCTGTGTGGCATGGTGCTTTTCTCACCTGTGTAGCATGGTTCTCTCCTCACCTGTGCAGCATGGTACTCTTCTCACCTGTGCAGCATGGTCCTCTTCTCACCTGTGCAGCATGGTCCTCTTCTCACCTGTGTAGCATGGACCTCTTCTCACCATGGTCCTCTTCTCAACTGTGCAGGATGGTCACCTTCTCACCTGCACAGGATGCTCCTCTTTTCACCTGTACAGGATGGTACTCTTCTGACCTGTGCTGAATGGTACTCTGTGTACCTGTGCAGCACGGTCCTCTTTTGACCTGTGCAGCATGGTCCTCTTTGTACCTGAACAGCACGGTCCTCTTTTCACCTGTGCAGCATGGTCCTCCTCTCACCTGTGCAGCATGGTCCACTTTTCACCTGTTCAGCATGGTCCTCTTCTCACCTGTGCAGCATGGCCCTATTTTCACCTGTGCAGCACGGTCCACTTTGTACCTGTGCGGCATGGTCCTCTTTTCACCTGTTCAGCATGGTCCTCTTTCTCCCCTGTGCAGCATGGTCCTCTTCTCCCCTGTGCAGCATGGTCCTCTTCTCCCTGTGCAGCATGGTCCTCTTTGTACCTGTGCAGCATGGTCCTCTTTTCACCTGTGCAGCATGGTCCTCTTCTCACCTGTGCAGCATGGTCCTCTTTACACCTGTTCAGCTTGGTCCTCTTCTCACCTGTGCAGCATGGCCCTCTTTTCACATGTGCAGCACAGTCCACTTTGTACCTGTGCGGCAAGGTCCTCTTTTCACCTGTGCGGCATGGTCCTCTTCTCACCTGTGCAGCATGGTCCTCTTCTCACCTGTTCAGCATGTCCTCTTTGTACCTGTGCAGCATGGTCCTCTTTTCACCTGTGCAGCACGGTCCTCGTTGTACCTGTGCAGCACGGTCCACTTTGTACCTGTGCAGCATGGTCCTCTTTGTACCTGTGCAGCATGGTCCTCTTCTCACCTGTGCAACATGGTCCTCTTCTCCCCTGTGCAGCATGGTCCTTTTCTCACCTGTGCAGCATGGTCCTCTTCTCACCTATGCCACATGGTCCTCTTCTCCCCTGTGCAGCATGGTCCTCTTCTCACCTGTGCCACATGATCCTCTTTGTACCTGTGCAGAATGGTCCTTTTTCACCTGTGCAGCATGGTCCTCTGTTCCACCTGTGCAGCATGGTCCTCTTTTCACCTGTGCCGCATGGTCCTCTTTCCACCTGTGCAGCATGTTCCTCTTCTCACCTGTGCAGCATGGTCCTCTTCTCACCTGTGCAGCATGGTCCTCTTCTCCCCTGTGCAGCATGGTCCTCTTTTCACCTGTGCTGAATGGTCTTCATCTCACCTCACCTGTGCAGCATGGTCCTCTTCTGCCCGGTGCAGCATGGTCCTCTTCTCACCTGTACAGCATGGTCCTCTTTTGACCTATTCAGCATGGTCCTCTTTTCACCTGTGCAGAATGGTCCCCTTCTCACCTGTGCAGCATGGTCCTCTTCTCACCTGTGCAGCATGGTCCTCTCATACCTGTACGGCATGGTCCTTGTTTCACCTGTGCTGCATGGTCCTCTTTCTACCTGTGCAGCATGGTCCTCTTTTCACCTGTTCAGCATGGTCCTCTTTGTACCTGTGCTGCATGGTCCTCTTTGTACCTGTGCAGCATGGTCCTCTTTTCACCTGTACGTCATGGTCCTCTTTGTACCTGTGCAGATTGGTCCTCTTTTCACCTGTGCAGCATGGTCCTCTTTTCACCTGTGCAGCATGGTTCTCTTCCCACCTGTGCAGCATGGTCCTCTTTTCACCTGTGCAACATGGTCCTCTTTGTACCTGTGCAGCATGGTCCTCTTTGTACCTGTTCAGCATGGTCCTCTTTGTACCTGTGCAGCATGGTTCTCTTCTCACCTGTGCAACATGGTCCTCTTCTCACCTGTGCAGCATGGTCCTCTTCGTACCTGTGCAGCATGGTCCTCTTCGTACCTGTGCAGCATGGCCCTCTTCTCACCTGTGCAGCATGGTCCTCTTCTCCCCTGTGCAGCATGGTGCTCTTCTCACCTGCTCAGAATGACCTCTTTTCACCTGTGCAGCATGGTCCTCTTTGTACCTGTGCAGATTGGTCCTCTTCTCACTTGTGTAGCAAGGTCCTCTTTTCGCCTGTTCAGCATGGTCCTCTTTATACCTGTGCAGCATGGTCCTCTTTGTACCTGTGCTGCATGGTCCTCTTTTCACCTGTGCAGCATGGTCCTCTTTTCACCTGTTCAGCATGGTCCTCTTCTCACCTGTGCAGCATGGTCCTCTTCTCACCTGTGCAGCATGGTCCTCTTTGTCCCAGTGCAGAATGGTCCTCTTTCCACCTGCACAGCATGGTCCTCCTTTCACCTGTGTAGCATTGTCCTCTTCTCACTTGTGCTGCATGGTCCTCTTTGTACCTGTGCAGCATGGTCCTCTTCTCTCCTGTGCAGCATGGTCCTCTTCTTCCTGTGCAGCATGGTCCTCCTCTCACTTGTGCAGCATGTCCTCTTCTCACTTGTGCAGCATGGTCCTCTTCTCACCTGTGCGGCATGGTCCTCTTTTCACCTGTTCAGCATGGTCCTCTTTTCACCTGTGAAGCATGGTCCTCTTTGTACCTGTGCAGCATGGTCCTCTTCTCACTTGTGCAGAAGGTCCTCTTCTCACCTGTGCAGCATGGTCCTCTTCTCACCTGTGCAGCATGGTCCTCTTGTCACCTGTGCAGCATGGTCCTCTTTGTACCTGTGCAGCAAGGTCCTCTTCTCCCCTGTGCAGCATGGTCCTCTTTGTACGTGTGCAGAATTGTCCTCTTTTCACCTGTGCAGCATGGTCCTCTTTTCACCTGTGCATCATGGTCCGCTTTTCACCTGTGCAGCATGGTCCTCTTTTCACCTGTGTATCATTTTCCTCTTCTCACCTGTGCAGCATGGTCCTCTTCTCCCCTGTGCAGCATGGTCCTCTTTTCACCTGTGCTGAATGGTCCTCCTCTCATCTCACCTGTGCAGCATGGTCCTCTTCTCCATTGCGCAGCATGGTCCTCTTCTCCCCTGTGCAGAATGGTCCTCTTTTGACCTGTGCAGCATGGTCATCTTTTCACCTGTGCAGCATGGTCCACTTCTCACCTGTGCAGCATGGTCCTCTTTTCACCTGTGCAGCATGGTCCTCTTTATACTTGTGCAGCATGGTCCTCTTTTCACCTGTACGGCATGGTCCTCTTTATACCTGTGCAGCATGGTCCTCTTTTCACCTGTGCAGCATGGTCCTCTTTGTACCTGTTCAGCATGGTCCTCTTCTCACCTGTTCAGCATGGCCCTCTTTGTATCTGTGCAGCATGGTCCGCTTTTCACCTGTGCAGCATGGTCCTCTTCTCACCTGTGCAGCATGGTCCTCTTTGTACCTGTGCATCATGGTTCTCCTTTCACCTGTATAGCATCTTCCTCTTCTCACCTGTGCAGCATGGTTCTCTTCGTACCTGTGCAGCATGGTCCTCTTTTCACCTGTGCAGCATAGTCCTCTTTGTACCTGTGCAGCATGGTCCTCTTTGTAGCTGTGCAGCATGGTCCTCTTTTCACCTGTGCTGCATGGTCCTCTTCTCACCTGTGCAGCATGGTCCTCTTCTCCCCTGTGCAGCATGGTCCTATTCTCCCCTGTGCAGCATGGTCCTCTTCTCACCTGTTCAGCATGGTGATCTTCTCACCTGTGAAGCAAGGTCCTCTTAGTACTTGTGCAACATTGCCCTCTTCTCACCTGTTCAGCATGGTCCTCTTCTCACCTGTGCAGCATGGCCCTCTTTTCACATGTGCAGCACAGTCCACTTTGTACCAGTGCGGCAAGGTCCTCTTTTCACCTGTGCGGCATGGTCCTCTTCTCACCTGTGCAGCATGGTCCTCTTCTCACCTGTTCAGCATGTCCTCTTTGTACCTGTGCAGCATGGTCCTCTTTTCACCTGTGCAGCACGGTCCTCTTTGTACCTGTGCAGCATGGTCCACTTTGTACCTGTGCAGCATGGTCCTCTTCTCACCTGTGCAACATGGTCCTCTTCTCCCCTGTGCAGCATGGTCCTTTTCTCACCTGTGCAGCATGGTCCTCTTTTCACCTGTGCTGAATGGTCCTCCTCTCATCTCACCTGTGCAGCATGGTCCTCTTCTCCATTGCGCAGCATGGTCCTCTTCTCCCCTGTGCAGAATGGTCCTCTTTTGACCTGTGCAGCATGGTCATCTTTTCACCTGTGCAGCATGGTCCACTTCTCACCTGTGCAGCATGGTCCTCTTTTCACCTGTGCAGCATGGTCCTCTTCTCACCTGTGCAGCATGGTCCTCTTTATACTTGTGCAGCATGGTCCTCTTTTCACCTGTACGGCATGGTCCTCTTTATACCTGTGCAGCATGGTCCTCTTTTCACCTGTGCAGCATGGTCCTCTTTGTACCTGTTCAGCATGGTCCTCTTCTCACCTGTTCAGCATGGCCCTCTTTGTATCTGTGCAGCATGGTCCGCTTTTCACCTGTGCAGCATGGTCCTCTTCTCACCTGTGCAGCATGGTCCTCTTTGTACCTGTGCATCATGGTTCTCCTTTCACCTGTATAGCATCTTCCTCTTCTCACCTGTGCAGCATGGTTCTCTTCGTACCTGTGCAGCATGGTCCTCTTTTCACCTGTGCAGCATAGTCCTCTTTGTACCTGTGCAGCATGGTGCTCTTCTCACCTATGCAGCATGGACCTCTTCTCACCTGTGCAGCATAGTTCTCTTCTCACCTGTGTGGCATGGTGCTTTTCTCACCTGTGTAGCATGGTTCTCTCCTCACCTGTGCAGCATGGTACTCTTCTCACCTGTGCAGCATGGTCCTCTTCTCACCTGTGCAGCATGGTCCTCTTCTCACCTGTGTAGCATGGACCTCTTCTCACCATGGTCCTCTTCTCAACTGTGCAGGATGGTCACCTTCTCACCTGCACAGGATGCTCCTCTTTTCACCTGTACAGGATGGTACTCTTCTGACCTGTGCTGAATGGTACTCTGTGTACCTGTGCAGCACGGTCCTCTTTTGACCTGTGCAGCATGGTCCTCTTTGTACCTGAACAGCACGGTCCTCTTTTCACCTGTGCAGCATGGTCCTCCTCTCACCTGTGCAGCATGGTCCACTTTTCACCTGTTCAGCATGGTCCTCTTCTCACCTGTGCAGCATGGCCCTATTTTCACCTGTGCAGCACGGTCCACTTTGTACCTGTGCGGCATGGTCCTCTTTTCACCTGTTCAGCATGGTCCTCTTCTCCCCTGTGCAGCATGGTCCTCTTCTCCCCTGTGCAGCATGGTCCTCTTCTCCCCTGTGCAGCATGGTCCTCTTTGTACCTGTGCAGCATGGTCCTCTTTTCACCTGTGCAGCATGGTCCTCTTCTCACCTGTGCAGCATGGTCCTCTTTACACCTGTTCAGCTTGGTCCTCTTCTCACCTGTGCAGCATGGCCCTCTTTTCACATGTGCAGCACAGTCCACTTTGTACCTGTGCGGCAAGGTCCTCTTTTCACCTGTGCGGCATGGTCCTCTTCTCACCTGTGCAGCATGGTCCTCTTCTCACCTGTTCAGCATGTCCTCTTTGTACCTGTGCAGCATGGTCCTCTTTTCACCTGTGCAGCACGGTCCTCGTTGTACCTGTGCAGCACGGTCCACTTTGTACCTGTGCAGCATGGTCCTCTTTGTACCTGTGCAGCATGGTCCTCTTCTCACCTGTGCAACATGGTCCTCTTCTCCCCTGTGCAGCATGGTCCTTTTCTCACCTGTGCAGCATGGTCCTCTTCTCACCTATGCCACATGGTCCTCTTCTCCCCTGTGCAGCATGGTCCTCTTCTCACCTGTGCCACATGATCCTCTTTGTACCTGTGCAGAATGGTCCTTTTTCACCTGTGCAGCATGGTCCTCGTTCCACCTGTGCAGCATGGTCCTCTTTTCACCTGTGCCGCATGGTCCTCTTTCCACCTGTGCAGCATGTTCCTCTTCTCACCTGTGCAGCATGGTCCTCTTCTCACCTGTGCAGCATGGTCCTCTTCTCCCCTGTGCAGCATGGTCCTCTTTTCACCTGTGCTGAATGGTCTTCATCTCACCTCACCTGTGCAGCATGGTCCTCTTCTGCCCGGTGCAGCATGGTCCTCTTCTCACCTGTACAGCATGGTCCTCTTTTGACCTATTCAGCATGGTCCTCTTTTCACCTGTGCAGAATGGTCCCCTTCTCACCTGTGCAGCATGGTCCTCTTCTCACCTGTGCAGCATGGTCCTCTCATACCTGTACGGCATGGTCCTTGTTTCACCTGTGCTGCATGGTCCTCTTTCTACCTGTGCAGCATGGTCCTCTTTTCACCTGTTCAGCATGGTCCTCTTTGTACCTGTGCTGCATGGTCCTCTTTGTACCTGTGCAGCATGGTCCTCTTTTCACCTGTACGTCATGGTCCTCTTTGTACCTGTGCAGATTGGTCCTCTTTTCACCTGTGCAGCATGGTCCTCTTTTCACCTGTGCAGCATGGTTCTCTTCCCACCTGTGCAGCATGGTCCTCTTTTCACCTGTGCAACATGGTCCTCTTTGTACCTGTGCAGCATGGTCCTCTTTGTACCTGTTCAGCATGGTCCTCTTTGTACCTGTGCAGCATGGTTCTCTTCTCACCTGTGCAACATGGTCCTCTTCTCACCTGTGCAGCATGGTCCTCTTCGTACCTGTGCAGCATGGTCCTCTTCGTACCTGTGCAGCATGGCCCTCTTCTCACCTGTGCAGCATGGTCCTCTTCTCCCCTGTGCAGCATGGTGCTCTTCTCACCTGCTCAGAATGACCTCTTTTCACCTGTGCAGCATGGTCCTCTTTGTACCTGTGCAGATTGGTCCTCTTCTCACTTGTGTAGCATAGGTCCTCTTTTCGCCTGTTCAGCATGGTCCTCTTTATACCTGTGCAGCATGGTCCTCTTTGTACCTGTGCTGCATGGTCCTCTTTTCACCTGTGCAGCATGGTCCTCTTTTCACCTGTTCAGCATGGTCCTCTTCTCACCTGTGCAGCATGGTCCTCTTCTCACCTGTGCAGCATGGTCCTCTTTGTCCCAGTGCAGAATGGTCCTCTTTCCACCTGCACAGCATGGTCCTCCTTTCACCTGTGTAGCATTGTCCTCTTCTCACTTGTGCTGCATGGTCCTCTTTGTACCTGTGCAGCATGGTCCTCTTCTCTCCTGTGCAGCATGGTCCTCTTTCTTCCTGTGCAGCATGGTCCTCCTCTCACTTGTGCAGCATGTCCTCTTCTCACTTGTGCAGCATGGTCCTCTTCTCACCTGTGCGGCATGGTCCTCTTTTCACCTGTTCAGCATGGTCCTCTTTTCACCTGTGAAGCATGGTCCTCTTTGTACCTGTGCAGCATGGTCCTCTTCTCACTTGTGCAGAAGGTCCTCTTCTCACCTGTGCAGCATGGTCCTCTTCTCACCTGTGCAGCATGGTCCTCTTGTCACCTGTGCAGCATGGTCCTCTTTGTACCTGTGCAGCAAGGTCCTCTTCTCCCCTGTGCAGCATGGTCCTCTTTGTACGTGTGCAGAATTGTCCTCTTTTCACCTGTGCAGCATGGTCCTCTTTTCACCTGTGCATCATGGTCCCCTTTTCACCTGTGCAGCATGGTCCTCTTTTCACCTGTGTATCATTTTCCTCTTCTCACCTGTGCAGCATGGTCCTCTTCTCCCCTGTGCAGCATGGTCCTCTTTTCACCTGTGCTGAATGGTCCTCCTCTCATCTCACCTGTGCAGCATGGTCCTCTTCTCCACTTGCGCAGCATGGTCCTCTTCTCCCCTGTGCAGAATGGTCCTCTTTTGACCTGTGCAGCATGGTCATCTTTTCACCTGTGCAGCATGGTCCACTTCTCACCTGTGCAGCATGGTCCTCTTTTCACCTGTGCAGCATGGTCCTCTTTATACTTGTGCAGCATGGTCCTCTTTTCACCTGTACGGCATGGTCCTCTTTATACCTGTGCAGCATGGTCCTCTTTTCACCTGTGCAGCATGGTCCTCTTTGTACCTGTTCAGCATGGTCCTCTTCTCACCTGTTCAGCATGGCCCTCTTTGTATCTGTGCAGCATGGTCCGCTTTTCACCTGTGCAGCATGGTCCTCTTCTCACCTGTGCAGCATGGTCCTCTTTGTACCTGTGCATCATGGTTCTCCTTTCACCTGTATAGCATCTTCCTCTTCTCACCTGTGCAGCATGGTTCTCTTCGTACCTGTGCAGCATGGTCCTCTTTTCACCTGTGCAGCATAGTCCTCTTTGTACCTGTGCAGCATGGTCCTCTTTGTAGCTGTGCAGCATGGTCCTCTTTTCACCTGTGCTGCATGGTCCTCTTCTCACCTGTGCAGCATGGTCCTCTTCTCCCCTGTGCAGCATGGTCCTATTCTCCCCTGTGCAGCATGGTCCTCTTCTCACCTGTTCAGCATGGTGATCTTCTCACCTGTGAAGCAAGGTCCTCTTAGTACTTGTGCAACATTGCCCTCTTCTCACCTGTTCAGCATGGTCCTCTTCTCACCTGTGCAGCATGGCCCTCTTTTCACATGTGCAGCACAGTCCACTTTGTACCAGTGCGGCAAGGTCCTCTTTTCACCTGTGCGGCATGGTCCTCTTCTCACCTGTGCAGCATGGTCCTCTTCTCACCTGTTCAGCATGTCCTCTTTGTACCTGTGCAGCATGGTCCTCTTTTCACCTGTGCAGCACGGTCCTCTTTGTACCTGTGCAGCATGGTCCACTTTGTACCTGTGCAGCATGGTCCTCTTCTCACCTGTGCAACATGGTCCTCTTCTCCCCTGTGCAGCATGGTCCTTTTCTCACCTGTGCAGCATGGTCCTCTTTTCACCTGTGCTGAATGGTCCTCCTCTCATCTCACCTGTGCAGCATGGTCCTCTTCTCCATTGCGCAGCATGGTCCTCTTCTCCCCTGTGCAGCATGGTCCTCTTTTGACCTGTGCAGCATGGTCATCTTTTCACCTGTGCAGCATGGTCCACTTCTCACCTGTGCAGCATGGTCCTCTTTTCACCTGTGCAGCATGGTCCTCTTCTCACCTGTGCAGCATGGTCCTCTTTATACTTGTGCAGCATGGTCCTCTTTTCACCTGTATGGCATGGTCCTCTTTATACCTGTGCAGCATGGTCCTCTTTTCACCTGTGCAGCATGGTCCTCTTTGTACCTGTTCAGCATGGTCCTCTTCTCACCTGTTCAGCATGGCCCTCTTTGTATCTGTGCAGCATGGTCCGCTTTTCACCTGTGCAGCATGGTCCTCTTCTCACCTGTGCAGCATGGTCCTCTTTGTACCTGTGCATCATGGTTCTCCTTTCACCTGTATAGCATCTTCCTCTTCTCACCTGTGCAGCATGGTTCTCTTCGTACCTGTGCAGCATGGTCCTCTTTTCACCTGTGCAGCATAGTCCTCTTTGTACCTGTGCAGCATGGTCCTCTTTGTAGCTGTGCAGCATGGTCCTCTTTTCACCTGTGCTGCATGGTCCTCTTCTCACCTGTGCAGCATGGTCCTCTTCTCCCCTGTGCAGCATGGTCCTATTCTCCCCTGTGCAGCATGGTCCTCTTCTCACCTGTTCAGCATGGTGATCTTCTCACCTGTGAAGCAAGGTCCTCTTAGTACTTGTGCAACATTGCCCTCTTCTCACCTGTTCAGCATGGTCCTCTTCTCACCTGTGCAGCATGGCCCTCTTTTCACATGTGGAGCACAGTCCACTTTGTACCTGTGCGGCAAGGTCCTCTTTTCACCTGTGCGGCATGGTCCTCTTCTCACCTGTGCAGCATGGTCCTCTTCTCACCTGTTCAGCATGTCCTCTTTGTACCTGTGCAGCATGGTCCTCTTTTCACCTGTGCAGCACGGTCCTCTTTGTACCTGTGCAGCATGGTCCACTTTGTACCTGTGCAGCATGGTCCTCTTCTCACCTGTGCAACATGGTCCTCTTCTCCCCTGTGCAGCATGGTCCTTTTCTCACCTGTGCAGCATGGTCCTCTTCTCACCTATGCCACATGGTCCTCTTCACCCCTGTGCAGCATGGTCCTCTTCTCACCTATGCCACATGATCATCTTTGTACCTGTGCAGAATAGTCCTTTTTCACCTGTGCAGCATGGTCCTCTTTCCACCTGTGCAGCATGGTTCTCTTTTCACCAGTGCAGCATGGTCCTCTTTCCACCTGGGCAGCATGTTCCTCTTCTCACCTGTGCAGCATGGTCCTCTTCTCCCCTGTGCAGCTTGGTCCTCTTTTCACCTGTGCTGAGTGGTCTTGATCTCACCTCACCTGTGCAGCATGGTCCTCTTCTGCCCTGTGCAGCATGGTCCTCTTCTCACCTGTGCAGCATGGTCCTCTTCTCACCTGTGCAGCACGGTCCTCTTTTGACCTGTGCAGCATGGTCCTCTTTGTACCTGAACAGCACGGTCCTCTTTTCACCTGTGCAGCATGGTCCTCCTCTCACCTGTGCAGCATGGTCCACTTTTCACCTGTTCAGCATGGTCCTCTTCTCACCTGTGCAGCATGGCCCTATTTTCACCTGTGCAGCACGGTCCACTTTGTACCTGTGCGGCATGGTCCTCTTTTCACCTGTTCAGCATGGTCCTCTTCTCCCCTGTGCAGCATGGTCCTCTTCTCCCCTGTGCAGCATGGTCCTCTTCTCCCGTGTGCAGCATGGTCCTCTTTGTACCTGTGCAGCATGGTCCTCTTTTCACCTGTGCAGCATGGTCCTCTTCTCACCTGTGCAGCATGGTCCTCTTCTCACCTGTGCAGCATGGTCCTCTTTACACCTGTTCAGCATGGTCCTCTTCTCACCTGTGCAGCATGGCCCTCTTTTCACATGTGCAGCACAGTCCACTTTGTACCTGTGCGGCAAGGTCCTCTTTTCACCTGTGCGGCATGGTCCTCTTCTCACCTGTGCAGCATGGTCCTCTTCTCACCTGTTCAGCATGTCCTCTTTGTACCTGTGCAGCATGGTCCTCTTTTCACCTGTGCAGCACGGTCCTCGTTGTACCTGTGCAGCACGGTCCACTTTGTACCTGTGCAGCATGGTCCTCTTTGTACCTGTGCAGCATGGTCCTCTTCTCACCTGTGCAACATGGTCCTCTTCTCCCCTGTGCAGCATGGTCCTTTTCTCACCTGTGCAGCATGGTCCTCTTCTCACCTATGCCACATGGTCCTCTTCTCCCCTGTGCAGCATGGTCCTCTTCCCACCTGTGCCACATGATCCTCTTTGTACCTGTGCAGAATGGTCCTTTTTCACCTGTGCAGCATGGTCCTCGTTCCACCTGTGCAGCATGGTCCTCTTTTCACCTGTGCCGCATGGTCCTCTTTCCACCTGTGCAGCATGTTCCTCTTCTCACCTGTGCAGCATGGTCCTCTTCTCCCCTGTGCAGCATGGTCCTCTTTTCACCTGTGCTGAATGGTCTTCATCTCACCTCACCTGTGCAGCATGGTCCTCTTCTGCCCGGTGCAGCATGGTCCTCTTCTCACCTGTACAGCATGGTCCTCTTTTGACCTATTCAGCATGGTCCTCTTTTCACCTGTGCAGAATGGTCCCCTTCTCACCTGTGCAGCATGGTCCTCTTCTCACCTGTGCAGCATGGTCCTCTTCATACCTGTACGGCATGGTCCTTGTTTCACCTGTGCTGCATGGTCCTCTTTCTACCTGTGCAGCATGGTCCTCTTTTCACCTGTTCAGCATGGTCCTCTTTGTACCTGTGCTGCATGGTCCTCTTTGTACCTGTGCAGCATGGTCCTCTTTTCACCTGTACGTCATGGTCCTCTTTGTACCTGTGCAGATTGGTCCTCTTTTCACCTGTGCAGCATGGTCCTCTTTTCACCTGTGCAGCATGGTTCTCTTCCCACCTGTGCAGCATGGTCCTCTTTTCACCTGTGCAACATGGTCCTCTTTGTACCTGTGCAGCATGGTCCTCTTTGTACCTGTTCAGCATGGTCCTCTTTGTACCTGTGCAGCATGGTTCTCTTCTCACCTGTGCAACATGGTCCTCTTCTCACCTGTGCAGCATGGTCCTCTTCGTACCTGTGCAGCATGGTCCTCTTCGTACCTGTGCAGCATGGTCCTCTTCTCACCTGTGCAGCATGGTCCTCTTCTCCCCTGTGCAGCATGGTGCTCTTCTCACCTGCTCAGAATGACCTCTTTTCACCTGTGCAGCATGGTCCTCTTTGTACCTGTGCAGATTGGTCCTCTTCTCACTTGTGTAGCATGGTCCTCTTTTCGCCTGTTCAGCATGGTCCTCTTTATACCTGTGCAGCATGGTCCTCTTTGTACCTGTGCTGCATGGTCCTCTTTTCACCTGTGCAGCATGGTCCTCTTTTCACCTGTTCAGCATGGTCCTCTTCTCACCTGTGCAGCATGGTCCTCTTTGTCCCAGTGCAGAATGGTCCTCTTTCCACCTGCACAGCATGGTCCTCCTTTCATCTGTGTAGCATTGTCCTCTTCTCACTTGTGCTGCATGGTCCTCTTTGTACCTGTGCAGCATGGTCCTCTTCTCACCTGTGCAGCATGGTCCTCTTCTTACCTGTGCAGCATGGTCCTCCTCTCACTTGTGCAGCATGTCCTCTTCTCACTTGTGCAGCATGGTCCTCTTCTCACCTGTGCGGCATGGTCCTCTTTTCACCTGTTCAGCATGGTCCTCTTTTCACCTGTGCAGCATGGTCCTCTTTGTACCTGTGCAGCATGGTCCTCTTCTCACTTGTGCAGAATGGTCCTCTTCTCACCTGTGCAGCATGGTCCTCTTCTCACCTGTGCAGCATGGTCCTCTTGTCACCTGTGCAGCATGGTCCTCTTTGTACCTGTGCAGCAAGGTCCTCTTCTCCCCTGTGCAGCATGGTCCTCTTTGTACGTGTGCAGAATTGTCCTCTTTTCACCTGTGCAGCATGGTCCTCTTTTCACCTGTGCATCATGGTCCCCTTTTCACCTGTGCAGCATGGTCCTCTTTTCACCTGTGTATCATTTTCCTCTTCTCACCTGTGCAGCATGGTCCTCTTCTCCCCTGTGCAGCATGGTCCTCTTTTCACCTGTGCTGAATGGTCCTCCTCTCATCTCACCTGTGCAGCATGGTCCTCTTCTCCATTGCGCAGCATGGTCCTCTTCTCCCCTGTGCAGAATGGTCCTCTTTGACCTGTGCAGCATGGTCATCTTTTCACCTGTGCAGCATGGTCCACTTCTCACCTGTGCAGCATGGTCCTCTTTTCACCTGTGCAGCATGGTCCTCTTTATACTTGTGCAGCATGGTCCTCTTTTCACCTGTACGGCATGGTCCTCTTTATACCTGTGCAGCATGGTCCTCTTTTCACCTGTGCAGCATGGTCCTCTTTGTACCTGTTCAGCATGGTCCTCTTCTCACCTGTTCAGCATGGCCCTCTTTGTATCTGTGCAGCATGGTCCGCTTTTCACCTGTGCAGCATGGTCCTCTTCTCACCTGTGCAGCATGGTCCTCTTTGTACCTGTGCATCATGGTTCTCCTTTCACCTGTATAGCATCTTCCTCTTCTCACCTGTGCAGCATGGTTCTCTTCGTACCTGTGCAGCATGGTCCTCTTTTCACCTGTGCAGCATAGTCCTCTTTGTACCTGTGCAGCATGGTCCTCTTTGTAGCTGTGCAGCATGGTCCTCTTTTCACCTGTGCTGCATGGTCCTCTTCTCACCTGTGCAGCATGGTCCTCTTCTCCCCTGTGCAGCATGGTCCTATTCTCCCCTGTGCAGCATGGTCCTCTTCTCACCTGTTCAGCATGGTGATCTTCTCACCTGTGAAGCAAGGTCCTCTTAGTACTTGTGCAACATTGCCCTCTTCTCACCTGTTCAGCATGGTCCTCTTCTCACCTGTGCAGCATGGCCCTCTTTTCACATGTGCAGCACAGTCCACTTTGTACCTGTGCGGCAAGGTCCTCTTTTCACCTGTGCGGCATGGTCCTCTTCTCACCTGTGCAGCATGGTCCTCTTCTCACCTGTTCAGCATGTCCTCTTTGTACCTGTGCAGCATGGTCCTCTTTTCACCTGTGCAGCACGGTCCTCTTTGTACCTGTGCAGCATGGTCCACTTTGTACCTGTGCAGCATGGTCCTCTTCTCACCTGTGCAACATGGTCCTCTTCTCCCCTGTGCAGCATGGTCCTTTTCTCACCTGTGCAGCATGGTCCTCTTTTCACCTGTGCTGAATGGTCCTCCTCTCATCTCACCTGTGCAGCATGGTCCTCTTCTCCATTGCGCAGCATGGTCCTCTTCTCCCCTGTGCAGAATGGTCCTCTTTTGACCTGTGCAGCATGGTCATCTTTTCACCTGTGCAGCATGGTCCACTTCTCACCTGTGCAGCATGGTCCTCTTTTCACCTGTGCAGCATGGTCCTCTTCTCACCTGTGCAGCATGGTCCTCTTTATACTTGTGCAGCATGGTCCTCTTTTCACCTGTACGGCATGGTCCTCTTTATACCTGTGCAGCATGGTCCTCTTTTCACCTGTGCAGCATGGTCCTCTTTGTACCTGTTCAGCATGGTCCTCTTCTCACCTGTTCAGCATGGCCCTCTTTGTATCTGTGCAGCATGGTCCGCTTTTCACCTGTGCAGCATGGTCCTCTTCTCACCTGTGCAGCATGGTCCTCTTTGTACCTGTGCATCATGGTTCTCCTTTCACCTGTATAGCATCTTCCTCTTCTCACCTGTGCAGCATGGTTCTCTTCGTACCTGTGCAGCATGGTCCTCTTTTCACCTGTGCAGCATAGTCCTCTTTGTACCTGTGCAGCATGGTCCTCTTAGAAGCTGTGCAGCATGGTCCTCTTTTCACCTGTGCTGCATGGTCCTCTTCTCACCTGTGCAGCATGGTCCTCTTCTCCCCTGTGCAGCATGGTCCTATTCTCCCCTGTGCAGCATGGTCCTCTTCTCACCTGTTCAGCATGGTGATCTTCTCACCTGTGAAGCAAGGTCCTCTTAGTACTTGTGCAGCATTGCCCTCTTCTCACCTGTTCAGCATGGTCCTCTTCTCACCTGTGCAGCATGGCCCTCTTTTCACATGTGCAGCACAGTCCACTTTGTACCTGTGCGGCAAGGTCCCTCTTTCACCTGTGCGGCATGGTCCTCTTCTCACCTGTGCAGCATGGTCCTCTTCTCACCTGTTCAGCATGTCCTCTTTGTACCTGTGCAGCATGGTCCTCTTTTCACCTGTGCAGCACGGTCCTCTTTGTACCTGTGCAGCATGGTCCACTTTGTACCTGTGCAGCATGGTCCTCTTCTCACCTGTGCAACATGGTCCTCTTCTCCCCTGTGCAGCATGGTCCTTTTCTCACCTGTGCAGCATGGTCCTCTTCTCACCTATGCCACATGGTCCTCTTCACCCCTGTGCAGCATGGTCCTCTTCTCACCTGTGCCACATGATCATCTTTGTACCTGTGCAGAATAGTCCTTTTCACCTGTGCAGCATGGTCCTCTTTCCACCTGTGCAGCATGGTTCTCTTTTCACCAGTGCAGCATGGTCCTCTTTCCACCTGTGCAGCATGTTCCTCTTCTCACCTGTGCAGCATGGTCCTCTTCTCCCCTGTGCAGCTTGGTCCTCTTTTCACCTGTGCTGAGTGGTCTTGATCTCACCTCACCTGTGCAGCATGGTCCTCTTCTGCCCTGTGCAGCATGGTCCTCTTCTCACCTGTGCAGCATGGTCCTCTTTTGACCTGTTCAGCATGGTCCTCTTTTCACCTGTGCAGAATGGTCCACTTCTCACCTGTGCAGCATGGTCCTCTTCTCACCTGTGCAGCATGGTCCTCTCATACCTGTACGGCATGGTCCTTGTTTCACCTGTGCTGCATGGTCCTCTTTCTACCTGTGCAGCATGGTCCTCTTTTCACCTGTGCAGCATGGTCCTCTTCTACACCTGTGCTGCATGGTCCTCTTTGTACCTATGCAGCATGGTCCTCTTTTCACCTGTACGGCATGGTCCTCTTTGTACCTGTGCAGATTGGTCCTCTTTTCACCTGTGCAGCATGGTCCTCTTTTCACCTGTGCAGCATGGTCCTCTTTTCACCTGTGCAGCATGGTCCTCTTTGTACCTGTGCAGCATGGTCCTCTTTGTACCTGTTCAGCATGGTCCTCTTTGTACCTGTGCAGCATGGTTCTCTTCTCACCTGTGCAGCATGGTCATCTTTTCACCTGTTCAGCATGGTCCTCTTCTTCCCTGTGCAGCATGGTCCTCTTCTCACTTGTGCAGCAGGTCCTCTTCTCACTTGTGCAGCAGGTCCTCTTCTCACTTGTGCAGCATGGTCCTCTTCTCACCTGTGCAGCATGGTCCTCTTTTCACCTGTGCAGCATGGTCCTCTTCTCACCTGTGCCACATGATCATCTTTGTACCTGTGCAGAATAGTCCTTTTTCACCTGTGCAGCATGGTCCTCTTTCCACCTGTGCAGCATGGTTCTCTTTTCACCAGTGCAGCATGGTCCTCTTTCCACCTGTGCAGCATGTTCCTCTTCTCACCTGTGCAGCATGGTCCTCTTCTCCCCTGTGCAGCTTGGTCCTCTTTTCACCTGTGCTGAGTGGTCTTGATCTCACCTCACCTGTGCAGCATGGTCCTCTTCTGCCCTGTGCAGCATGGTCCTCTTCTCACCTGTGCAGCATGGTCCTCTTTTGACCTGTTCAGCATGGTCCTCTTTTCACCTGTGCAGAATGGTCCACTTCTCACCTGTGCAGCATGGTCCTCTTCTCACCTGTGCAGCATGGTCCTCTCATACCTGTACGGCATGGTCCTTGTTTCACCTGTGCTGCATGGTCCTCTTTCTACCTGTGCAGCATGGTCCTCTTTTCACCTGTTCAGCATGGTCCTCTTTGTACCTGTGCAGCATGGTCCTCTTTGTACCTGTGCCGATTGGTCCTCTTTTCACCTGTGCAGCATGGTCCTCTTCTACCCTGTGCTGCATGGTCCTCTTTGTACCTATGAAGCATGGTCCTCTTTTCACCTGTACGGCATGGTCCTCTTTGTACCTGTGCAGATTGGTCCTCTTTTCACCTGTGCAGCATGGTCCTCTTTTCACCTGTGCAGCATGGTCCTCTTTTCACCTGTGCAGCATGGTCCTCTTTGTACCTGTGCAGCATGGTCCTCTTTGTACCTGTTCAGCATGGTCCTCTTTGTACCTGTGCAGCATGGTTCTCTTCTCACCTGTGCAGCATGGTCCTCTTTTCACCTGTTCAGCATGGTCCTCTTCTTCCCTGTGCAGCATGGTCCTCTTCTCACTTGTGCAGCAGGTCCTCTTCTCACTTGTGCAGCAGGTCCTCTTCTCACTTGTGCAGCATGGTCCTCTTCTCACCTGTGCAGCATGGTCCTCTTTTCACCTGTGCAGCATGGTCCTCTTTTCACCTGTGCAGCATGGTCCTCTTTGTACCTGTGCAGCATGGTCCTCTTTGTACCTGTGCCGATTGGTCCTCTTTTCACCTGTGCAGCATGGTCCTCTTCTACCCTGTGCTGCATGGTCCTCTTTGTACCTATGCAGCATGGTCCTCTTTTCACCTGTACAGCATGGTCCTCTTTGTACCTGTGCAGATTGGTCCTCTTTTCACCTGTGCAGCATGGTCCTCTTTTCACCTGTGCAGCATGGTCCTCTTTGTACCTGTGCAGCATGGTCCTCTTTGTACCTGTTCAGCATGGTCCTCTTTGTACCTGTGCAGCATGGTTCTCCTCTCACCTGTGCAACAAGGTCCTCTTCTCACCTGTGCAGCATGGTCCTCTTCTCACCTGTGCAGCATGGTCCTCTTCTCCCCTGTGCAGCATGGAGCTCTTCTCACCTGTTCAGATTGGTCCTCTTTTCACCTGTGCAGCATGGTCCTCTTTGTACCTGTGCAGATTGGTCCTCTTCTCACTTGTGTAGCATAGTCCTCTTTTTGCCTGTTCAGCATGGTCCTCTTTGTACCTGTGCAGCATGGTCCTCTTTCTACCTGTGCTGCATCGTCCTCTTTTCACCTGTGCAGCATGGTCCTCTTTTCACCTGTTCAGCATGGTCCTCTTCTTCCCTGTGCAGCATGGTCCTCTTCTCACTTGTGCAGCATGGTCCTCTTCTCACTTGTGCAGCATGGTCCTCTTTCTCACCTGTGCAGCATGGTCCTCTTTTCACCTGTGCAGCATGGTCCTCTTTGTCACCTGTGCAGCATGGTCCTCTTCTCACCTGTGCAGAATGGTCCTCTTCTCACCTGTGCAGCATGGTCCTCTTCTCACCTGTGCAGCATGGTCCTCTTGTCACCTGTGCAGCATGGTCCTCTTGTCACCTGTGCAGCATGGTCCTCTTTGTACCTGTGCAGCATGGTCCTCTTTTCCCCTGTGCAGCATGGTCCTCTTTGTACGTGTGCAGAATTGTCCTCTTTTCACCTGTACAGCATGGTCCTCTTTTCACCTGTGCAGCATGGTCCCCTTTTCACCTGTGCAGCATGGTCCTCTTTTACCCTGTGCATCATGTTCCTCTTCTCACCTGTGCAGCATGGTCCTCTTCTCCCCTGTGCAGCATGGTCCTCTTTTCACCTGTGCTGAATGGTCCTCCTCTCGTCTCACCTGTGCAGCATGGTCCTCTTCTCCATTGTGCAGCATGGTCCTCTTCTCCCCTGTGCAGCATGGTCCTCTTTTCACCTGTGCAGCATGGTCCTCTTTTCACCTGTGCAGCATGGTCCTCTTTGTACCTGTGCAGCATGGCCCACTTTGTACCTGTGCAGCATGGTCCTCTTTTCACCTGTGCAGCATGGTCCTCTTCTACCCTGTGCTGCATGGTCCTCTTTGTACCTATGCAGCATGGTCCTCTTTTCACCTGTACAGCATGGTCCTCTTTGTACCTGTGCAGATTGGTCCTCTTTTCACCTGTGCAGCATGGTCCTCTTTTCACCTGTGCAGCATGGTCCTCTTTTCACCTGTGCAGCATGGTCCTCTTTGTACCTGTGCAGCATGGTCCTCTTTGTACCTGTTCAGCATGGTCCTCTTTGTACCTGTGCAGCATGGTTCTCTTCTCACCTGTGCAACAAGGTCCTCTTCTCACCTGTGCAGCATGGTCCTCTTCTCACCTGTGCAGCATGGTCCTCTTCTCCCCTGTGCAGCATGGAGCTCTTCTCACCTGTTCAGAATGACCTCTTTTCACCTGTGCAGCATGGTCCTCTTTGTACCTGTGCAGATTGGTCCTCTTCTCACTTGTGTAGCATAGTCCTCTTTTGCCTGTTCAGCATGGTCCTCTTTGTACCTGTGCAGCATGGTCCTCTTTCTACCTGTGCTGCATCGTCCTCTTTTCACCTGTGCAGCATGGTCCTCTTTTCACCTGTTCAGCATGGTCCTCTTCTTCCCTGTGCAGCATGGTCCTCTTCTCACTTGTGCAGCATGGTCCTCTTCTCACTTGTGCAGCATGGTCCTCTTCTCACCTGTGCAGCATGGTCCTCTTTTCACCTGTGCAGCATGGTCCTCTTTGTACCTGTGCAGCATGGTCCTCTTCTCACTTGTGCAGAAGGTCCTCTTCTCACCTGTGCAGCATGGTCCTCTTCTCACCTGTGCAGCATGGTCCTCTTCTCACCTGTGCAGCATGGTCCTCTTGTCACCTGTGCAGCATGGTCCTCTTTGTACCTGTGCAGCAAGGTCGTCTTTTCCCCTGTGCAGCATGGTCCTCTTTGTACGTGTGCAGAATTGTCCTCTTTTCACCTGTGCAACATGGTTCTCTTTTCACCTGTGCAGTATGGTCCCCTTTTCACCTGTGCAGCATGGTCCTCTTTTACCCTGTGCATCATGTTCCTCTTCTCACCTGTGCAGCATGGTCCTCTTCTCCCCTGTGCAGCATGGTCCTTTTTTCACCTGTGCTGAATGGTCCTCCTCTCGTCTCACCTGTGCAGCATGGTCCTCTTCTCCATTGTGCAGCATGGTCCTCTTCTCCCCTGTGCAGCATGGTCCTCTTTTCACCTGTGCAGCATGGTCCTCTTTTCACCTGTGCAGCATGGTCCACTTCTCACCTGTGCAGCATGGTCCTCGTTTCACCTGTGCAGCATGGTCCTCTTTGTACCTGTTCAGCATGGTCCTCTTCTCACCTGTTCAGCATGGTCTTCTTTCTACCTGTGCAGCATGGTCCTCTTGTCACCTGTACGGCATGGTCCTCTTTATACTTGTGCAGCATGGTCCTCTTTTCACCTGTACGGCATGGTCCTCTTTATGCCTGTGCAGCATGGTCCTCCTCTTCTCTCCTGTGCAGCATGGTCCTCTTCTTCCCTGTGCAGCATGGTCCTCCTCTCACTTGTGTAGCAGGTCCTCTTCTCACTTGTGCAGCATGGTCCTCTTCTCACCTGTGCGGCATGGTCCTCTTTTCACCTGTCCAGCATGGTCCTCTTTTCACCTGTGAAGCATGGTCCTCTTTGTACCTGTGCAGCATGGTCCTCTTCTCACTTGTGCAGAAGGTCCTCTTCTCACCTGTGCAGCATGGTCCTCTTCTCACCTGTGCAGCATGGTCCTCTTGTCACCTGTGCAGCATGGTCCTCTTTGTACCTGTGCAGCAAGGTCCTCTTCTCACCTGTGCAGCATGGTCCTCTTTGTACGTGTGCAGAATTGTCCTCTTTTCACCTGTTCAGCATGGTCCTCTTTTCACATGTGCATCATGGTCCCCTTTTCACCTGTGCATCATGGTCCTCTTTTCACCTGTGCATCATGTTCCTCTTCTCACCTGTGCAGCATGGTCCTCTTCTCCCCTGTGCAGCATGGTCCTCTTTTCACCTGTGCTGAATGGTCCTCCTCTCATCTCACCTGTGCAGCATGGTCCTCTTCTCCATTGCGCAGCATGGTCCTCTTCTCACCTGTGCAGCATGGTCCTCTTCTGACCTGTGCAGCATGGTCCTCTTTTCACCTGTGCAGCATGGTC
Organism: Calotriton arnoldi; assembly: GCA_963921515.1. NCBI lineage: Eukaryota > Metazoa > Chordata > Amphibia > Caudata > Salamandridae > Calotriton > Calotriton arnoldi. Next base: position 34,797 of record CAWUFW010003701.1, on the reverse strand, counting down.
CACTACTCACCTGTGCAGCATGGTCCTCGTTTCACCTGTGCAGCATGGTCCTCTTCTCACCTGTTCAGCATGGTCTTCTTTCTACCTGTACAGCATGGTCCTCTTCTCACCTGTACGGCATGGTCCTCTTTATACCTGTGCAGCATGGTCCTCTTTTCACCTGTGCAGCATGGTCCTCTTCTCACCTGTGCAGCATGGTCCTCTTTGTACCTGTGCATCATGGTTCTCCTCCCACCTGTATAGCATCTTCCTCTTCTCACCTGTGCAGCATGGTTCTCTTCGTACCTGTGCAGCATGGTCCTCTTTTCACCTGTGCAGCATAGTCCTCTTTGTACCTGTGCAGCATGGTCCTCTTTGTAGCTGTGCAGCATGGTCCTCTTTTCACCTGTGCTGCATGGTCCTCTTTTCACCTGTGCTGCATGGTCCTCTTCTCACCTGTGCAGTATGGTCCTCTTCTCCCCTGTGCAGCATGGTCCTATTCTCCCCTGTGCAGCATGGTCCTCTTCTCACCTGTTCAGCATGGTGATCTTCTCACCTGTGAAGCAAGGTCCTCTTAGTACTTGTGCAGCATTGCCCTCTTCTCACCTGTTCAGCATGGTCCTCTTCTCACCTGTGCAGCATGGCCCTCTTTTCACATGTGCAGCACAGTCCACTTTGTACCTGTGCGGCAAGGTCCTCTTTTCACCTGTGCGGCATGGTCCTCTTCTCATCTGTGCAGCATGGTCCTCTTCTCACCTGTTCAGCATGTCCTCTTTGTACCTGTGCAGCATGGTCCTCTTTTCACCTGTGCAGCATGGTCCTCTTTGTACCTGTGCAGCATGGTCCACTTTGTACCTGTGCAGCATGGTCCTCTTCTCACCTGTGCAACATGGTCCTCTTCTCCCCTGTGCAGCATGGTCCTTTTCTCACCTGTGCAGCATGGTCCTCTTCTCACCTATGCCACATGGTCCTCTTCTCCCCTGTGCAGCATGGTCCTCTTCTCACCTGTGCCACATGATCCTCTTTGTACCTGTGCAGAATAGTCCTTTTTCACCTGTCCAGCATGGTCCTCTTTCCACCTGTGCAGCATGGTCCTCTTTTCACCAGTGTAGCATGGTCCTCTTTCCACCTGTGCAGCATGTTCCTCTTTTCACCTGTCCAGCATGGTCCTCTTTCCACCTGTGCAGCATGGTCCTCTTTTCACCAGTGTAGCATGGTCCTCTTTCCACCTGTGCAGCATGTTCCTCTTCTCACCTGTGCAGCATGGTCCTCTTCTCCCCTGTGCAGCTTGGTCCTCTTTTCACCTGTGCTGAATGGTCTTGATCTCACCTCACCTGTGCAGCATGGTCCTCTTCTGCCCTGTGCAGCATGGTCCTCTTCTCACCTGTGCAGCATGGTCCTCTTTTGACCTGTTCAGCATGGTCCTCTTTTCACCTGTGCAGAATGGTCCACTTCTCACCTGTGCAGCATGGTCCTCTTCTCACCTGTGCAGCATGGTCCTCTCATACCTGTACGGCATGGTCCTTGTTTCACCTGTGCTGCATGGTCCTCTTTCTGTGCTGCATGGTCCTCTTTGTACCTATGCAGCATGGTCCTCTTTTCACCTGTACAGCATGGTCCTCTTTGTACCTGTGCAGATTGGTCCTCTTTTCACCTGTGCAGCATGGTCCTCTTTTCACCTGTGCAGCATGGTCCTCTTTTCACCTGTGCAGCATGGTCCTCTTTGTACCTGTGCAGCATGGTCCTCTTTGTACCTGTTCAGCATGGTCCTCTTTGTACCTGTGCAGCATTGTTCTCTTCTCACCTGTGCAACAAGGTCCTCTTCTCACCTGTGCAGCATGGTCCTCTTCTCACCTGTGCAGCATGGTCCTCTTCTCCCCTGTGCAGCATGGAGCTCTTCTCACCTGTTCAGAATGACCTCTTTTCACCTGTGCAGCATGGTCCTCTTTGTACCTGTGCAGATTGGTCCTCTTCTCACTTGTGTAGCATAGTCCTCTTTTTGCCTGTTCAGCATGGTCCTCTTTGTACCTGTGCAGCATGGTCCTCTTTCTACCTGTGCTGCATCGTCCTCTTTTCACCTGTGCAGCATGGTCCTCTTTTCACCTGTTCAGCATGGTCCTCTTCTTCCCTGTGCAGCATGGTCCTCTTATCACTTGTGCAGCAGGTCCTCTTCTCACTTGTGCAGCATGGTCCTCTTCTCACCTGTGCAGCATGGTCCTCTTTTCACCTGTTCAGCATGGTCCTCTTTTCACCTGTGCAGCATGGTCCTCTTTTCACCTGTGCAGCATGGTCCTCTTTGTACCTGTGCAGCATGGTCCTCTTTGTACCTGTGCTGATTGGTTCTCTTTTCACCTGTGCAGCATGGTCCTCTTCTACCCTGTGCTGCATGGTCCTCTTTGTACCTATGCAGCATGGTCCTCTTTTCACCTGTACGGCATGGTCCTCTTTGTACCTGTGCAGATTGGTCCTCTTTTCACCTGTGCAGCATGGTCCTTTTTTCACCTGTGCAGCATGGTCCTCTTTTCACCTGTGCAGCATGGTCCTCTTTGTACCTGTGCAGCATGGTCCTCTTTGTACCTGTTCAGCATGGTCCTCTTTGTACCTGTGCAGCATGGTTCTCTTCTCACCTGTGCAACAAGGTCCTCTTCTCACCTGTGCAGCATGGTCCTCTTCTCACCTGTGCAGCATGGTCCTCTTCTCCCCTGTGCAGCATGGAGCTTTTCTCACCTGTTCAGAATGACCTCTTTTCACCTGTGCAGCATGGTCCTCTTTGTACCTGTGCAGATTGGTCCTCTTCTCACTTGTGTAGCATAGTCCTCTTTTTGCCTGTTCAGCATGGTCCTCTTTGTACCTGTGCAGCATGGTCCTCTTTCTACCTGTGCTGCATCGTCCTCTTTTCACCTGTGCAGCATGGTCCTCTTTTCACCTGTTCAGCATGGTCCTCTTTTCACCTGTGCAACATGGTTCTCTTTTCACCTGTGCAGCATGGTCCCCTTTTCACCTGTGCAGCATGGTCCTCTTCTCACCTGTGCAGCATGGTCCTCTTTTCACCTGTGCAGCATGGTCCTCTTTTCACCTGTGCAGCATGGTCCTCTTTTGACCTGTGCAGCATGGTCATCTTTTCACCTGTGCAGCATGGTCCTCTTCTCACCTGTGCAGCATGGTCCTCTTCTCTCCTGTGCAGCATGGTCCTCTTCTCACCTGTGCAGCATGGTCCTCTTCTCACCTGTGCAGCATGGTCCTCTTCTCCACCTGTGCAGCATGGTCCTCTTTGTACCTGTGCAGCATGGTCCTCTTTTCCCCTGTGCAGCATGGTCCTCTTTGTACGTGTGCAGAATGGTCCTCTTTTCACCTGTGCAGCATGGTCCTCTTTTCACCTGTGCAGCATGGTCCTTTTCTCACCTGTGCAGCATGGTCCTCTTTATACTTGTGCAGCATGGTCCTCTTTTCACCTGTATGGCATGGTCCTCTTTATACCTGTGCAGCATGGTCCTCTTTTCACCTGTGCAGCATGGTCCTCTTTGTACCTGTTCAGCATGGTCCTCTTCTCACCTGTTCAGCATGGCCCTCTTTGTATCTGTGCAGCATGGTCCGCTTTTCACCTGTGCAGCATGGTCCTCTTCTCACCTGTGCAGCATGGTCCTCTTTGTACCTGTGCATCATGGTTCTCCTCTCACCTGTATAGCATCGTCCTCTTCTCACCTGTGCAGCATGGTTCTCTTCGTACCTGTGCAGCATGGTCCTCTTTTCACCTGTGCAGCATAGTCCTCTTTGTAACTGTGCAGCATGGTCCTCTTTGTAGCTGTGCAGCATGGTCCTCTTTTCACCTGTGCTGCATGGTCCTCTTCTCACCTGTGCAGCATGGTCCTCTTCTCACCTGTGCAGCATGGTCCTCTTCTGCCCTGAGCAGCATGGTCCTATTCTCCCCTGTGCAGCATGGTCCTCTTCTCTCCTGTTCAGCATGGTGATCTTCTCACCTGTGAAGCAAGGTCCTCTTAGTACTTGTGCAGCATTGACCTCTTCTCACCTGTTCAGCATGGTCCTCTTCTCACCTGTGCAGCATGGTCCTCTTCTCACCTGTTCAGCATGTCCTCTTTGTACCTGTGCAGCATGGTCCTCTTTTCACATGTGCAGCATGGTCCTCTTTGTACCTGTGCAGCATGGTCCACTTTGTACCTGTGCAGCATGGTCCTCTTCTCACCTGTGCAACATGGTCCTCTTCTCCCCTGTGCAGCATGGTCCTTTTCTCACCTGTGCAGCATGGTCCTCTTCTCACCTATGCCACATGGTCCTCTTCTCCCCTGTGCAGCATGGTCCTCTTCTCACCTGTGCCACATGATCCTCTTTGTACCTGTGCAGAATAGTCCTTTTTCACCTGTGCAGCATGGTCCTCTTTCCACCTGTGCAGCATGGTCCTCTTTTCACCAGTGCAGCATGGTCCTCTTTCCACCTGTGCAGCATGTTCCTCTTCTCGCCTGTGCAGCATGGTCCTCTTCTCCCCTGTGCAGCTTGGTCCTCTTTTCACCTGTGCTGAATGGTCTTGATCTCACCTCACCTGTGCAGCATGGTCCTCTTCTGCCCTGTGCAGCATGGTCCTCTTCTCACCTGTGCAGCATGGTCCTCTTTTGTCCTGTTCAGCATGGTCCTCTTTTCACCTGTGCAGAATGGTCCTCTTCTCACCTGTGCAGCATGGTCCTCTTCTCACCTGTGCAGCATGGTCCTCTCATACCTGTACGGCATGGTCCTTGTTTCACCTGTGCTGCATGGTCCTCTTTCTGTGCTGCATGGTCCTCTTTGTACCTATGCAGCATGGTCCTCTTTTCACCTGTACGGCATGGTCCTCTTTGTACCTGTGCAGATTGGTCCTCTTTTCACCTGTGCAGCATGGTCCTCTTTTCACCTGTGCAGCATGGTCCTCTTTTCACCTGTGCAGCATGGTCCTCTTTGTACCTGTGCAGCATGGTCCTCTTTGTACCTGTTCAGCATGGTCCTCTTTGTACCTGTGCAGCATTGGTTCTCTTCTCACCTGTGCAACAAGGTCCTCTTCTCACCTGTGCAGCATGGTCCTCTTCTCACCTGTGCAGCATGGTCCTCTTCTCCCCTGTGCAGCATGGTCCTCTTTGTACCTGTGCAGCATGGTCCTCTTTGCTACCTGTGCTGCATCGTCCTCTTCTCACCTGTGCAGCATGGTCCTCTTTTCACCTGTTCAGCATGGTCCTCTTCTTCCCTGTGCAGCATGGTCCTCTTCTCACTTGTGCAGCAGGTCCTCTTCTCACTTGTGCAGCATGGTCCTCTTCTCACCTGTGCAGCATGGTCCTCTTTTCACCTGTTCAGCATGGTCCTCTTTTCACCTGTGCAGCATGGTCCTCTTTTCACCTGTGCAGCATGGTCCTCTTTGTACCTGTGCAGCATGGTCCTCTTTGTACCTGTGCCGATTGGTCCTCTTTTCACCTGTGCAGCATGGTCCTCTTCTACCCTGTGCTGCATGGTCCTCTTTGTACCTATGCAGCATGGTCCTCTTTTCACCTGTACGGCATGGTCCTCTTTGTACCTGTGTAGATTGGTCCTCTTTTCACCTGTGCAGCATGGTCCTTTTTCACCTGTGCAGCATGGTCCTCTTTTCACCTGTGCAGCATGGTCCTCTTTGTACCTGTGCAGCATGGTCCTCTTTGTACCTGTTCAGCATGGTCCTCTTTGTACCTGTGCAGCATGGTTCTCTTCTCACCTGTGCAACAAGGTCCTCTTCTCACCTGTGCAGCATGGTCCTCTTCTCACCTGTGCAGCATGGTCCTCTTCTCCCCTGTGCAGCATGGAGCTTTTCTCACCTGTTCAGAATGACCTCTTTTCACCTGTGCAGCATGGTCCTCTTTGTACCTGTGCAGATTGGTCCTCTTCTCACTTGTGTAGCATAGTCCTCTTTTGCCTGTTCAGCATGGTCCTCTTTGTACCTGTGCGGCATGGTCCTCTTTCTACCTGTGCTGCATCGTCCTCTTTTCACCTGTGCAGCATGGTCCTCTTTTCACCTGTTCAGCATGGTCCTCTTCTTCCCTGTGCAGCATGGTCCTCTTCTCACTTGTGCAGCAGGTCCTCTTCTCACTTGTGCAGCATGGTCCTCTTCTCACCTGTGCAGCATGGTCCTCTTTTCACCTGTTCAGCATGGTCCTCTCTTCACCTGTGCAGCATGGTCCTCTTTTCACCTGTGCAGCATGGTCCTCGTTGTACCTGTGCAGCATGGTCCTCTTCTCACTTGTGCAGAAAGTCCTCTTCTCACCTGTGCAGCATGGTCCTCTTCTCACCTGTGCAGCATGGTCCTCTTCTCACCTGTGCAGCATGGTCCTCTTGTCACCTGTGCAGCATGGTCCTCTTTGTACCTGTGCAGCATGGTCCTCTTTTCCCCTGTGTAGCATGGTCCTCTTTGTACGTGTGCAGAATTGTCCTCTTTTCACCTGTGCAACATGGTTCTCTTTTCACCTGTGCAGCATGGTCCCCTTTTCACCTGTGCAGCATGGTCCACTTTATACTTGTGCAGCATGGTCCTCTTTTCACCTGTACGGCATGGTCCTCTTTATACCTGTGCAGCATGGTCCTCTTTTCACCTGTGCAGCATGGTCCTCTTTGTACCTCTTCAGCATGGTCCTCTTCTCACCTGTTCAGCATGGCCCTCTTTGTATCTGTGCAGCATGGTCCGCTTTTCACCTGTGCAGCATGGTCCTTTTCTCACCTGTGCAGCATGGTCCTCTTTGTACCTGTGCATCATGGTTCTCCTCTCACCTGTATAGCATCTTCCTCTTCTCACCTGTGCAGCATGGTTCTCTTCGTACCTGTGCAGCATGGTCCTCTTCTCCCCTGTGCAGCATGGTCCTATTCTCCCCTGTGCAGCATGGTCCTCTTCTCACCTGTTCAGCATGGTGATCTTCTCACCTGTGCAGCATGGTCCTCTTTGTACCTGTGCAGCAAGGTCCTCTTCTCCCCTGTGCAGCATGGTCCTCTTTGTACGTGTGCAGAATTGTCCTCTTTTCACCTGTGCAGCATGGTCCTCTTTTCACCTGTGCATCATGGTCCCCTTTTCACCTGTGCAGCATGGTCCTCTTTTCACCTGTGCATCATGTTCCTCTTCTCACCTGTGCAGCATGGTCCTCTTCTCCCCTGTGCAGCATGGTCCTCTTTTCACCTGTGCTGAATGGTCCTCCTCTCATCTCACCTGTGCAGCATGGTCCTCTTTTGACCTGTGCAGCATGGTCATCTTTTCACCTGTGCAGCATGGTCCACTTCTCACCTGTGCAGCATGGTCCTCTTTTCACCTGTGCAGCATGGTCCTCTTCTCACCTGTGCAGCATGGTCCTCTTTATACTTGTGCAGCATGGTCCTCTTTTCACCTGTATGGCATGGTCCTCTTTATACCTGTGCAGCATGGTCCTCTTTTCACCTGTGCAGCATGGTCCTCTTTGTACCTGTTCAGCATGGTCCTCTTCTCACCTGTTCAGCATGGCCCTCTTTGTATCTGTGCAGCATGGTCCGCTTTTCACCTGTGCAGCATGGTCCTCTTCTCACCTGTGCAGCATGGTCCTCTTTGTACCTGTGCATCATGGTTCTCCTCTCACCTGTATAGCATCGTCCTCTTCTCACCTGTGCAGCATGGTTCTCTTCGTACCTGTGCAGCATGGTCCTCTTTTCACCTGTGCAGCATAGTCCTCTTTGTAACTGTGCAGCATGGTCCTCTTTGTAGCTGTGCAGCATGGTCCTCTTTTCTCCTGTGCTGCATGGTCCTCTTCTCACCTGTGCAGCATGGTCCTCTTCTCACCTGTGCAGCATGGTCCTCTTCTGCCCTGTGCAGCATGGTCCTATTCTCCCCTGTGCAGCATGGTCCTCTTCTCACCTGTTCAGCATGGTGATCTTCTCACCTGTGAAGCAAGGTCCTCTTAGTACTTGTGCAGCATTGCCCTCTTCTCACCTGTTCAGCATGGTCCTCTTCTCACCTGTGCAGCATGGCCCTCTTTTCACATGTGCAGCACAGTCCACTTTGTACCTGTGCGGCAAGGTCCTCTTTTCACCTGTGCGGCATGGTCCTCTTCTCACCTGTGCAGCATGGTCCTCTTCTCACCTGTTCAGCATGTCCTCTTTGTACCTGTGCAGCATGGTCCTCTTTTCACCTGTGCAGCATGGTCCTCTTTGTACCTGTGCAGCATGGTCCACTTTGTACCTGTGCAGCCTGGTCCTCTTCTCACCTGTGCAACATGGTCCTCTTCTCCCCTGTGCAGCATGGTCCTTTTCTCACCTGTGCAGCATGGTCCTCTTCTCACCTATGCCACATGGTCCTCTTCTCCCCTGTGCAGCATGGTCCTCTTCTCACCTGTGCCACATGATCCTCTTCGTACCTGTGCAGAATAGTCCTTTTTCACCTGTGCAGCATGGTCCTCTTTCCACCCCTGCAGCATGGTCCTCTTTTCACCAGTGCAGCATGGTCCTCTTTCCACCTGTGCAGAATGTTCCTCTTTGTACCTGTTCAGCATGGTCCTCTTCTCACCTGTTCAGCATGGCCCTCTTTGTATCTGTGCAGCATGGTCCGTCACCTGTGCAGCATGGTCCGCTTTTCACCTGTGCAGCATGGTCCTCTTCTCACCTGTGCAGCATGGTCCTCTTTGTACCTGTGCATCATGGTTCTCCTCTCACCTGTATAGCATCGTCCTCTTCTCACCTGTGCAGCATGGTTCTCTTCGTACCTGTGCAGCATGGTCCTCTTTTCACCTGTGCAGCATAGTCCTCTTTGTAACTGTGCAGCATGGTCCTCTTTGTAGCTGTGCAGCATGGTCCTCTTTTCACCTGTGCTGCATGGTCCTCTTCTCACCTGTGCAGCATGGTCCTCTTCTCACCTGTGCAGCATGGTCCTCTTCTGCCCTGTGCAGCATGGTCCTATTCTCCCCTGTGCAGCATGGTCCTCTTCTCACCTGTTCAGCATGGTGATCTTCTCACCTGTGAAGCAAGGTCCTCTTAGTACTTGTGCAGCATTGCCCTCTTCTCACCTGTTCAGCATGGTCCTCTTCTCACCTGTGCAGCATGGCCCTCTTTTCACATGTGCAGCACAGTCCACTTTGTACCTGTGCGGCAAGGTCCTCTTTTCACCTGTGCGGCATGGTCCTCTTCTCACCTGTGCAGCATGGTCCTCTTCTCACCTGTTCAGCATGTCCTCTTTGTACCTGTGCAGCATGGTCCTCTTTTCACCTGTGCAGCATGGTCCTCTTTGTACCTGTGCAGCATGGTCCTCTTTTCACCAGTGCAGCATGGTCCTCTTTCCACCTGTGCAGCATGTTCCTCTTCTCGCCTGTGCAGCATGGTCCTCTTCTCCCCTGTGCAGCTTGGTCCTCTTTTCACCTGTGCTGAATGGTCTTGATCTCACCTCACCTGTGCAGCATGGTCCTCTTCTGCCCTGTGCAGCATGGTCCTCTTCTCACCTGTGCAGCATGGTCCTCTTTTGTCCTGTTCAGCATGGTCCTCTTTTCACCTGTGCAGAATGGTCCTCTTCTCACCTGTGCAGCATGGTCCTCTTCTCACCTGTGCAGCATGGTCCTCTCATACCTGTACGGCATGGTCCTTGTTTCACCTGTGCTGCATGGTCCTCTTTCTGTGCTGCATGGTCCTCTTTGTACCTATGCAGCATGGTCCTCTTTTCACCTGTACGGCATGGTCCTCTTTGTACCTGTGCAGATTGGTCCTCTTTTCACCTGTGCAGCATGGTCCTCTTTTCACCTGTGCAGCATGGTCCTCTTTTCACCTGTGCAGCATGGTCCTCTTTGTACCTGTGCAGCATGGTCCTCTTTGTACCTGTTCAGCATGGTCCTCTTTGTACCTGTGCAGCATTGTTCTCTTCTCACCTGTGCAACAAGGTCCTCTTCTCACCTGTGCAGCATGGTCCTCTTCTCACCTGTGCAGCATGGTCCTCTTCTCCCCTGTGCAGCATGGAGCTCTTCTCACCTGTTCAGAATGACCTCTTTTCACCTGTGCAGCATGGTCCTCTTTCTACCTGTGCAGATTGGTCCTCTTCTCACTTGTGTAGCATAGTCCTCTTTTTGCCTGTACAGCATGGTCCTCTTTGTACCTGTGCAGCATGGTCCTCTTTCTACCTGTGCTGCATCGTCCTCTTTTCACCTGTGCAGCATGGTCCTCTTTTCACCTGTTCAGCATGGTCCTCTTCTTCCCTGTGCAGCATGGTCCTCTTCTCACTTGTGCAGCAGGTCCTCTTCTCACTTGTGCAGCATGGTCCTCTTCTCACCTGTGCAGCATGGTCCTCTTTTCACCTGTTCAGCATGGTCCTCTTTTCACCTGTGCAGCATGGTCCTCTTTTCACCTGTGCAGCATGGTCCTCTTTGTACCTGTGCAGCATGGTCCTCTTTGTACCTGTGCCGATTGGTCCTCTTTTCACCTGTGCAGCATGGTCCTCTTCTACCCTGTGCTGCATGGTCCTCTTTGTACCTATGCAGCATGGTCCTCTTTTCACCTGTACGGCATGGTCCTCTTTGTACCTGTGTAGATTGGTCCTCTTTTCACCTGTGCAGCATGGTCCTTTTTCACCTGTGCAGCATGGTCCTCTTTTCACCTGTGCAGCATGGTCCTCTTTGTACCTGTGCAGCATGGTCCTCTTTGTACCTGTTCAGCATGGTCCTCTTTGTACCTGTGCAGCATGGTTCTCTTCTCACCTGTGCAACAAGGTCCTCTTCTCACCTGTGCAGCATGGTCCTCTTCTCACCTGTGCAGCATGGTCCTCTTCTCCCCTGTGCAGCATGGAGCTTTTCTCACCTGTTCAGAATGACCTCTTTTCACCTGTGCAGCATGGTCCTCTTTGTACCTGTGCAGATTGGTCCTCTTCTCACTTGTGTAGCATAGTCCTCTTTTTGCCTGTTCAGCATGGTCCTCTTTGTACCTGTGCGGCATGGTCCTCTTTCTACCTGTGCTGCATCGTCCTCTTTTCACCTGTGCAGCATGGTCCTCTTTTCACCTGTTCAGCATGGTCCTCTTCTTCCCTGTGCAGCATGGTCCTCTTCTCACTTGTGCAGCAGGTCCTCTTCTCACTTGTGCAGCATGGTCCTCTTCTCACCTGTGCAGCATGGTCCTCTTTTCACCTGTTCAGCATGGTCCTCTCTTCACCTGTGCAGCATGGTCCTCTTTTCACCTGTGCAGCATGGTCCTCGTTGTACCTGTGCAGCATGGTCCTCTTCTCACTTGTGCAGAAAGTCCTCTTCTCACCTGTGCAGCATGGTCCTCTTCTCACCTGTGCAGCATGGTCCTCTTCTCACCTGTGCAGCATGGTCCTCTTGTCACCTGTGCAGCATGGTCCTCTTTGTACCTGTGCAGCATGGTCCTCTTTTCCCCTGTGCAGCATGGTCCTCTTTGTACGTGTGCAGAATTGTCCTCTTTTCACCTGTGCAACATGGTTCTCTTTTCAACTGTGCAGCATGGTCCCCTTTTCACCTGTGCAGCATGGTCCTCTTTATACTTGTGCAGCATGGTCCTCTTTTCACCTGTACGGCATGGTCCTCTTTATACCTGTGCAGCATGGTCCTCTTTTCACCTGTGCAGCATGGTCCTCTTTGTACCTCTTCAGCATGGTCCTCTTCTCACCTGTTCAGCATGGCCCTCTTTGTATCTGTGCAGCATGGTCCGCTTTTCACCTGTGCAGCATGGTCCTTTTCTCACCTGTGCAGCATGGTCCTCTTTGTACCTGTGCATCATGGTTCTCCTCTCACCTGTATAGCATCTTCCTCTTCTCACCTGTGCAGCATGGTTCTCTTCGTACCTGTGCAGCATGGTCCTCTTCTCCCCTGTGCAGCATGGTCCTATTCTCCCCTGTGCAGCATGGTCCTCTTCTCACCTGTTCAGCATGGTGATCTTCTCACCTGTGCAGCATGGTCCTCTTTGTACCTGTGCAGCAAGGTCCTCTTCTCCCCTGTGCAGCATGGTCCTCTTTGTACGTGTGCAGAATTGTCCTCTTTTCACCTGTGCAGCATGGTCCTCTTTTCACCTGTGCATCATGGTCCCCTTTTCACCTGTGCAGCATGGTCCTCTTTTCACCTGTGCATCATGTTCCTCTTCTCACCTGTGCAGCATGGTCCTCTTCTCCCCTGTGCAGCATGGTCCTCTTTTCACCTGTGCTGAATGGTCCTCCTCTCATCTCACCTGTGCAGCATGGTCCTCTTTTGACCTGTGCAGCATGGTCATCTTTTCACCTGTGCAGCATGGTCCACTTCTCACCTGTGCAGCATGGTCCTCTTTTCACCTGTGCAGCATGGTCCTCTTCTCACCTGTGCAGCATGGTCCTCTTTATACTTGTGCAGCATGGTCCTCTTTTCACCTGTATGGCATGGTCCTCTTTATACCTGTGCAGCATGGTCCTCTTTTCACCTGTGCAGCATGGTCCTCTTTGTACCTGTTCAGCATGGTCCTCTTCTCACCTGTTCAGCATGGCCCTCTTTGTATCTGTGCAGCATGGTCCGCTTTTCACCTGTGCAGCATGGTCCTCTTCTCACCTGTGCAGCATGGTCCTCTTTGTACCTGTGCATCATGGTTCTCCTCTCACCTGTATAGCATCGTCCTCTTCTCACCTGTGCAGCATGGTTCTCTTCGTACCTGTGCAGCATGGTCCTCTTTTCACCTGTGCAGCATAGTCCTCTTTGTAACTGTGCAGCATGGTCCTCTTTGTAGCTGTGCAGCATGGTCCTCTTTTCTCCTGTGCTGCATGGTCCTCTTCTCACCTGTGCAGCATGGTCCTCTTCTCACCTGTGCAGCATGGTCCTCTTCTGCCCTGTGCAGCATGGTCCTATTCTCCCCTGTGCAGCATGGTCCTCTTCTCACCTGTTCAGCATGGTGATCTTCTCACCTGTGAAGCAAGGTCCTCTTAGTACTTGTGCAGCATTGCCCTCTTCTCACCTGTTCAGCATGGTCCTCTTCTCACCTGTGCAGCATGGTCCTCTTCTCACCTGTTCAGCATGTCCTCTTTGTACCTGTGCAGCATGGTCCTCTTTTCACCTGTGCAGCATGGTCCTCTTTGTACCTGTGCAGCATGGTCCACTTTGTACCTGTGCAGCCTGGTCCTCTTCTCACCTGTGCAACATGGTCCTCTTCTCCCCTGTGCAGCATGGTCCTTTTCTCACCTGTGCAGCATGGTCCTCTTCTCACCTATGCCACATGGTCCTCTTCTCCCCTGTGCAGCATGGTCCTCTTCTCACCTGTGCCACATGATCCTCTTCGTACCTGTGCAGAATAGTCCTTTTTCACCTGTGCAGCATGGTCCTCTTTCCACCCCTGCAGCATGGTCCTCTTTTCACCAGTGCAGCATGGTCCTCTTTCCACCTGTGCAGCATGTTCCTCTTTGTACCTGTTCAGCATGGTCCTCTTCTCACCTGTTCAGCATGGCCCTCTTTGTATCTGTGCAGCATGGTCCGCTTTTCACCTGTGCAGCATGGTCCTCTTCTCACCTGTGCAGCATGGTCCTCTTTGTACCTGTGCATCATGGTTCTCCTCTCACCTGTATAGCATCGTCCTCTTCTCACCTGTGCAGCATGGTTCTCTTCGTACCTGTGCAGCATGGTCCTCTTTTCACCTGTGCAGCATAGTCCTCTTTGTAACTGTGCAGCATGGTCCTCTTTGTAGCTGTGCAGCATGGTCCTCTTTTCACCTGTGCTGCATGGTCCTCTTCTCACCTGTGCAGCATGGTCCTCTTCTCACCTGTGCAGCATGGTCCTCTTCTGCCCTGTGCAGCATGGTCCTATTCTCCCTGTGCAGCATGGTCCTCTTCTCACCTGTTCAGCATGGTGATCTTCTCACCTGTGAAGCAAGGTCCTCTTAGTACTTGTGCAGCATTGCCCTCTTCTCACCTGTTCAGCATGGTCCTCTTCTCACCTGTGCAGCATGGCCCTCTTTTCACATGTGCAGCACAGTCCACTTTGTACCTGTGCGGCAAGGTCCTCTTTTCACCTGTGCGGCATGGTCCTCTTCTCACCTGTGCAGCATGGTCCTCTTCTCACCTGTTCAGCATGTCCTCTTTGTACCTGTGCAGCATGGTCCTCTTTTCACCTGTGCAGCATGGTCCTCTTTGTACCTGTGCAGCATGGTCCACTTTGTACCTGTGCAGCATGGTCCTCTTCTCACCTGTGCAACATGGTCCTCTTCTCCCCTGTGCAGCATGGTCCTTTTCTCACCTGTGCAGCATGGTCCTCTTCTCACCTATGCCACATGGTCCTCTTCTCCCCTGTGCAGCATGGTCCTCTTCTCACCTGTGCCACATGATCCTCTTCGTACCTGTGCAGAATAGTCCTTTTTCACCTGTTCAGCATGGTCCTCTTTTCACCTGTGCAGCATGGTCCTCTTTTCACCTGTGCAGCATGGTCCTCTTTGTACCTGTGCAGCATGGTCCTCTTTGTACCTGTGCCGATTGGTCCTCTTTTCACCTGTGCAGCATGGTCCTCTTCTACCCTGTGCTGCATGGTCCTCTTTGTACCTATGCAGCATGGTCCTCTTTTCACCTGTACGGCATGGTCCTCTTTGTACCTGTGTAGATTGGTCCTCTTTTCACCTGTGCAGCATGGTCCTTTTTTCACCTGTGCAGCATGGTCCTCTTTTCACCTGTGCAGCATGGTCCTCTTTGTACCTGTGCAGCATGGTCCTCTTTGTACCTGTTCAGCATGGTCCTCTTTGTACCTGTGCAGCATGGTTCTCTTCTCACCTGTGCAACAAGGTCCTCTTCTCACCTGTGCAGCATGGTCCTCTTCTCACCTGTGCAGCATGGTCCTCTTCTCCCCTGTGCAGCATGGAGCTTTTCTCACCTGTTCAGAATGACCTCTTTTCACCTGTGCAGCATGGTCCTCTTTGTACCTGTGCAGATTGGTCCTCTTCTCACTTGTGTAGCATAGTCCTCTTTTTGCCTGTTCAGCATGGTCCTCTTTGTACCTGTGCGGCATGGTCCTCTTTCTACCTGTGCTGCATCGTCCTCTTTTCACCTGTGCAGCATGGTCCTCTTTTCACCTGTTCAGCATGGTCCTCTTCTTCCCTGTGCAGCATGGTCCTCTTCTCACTTGTGCAGCAGGTCCTCTTCTCACTTGTGCAGCATGGTCCTCTTCTCACCTGTGCAGCATGGTCCTCTTTTCACCTGTTCAGCATGGTCCTCTCTTCACCTGTGCAGCATGGTCCTCTTTTCACCTGTGCAGCATGGTCCTCGTTGTACCTGTGCAGCATGGTCCTCTTCTCACTTGTGCAGAAAGTCCTCTTCTCACCTGTGCAGCATGGTCCTCTTCTCACCTGTGCAGCATGGTCCTCTTCTCACCTGTGCAGCATGGTCCTCTTGTCACCTGTGCAGCATGGTCCTCTTTGTACCTGTGCAGCATGGTCCTCTTTTCCCCTGTGCAGCATGGTCCTCTTTGTACGTGTGCAGAATTGTCCTCTTTTCACCTGTGCAACATGGTTCTCTTTTCAACTGTGCAGCATGGTCCCCTTTTCACCTGTGCAGCATGGTCCTCTTTATACTTGTGCAGCATGGTCCTCTTTTCACCTGTACGGCATGGTCCTCTTTATACCTGTGCAGCATGGTCCTCTTTTCACCTGTGCAGCATGGTCCTCTTTGTACC
Organism: Calotriton arnoldi; assembly: GCA_963921515.1. Classification (NCBI taxonomy): domain Eukaryota; kingdom Metazoa; phylum Chordata; class Amphibia; order Caudata; family Salamandridae; genus Calotriton; species Calotriton arnoldi. The sequence continues at coordinate 19,207 of CAWUFW010003701.1, read as the reverse complement.
TCTTCAGCATGGTCCTCTTCTCACCTGTTCAGCATGGCCCTCTTTGTATCTGTGCAGCATGGTCCGCTTTTCACCTGTGCAGCATGGTCCTTTTCTCACCTGTGCAGCATGGTCCTCTTTGTACCTGTGCATCATGGTTCTCCTCTCACCTGTATAGCATCTTCCTCTTCTCACCTGTGCAGCATGGTTCTCTTCGTACCTGTGCAGCATGGTCCTCTTCTCCCCTGTGCAGCATGGTCCTATTCTCCCCTGTGCAGCATGGTCCTCTTCTCACCTGTTCAGCATGGTGATCTTCTCACCTGTGCAGCATGGTCCTCTTTGTACCTGTGCAGCAAGGTCCTCTTCTCCCCTGTGCAGCATGGTCCTCTTTGTACGTGTGCAGAATTGTCCTCTTTTCACCTGTGCAGCATGGTCCTCTTTTCACCTGTGCATCATGGTCCCCTTTTCACCTGTGCAGCATGGTCCTCTTTTCACCTGTGCATCATGTTCCTCTTCTCACCTGTGCAGCATGGTCCTCTTCTCCCCTGTGCAGCATGGTCCTCTTTTCACCTGTGCTGAATGGTCCTCCTCTCATCTCACCTGTGCAGCATGGTCCTCTTTTGACCTGTGCAGCATGGTCATCTTTTCACCTGTGCAGCATGGTCCACTTCTCACCTGTGCAGCATGGTCCTCTTTTCACCTGTGCAGCATGGTCCTCTTCTCACCTGTGCAGCATGGTCCTCTTTATACTTGTGCAGCATGGTCCTCTTTTCACCTGTATGGCATGGTCCTCTTTATACCTGTGCAGCATGGTCCTCTTTTCACCTGTGCAGCATGGTCCTCTTTGTACCTGTTCAGCATGGTCCTCTTCTCACCTGTTCAGCATGGCCCTCTTTGTATCTGTGCAGCATGGTCCGCTTTTCACCTGTGCAGCATGGTCCTCTTCTCACCTGTGCAGCATGGTCCTCTTTGTACCTGTGCATCATGGTTCTCCTCTCACCTGTATAGCATCGTCCTCTTCTCACCTGTGCAGCATGGTTCTCTTCGTACCTGTGCAGCATGGTCCTCTTTTCACCTGTGCAGCATAGTCCTCTTTGTAACTGTGCAGCATGGTCCTCTTTGTAGCTGTGCAGCATGGTCCTCTTTTCTCCTGTGCTGCATGGTCCTCTTCTCACCTGTGCAGCATGGTCCTCTTCTCACCTGTGCAGCATGGTCCTCTTCTGCCCTGTGCAGCATGGTCCTATTCTCCCCTGTGCAGCATGGTCCTCTTCTCACCTGTTCAGCATGGTGATCTTCTCACCTGTGAAGCAAGGTCCTCTTAGTACTTGTGCAGCATTGCCCTCTTCTCACCTGTTCAGCATGGTCCTCTTCTCACCTGTGCAGCATGGCCCTCTTTTCACATGTGCAGCACAGTCCACTTTGTACCTGTGCGGCAAGGTCCTCTTTTCACCTGTGCGGCATGGTCCTCTTCTCACCTGTGCAGCATGGTCCTCTTCTCACCTGTTCAGCATGTCCTCTTTGTACCTGTGCAGCATGGTCCTCTTTTCACCTGTGCAGCATGGTCCTCTTTGTACCTGTGCAGCATGGTCCACTTTGTACCTGTGCAGCCTGGTCCTCTTCTCACCTGTGCAACATGGTCCTCTTCTCCCCTGTGCAGCATGGTCCTTTTCTCACCTGTGCAGCATGGTCCTCTTCTCACCTATGCCACATGGTCCTCTTCTCCCCTGTGCAGCATGGTCCACTTCTCACCTGTGCAGCATGGTCCTCTTTTCACCTGTGCAGCATGGTCCTCTTCTCACCTGTGCAGCATGGTCCTCTTTATACTTGTGCAGCATGGTCCTCTTTTCACCTGTATGGCATGGTCCTCTTTATACCTGTGCAGCATGGTCCTCTTTTCACCTGTGCAGCATGGTCCTCTTTGTACCTGTTCAGCATGGTCCTCTTCTCACCTGTTCAGCATGGCCCTCTTTGTATCTGTGCAGCATGGTCCGCTTTTCACCTGTGCAGCATGGTCCTCTTCTCACCTGTGCAGCATGGTCCTCTTTGTACCTGTGCATCATGGTTCTCCTCTCACCTGTATAGCATCGTCCTCTTCTCACCTGTGCAGCATGGTTCTCTTCGTACCTGTGCAGCATGGTCCTCTTTTCACCTGTGCAGCATAGTCCTCTTTGTAACTGTGCAGCATGGTCCTCTTTGTAGCTGTGCAGCATGGTCCTCTTTTCACCTGTGCTGCATGGTCCTCTTCTCACCTGTGCAGCATGGTCCTCTTCTCACCTGTGCAGCATGGTCCTCTTCTGCCCTGTGCAGCATGGTCCTATTCTCCCCTGTGCAGCATGGTCCTCTTCTCACCTGTTCAGCATGGTGATCTTCTCACCTGTGAAGCAAGGTCCTCTTAGTACTTGTGCAGCATTGCCCTCTTCTCACCTGTTCAGCATGGTCCTCTTCTCACCTGTGCAGCATGGTCCTCTTCTCACCTGTTCAGCATGTCCTCTTTGTACCTGTGCAGCATGGTCCTCTTTTCACCTGTGCAGCATGGTCCTCTTTGTACCTGTGCAGCATGGTCCACTTTGTACCTGTGCAGCATGGTCCTCTTCTCACCTGTGCAACATGGTCCTCTTCTCCGCTGTGCAGCATGGTCCTTTTCTCACCTGTGCAGCATGGTCCTCTTCTCACCTATGCCACATGGTCCTCTTCTCCCCTGTGCAGCATGGTCCTCTTCTCACCTGTGCCACATGATCCTCTTCGTACCTGTGCAGAATAGTCCTTTTTCACCTGTGCAGCATGGTCCTCTTTCCACCTGTGCAGCATGGTCCTCTTTTCACCAGGGCAGCATGGTCCTCTTTCCACCTGTGCAGCATGTTCCTCTTCTCGCCTGTGCAGCATGGTCCTCTTCTCCACTGTGCAGCTTGGTCCTCTTTTCACCTGTGCTGAATGGTCTTGATCTCACCTCACCTGTCCAGCATGGTCCTCTTCTGCCCTGTGCAGCATGGTCCTCTTCTCACCTGTGCAGCATGGACCTCTTTTGACCTGTTCAGCATGGTCCTCTTTTCACCTGTGCAGAATGGTCCACTTTTCACCTGTGCAGCATGGTCCTCTTCTCACCTGTAAAGCATGGTCCTCTCATACCTGTACGGCATGGTCCTTGTTTCACCTGTGCTGCATGGTCCTCTTTCTGTGCTGCATGGTCCTCTTTGTACCTATGCAGCATGGTCCTCTTTTCACCTGTACTGCATGGTCCTCTTTGTACCTGTGCAGATTGGTCCTCTTTTCACCTGTGCAGCATGGTCCTCTTTTCACCTGTGCAGCATGGTCCTCTTTTCACCTGTGCAGCATGGTCCTCTTTGTACCTGTGCAGCATGGTCCTCTTTGTACCTGTTCAGCATGGTCCTCTTTGTACCTGTGCAGCATTGTTCTCTTCTCACCTGTGCAACAAGGTCCTCTTCTCACCTGTGCAGCATGGTCCTCTTCTCACCTGTGCAGCATAGTCCTCTTTGTAACTGTGCAGCATGGTCCTCTTTGTAGCTGTGCAGCATGGTCCTCTTTTCACCTGTGCTGCATGGTCCTCTTCTCACCTGTGCAGCATGGTCCTCTTCTTACCTGTGCAGCATGGTCCTCTTCTGCCCTGTGCAGCATGGTCCTATTCTCCCCTGTGCAGCATGGTCCTCTTCTCACCTGTTCAGCATGGTGATCTTCTCACCTGTGAAGCAAGGTCCTCTTAGTACTTGTGCAGCATTGCCCTCTTCTCACCTGTTCAGCATGGTCCTCTTCTCACCTGTGCAGCATGGCCCTCTTTTCACATGTGCAGCACAGTCCACTTTGTACCTGTGCGGCAAGGTCCTCTTTTCACCTGTGCGGCATGGTCCTCTTCTCACCTGTGCAGCATGGTCCTCTTCTCACCTGTTCAGCATGTCCTCTTTGTACCTGTGCAGCATGGTCCTCTTTTCACCTGTGCAGCATGGTCCTCTTTGTACCTGTGCAGCATGGTCCACTTTGTACCTGTGCAGCATGGTCCTCTTCTCACCTGTGCAACATGGTCCTCTTCTCCCCTGTGCAGCATGGTCCTTTTCTCACCTGTGCAGCATGGTCCTCTTCTCACCTATGCCACATGGTCCTCTTCTCCCCTGTGCAGCATGGTCCTCTTCTCACCTGTGCCACATGATCCTCTTCGTACCTGTGCAGAATAGTCCTTTTTCACCTGTGCAGCATGGTCCTCTTTCCACCTGTGCAGCATGGTCCTCTTTTCACCAGTGCAGCATGGTCCTCTTTCCACCTGTGCAGCATGTTCCTCTTTGTACCTGTTCAGCATGGTCCTCTTCTCACCTGTTCAGCATGGCCCTCTTTGTATCTGTGCAGCATGGTTCTCCTCTCACCTGTATAGCATCGTCCTCTTCTCACCTGTGCAGCATGGTTCTCTTTGTACCTGTTCAGCATGGTCCTCTTTGTACCTGTGCAGCATTGTTCTCTTCTCACCTGTGCAACAAGGTCCTCTTCTCACCTGTGCAGCATGGTCCTCTTCTCACCTGTGCAGCATGGTCCTCTTCTCCCCTGTGCAGCATGGAGCTCTTCTCACCTGTTCAGAATGACCTCTTTTCACCTGTGCAGCATGGTCCTCTTTGTACCTGTGCAGATTGGTCCTCTTCTCACTTGTGTAGCATAGTCCTCTTTTTGCCTGTTCAGCATGGTCCTCTTTGTACCTGTGCAGCATGGTCCTCTTTCTACCTGTGCTGCATCGTCCTCTTTTCACCTGTGCAGCATGGTCCTCTTTTCACCTGTTCAGCATGGTCCTCTTCTTCCCTGTGCAGCATGGTCCTCTTCTCACTTGTGCAGCAGGTCCTCTTCTCACTTGTGCAGCATGGTCCTCTTCTCACCTGTGCAGCATGGTCCTCTTTTCACCTGTTCAGCATGGTCCTCTTTTCACCTGTGCAGCATGGTCCTCTTTTCACCTGTGCAGCATGGTCCTCTTTGTACCTGTGCAGCATGGTCCTCTTCTCACTTGTGCAGAAGGTCCTCTTCTCACCTGTGCAGCATGGTCCTCTTCTCACCTGTGCAGCATGGTCCTCTTCTCACCTGTGCAGCATGGTCCTCTTCTCACCTGTGCAGCATGGTCCTCTTTGTACCTGTGCAGCATGGTCCTCTTTTCCCCTGTGCAGCATGGTCCTCTTTGTACGTGTGCAGAATTGTCCTCTTTTCACCTGTGCAACATGGTTCTCTTTTCACCTGTGCAGCATGGTCCCCTTTTCACCTGTGCAGCATGGTCCTCTTTTACCCTGTGCATCATGTTCCTCTTCTCACCTGTGCAGCATGGTCCTCTTCTCCCCTGTGCAGCATGGTCCTTTTTTCACCTGTGCTGAATGGTCCTCCTCTCGTCTCACCTGTGCAGCATGGTCCTCTTCTCCATTGTGCAGCATGGTCCTCTTCTCCCCTGTGCAGCATGGTCCTCTTTTCACCTGTGCAGCATGGTCCTCTTTTCACCTGTGCAGCATGGTCCACTTCTCACCTGTGCAGCATGGTCCTCGTTTCACCTGTGCAGCATGGTCCTCTTTGTACCTGTTCAGCATGGTCCTCTTCTCACCTGTTCAGCATGGTCTTCTTTCTACCTGTGCAGCATGGTCCTCTTGTCACCTGTACGGCATGGTCCTCTTTATACTTGTGCAGCATGGTCCTCTTTTCACCTGTACGGCATGGTCCTCTTTATACCTGTGCAGCATGGTCCTCTTTTCACCTGTGCAGCATGGTCCTCTTTGTACCTGTTCAGCATGGTCCTCTTCTCACCTGTTCAGCATGGTCCTCTTTGTATCTGTGCAGCATGGTCCGCTTTTCACCTGTGCAGCATGGTCCTCTTCTCACCTGTGCAGCATGGTCCTCTTTGTACCTGTGCATCATGGTTCTCCTCTCACCTGTATAGCATCTTCCTCTTCTCACCTGTGCAGCAAGGTCCTCTTTGTGAGAAGTTGGCCTGGTATATGCTGTCCACTAATTAAAGTGGGCACCCTGTACCAGTCCAAACAACCCCTTATGGAGAGAGGTTAAAGACAACCTTTATAGAAAGCTATCCTAGTGGTAGCTATGGGAGCAGCCTTCAGGCTAAGTCTTGAAGGAATGTAAAGCAGCTTGTTTTACCAGTCTATAATCTCTTGAGTGACCAAATGAAAGAGGACCACACCAGGTATATATATAAAATATATGTATTTAGTCTTAAACACACCCCTCTAGTCTCTTTATGAGGCTAGAGTTCGAAGTACATACGTTACAAGTCAGTTATCAACAGTAATAGCACAAATACACGTTTGAGCCCTAGGGGCATACCAAACCATATACCAAAAAAGTGGTATAAGAACCACGACTGAGCTAGACACAAGGCCTAGAGCCTGTAGAAGTGCTTGGACCCCAAGGAACCACCCAAGGTAGTGACACAGGGGACCCACGGGGGACGAGTGCAGTGTGAGAACACAGCCGCGAGCCACCGTTGACTTCTATGGGGAAAGTCGCGGTTGGATTTTTAAAAGGAAAGGACACTTAGAGGAGGACTTGGAGCAAATCCCTTTAGAACTAGGCAGTTCTAGAGTCAATACCCACAGGAGAACCGGAGTACTCGAGTTACCTCACCCACGGAAGCCGGGTGCATAGGTGTCTTTTGGCGTCAGGTTTCGTCGTCGTTTTCAATGGCGATCTGCTGCAGCGGGCTGCTGGCGACCAAGTCGAAAGTGTTCGGGTGGATCCAAGAGTGGATCGAAGATCTGAAGAACCTGAAAGCAGAGGGGACAGAGTCTGGGTCACTAGCCAGTGACCAGGAAGGCGATGAGCAGATGCCCACCGATGTCGGGTGCTTCAGGTAGGTTGATGGTCGTCTTGACTCTTCAGCCACGAGGTCCAGGAGGCATCGACGATGGCCAGGAGCTGGATTCGAGCTGTCCCATGACGTCTGTTGATTGCTGTGGTGTCGGCGACCGGATTGGACCCAACAAGCCTTGGCAACGGCAAGTCATGTGGAAACAAAGAAAGGACCTTGATGCAGACCAGCAAGGACTGGGGAACTCACCCAGCGAGGGTAAGTCAGGGCACGTCCGGAGCAACAAGGTAAGCCCAAGCAGAAGAAGAGTTGCCTTCGGGAGGGCCCACTAGCCAACAGACTAGCGACCGCGAAGGAGCCTCGAGTGGACGCACTTGGAGCTGGCTCACAGGACACTCGTGGAGTGGAGGCCAGTGATCTTCGGTGCAGTCGGTGCTGGAGGCGGGGGCTACTCGGAGCCCAAAGCACAACTTTGTGGGAGACCAGGAAGAGGATGCACTTGCAAAAGTTCTCGGTGTCCAGGGGTCACGGTTCCACGTTACCCATGACAGCTACGTGCCTCAGCTTCGCTGGGGTCTCAGGGCAGCCTCGGTGAAGTCTGGAAATTCACCTCTGGTGTTGCAAAGACTTCGGCGTCCGGCGGGAGCTTCAGCGATGCAGACCAGACAATTGCTTCTTAGGTGCCTGCCAAGCAGGGGAGTCACTCCTTGACCCCAAGGGAGATTCTTCAGTCCTCTAATCTTCAAGTAGAGCGTCGAAGGTCCAGGATTCTACTTCAGAGTTTCATCCAGGGTAATCTAAAGTCCTAAGGACTGGGGTCCCATACTTATACTAAGGTAGGGGGTTGGACATACTCTGGGGACACACCTATGGGAGGGTCAGTGAAGAGGGGTGGTTACACCCATTCCCTTTGTCCAGTTTCACGCCAGAGCAGGGGCAGGTAGCCCCTGCAACCGGTTTGAACTGGCATATGCACAGGGACACCAAGTGTGCCCCCAGTGCAGGACTTCTAAGCCCTCCCAGCCCCAATACACATTATCCTGTCTGGGCGACAGGAAACCTATTGTCCAGGCCTCCCCTGCCGGAGTTTCAGTCAGCAGCAGGAGGCCAGACCCGTGTATGTGGCAGCGGCATCCATTTTGTGATGCCAGGGCTATGTAAAGAAGTTACCGGGTAGGCCGGTGGGTACATGTCTCTCCCTCTAGAAGGGTGGAATGCTACCCCCGCCGCCAGGACTGGTGGGGGGGTAGTATTCCAAGATGTTTGACACCAAACACGACATGTTTTGGTGCAGCCAGTACAAAGTTAGCATTGTACCGCGAGGATATAATGCACTTAAGAATATATGGTCAGGCTGTACCACAAACAGCATCAGAGGAGGGACTCTGAACGCTGCAGAGGGGCTCTGCTCATGCAGGGGCACCCTCTCACATAAAAACCAAGCACTCTGCCTTCAGGATTGTAAAGGCCTGCCATAGGAGTGACTTAGAGGTTTATAGGTGTGTGCAATGGTAGTGATATAGGTAGCCTATATCACAGTAAGGGGTGCATGCACCACCTTACCCAGGCTGCAGTAGCAGACCTGTGGTGTCATTTTGGCTGGCCTTCCAGGGGTGGCATAATACATGCTTCAGCCCCTGGCAGGCCTCTGGGGTACCTATGCCCTGGGTACATAGTATACCATATACTAGGGACTTATAAGGGCATTCCAGATTCCAATCAAAGATGTACCTAAGGTACATGGAAACCATTTTAGAGAGGAAGCAGCTAGGCTGGGTTTCTGATTAGCAGGGCCCCAGCCAGACTAAAGTCGAAAAACAGTGAAGCATCAGCAAAAAGTGGGGGTACCCATGTGAAGCAGATCCTACTCTCCTACACAACCCCCCCCAAACGCAGAGACATTAAACTAACCTTGTCCAGTTGAGTCTTCATGTTCTAAGTGGAAGTACCTAGAGAGTCCATCTGCATTGGCATGGATACTCCCAGGTCTATGTTCCACTGTAAAGTCCATCCCCTGTAGGGAAATGGACCACCTAAGCAGTTTGGGGTTTTCACCCTTCATCTGTTTTAGCCATAAGAGGGGCTTATGGTCTGTTTGAACAAGGAAGTGAGTACCAAACAAGTATGGCCTCAACTTCTTCAGAGCCCAGACCACAGCAAAGGCCTCCCTCTCAATGGCTGACCAACGTTTCTCTCTAGGGGTCAGCCTTCTGCTAATGAAAGCTACTGGCTGATCCTGACCTTCTTCATTCAATTGTGACAGTACAGCCCCTACCCCCAATTCAGATGCATCTGTTTGGACAATGAACTTCTTGGAGTAATCAGGACTCTGGAGAATGGGAGCAGTGCACATGGCCTGCTTCAGGTCATCAAATGCCTTTTGACAGTTAGCTGTCCACTGAATCTTTTTGGGCATTTTCTTGGAAGTTAAGTCATTCAGGGGTGTCACTATTGATCCATACCCCTTGACAAATCTCCTATAGTACCCAGTCAGGCCTAAGAAGGCTCTCACCTGAGTCTGGGTAGTTGGAGCAACCCAGTCCATGATGGTCTGGATTTTGCTCTGCAGTGGTTGAACCTGGCCTCCACTACAAGGTGGCCCAGGTACACAACCTGACTCTGCCCTATCTGGCACTTGGTGGCCTTGATAGTGAGGCCTGCCTTTTGCAGGGCCTCCAAAACATTTCTGAGGTGGACCAGGTGATCCTCCCAGGTGGAGCTAAAGACAGCAATATCATCTAGATATGCCGCACTATAGGCTTCCAGACCTGTAAGGACTGTATTCACCAACCTCTGAAAAGTGGCAGGTGCATTCTTCAAGCCAAAGGGCATCACCACAAATTGATAGTGCCCACTAGGGGTTGAGAATGCTGTTTTTGGCTTTGCATCATCAGCTAGCCTGATCTGCCAGTAGCCAGCTGTTAGGTCAAATGTGCTTAGATACTTGGCTGAGGCCAAAGTGTCTATTAGCTCATCTGCCCTGGGTATTGGATGGGCATCAGTCCTAGTGACTGCATTGAGACCCCTGTAGTCCACACAAAACCTCATCTCTCTTTTCCCACCACTGGTATGAGGTTTTGGCACAAGGACCACTGGACTAGCCCAAGGGCTATCTGAGGGTTCAATAACTCCCAAATCCAACATCTTCTGGACTTCTGTCCTGATACAGTCCCTGACATGGTCAGGTTGCCTATAAATCTTATTTTTAATAGGCAGACTGTCCCCAGTGTCCACTTCATGAGTGCACCAGGTGGTCTGACTTGGTGTCAGAGAGAACAGATGCCTGAACTGATTGAGCACCTGTCTGCAATCAGTTTGCTGCTGGGCAGTGAGGCTGCCTGCCAAGGCTACACCATTCACTGACCCATCATTAGGGTTCTGTGAGAGCAGGTCAGGGAGTGGGTCACTCTCTTCCTCCTGTCCCTCATCAGTAGCCATGAGAAAGCCCATGTCTGCCCTGTCCACATATGGTTTCAATCTGTTGACATGGAGAACCCTGTGGGGACTCCTGGGTGTTCCTAGGTCTACTAAATAGGTAACCTCACCCTTCTGTTCAACAATGGTATGGGGTCCACTCCATTTGTCTTGGAGAGCTGCTGGGGCCACTGGCTCCAACACCCATACCTTCTGTCCTGGCTGGTAAACAGTCAGAACAGCCTTTTGGTCATGCCAGGCTTTTTGCAGTTCCTGGCTATCCTCAAGGTTTTTAGTTGCCTTTTTCATGTACTCAGCCATCCTGGAGCGGAGACCAAGTACATAGTCCTCTATGTCCTGCTTTGGGGGCTTGAGAGGTAACTCCGATCCTTCCTTCACCAGACACAATGGACCCCTGACAGGGTGACCAAACAAAAGTTCAAAAGGGCTGTAGCTAACCCCCTTTTTAGGCACCTCCCTGTATGCAAACAAAAGGCAGGGCAAGAGTATGTCCCATCTTCGCCTAAGCTTCTCTGGGAGCCCTTTAATCATGCCCTTCAAGGTTTTGCTGAATCTCTCAACTAAACCATTGCATTGTGGGTGATAGGGTGTGGTGAACTTGTAAGTCACTCCACACTCCTTCCACATTGCCTTCAAGTATCCAGACATAAAGTTTGCATCCCTGTCTGATACAACCTCCTTAGGGAAGCCCACTCTTGAGAAAATTCCCAGGAGGGCTCTTGCCACCACAGGTGCTGTAGTGGTCCTAAGGGGAATAGCCTCTGGGTACCTGGTGGCAAGGTCCACCACCACCAGGATAAACCTGTGCCCAGATGCTGTTTGGGGATCCATGGGACCAACAATGTCAATCCCCACCCTTTCAAAGGGAACCCCCACCACAGGTAGTGGTATCAGGGGGGCCTTTGTGGTGCCACCTGCCTTGCCACTGGCCTGGCAGGTTACACAGGAGCGACAAAACTCCTTGGTGTCTTCAGACATGTGGGGCCAGTGAAAGTGAGGAACAATTCTGTCCCAAGTCTTGTTCTGGCCCAGGTGACCTGCTAGGGGAATATCATGGGCTAGGGTCAATAGGAAGCCCCTGAACTTCAGAGGTATAACCAACCTCCTGGTGGCACCAGGCTTGGGGTCTCTACACTCTGAGTACAAGAGTCCATCATCCCAATACACTTTATGGGGACCACTAGCATTCCCAGCAGCCTCAGCAGCAGCTTGCTGTCTGAGGGGTTCAAGAGAGGGGCAGCTCTGCTGCTCCTGGCTCAGATCTGCCCTGGAAGGGCCCCCTGTCCCTAAGAACTCAACCTGATCAGGCTCAAGCTCCTCTGGGACAGTTCCTTCCTCAGGACTGAGATCACCTCCCTCAAGAGACTGATCTTCCTTCTGAGCCAAGGGGGAAGGCACTGCCTTTACCCTTCTACTCCTCCTCTTGGATGGCACTTGGTCCATGGTTCCAGGATCCAAGGCCTGTTCAGTGTTAGAGATTTTGGCCTGTGACCTGGTCACAGCAAACACATCTGCAGGGATGCCCAGCATTTCTGCATGGGTCCTGAGCTCCACTTCTGCCCAAGCTGAAGTTTCTAGATCATTGCCAAGCAAGCATTCAACTGGTAGGTCTGCACTTACCACAACCTTCTTAAGGCCAGTTACCCTTCCCCAGGAGAAGTTAGCAACTGCCAGAGTATGGTCTGTTCTGACATTGCTAGCATTGGTCACTTGGTACATTTCACCAAGTATAATCTGCCCAGGATCCACAAGATCTTGTGTCACCATGGTGACACTTGCTCCTGTGTCCCTGAATGCCAAAGCCTCTCTTCCATTAATCAATGGCTGTTGCCTGTACTTGCCCAGATTACTGGGACTCACAGAGGAGGTCACATCCATGCCTCCATCACAGACTAGGACAGCCTGAGTGAGTTCTCTGACTAAGCCAGAGCTCATCTCATTACCCAGGGTCAACCCTACTAAACCCTTAGCTTGAGTACTCCCACCATCATTTGTAACTGTACTAGGGGGAACAGGTGCCTTAGGGGCATTGGTGGTGGCTGGAATAGAGTCTTTGGACTTGGTGCAATCACTGGTCCAGTGTGTCTTTTGCTTACAGACTTTGCACCATGGTTTCTTTTGGCCTTTTCCCTTGTTAGACTGTGAATCCCCACCTGAAGAAGATTTTTGGGGGCCTTGTGAAGACTTCTGGTCTTTACCCTTCTCCCCACCCTTATCTCAGTTTTTAGAATCTTTCTTCTTTGGGTCACCACCTTGGTTCTGTACCTTCTGCCTCACCCTGGTTCTGACCCATTTGTCTGCCTTCTTTCCCAATTCTTGGGGAGAGGTCAGATCAGAGTCCACCAGGTACTGATGCAACAGCTGATTTTGACAGTTATTAAGAATCTGCTCCCTCATGATAAGATTGTACAATCCTTTGAAGTCACATACCTTACTGCCCACTAACCAACCTTCCAGAGCCTTAGCAGAACAATCAACAAAGTCCACCCAGTCTTGATTCTGTGCTTTTTGGGTATCTCTGAACTTAAACCTGTATTGTTCAGTTGTTAGGCCAAACCCATCAATCAATGCACTTTTTAAGACTGGATAATTATCAGCATCCTCTTCTCTAACAGAGAGGAGCTTATCTCTACCTTTGTCTGCAAAGGAGAGCCACAAGATTGCTGCCCACTGCTAGGGACTTATAAGGGCACTCCAGATTCCAATCAAAGATGTACCTAAGGTACATGGAAACCATTTTAGAGAGGAAGCAGCTAGGCTGGGTTTCTGATTAGCAGGGCCCCAGCCAGACTAAAGTCGAAAAACAGTGAAGCATCAGCAAAAAGTGGGGGTACCCATGTGAAGCAGATCCTACTCTCCTACACTCTTCGTACCTGTGCAGCATGGTCCTCTTTTCACCTGTGCAGCATGGTCCTCTTTGTACCTGTGCAGCATGGTCCTCTTTGTAGCTGTGCAGCATGGTCCTCTTTTCACCTGTGCTGCATGGTCCTCTTTGTACCTGTGCAGAATGGTCCTCTTCTCACCTGTGCAGCATGGTCCTCTTCTCACCTGTGTAGCATGGTCCTCTTTATACTTGTGCAGCATGGTCCTCTTTTCACCTGTACGGCATGGTCCTCTTTATACCTGTGCTGAATGGTCCTCCTCTCATCTCACCTGTGCAGCATGGTCCTCTTCTCCATTGCGCAGCATGGTCCTCTTCTCCCCTGTGCTGCACAGGGGAGAAGAGGACCATGTTGCACAGGTGAGAAGAGGACCATGCTTCACAGGTACAAAGTGGACCATGCTGCACAGGTACAAAGAGGACATGCTGAACAGGTGAGAAGAGGACGATGCCGCACAGGTGAGAAGAGGACCACGCTGCACAGGTGAGAAGAGGACCATGCTGCACAGGTACAAAGAGGACCGTGCTGCACAGGTGAAAAGAGGACCATGCTGCACAGGTACAAAGAGGACATGCTGAACAGGTGAGAAGAGGACCATGCTGCACAGGTGAGAAGAGGACCATGCCGCACAGGTGAAAAAAGGACCTTGCCGCACAGGTGAGAAGAGGACCATGCTGCACAGGGGAGAAGAGGACCATGCTGCACAGGGGAGAAGAGGACCATGCTGCACATGGGAGAAGAGGACCATGCTGCACAGGGAAGAAGAGGACCATGCTGCACAGGGAAGAAGAGGACCGTGCTGCACAGGGAAGAAGAGGACCATGCCGCACAGGTGAGAAGAGGACCACGCTGCACAGGTGAGAAGAGGACCACGCTGCACAGGTACAAAGAGGACCATGCTGAACACGTGAGAAGAGGGCGATGCTACACAGGTACAAAGAGGACCATGCTGCACAGGTGAGAAGAGGACCATGCTGCACAGGTGAGAAAAGGACCATGCTGCACAGGTACAAAGATGACCAAGCTGAACAGGTGAAAATAGGACCATGCTGCACAGGTACGAAGAGGACCATGCTGCACAGGTGAGAAGAGGACCATGCTGCACAGGTGAAAAGAGGACCATGCTGCACAGGTGAAAAGAGGACTATGCTGCACAGGTGAAAAGAGGACCATGCTGCACAGGTGAAAAGAGGACCATGCTGCACAGGAGAGAAGAGGACCATGCTGAACAGGTGAAAAGAGGACCATGCTGCACAGGTGAGAAGAGGACCATGCTGCACAGGGGAGAAGAGGACCATGCTGCACAGGGAAGAAGAGCACCATGCTGCACAGGTGAAAAGAGGACCGTGCTGCACAGGGGAGAAGAGGACCATGCTGCACAGTTAAAAAGACGATCATGCCGCACAGGTGAGAAGAGTACCACGCCGCACAGTTACAAAGACGACCATGCCGCACAGATGAGAAGAGGACCATGCTGATCCGGTGAGAAGAAGACCATGCTGCACAGGTGAGAGGGGACCATGCTGCACAGGTGAGAACATCACCATGCTGCACAGGGGAGAAGAGGACCATGCTGCACAGGGGAGAAGAGGGCCATGCTGCACAGGGGAGAAGAGGGCCATGCTGCACAGGGGAGAAGAGGACCATGCTGCACAGGGGAGAAGAGGACCATGCTGCACAGGGGAGAAGAGGACCATGCTGCACAGGGGAGAAGAGGACCCTGCTGCACAGGTGAGAACATCACCATGCTGCACAGGGGAGAAGAGGACCATGCTGCACAGGGGAGAAGAGGACCATGCTGCACAGGTGAAAAGAGGACCATGCAGCACAATGAAAAGATGACCATACTGCACAGGTACAAAGACGACCATGCTGCACAGGTGAGAAGAGGACCATTCAGCACAGGTGAGAATGGACCTGCTGCACAGGTGAAAAGAGGACCATGATACACAGGTGAAAAGAGGACCATGCTGCACAGGTACAAAGAGGACCATGCTGAACAGGTGAAAAGAGGACAATGCTGCACAGGTGAAAAGAGGACCATGCTGCACAGGTGAGAAGAGGACCATGCTGCACATGTACAAAGAGGACCATGCTCAACAGGTGAAAAGAGGACCATGCTGCACAGGTGAAAAGAGGAGCATGCTGCACAGGTTAGAAGAGGACCATGCTCCACAGGTGAGAAGAGGACCATGCAGCACAGGTGAGAAGAGGGCAATGCTGCACAGGTACAAAGAGGACCGTGCAGCACAGGTGAGAAGAGGACCATGCTGCACAGGTGAGAAGAGGACCATGCTGCACAGGTGAGAAGAGGACCACGCTGAACAGGTGAGAAGAGGACCATGCTCCACAGGTGAGAAGAGGACCATGCAGCACAGGTGAGAAGAGGGCAATGCTGCACAGGTACAAAGAGGACCGTGCAGCACAGGTGAGAAGAGGACCATGCTGCACAGGTGAGAAGAGGACCATGCTGCACAGGTGAGAAGAGGACCATGCTGAACAGGTGAGAAGAGGACCATGCTGAACAGGTGAGAAGAGGACCATGCTGAACAGGTGAGAAGATCACCATGCTGAATAGGTGAGAAGAGGACAATGCTGCACAGGGGAAAAGAGGACCATGCTGCACAGGGGAGAAGAGCACCATGCTGCACAGGGGAGAAGAGGACCGTGCTGCACAGGGGAGAAGAGGACCATGCTGCAAAGGTGAAAAGAGGACCATGCTGCACAGGTGAGAAGAGGACCATGCTGAACAGGTGAGAAGAGGGCAATGCTGCAAAAGTACGAAGAGGACCATGCTTCACAGGTGAGAAGATCACCATGCTGAACAGGTGAGAAGAGGACCATGCTGCACAGGGGAGAATAGGACCATGCTGCACAGGGGAGAAGAGGACCATGCTGCACAGGTGAGAAGAGGACCAATCTGCACAGGTACAAAGAGGACCATGCTGCACAGGTGAAAAGAGGACCATGCTGCACAGCTACAAAGAGGACCATGCTGCACAGATACAAAGAGAACCATGCTGTACAGGTGAAAAGAGGACCATGCTGCACAGGTAAGAAGAGTGTAGGAGAGTAGGATCTGCTTCACATGGATACCCCCACTTTTTGCTGATACTTCACTGTTTTTCGACTTTAGTCTGGCTGGGGCCCTGCTAATCAGAACCCCAGCCTAGCTGCTTCCTCTCTAAAATGGTTTCCATGTACCTTAGGTACATCTTTAATTGGAAACTGGAGTCCCTAGTATATGGTATACTATGTACCCAGGGCATAGGTACCCCAGAGGCCTGCCAGGGGCTGAAGCATGTATTATGCCACCCCTGGAAGGCCAGCCAAAATTACACCACAGGTCTGCTACTGCAGCCTGGGTAAGGTGGTGCATGCACCCCTTAAAGTGATATAGGCTACCTATATCACTACCATTGCACACACCTATAAACCTCTAAATCACTCCTATGGCAGGCCTTTACAATCCTGAAGGCAGAGTGCGTGGTTTTTATGTGAGAGGGTCCCCCTGCATGAGCAGAGCCCCTCTGCAGCATTCAGAGTCCCTCCTCTGATGCTGTTTGTGGTACAGCCTGACCATATACTCTTAAGTGCATTATATCCTCGCGGTACAATGCTAACTTTGGACTGGCTGCACCAAAACATGTCGTGTTTGGTGTCAAACATCTTGGAATACTACCCCCCCCGCCAGTCCTGGCGGCGGGGGTAGCATTCCACCCTTCTAGAGGGAGAGACATGTACCTACCGGCCTACCCGGTAACTTCTTTACAGAGCCCTGGCATCACAAAATGGATGCCGCTGCCACAGACACGGGTCTGGCCTCCTGCTGCTGACTGAAACTCCAGCAGGGGAGGCCTGGACAATAGGTTTCCTGTCGCAGGGAGGTGTAACCACCTCCCCAGACAGGATAATGTGTACTGGGGCTGGGCGGGAGCACTCTCTGGTGCTTAGAAGTCCTGCACTGGGGGCACACTTTTTGTCCCTGTGCATATGCCAGTTCAAACCGGTTGCAGGGGCTACCTGCCCCTGCTCTTGCACGAAACTGGACAAAGGGAATAGGTGTAACCACCCCTCTTCCCTGACCCTCCCATAGGTGGGTCCCCAGAGTATGTCCAACCCCCTACCTTAGTATAAGTATGGGACCCCAGTCCTTAGGACTTTAGATTACCCTGGATGAAACTATGAAGCCGAATCCTGGACCTTCGACGCTCTACTTGAAGATTAGAGGACTGAAGAATCTCCCTTGGGGTCAAGGAGTGACTCCCCTGCTTGGCAGGCACCTAAGAAGCAATTGTCTGGTCTGCATCGCTGAAGCTCCCGCCAGACGCCGAAGTCTTTGCAACACCAGACATAGATTTCCAGACTTCCCCGAGGCTGTCCTGAGACCCCAGCGAAGCTGAGGCACGTAGCTGTCGTGGGTAACATGGAACCGTGACCCCTGGACACCAAGAACTTTTGCAAGTGCATCCTCTTCCTGGTCTGCCACAAACTTGTGCTTTGGGCTCCAAGTAGCCCCCGCCTCCAGCACCGACTGCCCCGAAGATCACTGGCCTCCACTCCACGAGTGTCCTGTGAGACAGCTCCAAGTGCATCCATTCAAGGCTCCTTCGCGGTCGCTAGTCTGTTGGCTAGTGGGCCCTCCCGAAGGCAACTCTTCTTTTGCTTTGGCTTCCGTGGTTGCTCCAGGTGTGCCCTGACTTACCCTCACTGGGTGAGTCCCCCAGACCTTGCTGGTCTGCATCAACTTCCTTTCTTTGTTTCCACGTGACTTGCCGTTGCCAAGGCTTGTTGGGTCCAATCCGGTCGCCGACACCACAGCAATCGACAGACTTCGTGGGACAGCTCGAATCCAGCTCCTGGCCATCGTCGATGCCTCCTGGACCTCCTGGCTGAAGAGTCAAGACGACTGTCAACCTACCTGAAGCACCCGACATCGGTGGGCATCTGCTCATCGCCTTCCTGGTCACTGGCTAGTGACCCAGACTCTGTCCCCTCTGCTTTCAGGTTCTTCAGATCTTCGATCCACTCTTGGATCCACCTGAACACTTTCGACTTGGTCGCTAGCAGCCCGCTGCAGCAGATCACCATTGAAAACGACGACGAAACCCGACGCCAAAAGACACCTATGCACCCGGCTTCCCTGGGTGAGGTAACTCGAGTACTCCGGTGCTCCCGTGTGTATTGACTCTAGAACTGCCTAGTTCTAAAGGGGTTTGCTCCAAGTCCTCCCCTAAGTGTCCTTTCCTTTTAAAAATCCAACCGCGACTTTCCCCATAGAAGTCAACGGTGGCTCGCGGCTGTGTTCTCACACTGCACGCGTCCCCCGTGGGTCCCCTGTGTCACTACCTTGGGTGGTTCCTTGGGGTCCAAGCACTTCTACAGGCTATAGGCCTTGTGTCTAGCTCAGTCGTGGTTCTTATACCATTTTTTGGTATATGGTTTGGTATGCCCTTGGGCTCAAACGTGTATTTGTGCTATTACTGTTGATAACTGACTTGTAACGTATGTACTTCGAACTCTAGCCTCATAAAGAGACTAGAGGGGTGTGTTTAAGACTAAATACATATATTTTATATATATACCTGGTGTGGTCCTCTTTCATTTGGTCACTCAAGAGATTATAGACTGGTAAAACAAGCTGCTTTACATTCCTTCAAGACTTAGCCTGAAGGCTGCTCTCCATAGCTACCACTAGGATAGCTTTCTATAAAGGTTGTATTTAACCTATCTCCATAAGGGGTTGTTTGGACTGGTACAAGGTGCCCACTTTAATTAGTGGACAGCATATACCAGGCCAACTTCTCACACCTAGTATATGGTATACTATGTACCCAGGGCATAGGTACCCCAGAGGCCTACCAGGAGTTGAAGCATGTATTGTGCCACCCCTGGAAGGCCCTCCAAAATGACACCACAGGACTGCTACTGCAGCCTGAGTAAGGTGGTGCATGCACCCCTTACAGAGATATAGGTTCACTATATCTCACCTATCACTGCACATAGAAACCTATCAGTCACCCCTATGGCAGGCCTTATCAATCCTGAAGGCAGGGTGCTTGGTTTTATGTGAGAGTAACTGGTGTGGGAGTCTGATCCCACCCTTCTAGAGGGAGAGACA